>OW443348.2:18557288-19757288 GCA_937001555.2 Hypsopygia costalis
GAAAAAAAAACTTGCCGAATTGATCGAGCCGTTCTCGAGTTTTGCGCTTAGCAACATGCATTTTTATTTATATAATGTGTACTAACTCAGTACAATAAATTAGGTCACGAAAATAAATTTATTTTTTATACCAATAAGGTCAACAGACATACGGGCAACGATGTCTTTGTATATATACCGCCACCTGATGGAAAACAAATTACCGCAGCATGCATACTGGAACACCAGGGTGATCGCACGCTCATTGCCGATCATACAATTGCCGACCATTTTTTTTTTTTTTTTATAATACGTCGGGTGGCAGACAAGCATACGGCCCGCCTGATGTGAAGCGGTTACCGTAGTCATATTAACGCTCGCTACATAAAAAATCGCTCGCGCGCCGCCACCCCGCTGCCAACACAGCATCTCATTCTTTTCTGATAACCTCACTCACTCGCAGGAACACAACAACTCTCAAGGGAATTGTTATTTGGCTGCGGTATTCTGTGAGGTGGAGGTACATTCCCCAGTCGGGTAGCTTACAATTACGCTCCCTACCTCTCTTTTCACCAGAGCTCCGTTTGTCAGTCAGCAGGGTGCACCGCGTGCAGGTTAATTTGGCTTTGGTTCAAAGATGTTGATGAACCACTTACACCCCAAAACCCTAAGACCCTAAAGAAACCTCTTCAAGTCCTTTTTGAAGAACCGTATGCTGTAGTGTACTGGGGAGACTTCGATTAAGATCCATTCCACGAACAGGAGGCCTACCGGCTAAGCCGGAGCCGGCGATTACCACTACTTCACCTTAGATTTATAGTACCTACATGTTTATGTTTAGCTTTGCTGATAGTAACCCCTAGAGCTCTTCCTAATAAGCTAAAGATGTTATGTCAATAGCTGAAACGTAAGATCTGTTTTTGGAATCAAAATATTCGATGGTAATCGGCTTCAGATACGGCGGTAGGGATTTGGAAGTGGCAGTACATAGGTGAAAACTTCTCTGGATTCGCACAAGGCGAATTCTTACCGATGGCACACTCCATACAAATGTCGCATCGTTAACTACTACATAAATAACTGCGTCTGTGCAGAGCGTAAATGAGCGTGTGTGCGAGCGGCGCCATACAAACTGTTCCACATTCGCCTCAGAGGGGAGGTGAGGTCGATACGAGAGAGCGGCAGAGAGATTCCTTACTGTACGTAGTACTATTACTTATACTGTGCCGATAGTCAGCGGTGAGCGGCTAGAGTCGGGGTTCACAGCTAGTCCAGCTAGACCCTCACCTCAAGACAACAGGCTCAATCAAACAGATTTTTATCTCTTGACGACCGACGACTATATAGATAGCATCTCTTTAAATATACCAAGCAGTGCATAAACTTCGCATAGACGACTGTACTTTACGCCTAAACACAGTTCTAGCACAGTAATTGTAGTACGTACAGTACGGAAAGTCCCTGCCGCTCTCTCGTGTCGACCTCACCTCCCCTCTGAGACGAATCTGGAACAGTTTATATGGCGCCGCATGCACACACGCTCATTGACGCTCTGCACAGACCACATTTTTTATGTAGTAGTAGAGTGACTGGGGTGTGGTACTAGTTTGGTCTAAGTTTCGGGACATAATATGTTGGGGTCAATAAGAGGGCTGATGAACTGGCATAGGAAGAATCATGCAGAAACCTTCTGAGAACTAACCCTTTGTAAGTGTCTCCTATAGTAAACGATGGAGCAAAGGTTAGGCATCAGGTTCATTGGAACGAGATGAATGGATGACGAATGCTACACTTCAAAGAAACAATCAGCGAAGAGAAGATACGAGTACAATATGTACAAAATACGTTAGAAAACGGATGCATCTGCTGCTTGGGACACAGACTGGCCATCATGTTTGCCATGGGCAGTTATACAAGATGAGACTTCTCGATAACCTAGAATTCAGAACTACTGCCAGCCGGCACCCACGCACTACCATTAGTAGATGCGTGCGACTGCCGTGGCTGCTTTGGTCGTCTCTGCTCCAGCTGTTGCGGTCGTCTCGGCGAACTTCCAACATCTGAAACAGAAGAAACGTACGACCGCTGCCGCCGCGACTACCGTGGTCGTTCTTGCGACACGTGTTTCGCCTCTACGCGAGGCATCATCAGGCGATCTGTAAATGTTGATGGTTAGACCAACAACCTACAAAATACTTATTCATAGATAGATAGAACATACAAAATTCGTTCTGACAATACTCGTAACTTTCCATTCCATTATTCCACTGTTAAATTCTATTCAAATAAAACTACAAGTGTGAAGGTTTCAGACATAGAGCCATCTATGTCTGAAACCTTCACACTTGTAGTTTTATTTGAATAGAATTTAACACTATTTTACTTGAATAGTTATTATCTCTATTTTCGAGATCTTATTTTCTTTCATTTGCTTTAGAACTGCATTTTTGAATGTCTGCTATTCCCGAAGGTTGACTGGTAGAGAATGCTTTTAGCGTTAAGTCCGCCTTTTGTACCCTTATGTAATTTTGTGACCAATAAAGTTTAAATGAAAAATACTGCTTAATAATATTGACCCTAATTACAGCAGTAGGCAATCCCGTCCCAGATACCTACAGGAACGTAAATTGTGACAGATGGTCTCAATGTGACTTTTATGTCTTTCCTTCTAATCTATTCGCTTGCTGAACGATGTTGAACTTTAGTGTTCAGTGATAGGGGCGATAGAGGAAGATATATAGGAACTCATTGCCCACGCCCACGGGTGGACACCTACAGTGCTGTAGTGATTGTAATATCCTTGATTATTTAATTGGAAAGCATTCGTGGTTGTTTTCGTAAATGTATATTATTGACTGATTTTTATCTAAAGCGGTCAAGTGTTGGTCGACCCTCGCGCTTTGAGTAGGTACTTAGATCAGTTCCACCACTTCCACCTAAAGGGGGCGACGATTGATTACGTTAGGCATTTTTTGAGAATTTTGGAAAATATCTATACCATGCAGAAACTGCGCTGTATCTGCATTTAGTCTTACGATACGACATAGTTGGATAAGTATATGTAAAGGAAGCCAGTATAATGAGAGCTCCATGTGAACCTGCTAACCGATTACCCATATACTAGAAAGAGACGTAATGTTGCATCTCTGTCTAAAGCAGGAAAAATCGAAGCCAGGTCCAGATGTGACCCCGCCCACTAGCCTAGACTTGTCTGGGGTCTGCGGTGCGGAGGCTGCGGCCGGTAGAACCATCTATTACTTAACGAGTAGTTAAGTTTGAGTTATTTTATATCATTAGATAATCGTACTATCGTTGTCGAAGCTCACAGACTATTTTTTTTATACTACGTCGGGTGGCAGACAAGCATACGGCCCGCCTGATGTGAAGCGGTTACCGCTGCTATATTAGCGCTCGCAACATAAAATATCGCTCGCGCGCCTCCACCCCCGCTGCCAACACAGCATCTCCTTTCTTTCTGGTGACCTCACTCACCCGCAGGAACACAACTATTCTCAAGGGAATTGTTTTTTGGCTGCGGTATTCTGTGAGGTGGAGGTACATTCCCCAGTCGGGTAGCTTACAATTACGCTCCCTACCTCTCTTTTCGCCAGAGCTTCGTTAGGCAGTCACCAGAGTGCACCGCGTGCAGGTGAAGTTGGCTTTGGTTCAAAGATGTTGATGAACCTCTTACACCCCATATAGTATAGGTGATAAAATAATAATAATAAATATTCCTGGACAAATCACACACCGCTATGTAGTCCCAAACTAAGCAAAGCTTGTTGTATTATGGGTATTAGATAACTGTATAGCCTACGAACCTTATTAAACGGCACAAGTCGATCGTCGAGGAAATTTAAGGGGTGGCCTATGTTCAGCAGTACATCCTTTGGCTTTGACGTGCCCGGTGGTCGAATGGCTAGCAATGGCTACTTTGACTGCGAGGTCGCGGGTTCGATCCCCGCACAAGACAAATATTTGTGGGCATGAACATGTCTGTTTGTCTTGGTCTGGGTGTTTTCTAAGTATCATAAGTATAAATATAAATATATAAATATTGTCAGACAAATTACACAGCGCCATCTAGCCCCAAAGTAAGCGAAGCTTGTGTTATGGGCACTAGACAACTGATAAACATACGTAAATACATTTTTTTTTGTAAATACATACATATTTATGATACATAGAAAACACCCAGACTAAGACAAACAGACATGTTCATGCACACAAATGTTTGTCCTATGTGGGAATCGAACCCACGAGCGTCGGTGTCGAAGCCGCGTCATTGACCACTACGCCACCGAGCTCGTCGAAAAGATGTCTACACAGGGCTGATTTTCAGTACAATATAATAATTATGTCCGAGCTCGTCAATATGTATTTGCAAAAAAAAATGTATTTACGTACATTTAACAGTTGTTTAGTGCCAATAGTACAAGCTTTGCGCTAGATAGAGCTGTGTAAATTGTCGAGAAATATTTATTTATTATTTATATATTTGTTTGAAATTATGATGTTGATGATGATGACAATCCTTGTGTCTCTATCTTACTATATTTTATAAGTGTGCATGTTCATGAGTGTATGGATGTTTCTTTACAATTTCACGGGTAGACGACTAAACAAATTTGGATGCATATTCATGCTGGGCGAAGCTGCGGATAGAAGCTAGTGTTATTATTATAAACAATAATCATGCTACCTTCCTCCTTTCACATCGCGTTATACGCCAAACAAGCACAAGCCCGACTGAAATGCAAAGCTGTTATACAAGAAGTATTGCTAGCGCGCGTATATCCCCGCTGCTAATCCAGTATGGTCTCCTCTCCGTATTCGTATAGATATTTCAAAACAATGTACTAGTTAGTTTTAAATAGGTAGTTGCATGTTTTGTATATTTTCCGGCGAAATTTTTTCTAAGAACTATTTTATTCCAATACAAAATGAACTACTAACATGCAAGTTCTACCAAAAAATAGTCATAAACCTACGATATTTGGCAAACAGTAATGAGTGTTGAATTTTACGTTCACATGCCAAGCGCCAGTTACAATACTAGGCAAAAATTAGACAGCAGCGTTGGAAAAGTTACTGTATGTCTGCCTAAACGGCTATAAAAATGGAAAATAGTTTATCTATAGCTGCAACTTCGTAAATCGTATTACATAACAGAAGTTACAATAAAATTACAGCAATTATGTTTTCACGATAACTAAGCTACGTCAGAAACTAAGGAATACGGGTAAGAAAGAATGTATGGTATGTAATATATGAGAATGATTTTAGCGTTAAGTCCGCCTTTTGTACCCTTATACATATAATTTGTGGTCAATAAAGTTTTTAAATAAATAAATAAGATGAGCTGGATTTTGTCGGAAATTGACGAATTCCTTTATGTAAGCCGTGGCTTTATAGAGGAATTTTCCAAAATATCGAGCGATCTGCATTAGTCTTTGTTTCTTATAGACCTCATTAGTTTACTACACTAATCTTTCTAGCATTTGCAAATATTCGTATTGCTTCAATTGAGAAGTATCCTAATTTTATTGTGGGATGAATAGGGGTTGACGACGATATTCGTATTGAATTTAATAATTTGATAGAAACTAAAATATGGGTTACTACAATATAAAATTTCCTCTTGCCCTTGCCCTCCCTTGCCCTGACTGCATTACCTCTTGGGATATACAGATATACTACAAAAGATTTCAATGAAATACAACAGGAGGCCTTATCGATCGCTACGTAATCTATTCCCTCCTGCTCACACAGTCCCAAACTCCCGAATTTGAATTGGCTTATCTTCTATTTTAAGACTTCATTAGGATAGCGAAAAATAAAGAAGTAGCAAGGAAGGTGGAACAGAAAAAAAAGCGAGATTTACGGAAACAATGTCTAATTCATAGTCCTCGAAATTTAGGAAACATTCGACATATTTAACTTCTAAACCAAGTAAAGTACAAATAAAAAGTAAGTGACAAATAAATTGCAACCTACTGTAAAGAACGAAGCGTGCAAAATACAGCCTTACATACTTTATATGGACATTTTAACCGTTGTTTATAATAATCGCATGTCAACCCCCAGTCAACGCGACGTGGGTGCGACCTGGCACACATCCAGATTCCAGATGTATCGATTCGCCCGGGCCCGGTACGATGACCTAACTGCACCCTGCTGTGATGTAAGTGTATATCTATGTTGTTAATGCGGGAGAGCTGTGCTAGGTGTATGGGATCACTACGAGTATGTATGTTTGTGAACCCTGGCCTTTACTCATTGAATTTCAGTGTGTGTGAGTGAGTGAGTGCTTAATGCGAGTTTTTGGTCACATTCGAACGTATTAATCTATTTTAACTATGGTATTGACGTTTACAAGCCGACCAAATTGAGAAAAAGTTTCATATTGTGAATTTACCAGATGCGTGTTACATATCAAATTAGCCGGGTTACTCACTTCAAAATGTGAGCAGGTAAGCCACATAATTTTGGTATGTAACACGCGTCTTATAAATTCTCAACATTCTCCTCTATTTGGTCGGATTGTTTACGTGGACATGATCGAAGGCGAACAAAAAACAATAATCGCAATAAGCACTCAAGTTCGATTCACAGTGTAATTCCGCGCCGGCATCCCTGCTGCTGATGCAGTAGTCGGAATTATTACTTGTACTGTGCCCTGGGTTGGGTGTTACTCATTCACAAATAGGTACAATAAATGCGAAAGTTTTTGAGAATAGATGTATGGAACCCGTAAATGGCTGAACGAATTTAGATGAAATTTGTCATTCATAGAACACTATTCTGTGTTCTATGAACATGTGTGCGTGTGTGTGCAAACACATCACATAGAGTCTATGTGATGTGTTTGCTTGCTCACGCATATATCTACCGCCGAAGCTGATTAGTGATTGATTACCATGCAATATTTTGATTCGAAAAATAGGTTCTTAAGTTTTAGTTTTTGACACAATTACCACCAATCTAAGCTGAAGTTTTATATTTGCAATAAAAAAATCGGATCGGATGGTAGGTAATCGGTTTCAGCTTCGGCGGTAGGGCCCCAGATACATAAAATATAACACCGGCCTTCGAAAGCAAACGTTTTCATGAAATCATTCAATGAAATGATACAAGTCTCCGATCAAAGGTCTAGAGTAAATGAGTGTCGGCAAGGCAAGGTCGTGCCTTCCTTCAGACCCGTGGTCGTGCGCCGCGCATTACCCGATTGTCTCTGGCCAATGACGCGTGGCGCCGGTCGGCGACAGTATTTTTGATGTTTGCGTCATACGGATATGACCGTATCACAATCTCACATACATAATATACTGATGACGTTAGGCTCAATTTACACCGCCCCGGATTTTTTTTATAACACTAAAGTGACAAACAAGCATACGGCCCACCTGATGGAAAGCAGTTACTGTAGTCTATAAACACACGCGCGTTGTCGACCCTGTAAAAACCTCTTCCCACCCTTCTTAAAGAACCCCATGCTGTACTCTCCTGCTGAGAAAACTTCGAAATGCAGTTCATTCCACAGCTTGACAGTGAGCGGGAGAAAACGTCTCTGGAACCGCACAGTACCGTAGGCCGTAGGCATCAGAGGAGTCAAACAGCTCTTCTGAACACACCCTATTGTACAATCGGTAAAATACACAAAGGGACCCAAGGGACACAAAATCTCCTCTCACACTTAAAGATCCAAACGAGGATTCCCCGGAAGACGATTTTTTGGATCGTTTTTAAGTTTATATGTTGTACGATTGACATAAAGTTCATTATGTTAGGTACAATTTTGTTGCAAAAAGTCGCTTATTCAGATTCAGCAGTCGCTCATTCAATTCAGAGAATTTGTCTGTCAATTTCTCTGAATTGAATGGAAGTGACTTTTTGTAACAAAATTGTACCTAACATAATGACCTATACATCAATTGTACAACATATAACTTAAATACGATCCAAAAAATCGTCTTCCGGGGAATCCTCGCGTATTATCAAGAATTCCCTTAGCTACTATAATTGGCGCCGTCGTCAGTGGAATCCGCGAGAAGTGGCGCGAACGGGGAGTAGGTCGGGTCGGTCACTGCAGTGGAATGTACGAGAATACTAGAGCAAATTCCAGCGAATTCGCGCGCCTTCTCGCGTCATTTGGCGAAACTGACGCTTCCATTCCATTGCATTCTGCGGCGGTGTAAATGAAGCCTTAGTCTTTGGACTGGCAAGGCAACGCGAGATATCTTGCTCAAAGTGAATCAATACCACTGGAAGAAATATCGGAGGATTAGACATAGGCAAAATGCCAGGCATTTACAATATGTGCCCAGTAAGTACCTGTAAATGCCTAGTTTTGGGCATAAATAGGGAATATATAAGTACTTTTTGGGCATTTATCGTAAATGCCCGGCATTTTGCCCATCTCTACGCAGGAAACATACAAATACAAGTGCTACCACTAAAGAAGTTTTTACTTCAAAAATAAAAATTAAAAACCTAACTTTCGGACCCCAAAAATTACGGGCCCTAGACACGTGCCTAGGTTGCCTAGGCCTTAGTCCGCCCCTGCTCTCAACTTCCGTTCACCTCGCCCGATCACACTTTTCATAACGCATTCACCGCTTACTTACGAAGTCAAGTCAAACGCGTGCGTAAAGAAGTTTTACTTCAAAAAATCCGTAACTGCATTTAATATCTTTGGGGCTATAACTAGAATAATTATAGACTATAAGGTCAATAGACTAGTTATAGCACAGAATAATATAGGTACACTAATTATAGATCACCACAAATGACCATTAAATATGAAATACAGTCGTTACTGTCAATGAAAGACACTACCTACGTGTACGTTTAATTATTTCATGAGGTTCTATTTTGATTCGTTTCTTCTAACTTATTTATATACGTACCTATCAATCAATACGTGTGGTCAATGGTCATCGACTCTCAAGGAATAGGCAATTTGATCTACACTACTTTGCGTGCTTCCGCCACCAATTAGTTCATGCAAACTACTTTTTGGTGGCGGAAGCACGCAAAGTAGTGTAGATCAAATTGCCTGTAAATTTGACTTCCGCAAAATAACACCTGAATCAATTAACTATCTCAAGGAATATTTTTGTGATATGAGACGTGAGCTAACGTAGTGCACCCTGCTGATTGACAAACGAGGATCTGCCGAAAATTCCTCACACAATACCGCAGCCGAATAACAATTCCCTTGAAGGCTGTTGCGTTCCTGCGAGTGAGTGAGGTCACCAGAAAGTAAGAAAGGAGTATAGGCTGGCAACGGATCGGCGACCTCTTGGTGCTGCTGATCTCCATGGGCGGTGGTGATGGCTTTCATAAGACGAGCTCGGTGGTGGAATGGTTAGTAACGGCCACTTTGACTCCGAAGGGCTCGATCCCCGTACAAGGCAAATATTTGTGTGCATGAACATGTTCGTTTGCCTTGGTCTGTGTATTTTATATGTAATATACATAGAGTAAAGGAATTAATAGTACTATAATGTATGTATTTATTTACTGAAAAAAATGTACAATTAACTAATACCCATAGTACAAGCTTTGCTTAATTTGGGACTAGATGGCCGTGTGTAATTTGTCCAGGAATATTTATATTTATCAGGTGACCCACATGCTCGTTTGACCCCGTCTTATATAAAAAAAAAAACATTGTGTTTACCTCTGAAGATCTTATTATTTATTTTTTTATTTAAGCAAGTTTATTATTTATTTAAGCAAGTAATTTTTATTCAAAACCTAATAACTTTATCTGAAAGCTGAGGATATTGTATACGCTTCCCAAAGGATGTATGAAACAGGAAACATATAGGCTATACATAGGTCTAGAATAGTCTAGATCTAGGTAAACCCGCGCAGGCTGCGGGCAGGTCGTCGCACCGATCAATAAAGTCTGGATGTATGCCAGGTCGCCGCGCCGCGCCCAGCCGGATTCTGGCTCAAATTTTTATGCGGTAAAGCTGAAAATTTGCTTTTCATTTTGATAAAGTGTTTCTGATATTATCAATCTACAATCTAAACACATTACACAGGATGTCCTGTCATATGATGCCATATGGAACGGAGTGCTATTAAGTTAAACTGATGACCCCGGTGGTCGAATGGCTAACCATGTCCACTTTGACTCCGGGGTCGCAGGTTCGATCCCCGCGCAAGGCAAATATTTGTGTGCATGAACATGTCTGTTTGTCTTGGTCTAGATGTTTTCTATGTATTATATGTATGTATTTACAAAAAGAAATGTATTTAAGTACATATATTAACGCTTACAACATAAAAAATATCGCTCCCGCGCCGCCACACCCGCTGCCAACGCAGCATCTCCTTCCTTTTTCTGGTGACCTCATTCACTCGCAGGAACACCATCCTCTTCAAGGGAATTGTTATTTGGCTGCGGTATTCTGTGGGGTGGGTGGAGGTTACATTCCCCAGTCGGGTAGCTTACAATTACGCTCCCTACCTCTCTTTTCGCCAGAGCTTCGTTTGTCATTCAGCAGGGTGCACAGCGCGCAGGTGAAGTAGGCTTTAGTTCAAAGATGTTAATGAACCCCTTACACCACAATTGTGTGGTGTATTGTCATCACACCACACCCCGCTCATTCCGCACAAATGTAATGGGCGTGGCGGTGCTAACTTTTACCACCACACCCAGGCCACTCTAAAAGTCTAACCAAATGTAGTGTCATGAGCTTGTGTGCGCGCGGTGCCATACAAACAGCCCCTTTACCACCAACTCTTATTGCGATTCATTAACTGATAGAATGCTTATTTATACCAATGAATAAGCGACTCTATTTCAAGAAATAGATTCGTCTCCGTGGGGAGGTGAGGTCGGCACGAGAGAGCGGCAGGAAGTGGCCACACTATACTATTACATATGGCATATCACATCAGGCGGACCGTATACTTGTCTGCCGCCAGACGTAGTATATAAAAAAAAATAGCGTATATTCGAAGGATGTCGTGGGACACCTCTCGAAAATGCTTAAGACGAAATTTCCGACCTTCTAAATATTACGAAAGAAAATCGCATAATATTAACGAGTTTTCGTCACGCAAAAACAAAATGATGGATTATCAACTCTAATGCACTACAATAAAGTATATCAAATTAGAATCAGTTGAAGCAATTCCGTATATAAATTAGGAAAAAATGGAATTGCGTGTTTTGCTGGCTGTCGTTTGTTTTTGGGGGAAAATAATGATTATTTGTTTTGTGGTCGTGTTTATACAAAAGATCACAATTCAAATACGGGGTTCAAAAAAATATTCAGATTGTTGCGTTGCCGCAAGTCTTCACTCACTTGCGGCAACGCAACAATCTGAATATTTTTTTACCAGACATGAAGAGATGATGCGTTATCAGCGGGGGAGACAGCACGCGAGCAATATTCCTTGCATTGCAAGCGACTATGTATCTGTAGATTGTCTACAAATAGGTATTGAATTATCTGTGTCATGCTTTACATTCACTCTCGGGAACAGCCATGTTCCCGAGGGAAAAGCGCAAATTTAATTAAGGTATTGTTCGATGAAGATGCGTTTTAATGCTATGTAACAGAATAAGTAATAGCATAGAGTAAAGGAATTGTAATAGTAACTACTACCATACCAGTTTTAAAAGCCGTAATACTATGACCACTTTCAGTGCCCAACCCCGCCGTCAAGGGAAGACTTCGCAGGGGTTGGAGGGAGAATAAACAATTAAACATATATTTTTGGATGCCGTCAGACGGATTTTCGTGATGATAAATAACTGTCATATTTGTAACTTTAAGAGCAATGATGTTGTAAGATAACATCATTTTTTATGAGTGAGTACAAAGATTAAAAAAATACAATTTTTTTGTTGTTCAATTTTTCGCAACGCCCGCTCCGGAACATGAACAAGAAGTTAGTAATTTCACGCCTTTCATTAATTACTATGTAAACACTAGTAACAGGTAGATATATAACAAATTTATTGTCAATTGTGGCTATTTCACAAGAAAATTTTTCCTAAAGTATTATTTGTTAATAAATACTTTATAAATACAAACAAAGACTTCCTCGTGTTTGTAGTGCATCGGCGATGTTTGTAGAGTAGGTACCAAACTGATCGATGGCTTTTCAGCCGTCATTCGTTCGAAAACCACATCGTTGATCCGCAGATTACGGGATGATCGCAACAGCATCCTAGAAACGATAGCGAACAGATACACGTCGCCACTGTGGAGGACCTTGGTGCGGAGGGTGATCAATGCCTTGGCTCCTTTCGTAATTTAATTTGGCAATTCTTTTACAAATTTTAAACCGCTTACTAACATATTTCTAAGTTTACTAACATTGATATGGATTCCTATTGTCTGTAATAAACAAATTTTATTTAAAAATAAAATTATGTCGTAAAGAACCAAGAAATACAATTATTTCTTGGTTCTTTACGACATAATCCTAATTTTAATGGGTAGAGCTTTTAATGGTAGGTAAAGAGTTGGCGAGTTAGCCAAATTGGAACGCTTATCGCACATGTCACGAATTGATGTGGCCCACTAGGTCGGGGCCGGACGGGATACCTGGTGGCCTTAATTAAAGATGCATGATTTTATGGTCACCATGATCAAGACAAATTCACGTGATGCACTTTTTTTTTTCTTTATCTTTCGGCCCGCCTGATGTAAAGCGGTTACCTTAGCTTAGTTATTAACGCTCACTACATAAATATCGCTCGCGCGCCGCCACCGCCGTTGCGAACGCAGCATCTTATTCCTTTCTTTCTAGTGACCTCACTCACTCGCAGGAACACAACAACCCTCAAGGGAGTTGTTATTTGGCTGCGGTATTCCTATGAGGTGGAAGTACATTCCCAGTCGGGTAGCTTACAATTACGCTCCCTACCTCTCTTTTCGCCAGAGCTTCGTTTGTCAGTCAGCAGGGTGCACCGCGTGCAGGTGAAGTTGGCTTTGGTTCAAAGATCTTCATGAACCACTTACACCCCAAAAAACTTACACTCCATCGATTTAAGCAAACCAGACCCTGGTGAGACACCAGGCTGGGGAACAGCGTTGATGAGTTAGGGACCGTTCGCACAGACCGGCTCGGAGAGGAGAGCAGATTTTGGTGGCGTTTAAAAGAGAGTTTTAGGTCATTAGTATATTTTTTAAATTCACTTCTTTTGTTATATGAAAATAGTCGAGAGCCGATGTGGATTTTTAAAGTAAACCTAAAGTTAGAGTAAAGTAAGAAGTAAAGACAGAGTGAGAGTTTATTGCTCACATTCGAACGTGTCAACGTTTACAAGCCGACCAAATTGAGAAATAGTTTCATATTGTGAATTTACCAGACGCGTGGTACATATCACAATTAGCCGGGTTGCTCGCTTCAATTGTGAGCAAGTAAGCCACATAATTTTTTTTTGATATGTAACACGCGTCTTATAAATTCACAACATGAGAGTTCTCTATTTCGGTGGATAACTTTCAGTGGATTATGACAATTGGACCCTGAGTCTACATGCAGATATCATACAGCAATATCTAATAATTTCTAAGATTTTTTATTATTATCACTAAGTTAAAAAACAAGCATACGGCTCGCCTGATAGAAAGCAGTTCCACGCAGCCTGTGGACACCTGTAACATCAGGGGCATCACACACACGTTGCCAATCCTGTAAAAATCTCTTAAAAGCCCTTTTTGAAAGCGCCTATGCTGTAGTATCTTGGGGAAACCTAATTCTCTAGTTATTTATAGGACTGTGCTGTAAGGGTTATCATGCTCGTGTAAGATCATTAGGATATTCCTAAGGAGTGCTGCGTTAACAGTGGGGGAGGCGACATGCTATCGATGCTCCTTAGAATGTGAGCCTAGTGGCCGTATGGCTACTTTTCATAGCATTCATCATCATCACCATCTTGGAAGTTGTTCATCACCATCTTTGACCATGTAAAGAGGCTCTGGCAAAAGTGAGATAGGGTACAGCGTAATCTCACTCTAAAATCGAGCCAAATATCTAACAATTAGCTCCAGACCTAGAGGGAAGTAACAGATTTTGGTAACAATTATTTAATTAGGTTAATAATCAATTCATAACAATTTTATTGTTGACCCATACTGGGATATCATTGGTTTTAAAAACCTGACCACTTATCACCAGGAGGGTGGGGATTCAACAAGTTGCTAGCAAATATCATGGTCGAGCCCTAGCAATAAGGAATAATGTGTTTTGATGAAATTTCAATATAGTTCTAAGCATTTTTGAATCCTTTCAGGTGCCTATGACTTCTTGAGGAGCAGTGCTAATAATGAAGCACTTAATTAAACAAGTTAACATTCAAAATATGTTATTTATTGGCGGTTGTACTACGCGTCGGCGATGGTAACCTCCACCTCTACTCCTGGCTCGATGTTGATCGAGGTGATCTGCTTCACAATCTCAGAGGGCGAGTGCAAGTCGATGACTCGCTTGTGGATCCTCATCTGGAAGCGATCCCAGGTCTTGGAACCTTCACCGCAGGGCGTCTTACGGGTGGTAATACGTAGGATCTTGGTTGGCATGCGGACTGGGCCCTGGAAGGAAGGTGGAGATGATTACATACTCAATGTTCTATAAGGTAGACATAATATACCTAATCATGACTTAAACAACTATGTAAATAATAATTGGGCCGCTGCTATTACCCAGCCACTTCAGAGTTTTCTATCTACTCGAATGCTTGGGGCCCTTATAGCCTGGGCGCCCCTTAACATGATGTGGCTAATGTGGCGGTAGCTAAGTGCTTGGTTGTTGCATTAATAAAGTTCTCTCAACTGTGACTGTGGCTGCAATGTTCCAGATTTATCTCAGATCAGCAGATAGTGGTTTGATAGAAAGGCAGGAAGCATCCATATTGTATGTAACAAGTATTTTATTACAGTGGTTTGATTACGGTGTTACTCCCCTATGAGCAGCATGTGATACAAAGTAATCACACACTGCACTTTGAAGAGTCATGATCTTGCACCATTTTGGTGGACATAGCACCATGACACGTGCCATGTCTTCATCTAGGTGCATTGTGGTGAAATTATTGTTACACAAGTGTTTATAGATGCCACCAAACATACATTGTGCTCACCATCCGACAGAACATATTATAGTTCAATATATCGTGGGTAATGTTAAATGCTAGACGTTTGTAAAAGGATTAGTGATAACAATAGGTTAGGGTTGCAAACTCCAAATTAAATTATTAAAAACAAGGATGTGATGTTAGAAAAACGTGTTTGTCAGTGCACTGCGTGCAGGTGAAGTTGGATTTGGTTCAAAGATGGTGTTGAACCACTTACACCCCAAAATGCTATATGCTAGCATTTAGAGATGCAAACCTAATTGATAGCAAATAAACCATTATAATTATCATTCATTCAATAGATGAACATAGCAGCCGTTATTGAAATGG
Organism: Hypsopygia costalis; assembly: GCA_937001555.2. Taxonomy (NCBI): domain Eukaryota; kingdom Metazoa; phylum Arthropoda; class Insecta; order Lepidoptera; family Pyralidae; genus Hypsopygia; species Hypsopygia costalis. The sequence continues at coordinate 18,572,710 of OW443348.2, forward strand.
ACTTTATCAGACGTTGCCTTTAACATTTGTTTCTGATAACCCTCGTACAAAATCAATGTAAGCAGTATGACATACCTTGACCTTCAGTTTCTGTTTCTTGGCGCCGTTGATGAGGTCAGCGCAGACCTTCTCGAGAGAGCGCACATTGCGCGAGGTGAGAGTGATGCGGATACGATGAATTGGTGATACCTCCGCCTGGGGCTTCTCGATATCCTTGCCTGACACGACAGCGGCCGCCTGGAAATTTTAGTTATGTACTTAATTATTATTGAAATTCCATATGATGGCTGACATCAACCCATAATCATCCCACTGTTGGGATACGAGTCTAACCTCAATCGAAGAGGTTTAGAGCGTACTCCAGCACGCTGCTCAACTACGGGTTGGCGGAGGTAAAATATCGTTGGCGGAGAAATTCCATAGTAAATATTTATAATTTTCATTTTATCTGTCTTGTATATTATCAATCATGTTAGAAAAGTCGTGAAAATCTCAAAAATTATAAAATCACGTCGAAAACACGTGCAACCTAACCTACAAAAAATTTTGTCTTTCACTCTATGCCATATTATCAATATAATATGACGAAAATTTATGTGAACAATCTATGGCAATTAATGCTTACCATGTTGATGCGATTTCCCGGTCGAGATAAACAACTTTTCAATTAAAAATTGCTCAGCGCTGAACCGGAGAACAGCTTGCCGTTGAACTTCACATGAAAAGAAGAAGAAACAAACACAAAACAAATTTGTCATTTTTAAAATTTCGTTTTTTTATTTATGATTCTGGATACTAGGCCTTGTTTATAGACCAACAATAGGCCTGTGAACAAAGTTCTAAAATTATAAAAACTCTCTATCAGTAACTTAAAATACATAAAACTAGAACGATCTGCGATCTCAAAATTTTAATAACTTATGTCCGACGTGTTATAAGGTCGATCAAAGTTTGGTGGAAAAGTCCATTTTAAAAGTATGAAATTATAAAAAATAGTAAAAAATAAATATTACCATTGTACCACTCACAATAAAAAATACTATAACTTTTGATACGGCACTAGATATATAAACGCAATATTTAACATAGCTGTCGTACAAATTTCTGATTTAATGCATATAAAATAGCGTATCGTGACGTCTTAATACTGTATGCATTTTGTATGGAGCGTTTTCGGGATAGTCCAAAATTGTGATCTTCAAGTTATCATATCTCGAGAAGTTTTTATGCTATCGAAGTAATTCTTTCACCTTTTGTTATATTATTGTAACGTCTTTAAATAACAAATCGAAAAAAAAAATGGTTCACAGGCCTATTGTGTTTAATGCACAGGTTTAATGATTCAACACAATAATTGGTCTTTATATAACGACTTTAATCTATAGGTGTATAATACAAATCGTGTTTAATTTCTTCATATTTGTCGGCATTAGGCATATTTTTACGCGATTTATTAATATGAAAATGTTTGGAGCTTATAAGCGATACCTACTTATTTATAAAATAATTAAAATTCGCTGGCGTGCTCCTGCTACCCGCGTCGACTAAAACGTATGTACAGTGGAACACAAAAGAGTAGAAAGGGAACTAAATTTATTAACAATGGCAACGTTGTCTTTTTTCATACAAAAGTTTTTGTCTACTCTTTTGTGTCGCACTGTACCGAGTCGAATCGAATCATATCCACAATGCGCTCGTGCGATTTGACTCGGTGTGCTTCGACACGTCGTTATTAGACGCAGTTTCATAATGAAATTAAAACAAATTAATTTCTGCTATTCGATTCAGCTCGAGTCGGTTCGTTTAATGAACACGACTTAGGAAATTTGGGCTCTAAGCACCTTGTATCCATGGCCGTAAAATTAATAATAAAAAGATCTATGGTAAAAGTAGAATTTAATTGTTATACATTTTAAGAACTTTCCCACATTTCATTTCTTCATATCGCACTCTAGGACCAAGTATATCGAACTCGTTCGTATCGTGCTGGGTGATGTTTATGGAGGTAGGATGTCTGAATTAAAATGACCCTTAACGACAATCTCTGCGTTAGTCATAGAAGTTTGAAAAGGGAGCATCTCAAAATTCAGAAAGTTTGTTCTGACATTTTCTGCGGGTATATTATATGCGTACAATAAACTATAATAGCAATAATAGTATAAGGTCACAAAATAACTAAGACGTAATACAAACACAACATGTATAACTTACCTGTGATTTTAATTACTGATAGCTTGGATACCCTTGTTCCAGTTACATTAGTTTTTTTGTATATATTTTGTAATATGTTTGCTTCAGGATAAATTAGTACATATAAATGTCATTTATATGAACTCATTAGGAAAATTTTAGTTCGTGGGCATATATATGTGTGCTTATATGGGAAATGAGACGTGCTAAACAGTAAGTAAATATAAGATTACAACAAAGCTGGCAGTTACTTTGTCCAAAGGTTGTCGCTCGCCGTTTATAGGGTCAATTCTGCTAGCATCTTGTGTACAATGTCGATGCTGAACTACGACGACAGCTTTATAAAAATGTAATATTGTTGTTTTACATTTCATTTTGTGAATATGTATACTAATAATAATTATACAATATTAGTTTTAGTTTAAAAAATGTGTCAGTTTAAAATTTATTTTAAACTTACCTATAAAAATAATAAAATAAATAAGTAATGCGAATATTTTTTTAATACTTCACTTACATACATTCGGTTTTACTTAATATTTTTAAAATAAACAAAAATAAGTGGAACCGTAAGTAGATACATAAGTTTTCTTTTATATAGATTTTCATACATTGTTTAACATTAAGCTCTTGACTTGTTTGTCGAATTTCCTGAAACAAAATACGAAAAAAAATTCATTACTCACTTCAAAAAGAGATTTTCACTTCAGGAACAACTTAAGAGTTTCAAAGGTTATATATCTTATGTTTTTTACTGTTCGAAGGACTAATTGAAGTCTGCACGCGGAGGGTGGTATTGTTAAACTCAAAAACAGACTAGATTTCACATCATATAGCTATTTTATTCCACACTATAGAGAAACCCGATTGCAGGCCGCAACACTTCCAGTATAAGACCATTTCATGGTCTTGCGTAAAACTTCGAATGCAACCTACGTCTTGATTACATACCAGACTATCTACGTGTTTGTAAAATGTATATTTATTTTTTTAAGTTGTCCTCATATGTAGGTTTTATTTAAAGCGTTTTATATGTTTGTGATGCATAAATAGTATTGAATAGAATGAAAATTGAACGGAAATCTTCTTTAGAAGTTAGTATTTTATAACGGGCGCCGTTACTCATAAAATTCGGTGGTAAAATCTTACAAAATGTTCTAAATACAGGCTAATATATTAGCTTAAACTAAAAAAAAAATAAGTAGAATACTATTCACAATTCATTTCGGTATTTAAATATGAAATATACTAATTACTGTCTCTTAAGTCCGATGTCATGTTAGTGGCAACTATATTTTTTATACCACTAAGGTGGCAAATAAGCATACGTTTCTATGGACGCTTGCTACACCGGAGGCATTACTCACGCGTTGTCGACACTAATCTAGTAATATAGTTAATAAGGAGCCATACTTATTAACAATATTTACTACACACGGCTGTGTGCCTGTTGTAAATATATAAGTTACATTTATGAAGAGGGTTATGGATCGTTAGATCGTAGTACGTGCACCTTCATACCCCTCTTCATATTTACGGTACTACTGTACTCTACGTAAGTACATTAATTTGCAAAAATCCATATAGGTAAAGCTTAAATACTAAAATCATGTGCTCACAATTGTAAGCTATTAATGCCAAACTTTAATGTAACACCGTAAGATTTAAAACAATTCTCATTACTACTTGATGCAAGCAATTTTTGTTGTAAATTCTATATGCACTTAAATATGCATAGAGAAGCAAAACTATTGCTTCTTCATGCGTATGTACAGTAATTTAAGTACGTTACGAAATAGTGAATCTCATTCACTATGATACAGGCGATATATGAGCGATATCAGTTATATATGACGTATTGTATACATAAGCTAGAGTATGACGAAACAACTTACAATGAAGTAATTTGATCACCGGGCAAATGAAATGGGTTGCAGATAGCATCCGCGTACAATGCGTGCAGTCGACGTAGAGCGGTCCTGACTTCGGCGTCTCTGATATTGCTGCCGCTCGGTGAAGTAGAGCTAGTTACGAGAACCAATTTGACTCGAGTATTTGTGACATACCCGTAGCTGAAAATATAATAAAGCTTCGATAGTTTCATGAAAGTTAATAAAATTACAATTTGAACAAGTATCTCGACGAGTAATAGGTGCACTAAGGACAATTACATAAATTGACATTAAAGTTTCTGGAACTTGACTTGAACGTTGGCTGCGTTTATTACACGACGACTATTAGATTCGAATTTTTCACCTATAGTATTTTCCCGTATATTAAACACTTATTCCAATGAGGGTATTTCTATACGTATGTTACTCTGGTGTGTATGAGTGTCAAGTATACGGAAAAATAATATAGGTGGTAAGTAAATTTATAAACAAGCATTTTAGAATAAGAATACAAACATTTTATGGGTGTCTGTAGAATACAATAATCCCAAGTATAAATCTCGTAAATCAGTGCGAGTTGTGTTCGCGTTGGAGCCGTTGGTATTCGTTGTTGCTAACCGTTCTTCTAGTGCGTCTAGGGCTGTGTGAACCAGCCATTGTCGAGATAACTCATTATCAGTACTCGTGTCATTACCAATTCCGCCAATGTACAAAGGCGAATTCTGAAAAAATAAACCTTACATCTCATTTATTTACCCTTTAAAGGAGGTGATTTTCTTATAACGGTAACACACATTGTCTATGATCGTATTGATTGCAATCGAAAAATTATTTCAATTTTACTGCTCATGTGTAGATTTTCTATTTTGTGCGACAATTTTGTGTACTTTGATTACCAGTTAAAGGTTTTATATTATAATATTAAATATATTATTATTTGATCAAAGAAAGCAGTAATAATGGTGGAAAACTTACATCTTTGCCAATAACAGCGACGCAAACAGCCATTGTTGTGAACATAAAAATTCCGGAAGTGGGTTTTGTGCTGCCAACTGACCTTTTGGGCGGCAATTTTTAAAGTTACGATGTCTGTAATAATCTATTTTACATTATGATGCAATTTGTAGTGATCTGGTTTTGAGATTAATTTAATTGAGACTGCGACTTACGACACAATGTATCATATATCGGGCGTGTAATAATATTTTGTGAGGCATAAAAATGATATTACTTCATTATTTTTCCACAATGCCACCGTTTGACGATCAGTTGATATACGAAACAGACGAAAAAGGTGAGAGAATAGTTGTAAAATCTTCTCGTTCAGATAAAAGAGCGTATATTAAGTTTGTGAACAGAACATCGAGACACATAGATGTATGTTGGAGAGACTATAGCGGCCATCGGAGACACTATGTGACAATGAAACCTAGATCTTACTACAATGCAGATACGTTCCTGACGCACCCTTGGGAGTTTTCCGATGCTCATACTAGAGAACGGTATGTAATTAATAATAAGTATGTCTTCCGTGCACCGGAGTGTCTCGGAAATGTAAAGCACAGAACGACGTGGTACATTTCTATTGGAATGAGATCTCTTGTTAGTACCGTCATGTTGTCAATTGCTACTAAGTTAAATGAGCCATGTCAAGTTGAAGCGTTGGGGTTGCCGAAGCCGTTGGCTGATGACCTCAAAGCGTTAGTCGGGATGCTGAAAATACCTCCATCGCAGGCACGAGCATGATGAACGGAGGATGATTTAGCTGGAAGTCATGTGCATATTCCACTTTTAAGGTTTAATTCCTAAGTTTTCGCTAAGTCTAATAATTCTGTAAATGTATGATTTTATTTATATGTAATGAAAGAAATTGGTCCTCAAAAATATTAATATTATTTCTATTATGTTAGGAAATGGTAAGGATTTTTATATTATTGTTATTTTTAGTTATGGAGTTTAACTTCTGTTGGATCTTTGTATTATTTAATATCTGTGACCTACATTTTTCCGTTATACAGTTTAACTATAAAATATTTATAGTTAAACTGTATAACGGATTTAGTATTTGTGCCTACATTTTTCAGATAAATATTATATTTAACTGAAAAATGTAGGCACAAATACTAAATCGTCTGGCTAATAAGCAAACTAATTAAAATGAAAGTGTTATTACATCGTTTAACTTAACCCCAGTTAAACTTGGTAATTAGCATGACATATATATTAAGTATACAATGTTTAACACCATGGTATTACACTGTCTAATGGAAAAAGGATGAAATTTGTCTAATTTCTGAATTGAGCTGCTGTTGAGTTGAATAATGTAATAAGCGATTAAAGACGCATGAAAAATACATGTCAGTCAACACACATATTACACGGACAATCTGGCAACATCAGTTTGACCAAGCTACTAACATTGACTGATGTTATGATGCTACCCTAACTGTGCTAATAATAATCATTATTGACATCTTCAAGACTTTCATTACTTGCACAAATATAACACGTCTAATAAGATTTTATCTAAAAATTAAATAATTAGCTAGTAATCCATAATGTATACTTTTCTGAAATTTTAAAGCATTTAACGTAAAAAAATATCATTTGTCATAGATTGTATTTCTTCGTTGTATTTTATATTATATGTTTTCTCTACAACGACGATTAAGTGGATAATCTCTCTATAGTCTATACAAATATATTGGCCTCTTCTTTGATCTGTTTAAAAACTTGATCCATGACAAATGTATCAATATATTCTCATGGTTCATAAAAGGATATCCTCCAAATGTGTCCGTTAACATAATAACAATAGTAGTTGACCTAACTAAAGTCAGATAAAAATTGTTGTTCATTGATAACAACCAAAAATGACATTATTATATGTGTAGTGTAGCATTACCTACTTTATGTGTATAGATAGGTAAAGGTTACTGAGAGGGCATGGCCTGAGAGTTACTACACCCCTGCGAGGTTAAGGGCCTATTTACATTACAAGGTTTTCAGACAGTCTTATCTTGGTTACTCGCTAGTATTAGTGAGGTGTAAGCAGTGGCGGACTAAGGCTAAAGCGGGCCATATGCAACATTGTAATTCCGGGCCTAAAAGAAGTTTTCACTTCATAAATAAAAAAGAAAAACTTAATTTTCGGGCCCCAAAAATTACGGGCCTACGCCTTAGTCCGACCCTGGACCTGACTGCCCCTCCTGCTCCCCCTTGGCGACGCCCTTGCTCGTAACTAATAAGTTATATTTGCTAATAACAGTTTTACTTAGATAGGCACATGAATACTAGTTTGTAAATGACTGTGTTTTCTATCGCATTTATTGGTTCAACCTTCGATCATTGAAGGGTTCAACTCACTGTTTTTATTATGTTGCGTATAATTTATAGCACATATTGAACGAAGTAATTTAATGTTAAATATTTAACTACCGATACGCAGTATGGTTCTAGAATTAATCTCATTGGTTCTGGATCTACTGCCTCCTCTGTAAGAATAAAAGCTGCCATACATATTAGCCGTGTTGGTCATGTTGTCTAACAATTTAGCCGTGTATAGGACGGCCGTGTATAGACGTGTGTAGGACGTGTTATCAATAAAAACAAAGTTAAAAATTTTGAAAAAACCCACGACGGTTAAAATGTAAAAGGTAATTTTGGTTTTACACAAACAAATGTTTACTGCAGCGCCCTGTGGTGAGTTGTCACTGTAACACCTATCTAAGAACATGGTCCAATCAAACCTGAACCCTTCACTGAAATCCGCATCAAATTCGGACTAGTAGTTTTGGAGATAAATGGCAACATTGGTTGCACAAACAAATGTTTACTGCAGCGCTCCCTAGTGAGTTGTCACCGTAACACCTATCTAAGAACATGCACCAATCAAACCCGAACCCATCACTGAAAACCGCATCAAAATCGGACTCGTAGTTTTGGAGATAAATGGCAACATTGATTTGCACAAACATCCTAGCACCCCAAACGCATATACATATATAATTAAAATATCTGCCAACATGATTGACAACGCATCCATACACAGATATATTGTTGGACAACGTGACCGACAGGGGTAACATGTTGACTAATCTAAGACAGCTTTAAAAAAACAAAATGTTGGGTATTATTTATTGGCTTTATCGAGCTATTTATTTATAAGCTGTTTAATAGACAACATTACTATATTATATTCTTCTGTTCTTTTTACGGATATAATTTTAATTGTTACAGTTTCCTTTTTTTCGATGGGAATCCCAATTCTGGACAAAAGTAGTCTAACACAAAATGCACTCATTGTTTTAGTCATAGATCAGCAGAGCGAATAGTTCAGCAGAGCGAATTTTTTTTAGCTAAACGAATTTTCTTACTTATAAATGTATTAAAAACGTCGTGTGATACACGGTCGTAAAGGTTTTTACAAACTCGTGTTGGTGGTAATCCCTCGCCTCCGCTCGACCTTACAAAGTGTAAAAAAAACTGTTTACCTACCTGACCTTTTTATCACAAATCACAATATGCTACTCAAATGTCAACAGAATATTTTACGTATATTGTGATTAAAAGAAGCTTTGTGTTTAGTTAGCCAATAATCAGAAGGCTCAATTAAAGAATAAAGCTCAAAAGCTCAATCAATATTTTTTCCCGTATAGGGCCCGTCTAGCATAAGCACAACAGTGACAACAGGACAGTACCGGCCAATTTACAGACTAGCTGTGCTGAGCTGTGCAACTTTGTCAGATTTTAAATAACGCACGTCAATTTTTTTCAATGAAAATCATGACTTTTTAATCGTCTTGCCTGTCTAGCTGCAGGCAGGAATCCTGAATGTTTCCAGGTTTCAAAATCTATTTATTTATTTGAAAGTTTATTGACCACAAAATTACTTAGGCGGATTTAACGCTAAAAGCATTCTCCACGAGTCAACCTTTGGAAATAGCAGGAATTCACGAATGCGGTTCCAAAGCCTATAACTGTATATTTTTTTATAAACTATCCTATGTATATATAAGCTTCTTGTCCCTGTAATGAAAATTCCATCAAAATTTGATTAATCATTCCAAAGATTACCCCGTAATCTAAAGTAATTCTATCTCATGAAGTTCATTTCAGTCATACATTTTCTACTAAAATTATTTCTTTCTCTTCAAAGACTGTCTGCTTGTTCTACAACTCTATTTATTTAAGAAAAGCAAGAGTAAACCGTATTCTCCTGTGGTAGATCATAAATTCATAAATAGATGTATACATGTGACTTGAATATTATGAACAGGTACAGTAGACCAGAGGTTCCCAATTTTTTTTTTGCCTCGGAACCCTAATTGATTATACTTTTACTAGCGGAATCCTAGCAGCTATAATTATTATATAGGGTCTAACTAGTAATTTATTTTCGAGAAATGTTTTGTTAATTTTTAGACGGATCGCGGAACCCTTGTGTCCTTTCCACGAAACCCCTGGATTCCGCGGACCACCTTTCGGGAAACCCAGCAGTAGATAACACATTAGGTGTAACAGGTGCATTGTAAAGGGTCTATATACTACGAGATATTCAGATTGTCTATCATAGTGTCGTCTCGCTCATTTTAGTGAGGTGTAAGCGAGTATACACCTGTAGTACCTCGTAGTACAATAGGCCCACTGGAAGAACTAGCAGTTATTAGGTCGCTTATTCGGTGCAATATGGTCACAACTTACATTTATGTCGTTGTTGCACGCAGATCACTTTTATGATGGCCAACCAAATAACATTTATTAATTGGAACAATAATAAAATGAATAAATAATTAGGTACTTTTAATTGTTATGTGCCTGTTAAAAAGAAGCAGTACCTATGTGGATTTAGCAGTAAACAAATACCAAAATCACGTTCGAAAAATGGATGTTGTCTTTAATTATGCGGTTGCACCAAATAAGCGAGAATATGCTCTTTCTGAGGTTATTCTATTCCAGTTTGGTACCTACGTCTAACGTCAACTGTACCTTTTTTGCTAATGCTAATAGTGTGTCAATAAAATACCAACAACAATTGTACACTGATGTACCAAATAATATGTTAAGTACTGTAAGTACCTAGTTAATGTAAAATTATATTTAAGGTGAAAAATTGAGCTTGTCTGTAGTTACCTTCGGTCAAAGAACTGAAGAGTTAAGCTGATTATCTTTACACTGTGTCTACTATACTTAAAATATATAATATAAAATAATTGAGTAATTAGCTATAGTTATAATAACTACTAAAATATATCAAATTTATAGGTAGATAACTCATTCTGATTTTAAAACTATCCAGACATTTTTGAAAAGGTGTGTGTAAACGAGCTATTGAGACGTCGAATATATCGCAGTGTAAAAACACAAAGATTGTCTGTGTGGATGACATAGCATGCGATATTAAGTGAGGTGTAAGCGAAACGAAGTTTTTATTTCATCTGTGAATAGAATTATATAAGTACTTTTACTGTGGTATAGTCTAAAAAAATATGTATTAACTGTGATTTAATTTATATTTTCAAATATTGTATATATAAAACGTTTGTTTGTAAACTTTATTGTATGTATCTACTGATAATATAAAGATACAATTAAGGAAATGTCATATCATATAGGTATACATTATCGATCTTATCACATATAGAGATCTCTACAAGGTCTATACATCTTCAAATTATACGCTCATACAGTGCAACAAAGGCACAAGTAAAATAAATATGTATTTTAATGTATTTATTATATTGTGGTATTTATTATAATATGCTATAATAAATTATTGTTTGTTCATAATGTTATGTAGATTTCAGGAGGATTTCATTCCATAGTAAAAATAAAGGCGGAAAAAAATTATCAACTATTTGCTTTCCAAAAATACACATTAGCAAAATCAGCTCGGTAATACAAAATTACTTTTGCTGTTGTGTCACGTTCACAGTATATTAAATTAGTAGTTTCTTAGAACACGAATAAATTTTTCCGTTTCTATTTGGAACAAGGTATAATCATTTATCATTTTATTACAATTACTAAATGTTATTTTTCTGAACAATCATAAAACTGAGTGCAACAACGACACAAATGTGAGTTGTGACTATGCTGCACTGGATGAGCGATATAATCAATGACCAAAATATAGCTTTTTAAATTGCTGCAGATCACTGTAGAAAGATAACACTGGGTAGGCAGCATGGAGCATGGACCTGAGAAGGACAAACGGCCTAATGTCACTGTCCACCGGGTGTCCTAAATAGTAATCGGCGCTGATAAGTGCTTTACATGCTAGAAAAAATTATGTAAAAAAACTTTTAATTTAAACGGTTTTATTGAAAATAGTGTACTAAAAGCTAAAAAATAATTCGGTAGGTCGGAGGTTTCAGTCATCACACCCCTCTCCCTCATCAGTCTAAGGCAATGATCAGACAAAATAATAAAATCGTTGGGCGTAGCGTAAACTGAGTTGACTGGATGGAAACACGGGCCCAACGATTTTATTATTTTGTCTGATCATTGCCTTAGACTGATGAGGGAGAGGGGTGTGATGACTGAAACCTCCGACCTACCGAATTATTTTTTAGCTTTTAGTACACTATTTTCAATAAAACCGTTTAAATTAAAAGTTTTTTTACATAATTTTTATTTCCAACTTTTTAGTTTCTAATTTCATTACATAGTACCTCTCGTTCTATTAAGTTTAGATTTGACTTTTGTCATTATTTTTTTTACTTTTAAATTTGTCTTGTATTCAAATGATTACCCATATTGAAAAAATGGGTATCAAATGATACCCATATTGAAAATTGAGAAGATATGTAACCGCGCCAACCGGCCATTTTGATGACGGCCATCTTGTATTTTATAATATTCATCGTGAACTGTGTTCTACTAGTTAAGCCCTTTCATTTGATACCCATATTGAGGCAGTCGTGACAAAACTTGTAAACCGCCATTTTGTAGAGGCAGACATCTTGGATTTAAATTTTTTTTCATGTGAACTGTATTCTTCTAGTCAAGCCTTTTCATTTGATACCCATATTGAGGTAGTCGTGACAAAATTTGTATACCGCCATTTTGTAGCGGCGGCCATCTTGGATTTTCATTTTTTTTTCACGTGAACTGTGTTCTACTAGTCAAGCCCTTTCATTTGATACCCATATTGAGGTAGTCGTGACAAAATTTGTAAACCGCCATTTTGTAGCGGCGGCCATCTTGGATTTACAATGAAACAGAATTTATTTAATTGTATTGTCACCAAAATCCAAAGTGTATACAAAATTTCAAATTAATCGGTTGACAGGAAGAGGGTGAAATTTGAATTACTAAATTTGACCCAAGAATAAATAATAAATAAAACAAACGGGGTGAGCTAAATAAAACCGTTTAATAAAACCGTTTAAAAATGCTAGCAATCATGAGAGGGGGTAAACGAGCATGTGGGTCACCTGATGGAATGCAATCACCACCGCCCATGGGGATCAGCAACACCGGAGGGTCTCCGATCCGCTGCCAGCCTTTTAAGGGAAATATAGACTCTGTTCTTGAAGGCTCCCTTGTTATACCGCTGATGCTTAGTGGCTCTACTTCGTCTGATTTTAAGCGAGAAGAAGCCTTTTCTTGTGGTGTCATTGGCTCACCACTATCTTTATACCCAAAGCCATATTTGGCTGATATTAAGATTACTTTATTATGAATTCCTCATATTCTTTTTCCTCTTACTTGACATGAATCGTATTAATAATGAATTAATGACTGTTGTAATTATAGGTAACCACGTAAACTAGTTTGATGGATCTGTGTCTATTATATAACCACGATAAAACTTGTTTACGATAATAACAATAGTTTGATTATATTATTAGATGTTGTCACAATAATGGATTTTTTTTTTGTATTCTATGGATGTAGAATTTTTTATGCAAGTTTTATTTGTGTAGTCAGCATTAGAATTACACTTACGAGCAATGAAATTCAGTCACAAAAATGTTAATGTCTCTGAAACTAAGATTTATGATTCTTTTAACTCGTAATCATTACATTTGGATATATGGGCCCATTTTTTGCACTTTTCCTTTTACCCTTCAGGGTTCCTAAACTTTTTCAGTAAACTGTGTACTTGCAGGTACTTATATTGTCACGGGCAACTTATTTCATACATATTTTGATATATGGACATATATCAAAATATGTATGAAATAAGCATGAACGCCACGCGGCGTTACCGATACCTCCTTGCAGCGCATAATTTAGGAATCCCCGAATTAATCAATTGTTACTGACTATCTCTTAATCGGTAAAAATTATAAATTATTATTTTCCAAAATGACTGCGCCTACCTGAAACGCATCGGCTCGTAAAGATAGTCGAACGTACCCTTGTCATACTCGCAGACATACATTTAATATTGTTACGAGCTAGGGTTCTGGATTTGGATGTAAAACGCCAATGACAACTTGCAAGGATTTATTCACGCAGGGTCTGGTCTGCAGGTCTTCACAACACGAAGTCCACACGAAGATTCCAAATCGCAGGTCAAATCAGAGTCCAATAGTATCGCTGAGGTCGTAGGTTATCACTTGTCTCGCAGGTAGATTCGCTCGAAGTTAACTCTTCCGAAGTCCAAACTGAACTCCACTGTGCGCCGCGGCGGTCGCTATTTATATTCGCCGGCAAGGGTTCTCGAATATTCTCGTATGTGTACTTCCCTTCGGTAAGTCATCGTAATGTCTCGAGACACATCTCGAACATTTTCATGTCATAGTGTGTTGAACCTTATAGCAGTAGACATACGGGTCATTATTGCTTGCAGCGAAGTATGCGGCGACTATTCTAGAAGGTTCCATTCTAGATCGTTCAAGACAGGACCGCGACACTGCTCCCCTCTTAGAGATGCTCGTCCCGAGCATCTTCATTACTGCCGTGATAAGAAGCTAAGCGGTCTATGTGAAGCACTTTTTGTGCACCTCTCGGCTGCCGTTGAATTCGATATGTCACGTCATTCAACCGAGCTACCACTTTGCACGGCCCTTCCCAGCCTCTGCAATTTCGGAGATTTTCCTTCTCGTCGAGCCACGTAGTGAAGCCAGACCAGTGCTCCCTCTTCGAAGCCGTCTGCACTCGCTCGACGGTCGCACCCAGCTTTCATCCTGTACGGAGTGCACCTCCGAAGGCACACCAAATCAGCAAACCACTTTCCCGAGCAACCCGAACGCATCAGTTGCGGCCTCTTGAACAGGCATGGCGAATACCTCTGGCCGCTCAGAGAAGCAATCCACAACCACCATGAATCACCCATCCTCCGACTTCGCCACAGGTAATGGCCCAGCCACATCAACCGCAACGCGTTCCCATGGTGCACCAACGTTACAAAGTTGCAGGTTTCCTTGGCTTCCAAATGATGGACCCCCTACCGCAGCGCAAGCAGCGCACCTGCGGCACCAATCCTTCACGACAATGAAGCCAGTAAAACCCTTCTCGAATCTTTGCCAACGTCCGTCTCACGCCCAAGCGTCCACCCCACACGCCATCATGCACTTCACGAAGGACATCCTGTACCCCATCTCTTGGGACAACTATCTGAAGATAGAACTCTCTGCCGTTAGGCTTCTCCCATTCACGGTAAAGTATTCCGTTCTGCAGAATAAAACCGTCCCATTGAGCCCAGTATGCCTCGGTGACAACACTAGTAGGGGCGACCTCGCACCATCTTGGCTTGTCCTCGCCTCGAAGGCAGTGGCATCTCCAAATCCCACTTCTGACACCAAATGTTACGAGCTAGGGTTCTGGATTTGGATGTAAAACGCCAATGACAACTTGCAAGGATTTATTCACGCAGGGTCTGGTCTGCAGGTCTTCACAACACGAAGTCCACACGAAGATTCCAAATCGCAGGTCAAATCAGAGTCCAATAGTATCGCTGAGGTCGTAGGTTATCACTTGTCTCGCAGGTAGATTCGCTCGAAGTTAACTCTTCCGAAGTCCAAACTGAACTCCACTGTGCGCCGCGGCGGTCGCTATTTATATTCGCCGGCAAGGGTTCTCGAATATTCTCGTATGTGTACTTCCCTTCGGTAAGTCATCGTAATGTCTCGAGACACATCTCGAACATTTTCATGTCATAGTGTTATGAACCTTATAGCAGTAGACATACGGGTCATTATTGCTTGCAGCGAAGTATGCGGCGACTATTCTAGAAGGTTCCATTCTAGATCGTTCAAGACAGGACCGCGACAATATCTTTACTATTTTGTAACCTACCATTTTAGTGTCCTAACGAAGCACTTGTGATTGACCTAATTTCGTTGCTCTGCAGTGTATAAGCATAAAGTTTAAAATATAATATTTTAAATCTCACAAGATTTAAAATCAACTTTCAATCATATGCTTGTACACTGCATGTATTTTTTTTGCTATTGACTACTACTATACAAATCAGTTTTTGGAATTTCATTAAATTTAATATGCAATCTAATCCTTCTGTAAGAAAATTACGAAAATTTAATTTATGGCTATTGTTAGTAGGATGGTCGGTTTTATTTAAATTTAATACTTTTACAATGTCTGTAGTCAAATTATAAATATTATATGGATGTTATGAGAATTGTGCCATTTGATTTTATTTTTAGAAAATATTTACTTACTATTTATTGTACCTACTGTCTAATTAATGAAATAAAATTGGTGTACATCTTAATATTATGTTTTATTTAAATAATAATAAATATTCCTGGATAAATTACACACGGCCATCTAGTCCCAAACTATGCAAGGTTTGTAGTGCTATGGGTACTAGATAACTGAATATAATATTTAAATACATTTTCTTTTGTAAATACAGTCATACATATAATATAGGCAATTTGATCTACACTACTTTGCGTGCTTCCGCTACCAATTAGTTCATGCAAATTACTGCCGGCCGGCACCCACCCACTACCGTTAGTAGTTGCATGCGACCGCCAAGACTGCCGTGGTCGCCGACAGTCGGGGCAGTGGCGGTCGCATGTATCTTCTGTTTCAGATGTTGGAGATTCGCCGAGACGACCACAGCAGCTGGAGCAGAGACTACCAAAGCAGCCACGGCAGTCGCATGCAACTACTAAGGGTAGTGGGTGGGTGCCGGCCGGCAGTAGTTTGCATGAACTAATTGGTGGCGGAAGCACGCTAAGTAGTGTAGATCCAATTGTCTGTAAATTTGACTTCCGCAAAATAACACCTAAATCAATTAACTATACGTATAATACATAGAAAACACCCAGACCAAGACAAACGGACATGTTCATGCACACAAATATATGTCCCGTGCGGGGATCGAACCCGCGACCTCTGAGTCAAAGTGGCCATTGCTAACCATTTCATCACCGTCGTCGTCAAATATTATTTACAGCCATATTTGCTGTATTGGTGCAAAAATTCGCATAATATATGTACTTCTTTTCTTAAATTTAGTTCATAGACGAAAATATTGAGATCAATTTATTGAATAACGCAATTTAAGCATATTTCCAGGGAACTAAAATAATAAACGAGTACAAAGTAAAAATAGTTTGTACTCGTAGCACAGGATATGGAATGTAGTTCTACCATGAAGTTAATTTAAGTTCCATGGAACTTTTATGTAGTTCCAGGGTAGGTAGATATTTGAAAAAAAAAAGTTGGGTGCACTTGCGCACTACAGCTGCAACTGTCTCAACTATTGCATAATTTTCTATTGTGACTTCGCAATGTGTTCAGTTTTCCGCATGCTCTCATTTCTAGGCTTTTTCAATATTATTTAACTTTTTAATATTCTATTCTGATGGGACTAATAATGGTAAATTTTGTTATACAACTCATAAGTGGTGGAAACTTAGAGACCTCACTCAATTAGTTCTAATATTGATAGATTTATACTATTTATGATTAAATTGCTGTCATTTTCTGTGTAATTTCTTAGATATTCCATAGACAATGACAATAAAAACCACAGAGAATTGGTATAAAAAATAATTTATTGTAAAAAATAAAACAAAATTGAAAATCACATCGACTTTAAGTATGGCAAGTCACTCGGCGGTAGTCTTATTTTCTTTGTGAATGTGGGCAACAATTGCCAATGCGCCTCCCGGAATGAAACGAACGAAATTATCAGCTGTCAAAGGTCCTAGTGCGTATATGCCTTTAGGAGCGTTCAGTAATTCATGCGTGCTCTTGTCTATGGCTAACGGATTCCCCCTTCCGTCTACGGGTTTGTTCGAATCTACACCGAATCCAATACCACTGGAATATGGGTTCGTCGGTTGACATTGACATTTCAATCTATTCTCTAGAGCATAAGGTATATTTTCGCATTTGCACTCTTCAACACAGGTTTTGATAACTCCATTTTCTAGCTTACTAACTAAATTATTGCACGTGCATTTTTTCTCACTGCGTTTATTGCAGTCTGGTATCACACAATTTCCCTTGGTGTTGCCATTTATTTCTGTATAATTTAAATACCTCGATTTGCAGTTTTGAATGCTCTGACCTAGAACTGTTTTTAAGTAATGCCATTGTTCTTTTAAGAACCACTGTCGTCGTTGTTCTTCGATTTTGTTTTTAGCTTGTTTTTCTTCAGTGCATTTTATGCAGTTGGAGTCTATGTCTATGCAGTTAAGGCTGAAATTTGTTTGTAGGAAAAATAAGTCCGGTTTAGAGCCAATTAGTACGGCTATGATGGATACAAGTAGTTCGGTGATTTCGTTTGTGACCACGTTGAGGAGTTTGACTCTTTTCGGGCGAGAGAGTTGAGTGTCGGCGTCGGTGGGGGGTGGGGGAGGGGATTCTTCTGGCGTGACGTCCACTATGATGTGTTCGGGGTAGGACGTGTAGTTGGAATGGTTGCCGGTGGCCCCGTCGCACATCATCTTGTACACCTGTTGATTACACATTTTTTAAATCATTTGGCACCTATTTGACGTGAGCAATTAAATAGAACGAATGATAACAAAATCGGAGGATACAGTTTGGTGTTGAAGCTACAAATCTATCACATCACTCGATAGATGACGAATCAAAGAATTTATTATGCTAAGTAAGGACTATGGAACATCGCGTGCGGAGGGCGAAGCGCTGCTGTTTTGAGATAATTTTAGTGCATATAACGTATTTACGTATAACACACGGCCGTGTCGAACTTAAATGAAATCCCAAAATGACAATTAAGTGTGATGAATTTAATTTTTGAAATGTTGATTTTAATATCAGTTAAGTATATAACTAACTAGCGACCGCCCGCGACTTCGTCTGCGTGCAGAAAATTAACAATTATAGTTTTAACACCTATTCAACGTGTCAAGAAATCAAGAAAATCATAACCAGATTTTCAAAAGTTTAGTTAAAAAGGTTAAGGGCTTCTTTATACATCACTTTGGGAGTCTACGGCTATTTTATATACTACGTTGGAAGTCAAACAAGCATATCGACGGTCCCTACGTATAAAGCGACATGTAAAAAATGGCATTTTTTTTTTCATTGCATAAATTGCTATAGATTGCCCGTAAAAAACATTTTCTTTTTTATTTTATTGATTGTATATAATCAAAAAGTAAGAAATTAACTCATTTGTCCAATAATAATATTCGTTAATTACTATATCGTAGTATAAGCAGACATGTCTGAAATGACATGTCGCTTTATACGTAGAGACCGTCGATATTATAAGCCTCATGTAAAGTTGTATCCGTAGCTTAAAGAGGTTTGCAATTTAATAAGTTCGCGCACTCGCACCTCCGCTGCTAACGCAGTCTCTCTCCGTACATTTGGTGCTTCACACACTCACGGCTCGCTGGAATAACTTAAAACGATATTTCTAACTTATATACAATTTTTTTTATTAAACTACTTCGGGAGGCAGACAAGCATACGCAGCTAAATAACAAGTCCTTTGAGGGTTGTTGTGCTCACTCGCAGGAACACAACAAAGGACTTGTTATTTGGCTGCGGTATTCTGTGAGGTGGAGGTACATTTCCCAGTCGGGTAGCTTACAATTACGCTCCCTACCTCTCTTTTCGCCAGAGCTTCATTTGTCAGTCAGCAGGGTGCACCGCGTGCAGGTGAAGTTGGCTTCGGTTCAAAGATGTTGATGAACCACTTACACCCCAAAATGGTGTAGAAACTTTGTTTTTGTCGGGCGACCCTCTACGCTGTCAATTTTCTCACCTGACAATAATCAGGGTAGTCTTGTGGTGAGAGTCTGGCGAGTGCATCGGCCGGCGTGCGGTGCACGTGGCGCACCTCGCCGCCCGCCTTCAGCGTCAGCCACACCGCGTCCGCCGCGCTCACGCCTGACCCCACGACCAGGACTGACGGTGGCGTGTCTGCTGGAAATAAAACATTTTTTTATTCACACCACGCCAAATATGCGTATGGCCCGCCCGATGTGAAGTGGTACTACAGCCATATAGACGTTCGTACAATAAGAAGTCTTGTTCGCGCGTTGGTACCTCTGATAACGCAACCTCTCCTCACTTCTTGTAAACTCACTCGCAGGAACATAACAACCCTCAAGGGCAATTATTATTTGGCTGCGGTTCTACGAGGTAGGAGGTACTTCTCCAATCAGGCTCGATTTTTTTATACTACTGAGGTTACTAACAAACATACGATCCTCCTGATGGTAAGCAGTTTTTGCAGCTTTGGCAACACCAGATGCATCACTCACGCGATATGACTCTCGGTGGAACTTCGATTGCTTAACTACAGGGTTCACCACAACCTTCCTGCGCAGAACGTCCACTTTGCAAAATGTCTACCGGACGCGAAATGTCTCTTTCGCACAGATGTCATTCTATGCGGACGAAGTCACGGACGGCCGCATGATTACTATTTAGAGTAGCATAAAATCATTTTTACATAATTTCCAAAATATGAACGCGTTATTTTGACATTAATTGTTTTTGCAATAGGCTATTCGACCAACATTTTTTTCATTGACTGTTAATTTGAAAATTACAATTTTGGTACTTTTCCGAAAAGTTATGACGTCACAGGTTTGTATTTTGTATGCATCAAATCAGAAATTTGTACGACAGCTATGTTAAATATTACGTTTATGTAATTAGTATCATAATAAAAGTTATAGTATTATTTATTGCTTCTCCAATGGAAATATTATTTTTTAATAATTTCATAGTTTTAAAATGGACTTTTCCGCCAAAGTTTGATCGATCCTAAAATAGGTCGGACGGAAGGCATTAGATTGAAAGTTTGTAGATCTTTATAGTTTTGTGTATTTTACGATATTGTTAAATTATTTATACAATTTTTGAACATTGTGAAATAGCCTATTGTATTAAAATTTACAATAAATCGCTACAGAAAGTAATGGAACTGCAATTGCAAGGGGGTGTACTTGCACTCGGTATCGTAAGCAAAATTTCTCAATATAGATCCATCAACCACAAAGGTATCGTATACACTTACATATTCAAATATCCACGCGAATCAAATTTGTCAATAACTTAATTAATATGATATTATAATTAGAACGAGATGAGGAGACCTGTGCGCGGCGCTAGGGCGTGCAGCGTCCGCTGTATGTTTGCGAGTGAGTGCAGCGAGTGAGCCGCGACCTGCGCCTCCAGCGAGTTAGGTCGGTCGCCCGCGCCGCTCGCCAGCAGCACGCGCCGGCACACGTAGCGGAAGCCGCGCCGCTCGGACTTGTCGTAGCTGGAAATAATACTCAACGGTACAACAGACTACACCGATATATAAATACTATCATAATATTACAATGAAGCGCTTGTACTGTGTCTGTGCAACACAAACAACCATCTGTTTACCTCGACAATGCCGTAGCGGCGGAACCGGTCAGTAAAAATAAATATATTTACGTGGATAATAATTTGCCACCGAGTGCAAACGATCAACTTTATATAAATAATAAATAAATATTCCTGGGCAATGGACATATTACACATCGCCATCTAGTCCCAAACTACTCTAAATTCAAATTCAAATTATTTATTTTGTGAATCACAGGTTACAAGCTGTTAAATATAATATAAAGTGCGCTGTGTTCTGCCTGCTGGCGTACAAATATGTATTCACTTATTACTAATATATTATTATTAAGGACTTATTATTAGTACATTAATTATAATTATCAGAATTTAAATTGATCATTCAATAAACAATTCAATAATAAAAATATACATTATTAACTAAATGGAATAAAATTAAATTTACATTTTATTACATATTTCGTATGAAATTGTTTTGTCGTTAAGAAAATCCTTAACGCTGTAGTACACTTTGTCAATCAGAAATGCCTTTAATGACCGCTTAAAATGTATTGTACTTTCAATTTGTCTTATTGATTTTGGTAGATGGTTAAAGATCTTTGGGGCCATGCCAAAAACACTTTTACCAAACGTAGTTGTGACATGGGCAGTGTGTCGTATTTTATCTGAATGTCTTTTGGAATTGAGACTTTCAAATAGATGCAGGTTTGATTTAACAAAAACTGCAAGCTCATAAATGAATAATGACGGTAGTGTTAAAATTTTAGATCCTTAAAATAGGCATAACAAGAGACAAATGTAGATAAATTACAAATTGTTCTAACACATTTTTTTTTGGGCTTATATTCTGGGGAAATTCCACGGGTAGTGAATTTCCCCAGAATATAACACCAAATCGCAGTAAGGATCCAACATGGCCATGATAAGCCGTAAGGAGCGTTGTTCTGTCGACTGTTTTGCTGAGCACATACAATGCATAAGAAAATTGGTTCAATCTTTTACATAGGTAGTCTATTTGTGTTTTCCATTTCATATTATTGTCTATGTATAATCCAAGAAATTTAGTGTGCTTGGTTTCTTTAATAGAATCGTTTAAATATTTTATGTCAAGATTATGTTGTTTTTTATCTGGTTTTAATTTAAATGTCATAAAATTAGTTTTATTAAAGTTTATTATCAAATTATTGTTATCTAACCATTTCATTATTTTCCCTATTGAATCATTGATCTCGTTTTCATATGTTTGTTCGTCCTGACACCTAAATATAACAGTACTGTCATCCCCGCAAAGAGCACCATTGGATGACTAATCGATTTTGGCAGGTCATTAATATAAATGAGAAATAATAACGGTCCCAGCACACTACCTTGTGGGACACCATATTTCGTTTCCTTAGCGTTGGACAAATATATTTTTTCGATTTTAGTTTTCCTGCACAGTCTGTGAATCTGGGTTTGCTGTTTTCTTTCTGTCAAGTAGGATTCTATTAATCTTAATATATTGCCTCTAATTCCGTATCTACTCAACTTATCTAATAACAGTTTATGAGTTACAAAATCAAAGGCTTTGGTCATGTCCATATATAGAGCAGTAACCGGAATTCTTTTATCTATACAAGCCATTCATATTTCATGAAGAAGTCATATATAGCCATGTTGGTCGACTTATTCTTCCTAAAACCCTTTTGTTCATGACAAAATAAATTATATTTTTCGAAGTAGTAGTAGATAGCATTAAAGATAGCACTCTCAAAAACTCTCTACTCTACTCTACTAATCTATATAGATATATAGATGTGATATAAGGCTCGATGGAGTCGTGGGTGTCGATCTAATCGAACACGCAAGTTAAGCAAGTTCGACCGTAGCCTGTCCATGGATAGGTTTATTTATCTCGAACACAGGATCCGGATTCGGAGGTAGTTTTCAAGACAAATCCTGGTTTCACCGGATATGTCCTAGTTTGTTGAAGGGTATCCGGGGAGCGTCCGGGCGGGGTTTCATTTGTAGTCCAGGGTTACAAGTTTTAAAATACCACCACCAGAATACAAAAAAGTGGTAGTACTAAAAACACTGATGATATGTTTGGGTTTTACAATTAAAAATCAGGAGTTTTCACGCCTCTTGTCCTGGTCGCCAGCGTTTAGAGATGGCAACCACATTCGGAGGGCACGTTAAGCCATCAGTCTCGGCTGTTGACATTAGATGGACAGTCGTTAAGCCAAGTCAGTGGCCTTTAGGCGGAATGAAAACACTGACCTCCGCCAACCCTCAGTTCATCACCGTGGTGGAGTATGTGACGACGACGACGTAATATCAAGGAGATGTTCACCAACATCTGGTCAGGTTCAGGTGCCGCCCCCGCAGCCGAGGCCGCCGAGGAAGAGAACAAAGAGGAGCCAGAAGAGTCACACTACAACATGGCCCCGATGGTCGACGTGACGACGTCACATCGACGTGGATTGCTTAGTTAGGACATCAAGTAGTATTAAACCGGCGTTGACTATACCATAGTAGTTCATAAACTATACGTATTTTAGAAGTCCCAAGCAGCAATATGAATACGGTATCTTACCCAGAAACACAAAAGTTGGCTGCGAGCGGACAGCTGCCCGAACACGGGGGAGTGGGGTAGCGGGGAGCGCGGCGCACGCTTGTCACCACCACGCCGCTGCGGAAGTATCGCTGTCGAACAAATAAATTTACTTAAAATTAATTAATGCAGGCCACCCAAATGTAGGTAGTCGCAGTCGACTCTAGTCCTCTTGTGGCACACTCCACTTCATGGGGTTTGCCACTTTCGCTTGACGTACGCTCATTCGTGAGCGACGTTTGCGTCGTCCCGTTCCCTATGGGGCGATCGCTTAGATGAAGCTCTTAAGGCCCCGCAAGGCAATCTCAGCAATGGGATGAATTGCGATTGACGACGGAACGACCCAGTAATTTCTTATTAGTCTAAGTAAACTTCATAAGTGTATATGTCTGTTTTGAATAAGCGTACCCCAGGGATAAAATTTTGGACCACAACAAAATTTATTTTCTTATATTGTTTCCATATGCAATAATCATTGATTACAGAAGGTATAATTAAATATAAATGGAAGATCTTGAACCAGGAAGGTCACATCTCATCTAACAGTATATTCATCATCTATCATACTTTACGTATAAAATTTTGCAGTGGCAAGGTCCATAGTACATTGTACAATTTAGATTTAATTGTACTATGGAAGGAACTTGGTATGGTTTTTGAGTATTGTTTTATTTTAACTTACTGTCAGTTTAAGCCGTTGAGTATATTGTCGGTAATATTCGGCAATGTAGCGAGCTTCCATCCGCTGCGGCACACCGTCCATGAATGGAGGCAGAGTCAGCCACGAGCACGGAGACAGCGTCTGGACGTCCGAGGGAAACGTGTGCCACGCGCCGCCAGGAGGACCTCGGCCGAGCACTATGTGGTCGATCTGGAACGAGAAACAGATTGCTTAGCGAATGACATGAATAACGTTTGAGATGTAAATGGTTCATCAAAATCTTGAAACCTGCCGACCTCACCTTTTCATGATGCACCCTGCTGACTGACAAACGAGGCTCTGGCAGGGGGGTAACCTAACTAAAGCAAATCGCGCGCTTTTA
The DNA here is from genome assembly GCA_937001555.2 of Hypsopygia costalis. Classification (NCBI taxonomy): domain Eukaryota; kingdom Metazoa; phylum Arthropoda; class Insecta; order Lepidoptera; family Pyralidae; genus Hypsopygia; species Hypsopygia costalis. The sequence continues at coordinate 18,597,186 of OW443348.2, forward strand.
AATAACAACAACAAGTATTTTTTTTTTTTATAGTTTCGCGCGCGAAATCTTTGAAGTAAATGGTTCCATTTCTCTCGTCGCTAGATGGCGCTGTTCAGTTATTATGTCATCCTGCATCGTGTTTCATGAAATTAAAAAGTAAAAACTAGACATGTAATGGATTTTAATACATTTTTACATCCCTGTTAAATAACAATACAAATAAGAAAACAATAAAATAAAGCATATTAAGTGAAAAGGAAAATTAATTACATATCTATTTAGATACAACTTCACAACAACTTTACGTCCAGGATATATCAGGGGGGATAAGGAGCAACTATTCCCCTATTGTTAGGATAGAAAGTAGATATTACAAAGCAAGTATAGCATAAAGTATTGTTATGTCGTTATAACACCACACAAGTGCTTTTCGCTATACTCTTTGGCACTTGGGTATAATGATATAATATATATATATGTATAAAAAACTTAATTTTTATGTCATTATACCAAATTAAATCATTATTGTCTTGTATAGATTTAGATCTTTTCAAAGCGTTTTACTCTGTTAATCATGAGATGTCTTTATTGCAAATAAATAAATATTCTATTCTATTCTAATTATAACAAAAACTTTAAAGAAAAACACTTTTAACTTTATAATAATTTTAACTTTATATACTTGAAACACTTTTTTAAAGTAATAAAACCTAAAAAATCATCATTATGTGTTTGTTATAAATAGACATACCCCAGGGATAATCATTCACGTCTGTGTATAATAATCTAAACCAGTGTTTCTTAACCTGTGATCCGTGGGGGTCCGATATATAAATTTATATATGAACATTCGAATTAATAAATAATGCCAGTAAGGCTCGCAAAAAAGCAGCACCAACCTTTACATTAAGACAGTATTTTAATATTTTTTTTATGTATTTTTTTCAGTATCTACTAAAATAATTTGTCTTAAATTCATCATTCATCAGGTATCCTTGATATTGTGCTTGATTTTCTAGGCGTGCACGGACCGGAAAAGGTTAAGAAACGCTGATCTAAACACATGTTTATTAGCAAGAGGCGTACCACAAGGAAAACTTTAGGGAAATACCAATCAAGTCTGTATGAATCAACCAACATAATAACATAACACACAAGTTGTTATCAGTATATTATAGTATTTACCTGTTTCTCAACGTCATAATTCCAAGTGACGAGAGGGTCGCCTTGGATGCCGAGGTCGGCGCACGGTCTTAGTAGGTTGTCCATCTGAAAACAAGGAATATATAATTATACTCAAACGTTATGTTACAGAACTTACAGACAGTTATACAGAGTGGAACTAAGGTGTTGTAGCTATACATGGGTTCTAGCTCTCTCCAATATGGTAAGTAGAATAGACTAGCTTTCACCCGCGGCTTCGCCCGCGTTTACTTCTTTTTAATTGAAAGTATCCTATATCCTTCCTAATACCTTTAAGAATATGTATATAAAATTTCATGAAAATGAAACACGCGACCATGTTCATGTAGCATCTTTAATTGTACTAAATACGAATGCAAGAACTTTCCCGATAACTACTACACCTGTCACGCTCCTGCCGCGCCACCCGCGATCGCATAAGCACTGATTGACGCCAAATACAAATTTAAAAACCTATTAGGATAACACAAGTCTTATTACATCAGTTTAAAAAGGATAAATCAAACTTTAAAAAAAATTCACCGACTTCACTTTTATATATTTCAACCCCATCGCACCCCCACAGGGGTGATTTTATGTTACGTCGGCTATGTTGGATTATAAAATAGTTGTTTTCGTAATCAGAGACCCGATAAACCACAGAAACAATACCCATGACGATTTTCAGACTTTGTGACCCCAATTTACCCCTTTAGGGGTTGAATTTTGAAAAATCCTGAAACACGTGTTTTCTCATTTATCTCTAGAAGTACTCATGAAAAGTTTCGGATAAAATAGTCCAACTAATCTTGTTTCCCCATACAAACCTTGGACGCCCGTTTCACCCCCCTAGGGGATGAATTTTGAAAAATCCTTTCTTAGTGCACCCTTAGACATCATTAGGATCCTACCTGCCAATTTTGGAATCTCTAGACCCAGCGGTTTGGGCTGTGCGTTGATATATAAGTCAGTCAGTCAGTCAGTCAATCAGTTTCTTCTTTTATATATTTAGATCAATTTCAAGTATTTTCAAGTCTCTAACTCGCTTCCCGTTCCCAGGGGAATTTTTAACTTTGCATTCACTAAGGTATATGCATGTCAAATTTCAAGCATCTAACTTATGCAGTTTAGATATTTTCATACAACATTTTTTTCCCGCTAACTGTCGTTCCCATGGGAATTTTTCAAAATACAGCCATAACTAAAGTTTATATTTACTAAGGTATGCAAGCAAAGGCTGAAGACGTAGTGATAAAATGGAATAAAATGTTTAATTACAGTAGTTTATGAAACTGTTGCCTAGTAAGGGTTTTCAAATACGAGTGTGAGTTTATCACATGAGCCGAAGGCGAATGTGATAATAGACCACACGAATGAAATCTGGGGCCCATACAGTTTGGCGTTGTAGTTTCGAATCTATGCTCTACATCCAAAATTCAATCACACCACTGGATAGATGAAGGATCAAAGAATTTATTACGCTAAGTAAGGGTTATTGAACACCGCGTGCGGGGAGGGAGAAGCGCTGCCATTTTGAGATAATTTTAGTGCATATAACGTATTCACGTATAACACATGGCCGTGTTCATGACACTCCACCCCCACATTTTTATATGAGAGGGAGGCATACGAGCATGTTGGTCACCTGATGGAAATCAATCACCACCGCCCATAGAGATCGGCAACATCAAAGGGTCGCTATCCGTTGCCTGCCTATACTCCTTCCTTCCTTTCTTTCTGGTGACCTCACTCACTCGCAGGAACACAACAAGCCCCAAGGAAATTGTTATTTGGCTGCGGTATTCTATGAGGTGGTGGTACTTCCCCAGTCGGGTAGCTTACAAATACGCTATACCTATACCTCTCTTTCGCCAGAGCCTCCTTGGCTAGTCGGCAAGGTGCACCACGTGCAGATTAGGTTGGCTTTGGCTCCAAAAATTGTGATGAGCCACTTACACTCCTTCTTACATATTATTACGACGAACTCGGTGGCGTAGCGGTCTATGACGCGGCTTCGACACCAACGGTCGTGGGTTCGATTCCCATATAGGACAAACATTTGTGTGCATGAACATGTCTGTTTGTCTTAGTCTGGGTGTTTTCTATGTATCATAAGTATGTATTAACAAAAAAAAAAAAAAAAAATGTCTGCGTATGTTTATCAGTTATCTAGTACCCATAACACAAGCTTCGCTTTCTTTGGGGCTAGATGGCGCTGTGTAATTTGTCTGACAATATTTAATTATTTATTATTAAATCTTAGAAATAGTCACGGTTCATGTTCCGAGAGTTTGTAACCTGTTTACACTCGTGTACCTATTGACCATGTCACTATTTGATAACAAAAAAAAGCAGGCGCGTGCTGGTAAGTAGTTATGACAGAGAACCGGTTACCTATTTTTTGCGTTTGCTCGTGGCCTCCACGGTGAACTCCAGCGGGTACAAGGTTACGGCACTAGGCTTCACGCTTGGTTTTTTTTATACCACGAAGGTGTCAAACAAGCATACGGCCCGCGTGATGGAAAGCAGTTACCGTAGCCTATGGACGCCTGTAACACCAGAAGCATCACATGCGCGTTGCCGACCCTAAAATCCGGGTTTCGGCTAGATTGTCATAACTAGATAGATGAATCAACGTAACTTTGACGAGCATGGTGGTCGAATGGTTAGCAATGGCCATTTTGACTCTGAGGTTGCGGGTTCGATACCCGCACAAGACAAACATTTCTGTACATGAACATGAATTTTGGTCTTGGTCTGGGTGTTTTCTATGTATCATATGTATGTATTTACAAAAAAAAAAGTATTTACGTATGTTTATCAGTTGTCTAGTACCCATAACACAAGCTTCGCTTACTTTGGGGCTAGATGGCGCTGTGTAATTTGTAAAAAAAAAAATCAACTTATCGTTACCCAAATGTTGACTGGTAGAATTTTCAATACCTCTATACCTATAGTCAACCTCTGCTTCTTAGCTTTAAGTCCGCCTTTACGTACCCATATTTTATGGTCAATAAAGTTTAAATAAATAAAAAAATGGGGTATGGGAGTGTCATGGACATGGCCGTGTGTTGAACGTGAATACGTTATGTGCACTAAAATTATCTTAAAATGGCAGCGCTTCCCCCTTGCCCGCAAGTCCTTACTTAGCGTAATAAATTTAGCGTAGTAAATCTTTCATCTATCCAGTGGTGTGATTGAATTTGGGATGGTGATGATAGATAATGCTACAACACCAAACCACACCCCGGCCAATCCATACAAATGTAGGGTCGGTTACTACTACATAAACAATGACGTCTGTGCAGAGCGTGAATGAGCATGTGTGCGGGCGGCGCCATACAAACGGTTCCAGATTAGTCTCAGAGGGGAGGTGAGGTCGACACGTGAGAGCGGCAGGGAGTGGCCATACTGTATGTAGTACTATTACTTATACTGTGACCAAACTGTATCCCCCGATTTTATTATCATTAGTTTTTTTGGATTCCCTCCCTCCCTATGGAAGCAATTTTAAAAACTTATCCACGACAAAAATATAAAGAAGAAATTGTCACGTGGAAAAATACGAAACAATCTTGACCGTTGATCTTGACATTTGCATTTTCATTATAATATCTGAATTTAATTTGTTTACGCTAAATTTTAATTTATTCTATTATATAACTGATGTCATCTGAAATAAGAAATAATTAATCGAAACAAAAAAGACTAAATTATAACTTTTTTTTTATTGTTATTATCCATTGATTTTTACAGACGCCATATTGAATTAATATATGCTATGCACAGAGAAATTTTTGAAATGTGGCGCTGGAGAAGAATGTTGATACCGTGGACGGCAAAAAGAACGAACAAATCTATTCTCGACCAGCTTAAGATTAAGACCAGACTCTCCACAATCTGCTCTCACCGCATTCTAGGGTATTTCGGCCACATAGCTCGGAAGCAGCCAGATATACTAGATAAACTGGTTATTGTGGGCAAGGTGGATGGGAAAAGACCTCGAGGACGATCACCAATCCGCCGGTCTGATTCCATTAAACAGGTTATGGGCCTCACGGTAACTACGGCCTTCAGACAGACTGAAGACAGGGTGGTGTGGAAACAGCTTGTCAAATCTTCTACCAAGGCATATCAGAACGGGCACGACCTTCAGTAATGAAGAATACGACGAAGAAGAAGATGCACAGAGACCCTATGCCACTCTCATAGCTGAGATCATAAAGTTAATATTACCGCTAGGTATATTAACTTTATGGCTGAGGACTTTTGGCGCGAATTTGATAAGCGCGGTTATGCTCCAAAACAATTTACTTAGCGGTTTGTATTTGTCGATTTTGTTGTGTCTGTGTGTATTTTATAAATAGAATTTAGGTAGCATAATGTTACTGAAGTAATGAATCGATTTAGATAAGAGAAACTATCGAAATTTTAGTTGGCGTAGTGTTCCTTGGAGGTATCGATTTATTGTATCTATTGATTCATAATACCGATAGTGTATTATGGTGCAAGTAATCATTTGAGTGCATAAAATTAGTAGAATCTTTGATTAAAAGTGTTTGAATCGGGGATTTTCGAAGAAGTAGTGCAAAACAGCAGAAAAAAAGCACTATGGGTTTTACTGTTGAAGTAATGGCGGAACAAGAAGATTCCAGCGCCCTTACCATCATTTCTTACTGCAATTCAATAACTGAATAGAAAGCTTATTCATACCAATGAATAAGCGACTCTATTTAAAATGGAATAGAGTCGCTTATTCATTGGTATGAACAAGCTTTCTATTCAGTTATTGAATCGCAATAAGAGATGGTGGTAAGGGGGCTGACGTTATTTGGACCCTGTTATGCAGAATAGATCCAACCGACAAACTAAGCCAAATGGAGAGATATACATAGCGAAAAACTTCAAATCGAGTTTTATATATTTGCAACAGATTCTAGTAGTTTGATAACATATGCTTCCCAAAATGAGGGTCTTTTGGCAGCACTGTAGCGTAGGGTCCAATCATCTGTCAATTCATAGCATCTTGTCAAATGTCTTGTTGACGTCTTGTGTTGTCTTGTCGTGTTGAAGTATCACTGTCAAAAAATTCACTACATTTTGACAATCTGGACCCAACGCCTACCTAGCGTCATCTGGTGTCAGAAAAAATATCAAACATCCCCATTTATACTGCGTTTTTTTTATTCCTATTAAACTTTAAATAGCTTAACTAACTAAACGCTTAGCTTAACTAACTAAAATAGCTTAACTAACGTAACTTGAAAGTAACTAGATATATACATATAAGTAAATGTCGATTGGATTTATTCTGCATAACAATCTGCGGGTCCATTTTTCGGTATGTCCCTGAAGTCCCTGAATGGTTATTGAAGACTATGAATGAGGATGGCGTCTGCCAATGGTTCCTTACCAGCAGTGGTATGGGGTTCTGGCTGCGCCCTTCCAAACCCTCGGCCAGGTCGAGCAGGTCTGTTTCATATAAGTTCTGCCCGATTGGTAGATTCGATAATCTGAAAACAATACATAAACATTGAGCCATTGCGGGACGCCCGCACAATAACCCTCAATCAAGGGAATAGGCTATTTTCCAATGTTTAAAAATTGTATAAATTATTTAACAATATCGTAAAATATACAAAACTATAAGGATCTGTCAACTTTCATTATAATATCTTCAGTCAGACTTTTTTTTAGCGTCGATCAGTTTGGCGGGAAAGTCCATTTTAAAAGTATGAAATTATTAAAAAATAATATTTCCATTGGAGAAGCTATAAAAATACTATAACTTTTATTATGATACTAATCACATAAACGTAATATTTAACATAGCTGTCGTAGAAATTTCTGATCTGATGCATACAAAATACAAACCTGTGACGTCATAATTCGGTAGTCTTTCGTATGGAGCGTTTTGGGGCAGTCTAAAAATTGAGATTTGCAAATTAACATATCTCGAGAGATTTTTGTACTATCGAAGTAATTCTTTCACCTATGGTTATATTATGGAGACGTTCCTACATATCAAACCCAAAAAAATGTTAGTCAAATAGCCTATTGTAATGTTTTCTGAAAATAGTTAACAAAACGTTTTCACGTAAAAACTGACGTCAACGTAGCGAGCGCCACACCCACCGCATTATTTTTATACTCGTACTCGTATATACATTAGTTTTGTTAACGTAGACGTTTAAATTAAACGATGATGTGTGTCTGGTGCAGGGATCGAACCCACGATCCTTGGTGCCAATTACCAAAGTTGCAAGTGGAGTGTGCACAGCGCGCCTACAGAAGTGAAAACTTCAATAAACAAAGATCAAAGCTATAATAATAACAATAATAATAAGTCCGCAGGGCAGCTTGTGTGGCGAGCTGTGTGAGTAGCGACACCACGGACCCGAGTCTCCAGAGAGTCGGTCAGGGCCTTCGTCTCCGACGTGTCTTCATCAGTCGGAGTGTAAACTCAAGAAGGCCCGCAGGACTCTCAGCTCTGGCTTGCCTTCATTGGCCGTTCAGAGAGGAGCCGCTAGAGCTATATGCTCCAGGGGTGGAAGTGTTAAAGGGCATCACGCCGCGAGTAACTTCGGAGAAAGCGCAGCACACCTCTCGACATCCCTGAGTCACTCACACCGGTGTTGCCCACGGCCGTCTTCCTGGCATTTCGGGGGCCCATCTAGTGAGTGGCAAGCCACCGCCTGCCGCAAATAACTAGCAATAAAAGCAGTTATGGCAGGCGTCCGTCCCTCTTCTGTAATAGCCCGGTATTAAGTTCACCCAGATCTCATCTCCATAGCCCATTTATTTTCCATCACACTTCGCAATAGTCTCAACGCCTGCCGAGACCTGCTCATGGGTAAGTCGTTCCATTGACATATCCTGGAGCGGGTCACGGCGGGCGTACAACATTACATCAAACTTCTCAAAGGGGCCTCTACGCGTTGGATCCATATCCCCGCGCACGCCTATCAAATGACCGGGCTTGACCCGTGATTTAAGAGAGATACATAATAATAATAATACTATTTTTACTTGATCCAAAATGTTTCATCATCATCAGGTCATTTTAGTCTCCACTACAGGAGCACGACCCTCTCTCTTCCGTCCCAGACAGAAGGAGGATTTGGCCTACACTCCCCACGCTGGCCAGACGGGTTGGAGGCCAAAATGTTTACACAGACTTATTGCTAATACAAAATGAGCATTGCAAACACGTACAATATAGCTGCCGGTGCTCAATTTAGGATTAACCTGTGCTATGAGTACCGGCTACCTTCCATTGACATTAAATGGTTCAGTCATACTAATATGTTTATAATGTTACTTTAAGACAAGAGACCAAGCAAAGTTTAGGATAAACAGATTAACAAATTTAGGTATTAATGCCTGCCTTATTTGTTTTACAACTGTCTCTCACGTTGCTAAGAGCGGAAGTCAAATTTCAAAAGCTTCCTACTTCTACTAATTTCTTATGATTAAATTCGTTGTGAGTTCCAAAGCTTGGCCGTGTGGTTTCTGGCAGACTAGAATAGAATCACTCCGTTTCATCCCGTGGATGTCGTACAAGGCGACTAAGGGAAATACTTTATCAAATATCTATCAGGCCTCCCCAACCCGTTTGGCCAGCGTGGGGAGTGTAGGTCAAATCCTCCTTCCATCTAGGACGTACGAGAGAGGGTCGTGCTCCTGTAGTGGAGACTAAAATGGACCTGATGATGATGATGAGTTCCAAAGCAGCCGTAGTATTAACCCCGGGACTGCAATGGACTTCTTTTTTCGTTGCTTTTTTTTGGCGGTCGCCACTGTTCATTCTGGCTACACAGGGCACAGTGGTGGGAATGGGTCCCTGTCCCATAAATAAAAAAAAACAACCCTCCAATGTTCGTCAGTTGGGGAAACTAACCTAGCCCTGAGCATGTCGTCGATGGGCAGGTCCGCAGGGACTTCGTTGAGATGCGGCACGTGCCCCGAGAGCATGAAGGATGTGACGATACCACTGGGACCATTTCCTGAAACAAACGCATTGTGTTACGTAAATAATAATAAATAAATATTTTTGGACAAATTATACGCCTACAGGCAATTTGATCTATTCTACTTTTCGTGCTTCCACCACCAATAGGCATGTGGACAAAGTTCTAAAATTATAAAAACTCTATCAATAACGTAAAATACATAAAACTAGAACGATCTGCGATCTTAAAATTTTAATAAGTCGTGTCCGACGTGTTTTATGGTCGATCAAAGTTGGGTGGGAAAGTCCATTTTAAAAGTATGAAATTATAAAAAAATAAGTACAAATTTCTGATTTAATGCATATAAAATAGCGTATCGTGATGTCATAATACTGTAGCCTTTTGTATGGAGAGTTTTCGGGATAGACCAAAATTGTGATCTTCAAGTTATCATATCTCGAGAAGTTTTTATGCTATCGAAGTAATTCTTTCACCTATAGTTATATTATTGTAGCGCCTTTAAATAACAAATCGAAAAAAAAAATGGTTCACAAGCCTATTAGTTCATGCAAACAACTGCCGGCCGGCACCCAACCACTGCCGTTAGTAGGGATCACAGAGTGATCTCAGCCCTGTTTTACAGCGAAGGCTAAAAGTGACAACACCAATGCCGATACAACGTAACAAAATCAATTTAGTATAATTATAACAAAAAAAAAACTGAATCCAAACATTACTCTACATTTATGTATGTAGAGTATCTACATATATATACAGGCTGATGATGATGAAAAAAATATGGGACCAATATGGAAGTATACTATTTCAAATAAAAAAAGTTTTTTACAAATCGGTTTATAAATCACGGAGTAATTAAGTAACAAACATTAAAATAAAAAATGCAGGCGAATTGAGAACTTCCTTCTGTTTTGGAATCGGTTAAATATGATTTGGATTTGATTTTATAAACGCAGTTGTCTCAATAATGTAAATACATGGGTAATAATAGTTCCGAATAAGTTATTATAGACAAATTGATAGTTTCCATTTTTTTTTGTACTACGTCGGGTGGCAGACAAGCATACGGCCCGCTTGATGTGAAGCGGTTACCGTAGCCATATTAACGCTCGCAACATAAAATATCACTCGCGCGCCGCCACCCCCGCTGCCAACGCAGCATCTCCTTCCTTTCTGACCTCAATCACTCGCAGGAACACAACAACCCTCAAGGGAATTGTTATTTGGCTGCTGTATTCTGTGAGGTGGAGATACATTCCCCAGTCGGGTAGCTTACAATTACGCTCCCTACCTATATTTTCGCCAGAGCTTCGTTTGTTAATCAGCAGGGTGCACCGCGTGCAGGTGAAGTTGGCATTGGTTCAAAGATGTTGATGAACCACTTACACCCCAATCACATAGACTTAAGAAAAAGAACCACTTACGTCATCATCATGTAAAGAAATGAGACAGATTGATTATGATGTTTTGTTGCGCGTCACGTGCCGGGATTTCCAAAGGAAAATACAACAACGTGCGGAACAGTTATATGACAGCGCTACATAAAAAAATCTCGACAATCTCTATCTCACTTGCCACGCCCACCAGCCTATTAATAATTAATAATTAATAATAATAATAAAAATGAATTGCTTTTTGTTAGTCTCGCTAAAACTCGAGAACGGCCAGGCGGATTTAGCTGATTTCGATTTTGAAATGTTTGTCGTAGCCCAGGGAAGGTTTAAACGGTGAGAAATTTTGGATTTTTTTTTAAAAAAATAGTAAAAACAACAATTTTATTTTCCCATAAAAAGTATTCCTACTATAGGCGAATGTCATGGCAACAAAGATGGCTAACCTACCTGTCAATAGTGTCATTCTCACAAAGGATCGACATATTTGTTAGTTGTCAAATAAACAGTAATAGTCTATGGACGACCTCGGTTGTCGAAAGGCTAACCATGTCCACTTAGACTCCGGGATCGCGTATTCGAACCCCGCACAAGACAAATATTTGTGTGCATGATGAACATGTCTGTTTGTCTTGGTCTGGGTGTTTTCTATGTATGGATGTATTTACAAACAAAAAATGTATTTAAGTATAATATCAGTTATCTAGTACCCATAGTACAAGCTTTGCTTAGTTTGGGACTAGATGGCAGTGTTTATGTAAGGTTCCCTATATTACTTTGATCTCACAGATAGCGTACGTTTGTGACTGAAATAGCTATTAAAATAAATTATCTATGACCGCCGTGGAAACTTCTGGAGATCAATTATGGTCAAGCGCTGGTCATATCATTTACTTGGCTATCATTAAAGCCGCAGTGACCACTCGACAGGGTTACCACACGAAAGGATTTCCCTGATATATCGGGAACGGAAGTTGTGTTGGGGAAACTATGAAATTGACATTTTTATTACATTTAAACGAAGTCCTACCATAGATTGATGCGCTCCGTTAGATTTCGCCAACATATCGAGGGGCTATTTCGTTTAAGTGACAGTTTTGGCGATATTGAGTTATTATAAAATCGCCAAAAAATAACTACTGTACTGTAAACACCAATAATAAATTAATGATATTTTGTCAACACGTTTGGGGCCATTCATTTATTACGTAAGACGATTTAGGGGGGGAGGGGGGTCGGCCATGTCTTATTTTTTTCTTACAAGGGATGATAGTTCTTACCCCGCCGCCACACTATGCTCCTCGCGCTGCTCATCGCCTTGCTCCTCGCGCTGCCGCGATGTTTCCCTCACTGCCCACACACTGCTCTACTCGCGCAATTATTCGCGACGCTCCGCACTTGGACATTCGCCTTTGCTATACAATGGACGTTGAAGCCGTGGCAGCGTCCGCGATATGCATTTTTATTATAGCGAAACGAAGCTTTTTTTTATGGACTAACGGTCTAAAAGATGCCATCAAACATTTCTTTTTTGCTACCAGCTCTTATAGGGATATTTTCATGACAGACATGATTTTAAAAAAAATATGACGCGAAATGTGACGCGCCCGAGCGCTCGATGCGGAATTCCGAGCCGGAGCGCCGAGGCGATTATGTGGCCGGCCACTCGCACTCACGTTGCCCCGGTCCTTTGACTCGCGCCCAAAAAACCGACAAAACAGGGAATGATGGGCATGACGAAGAGCAAGACGAGCGGCATGACGAGTAACGTGGCCACACTACGTTCCTGCCTACTTCCCTCGCCACTCGACGAGTGTATGGCAGGGCTATTACGTAAGATCACAAATGCGCAATGTTAAAATTATACTTTTAAAAAGCGCGGGCAACCGCGCGAGTTCTGAGATTCGCGTATGCGTATAGGTACGATATCCATTTCCATGGCAACAGACCCGCGCCACCCGCACTGCGCCTCGGGGGAACTCCCCGCTTGTGGACTAGATGAATGATTAAAACCAAAGTTTATTACTACGTTACTACCAAAAAATAAAAATTATTAGCACAAAGGTGCTAATAATTTTTATTTTATTTGTCAGTACAAATAAACATTTCAAGAAATTGTTACTTAGAAAAATTGATTTTTTCCTTTAGATTCTAAAGTAATAAATATTTAACAGGGGGGAGGGGGTCGGCCTATTCTTATTTTTTCTTATAATAGGGGGGTGGGGGGGGGGGGGGGGAGGGGTCAAAAACTAGCGAAAATAGTCTTGCGTAATAAATGAATGAACCCTTTCGACGTGCCGAGACCTGCTGGCTCAAGGGTATATGTATATCTCTCTAACTAATAAAAGAAGGGAAGTAAGGCTTCTATGCGTTGGATCCATATACCCGCGCACTCCTATCAAATGACCGGGTTTAACCCGCGTTTCGAAAGAGATAAACGAATAATGTTATTGTAAGGAAATCTCATTTTTGTATCTGGTAACCCTATCTATAGACGGTACAATTAGCAATCAGCGGCCAGACATATCAATTGACCGCACAATTGATAATAATATGTACAGTGATAATATATATATAGCTAGCTGTTGTTAACCGTGAATTGCTACAGTTAATTCGGGTAAACACGTGCCACCTCGGTACCTTCGGACCTTTTTTTATATATAAAAGGGGGGCAAACGAGCAATGTACTACTAAATTGGGTCACCAGGTGGAAAGCAATCACCACCGCCCATGGAGATCAGGAACACCAAGGGATCGCTGATCCGTTGCCAGCCTTTTAAAGGCAATAAAGATTCTGTTCTTGAAGGCTATCGAAATTGTTTAGAAGAATGTTCGGAAATAACCGCTGAGGAAAAGTGATTCGGACTTTATTATGGAAACTTTTTGAGCGAGGTTGTGCTTCTCAATTTTTTATAATATAATGTTTATTGATATTACTTCGTAATAAACATAGCGTGTCATGGTGTAAGTGATCATTAGAGTGCATAGTTCTAATAAATAAATAAACATTTTGATACTATGGATATTTTTATATTATAGACCTTATGAGCCGAAAGGCATAAAATGAGTGGAATCTCCGATTAAGGCGGGGTGGTACCAGTGGTACTGCAAAATCCACAATTTAGAATTCATCTTTGAAGTAATAAACAGATAATTAAAATCTAGGAAAATTATATTGATATTGTTGAGGATATATACTAGGGAATATATCCGATGGAAACATGATTTGATGAAGTTGACTCGATAAAATAAATTCACAAAGTTACCTCTTTTCGTGTCATTTTATCTTCTATTTTCGGTTTTATTCTTAAAATAAGTAATTTGACATTATAAGTAATGTACTAAAAAAAGGTCATAAATAACTGGAGGTATTATACCCGACAGATTTTTTTTATTACATATTTAAATTTTTTAATAGATTATTCAATAGATTTTCAGCTCGCCAGAGTCGCCAGTGTCTCGCGGAATTGTCATATTTTCTAGCGCTGGTTCACCTCGCCTTAAGTGGTGCGCCGTCGAGTTGTACCAAGAAGTCGTGCAATACAGCAGTAAAAGTACACAATCGGTTTTCCTGTTGTAACTCTTACAAGTAATTGGGGAACAAGATACCTGACGATATTTTTCAGTATGTCCCGGAAGCCGTGAACAAGATGTAAACAGAATACTAAGGCGGGCTCTAATGAACTTTGTTTCCAGAGTCGTAAAGCATTATGAAATGACATGTTACAGCAAATCTATATTTTTACAAAACTAATTGTAATTAAAACGGAACGGAGGCCCACCACTGTGTCTCCAGGGGCCTTACCACAAGCTCTAAACGCAGGAATGGAACCTTCATGGTTGCGAATTTATGAATGAAATTCATTGATAAATACGCAACCATCATAGTTCCATTCCTGCGTTTAGAGCTTGTAATAAGGCCACTGTGTAGCCTTCTGTAGCTCCTGTGTAGATACTTACGTAAGTATATATTTTCAACTTATTTATTTATTTTACATATTAAATAATCATTGTTACCTAACTGCTAAATATAAGGGGAGCCCACCACACATTCCCACCAATGTGTCTTCTTTATAGCCGGGTTTAACAGCGGCGACCACGAAAAGGCAATGAACAATGAAGTCCATTGCAGGTCCAGACTACGGCTGCCTTGGAACTCATAACGAATTTAATCAGAAGAAATTAGTAGGAGTAAGAAGCCTTTGGAATTTGACTTCGCCTCTTAGCAATGTGAGAGACAGCAATATGGCAAATAAAGCATTAAAAGCCTAATGAGATGTCTAGTCAAGTCAAGCTCAACTGCCGTGCACCAACGATTGTAATAGCTAAAATATATAAATCATAATTTTGCTGTACATTAAACTGTAAGGTAAACAGTTGCGAGCTTGTTGATGTCTCGAGCTTAGTCAACTAATCAGTATGTTTTTTTCGCTTCTAACCCAGTTGCACTATGCTCTTTTATTTGAATAATATGTGTTTTTTTTTTAATGAACCCTAAAACATGCCTTGTTTACCACATTTTGTAATGTTTTCGAAGTTTCCGTAATTTATAAGGGCTCTAACGCCATGCAAAAGTAAATTAGGCCAAACAAAATACTTCCCAATCTTCACAATGGTGGTCCAAACTTAAAAGTTTTGTAGTACATTGTAAGTTTTAACGAGATTGGTCTCGACTTCGGTCCAGTGGGATTTCTCTTTATTTAGTTACTTTTTATTATGTGTCAAAACGACAGTTTTGTCGAGAAAATCTGGTCTGTTCAGAGGAGTTGTTTGACATGATGCCCACGGCCTCCTTATACAGTCGCACCGCTCGGCATCGGCAGGGAATTCATCCTCACACATTGGAGCCTGAGTACTGTTAAGCTGTGGCATGAACTGCCTGTCCAGGTTTTCTCAGGAGTCCTTCAAAAAGGTCGTGAAGAGGTTTTTACAGAGTCGACAACGCGCGTGTGATGCCCCTGCGTTACAGGCGTTCACAGGATACGGTAACTGCTTTCCATCAGGTGGGCCGGGCCATATGCTTGTTTGCCACTTTAATGAAATAAAACAAAAACCAGCCACTCTCGCCGTATAGACATTGATATTTTTTTGTGAGACACTTTTCTTGCTTGTTAATAAAAAAAGGAGTAAAATGTTTAATTTCTATATTTCGCTCATCAAGCACTTTCATTAGATTCCTATAGCATAGGGGTTAAATTGGAAATTATAAATCGCTATTATGCGACGGCCACCATATTGGGTTAAAAATAGCGGCATTTAGGTAATTGTGCAATTTGTGCATTGATACGGGAAACAAATGAGGGTACTAAATACCAGCCCAATCGGACACTGGCAAGTCGGACAAATTTGACTAGCAAGACTTGCTTAGAGATACCGAGGTGAAACTAAATAAAAAGCTTTTAAATATACTCACCTATCACAACGACTTCTTTATAGATGACGTCATTTGACAGTTTATGTTGACACGGCTTCATATTGTCTCTCATTATATCCGTTGTTCCTTTTCTTATCTCACAGGATATACAACTTTTCTATCACCAGTTAGTCTATGGTTCTGTACTCTATGGTTCAAGAGTATTCTTTTTTTTAAATAATTGACTCTCTATTGTCAGATTTAAATGCTTATTCTAGAATAAATAATATCACAATTAGCAGTTTTGAGTCTTACGGACTGTATGTCTTTTTGTAAAAGATTTTTTTTAATTCGGTATCTACGGTGGTTGCTATGATGACTTTGTGATCTGTAACAAAAAAAGTTGATTAGCGGTCATTTGCGTTAAGCGATATTACGTTATCAGTTTCGTAATTCTAATTTAAAATGTTTTAATGATATTAATGGTTTGTATCCATAAAATCCAAAGAGACATCGCTGGCCATCGACAGGGAATTCATCCTCACAAATTGGAGCCTAAGTGGTCGCGTACTGTCGAGCTGTGGAATGAACTGCCTGTCGAGGTTTTCTCAGGTGACTACATGGGATTCTTTAAAAATGGCGTGAAGAGATTTTTACTGGGTCGGCAATGCGCGTGTGCTGCCCCTGATGTTACAGGCGTTCATAGGCTTTTCGTCAGGCGGACCCTATGCTTGATTGCTACTTTAGTGGTAGAAAAAAAAGACAGCTATGTGTATCCTACGCATAGCTCTCTCTATGGATTTTGTGGATTCTCTCAGAGATCGAATTCAAAACAAGGAAATGTGACGAAGAACTACAGTTATCATATAGTTTTCATAGTAAGCAGGGTAAAAGTTATTTGCAGCGAGCAGCAACAGCAATATGTGCTGTCTCAAACTACAAATGGCGGCCTTTTAATCCTGGCTACATAAGACTGGAGACTGGAGATGTAAATTTGGGGGCTTGCTCATTGTTTTTTTCTATAAAGCATGATACTTTAAAATATTACACGATGTAGCCTACGGGCTAATAAGTAATTTAACTTTAACATAAACTTCTAAATATTATAGTCTAAGAACATAAGTCTATTGACTTTTCTTAGTGTCTATTAAGCGAAACACTTTCTTGTTGTGTTATAATTTAATGCACTATCACTAATATTGTCTCACTTATTACTACACTAAGTCAAAAGGTATTATTCTTTCTCCCTCACTAGGTCTTTGCTATCGAGAAGTTTGACTACCTCTGGATTTACATAGTGATGAAGTCTAAGTTCATGAGCTTCTGCATATTTTTGTATCACTTTGCCCACAAACTCTACTGTAGGGTCCCGATGGAGGTATTCATATTTGAAGTACCACGGTGCATTTACAATGCCCCTCAGTACTTTATTCTGGAAGCGCTGAATAAATTGTTTGTTACTGTTTCGTACAGTTCCATAACTGTACTCCATAAGTCCAAACTGGCATAAGGACTGGCATATATAACAATAATTTATTGTGGATCGACAGATTAGAGTTTCTCCCGATCAGTCAATACATGTTTTTGTATCATATCTCTAACTCCTCTCGGGGGTTTGCTCATCACCTATTTTTTTAAACTACGTCAGGTACGGCCCGCCTGATGTGAAGCGGTTACCGTAGCTATATTAACGCTCGTAACATGAAATACCTCTCGCCGGCACCTTCCGTAAAGCAATGTTTCTTCAAAAAAAAACAGCCTAGCAACAACAACTGAAATAAATTTTATTCTGTAGCTTTAAATATGTTAATGCGATTATATTACAAGGTGGCTTTACTCGTCAAACCCGTTATCTTTCATTGTAAAAATCATTGAAATGATTAATTATTAAACTGATTAATTATGATAGTGTTTTTTAATTAATTTACGATCCAACAAAACAGGCCAGTAGCAAACCACGGCCACTCCATACAAATGTCGCGTCGTTCACTACTACCCTACTACATAACAATGACGTCAGAGTACGTAGTACGAGGTTTTTTGCTCATCATCATCATCAGGTCCATTTTAGTCTGCACTACAGGAGAACGACCCTCTCTAGTCCGTCCTAGACGGAAGGAGGATTTGGCCTACACTCCCCACGCTGGCCAGACGGGTTGGGGAGGCTTTTTGCTCACATTCGATTTATTACGCTAAGTAAGGATTATGGAACATCGCGCGCGGGGGAGGGGGAAGCGTTGACATTTTGAGATAATTTTAGTGCATATAACGTATTTACGTGCAACACGGCCGCCGTGTCCATGACACAGCCACACCCAATGTTTTATACCGGTGGAAAAAAATGTGTGATTATTTGTCACTATCTGCTGCTTCCCGTGGAATACGTTATTTTCCCGAGATAGTAACAATCATGTTATCTTTTTATAGATATGACACTAAGCGTCAAAAACGAACATCGGAAAAGTAAGCCAAGTGTCTCACTTCGCAATTAATTCGCACAAGCAAGCCGAATCTAACATTTGTAACAAATGTTTGACATAGTTAAAAATGCTGTCTTCTGCAATTCGAAAATGTATTTATGTTGATAAAGTAATTAAACCCCACGAATCAGACGACGCACGGAGGAGGTCAAGATAAATAAACCCATCCATGGACAGGCTACGGTCATCGTTGCTTAACTTGCGTGCGTTCGTTTAGATTCGAAGTAGGTAACATTTAAATAAAATAGTGGAGTATCGCAGCATAGATCTCCTGGAAGGACTTGACCCCTACATATTCATCATCATCAGGTCATTTTACTCTCCACTACAGGATCACAAGCCTCTCTCGTCCGTCCCAAACAGAAGGAGGATTTGGCCTACACTCCCCACGCTGGCCAGACGGGTTGGGGAGGCCTGATCGATGTTTTATATTGCATTTCCTTTAGTCGCCTTCCACGGGAAGAGACGTAGTGATTCTATTCTTGTCTGCCGGAAACCACACGGCCAAAACATATTATAGATACCCATATAAACCAGTCGTCATGATGTGTGGTTTGAAATTAACCACGTGAACGAGGTTTTCGAACATGCCGAGTCACGCCCTCACACCGCTTATGATCAAGTAGTGTGCTTCATACACGCGGCATGCCTCGCGGACCGCCATCGCGGCAGTATAAAGCCAGCCACACACGTTCCGACAACGTGTCGGACACGAACCACCGTCGTGATTGAGTGGTGCTAATGTGTCTGTAGATTCGATAATAAATAAGGCTTTAATCCTAAATTGCCTCGTATTTTACCTGATAATGTCTCAATATGCTATTTAATAGCATTATAAACAACTTTCAAGGTCTTTTTGATGTTTTCGTGCGTATTTTATCCTTTTCTATGTTGAATTTTAATGTCAGGGCGTCGGACAATCCAAAGCTTCTATTATTTGACCTAAGAGAAAAAAAATCCTCAGTACAATCATTATTCCTGATCTTTTTTCTAGATTCAACGGTGAGAAACTTTAAGTAAAACCTTTGCATAAACATTTGATGTTTATTGTTTTATAAAAGACCCAAAAAAACTTGCCGCGATGTATTGCTAGTGTTAAAATATGACTTCTATCAACTTTTGTTCGCAAAATATACTTTCGATTATGTTATTATGGAAATCGGTTCTAATTTAAAGGCGGAAGTAAGAAACCTTGACTGTGTCATTAAAATCAGTTCGAGGTGTGGTTGTCCTTATTTTGAGATTTACGTAATGAAAGGCGGAGGTACAACAGCATTATCGTGGACTGCATTTCATTTATGGGGGTCCATGCAGAAAAACTAACGTTATTAAATTAAAAAAATATATATTTACTAAATAAGTGGACAAGGAATCAAAAAACAATGTTATACAAATATTTATCAAGCACCAGTTTTATACATTAGAAAATGATGAGATTTTTTTTTCTTTTGGCCGATTTTGATCGATAACTAATTTAAGCTGAAGCATTTGTATTGCGTGGTTGGGGTAACCACTCAATATAAGTGCCGCACCGTGAATTACTACATAAACAGACATCTGTACAGAGCGATAATGAGTGTGTGGGAGTGCCGGCCCGTACAAACGGTTCCAGATTCGTCGCATAGAGTAATAGAGGTGAGGACGGTATGAGAGTCATGAGTGGCTACACATCCTGTACATAGTACTATTAATTAGGGGTCGTACATAAATAAAGTGACACATTTTTGAGGATTTAGAAAGATTCGGCTCGATCCCCCGAACACCTCACGTAATTAATGGACGCCCCCTTATACTGTAGCTGAAGCTAAACTTTTCCATTAGAAAAGTCCTAATTACCTAATCAGCTTCAACTTAGCCGATCCCCAGGTAGGAAATTACTCCTAATTCACACAAGGTGTCCTTCACACGAGCGCTTTTTCAACCTTTTATCACGCGATCGGCGCGACTTAATAATCGCGCGACAAAACGTTGAAAAAGCGCTCGTGTGAACATTTATATCTCAATGCGTGTGAAGGACACCTTATGCACGCCGTAAGTATGAACATAACTCATATAATATGTATATCACAAACATCGGGGTGATCGTTATCAGATACCAGTATCAATCGGGCTATTGATAACAGCTATCAGTCATTCCTTCAAAGTATCAATTTAGTTTATTTTCAAGTGGGGTCTCTATATCAACATTTGAGTTGATTCATCATTATTAATATATTATATTTGAAGTGTTTGTATAAGTACTTAAATACCTATACAATAACAAACAAAAATACAAAGTCTCTTTCCGTGTCGTAAAAAAATATTGTAGAGACAAATATGTAAAACCGTCAACCTACTATTTTAGTTCCACTTTTTGCCGCTAGATGTCTCTTAAAAAGTGTTGTATCGATCGAAATTTTACATCAGGCAGGCTGTCTGCACTCCAAGTAAGATAGGATAATAGAGCAGCGTTGCCAGACGCCCCGATTTTGGCGGGACGTCCCGCTTTTTTAGGTTAAAGTGTTATCTCCCGTGCGGGGCACTACATGTCCCGCTTTTGGCAGTGAACACCAAAAATTATAAATGTTTTTTTCGTCAACTGAAATGAATGGACGGAATGCCAGAATTTGAATGTTTGGAAAAATATAAGCAATTTAAACTTTAACAAACTGAAATATTTTTGATCTTTGATTGTTTACTCCTACCAAAAAGACTTATCCATTCATCCTATAAAAATATAACTAACGAATATATATTTTTCTTGTCGTCCCGCTTTTTTCAAACGTGTCTTTCTTCCGCTTCTATTACTTTCAAAAGTCTAAAATTCCGCTTTGATCTAAAATAAATCTGGTAGCGCTTAATTCCATGACATGTTACTTTTAAAATTCATAATGCTAGTCACAACAGTGGCGGTCTAAGACCAAAAGCGGGCCCTAGGCAACATTGTATTTCCGAACCTACTAAAGAATTTTGCACTTCACTACATAGTATAAAACAAAGTCGCTTTCTCTGTCCCTATGTCCCTTTGTATGCTTAAATCTTTGAAACTACGTAACGGATTATGATGCGGTTTTTTTTAATAGATAGAGTGATTCAACTGGAAAGTTTATATGTATAATATATGCATAACATAGTAGAAAAACACTGATAATTTAGAGGTTTCTAATGTGATGTCGTAAATAAACACATTTTTTTGCTCTTTCATTGCAAACGCTGGCTGAACCCAACGAGATAGATCAAAATAATGTAGTACAGTATTGTTCACCTTAAAATGGTCTACAAAAAAGTTCGCGATGGTATATGTCTATCTCTTAGTGGTAACACACAATAACCGTTATTTTATCCTTTGCTTTTTACAAGAAATAATGCCTTATTTACGAAGCGATTTTAAGCAATACAGAATTAATCATACATTGCGCATTTAATATAGATCAATATGGCCCTTCACAGCATGTAATTTAAATGAATAGTTTAGAAGATATTATTACACATTTAAAATGCAGGGACATAACGGCTGTGGCGGTACCGGCCGCGGAGCCGGCGGCGTGTGCCTATAACTGGGGAAGGACTGGATAGGACAAAGCGCAAAGACCTTCTGTAGTACATTTAGTATCAGTATTGCACCCGTGCGAAGCCGGGGCGGGTCGCTAGTCCAAAATAAAAATTAAAAACCTACTTTCGGCCTTTCGGGCCCCGAACATTATGGACCCTAGGCACGTGACTACGTTGCCTAGGCCTTAGTCCGCCCCGGAGCCACATAGTAAGCAGCCCCCTTACCACCAACTCTTATTGCGATTCAATAACTGAATAGAATATTGAATCGCAATTTAATAGAGTCGTTTTTTATATTAATTGGTATGAATAAGCATTCTATTCAGCCCCCCTAGCCAAGTGTAATTCGTAGCGTAACGAACGTTAGATAGATCACGTGACATTTGTCAATGTTCATACTAAAATGTTCGATTTTGACAAATGTCACGTGATCTATCTAACGTTCGTTACGCTACGAATTACACTTAGCTAGGGGGGCAGTTATTGAATCGCACTAAGAGTTGGTGGTAAGGGGGCAGATATGATGTATTTAGAGTGAGATACTGCTATAAGTCAGATAAGAGGCTATGCCATCGTCTAATAACTGAAACTCATGCATTATGTATGTAACATATCTCATGAGCTTCAGCTATTAACAATTTAGTGAAGTGTGATTTTCGTGGAATCACAACAGGATGTTTTGTTTCTTCACTCATTTGTGACCTATGTAATCGCCCGTAAACTCGCATGATACCGACTTCAAACATGAATTGATTGAGAGAGGTAAGCTTGGTTTTCTTGTTTACTTTACCATTTTTAGTTAAATTATCTAAAATTCTAAATCATCACGAAAATTTAAATGAATCGTCTAAATATATGGCATCTGTTTACTGTGTGATGCGCTTAAGATTTTTGAAGTGATATCGTGTTAAAAATCGATGAACGCCGTCTACACGCAAGAAAAAGCATGACTCATTGTCACGTTCCGCCTGAGCCGAGCGTGCGAGTGAGTGCGCGGATCAAGCGATAGAGACACGAGCAGCCTCAGCCTCTGGCTTGTGACGCATCTATCTCTCTTCCATTTCATCGGCCGATGTTGTCTTATGACGTTATCACGTAAAATTATCGTCCGTAAACAGACTTTACAGACAACCACAACAAACACAACTTTGGGGTGTAAGTGGTTCATCAACATCTTTGAACCAAAGCCAACTGCACCTGCACGTGGTGCACCCTGCTGACTGACAAACGAAGCTCTGGCGAAAAGAGAGGTAGGCAGCATAATTGTAAGCTACCCGACTGGGGAATGTACCTCCGCCTCACAGAATACCGCAGCCAAATAGCGGTTCCCTTGAGGGCTGTTGTGTTCCTGCGAGTGAGTGAGGTCACCAGAAAGGAAGGAGATGCTGCGATGGCAGCGTGGGTGGCGGCGCGCGAGCGATATTTTATGTCGCGAGCGTTAATATGGCTACATTAACCGCTTCACATCAAGCGGGCCGTATGCTTGTCTGCCACTCGACGTAGTATAAAAAAAAAGAAACCAATTTTAACAGGAAAATTCAAGTCACCATGTCTACATAGTCATCGGTACTGTAATAATACAATTTTCCTGTATCTTCCCACACTCCGACCAGAGTGTCGTTGCGCTGTCGAGTGCGTTGGCGACGCTCCAGCTATGACTTGCGATGACAAACGGCCGCAATAGACCATCATCCTTCTTCTGAATGAATCACACGTTTTAAACTTAATAGCTGTCGGTGTCACCATTCTACTCCACTTGAAATAGAGTCGCTTATTCATTAGTATGAATAAGCATTCTATTCAGTTATCGAATCGCAATAAGAGTTGGGGGTAAAGGGGCTGAACCTGGACAAGTTAGTGAAGTGACCAACAAGAACAAGGTACAAACAAGGTAGTGAATAACTGTTCTGTAAAAAAAAAAAATTTCTAAAATCTACCAAGCATCTAGCAGGTTGGCTGGAAGACATCTCTAATGCTGCGGCTACAGTACCGTGATATGCCAATAATTATTGCCATAATTTCAACAACGCCTAGGTGTAACCACGATTTATGGCCATAATTTTACAATGCCAATCAATATGGCAAATGACGGTAGACAATAGCTCCGGCGGCGGTCTTTTTTCGCACATCAAAGAGAATTACCGCAGTAATTAATGCGTTTGTGGCCACACTACCGTTTGTCCAGTGTGCAGCATGAGCTCAACGGCGACGCACGTATCGACCGACATGGAGTGGTCAAATGAAAAAAGTTTTGGAATTATTCTAATGCGAACCGTATCTTTTTATTATGGGCTTTCGGTCGGGTATCCCCCGATAAAAATCGCGGTGTATAATGATGGTTTGAAGAAGAAAAAAGACAGAAACCATCTAAATAAATATAACAGCTGCAGCTTCAACCTCCATCTTGAAAAATGATAATTTTACCGCCTATTTTATTGACATATCTAGGTAAACTCTAGTGTAACCACCCCACTTCATGCAGTAATTTCAACGGTAATTCAATGCCATAATTATTGCGGTAACAGCCCGGTAGACGGTAAGGTAGTGTAGCCGCAGCATAATAGGGATAAGACAGCCTATGTACATTGTAGTTTTTTTTAATAAAGACAACAACAAATACCATATACCTAGGTAGGGACGGGGGCCCACCACACATTCCCACCACTGTGTCTCCTGTGTGACCAGGAGTAAAAGCGGCGTCCGCCAAAAAAGGCAATGAACAGTGAAGTCCACTGCAGTCCCGGGGGTACAACTACGGCTGCCTTGGAACCGACAACGAATTTAATCAGAAGAAATTAGTAGGAGTAGGAAGCTTTTGGAATTATAAATAACACTATTGGGGACCTAAAACATTGAGTTGTTACCTAACACATCGATTCCAATAATAAGAATTGCAAAATCTCAATGAATTCAACATGTCATCCCGCTCCTATATCTCTATACCTAGGTAGTAAATAATTCGGCTATGCTATCGTGCACTATCGACGATCTACGAACGAAGTCGAGGGGGGACACTAATATTAAATATTATTGTGACCGCATTATTAGATGCAATTATACTTATTAGTCTGATAGGTACAGATTCTTTACCTCTTAAGGGATAGAGATGTGCCATTCCGGGCATACTCCTCAAATTTCCCGGGAATATACAAAATTTTAAGAAATCCCGGGAATGTCTATGTTTAACTTAATAATTGACCGAGCGAGCGTAACAAGCGCGGGGATTGTGAAGGATACTGCCCCCCCCCCCCCCCCCAGACTCAAAAGCTGGATCCACCCTAAAACAAACTATTAAGATCTTGGTCAAAATAATATTATGTCTCGGTAAATATATCGGTAACTTCCGACGAACTATTTCGAAACAGTAAACAAGTAGTAACTAGGCGCTCATTAGGTAAGTATAGTTCGTCCAAGATAATTAGGGTCACTAACTCATTTCTGTGTCGGTCGCATTGTAAGAAATTCACGTGTAGATAACACTTGCCACCCAGGGAGTTGTCTGCTAATCTGCTTTGCCAACTATTTTTATCATTCATCGACATTATCAGCCTGTATCTTTTTTTTATACATAGTCAGGCGCAAAATATAAAAATGTAACAATAAAGTATAATAAACAGAATGAACAAGAAACAAGTGTTTGATTTTACAATTAGGTATTAAAACTCTCAACTCAAGGTACAAAGGCACACAGAAAATGTGCTGATCGCTGCGCGATGGCGGCGGCTACGTTCAGTTACAACGTGTCGCAGTAATGTACTTAAAATAAAAATAAATTAATAATTGTATTACTGTTAATAATAACAATGTTTATGATAAGCTACTGAGAAACATTACTAATAAAATTATGGTTCTAAATACATAATACTGAACATGAGAATGAGAATAATAATTTTTAACACTGACATGAGGATGATGGAGCAGCTAGTTCCGCTGGCCCAAGGCTTGACAGCTCCTTTCTCATCCACTTTTTAGCTCTAACACAACATGTTTTTTGCGAAGGCCTATATTATGATTATGTACGTGAATAACATTATTGTTTATGGGTTTCTTTCTCATTTAAGTGTTTATTTGTAATCGTTGATGCTATTAAATTCGTTGTGAGTTCCAAGGCAGCCGTTGTCTCACCTCATTGCCTTTTTTGGTCGCCGCTATTAACACTGGCTACAGGAGACACAGCGGTGGGAATGTGTGGTTAGCCCCCGTCCCGTAAAAAAATCGTTTATGATAAGTAAATATAATAAACAGACAGATATACTCTTTGGTCATCTGCGTTGAATAGTAATTAATTTCTTTAAGAAAGAGTCTGTACATGGGGTCACCGCACTCGTAAATCTGAATTATCTTTTACAAATACCCTGAAACGCAGTTAATTTCGATGTTAGATAACAAATCGTGCTACATACATCCATTTATCTGTTGAATACTGAATGTCAAGTCGTGGTCTGGTCACGGTCATTAGTGCTATTCGTTATCTATAGCTACAAACCGTTGGTAAAAAATAACTTGCCATTATTATCTCTTTTTCCTATTTTTAACAGAGACTTATTCATCATCATCATCAGGTCCATTTTAGTCTCCACTACAGGAGCAGGAGCCTCTCTCGTCCGTCCTAGACCGAAGGAGGATTTGTCCTACACTCCCCACGCTGGCCAGACGGGTTGGGGAGGCGTGATCGATATTTGATAATGTATTTCCCTTAGTCGCCTTGTACGACATCCACGGGAAGAAACGGAGTGATTCTATTCTAGTCTGCCGGAAACCACACGGTCATACAGCTTACGTCTTGTTAATTATTGGCGATCTAGTCACACCGCTACCTAGTCATAAAGATATCTTCCTGCCTATCTAGCCATATCAGTTATCTAGTACCCAAAATATAAGCTTTGTTTAGTCTGGGACTAGATGGCCGTGTGTAATTTGTCCAGGAATATTTATTTATTTTATGTCGAGAAGTAGTCATAAAGATTCTAACCCATTTTTTTTAACTTGTGTTTTAATTTTTCCGTTAACCTGACGTCTACTTGCGTCATTACCTTTTCTGGCTTCAGGTAATTTATGAAATGTTCAATTTCCGCAACAGATAAATATGTTAAGCGCAAATATGTTATCAATGTCATATGCTACCGGTAAGACATATTTTTATAAATTCCAAGTTGCTTACTTCGGCATTACTTTAGTCAAGTCTTACCGACATTAAAAATCCTTCAGTTAGGTTCTTGAGCCACACATAGTATTTTTTGGAATTCCTTAAGCGGTACGGGTATTTCAAGCGCTTTTTTTCATAGCGTAATTTATAATTCATTTTGTTTTATATTTATATTAATTTTAGTAACAGTTTTGATTTGTTTCTTGCATTTGTTTATAAAGTTATTTTTAGTATATCATATTGTTTTGCATCCTTCTATAATTCGTGCAGTAGATAATAGTGGGTTAAATAAACATACAAGAAAAAAAAAATGTTATCCGTCTACGAAAATAAAAACACTAAAACTACACTCCTCCTACTGTTGAAATCGGTTAAATGTAGCTGTTTTGCCTATTTTACTCGGGCCATCATATACGAGGGGAGGCCAATAAGTTCGCGGAATGGAGGGGTTGATGGGGATAAATTTACCCGTCCAGGTAGGCACTAGTTAAGCACCTCATTAAGAGTATATATACCAAGTTTGAACCTAATCGTGTCATTAACTTTTGAGTTATCGACCTGCAAACAACTAAATCGGGAAGAAGTCAGCCAGTATGGAGAAAATTGAACACCGTGCCGTTATTAAGTTTCTTACCAAGCAAGGAAAATCCGCTCAGACGATTTTTCAAGAGCTGTTAGCGGTTTACGCGGACTCTGCCCCTGGTAAAACCATGGTTTACAAGTGGCATGGTCTTTTCAAACAAGGAAGGGAGTCCATTGAAGACGACCCCCGCTCCGGACGGCCAATTGAGGCCACCACACCATACCAATAGGGAGGAAATCGTCGAAAAAGTAGAAAAACTTGTATTGGAAGATGCCCGACTGAAGAAGAAGCAACTTGCAGCAATGGTTGGAGTATCCGAATCAAGTATTTTAAATATCCTACATCATCATCTTGGGATGACTAAAGTCAGTGCAAGATGGGTTCCGAGAATGCTCACGCCACTTCAAAAACGCGAGCGTGTCGAGTGCTCTCACCAGTTTCTGGAGCTCTGTGGAGAGAGAAAGGAAGAAGTTATGGCCCGGATTGTTACTGGAGATGAAACCTGGGTTCACCACTATGAACCTGAGTCGAAGCAAGAGTCGATGCAGTGGCATAAAAAAGGCACACCTCCTCCAAAGAAGTTCAAAGTGTCACAATCGGCCGGAAAGATCATGCGACTATCTTTTGGGATACAGAAGGTATTTTACTGATCGATTATAAAGAACGTGGTGCGACTATAACGGGACAGTACTACGCTTCTTTACTGGAAAGATTGAAAGAAGCCATTAAGAAAAAAAGAAGAGGAAAACTGTCAAAAGGTGTGCTCCTTTTGCACGACAATGCACCCGTCCACACGTGCCATGTTGCGACGGCTGCCATTCACCGATGCGGCTTTGAACAATTAAACCACCCACCATACAGTCCAGACTTGGCCCCCAGTGACTATTATTTATTTCCAAAAATGAAGAAAGAGCTGCGTGGAAAGAAATTTGACGACGATGATGAAGTCAAGTCGGCAATTTCGGCCTATTTTGACACCAAAGACAAATCATTTTTTTTCGATGGTATAAACAAGCTATTTGAGAGATCCGAAAAATGTATTAGGGTTAAAGGAGAATATATTGAAAAGGAAAAATAATTTGGTGTTTAATTTCAACCTCCTTCTCTCTCATTCCGCGAACTTATTGACCTCCCCTCGTATATCATCATATCATAATCGAAACATACACAAACACAAACATTGTATGTATGATACATAGACTAGGGCTTCCAATCCCGCAGCCTATATTCAATCTCGGTATTTGCGGGAGTCGGATTTTACAATCCCGCAGGATCCCGGTATTTGCGGGATCCCGCATGTAAATAATTATATAAAGCAAATAAAACAATTAATGAAACAAGAAAATAGATCGCTAATTAACTCTTCCATTTGGCTTCCCCGTAATTCGCCGGCTAAGATAAAAATGTAAAAAAAAATAGTTAAAAAAAAAGTAGAAACAATGTTAGCCATACATGAATCACTACTGATGATTGCATACAATATTATATTGGCCGGTTATTTACGACACTACAGTTATAGCGCATAGTAAAAATAATCACTAAGTACACACACAAGTCATTTATTAATTCTGAAGTGTGTAATAAAATTTTACGAGAGGTTTTTCCACAGCAGTTTTTATAATGAAAACCTTATTAAACAATAATCGTCATCAAAGTATTTTTTATTTAGTTTTACAAGAATATGCAAAATTCCCGGGAATTTTGGTAATATTCCCGCTTCCAGACATTGGGCGCCAACTCTCTAGATGAACTATCTAAATAAATCGGCTAGATGCGGAAAGCGGAGGATCGCATAAGGGTTACCACACTTAGCATTAGTGAAGACGTAACCAACAGTGGTTAGATGCAGGCTGATATTTCTCCCGGAAGACGGGCAGCAGCGTCTGCCGGGGTATACCAATAGGGTTGCCAACTTTTTTTTCAAGGAAAACAGTATATTAAAAGCTGCGTAGTAAAACAAACAGTATACTAAGGCCCAGTGCATGCGGAGCAGTACAATAAACAGTGCTATGGTCAAATGAAGTTTTTTTCAACAGTATTAAAGCATAGAAAACAGTATAATACTGTTTTTAACAATATGGTTGGCAACCCCCTATATACCAATAAGCTGCGCTCGCCAACTGAAGTCGGTTTTTTTTTTAATCAGCTTTATTATTGCTATCTAATTTAGTGATGTTCTTTATTGTTATGGCATTAAGTATGTGTTTGGCAATTAATTTATTTCATTTCATAAAATATTTTTACCTAAATTATTTCAGTCATAATTTTACCAAAAAAAATCCGATTCGAAACATTACTCTACATTTATGTATGGATACAGGGTATTTAAAAAAAAAGTTTTTTTTTAAATCGGTATATAAATCACGGAGTAATTAAGTAACAAACAATAAAAAAAAAATACCGCCGAATTGAGAACCTCCTCCTTTTTTGGAGTCGGTCAAAAAGTCTAATAAAGCTGAGGTCATTGAATACATCACTGTCACCAAGTTCCTGAACAGACAAGACGCAACGGTACACCCTCCTGAATTATTGAACGAGTGGAATTTTATTAAAATTGTAAAATATAAAAAGTAAAAACGGCCAAGAGCACTCGGTGAACAGCACTCGTTCGTACACATCCATACATACACACGAAAGTGTATCTGTTTGTTACATTTCCCGTCTAAACCGCTGAACCGATTTGAATGAAACTGGTGCAGGGCGAACACGAACGCATCTATACACTCGCAGATTAGGTACTACGTCGTCAACCCTTGTTCATACCACTGCTGGGACACGGGTCTCCCCTCAATCGAAGAGGTTTAGTGCATACTCCACCACGCTGTTCAACTACGGGTGGGCGGAAGCCAGTGTTTTCGAGCCGCCCAAAGGCCACCCACTTGGCTTAACGACTGTCATCTAATGACAACAGTCGGGACCGACGGCATAACGCGGTCTCCGAAGCACGGCGGAGCTCAAAATTAATATACCCATTCATGGAAATGCTACGGTCGATGTTGCTTAAGATAAGATAAAACACCGCTCTACTGACAACCTTCTCCTTTTGTGCCCACCTCATCATTCTGGATTCGTAGATCATTCTTTTAAGATAAAGTCTATTCGCCTTTGGAACGCGCTACCTGTCGAAATCAGGAGGGCCTTGACTAGGACCTCAATCAAATCGATGACTCGTGCCAATTTCCTTAAGTCTATACAGGAATTGCAGACATAATGATTTTCTAATCACCTATGTGTATGTACTATATGTATTTATGTATTGGGTAATTATATGTGTATGTATGTGTATATATGTATATACGTATGTGTATGTATGTAAATATGTATATATAAATGTAGAAATATTTAATTAATATGTTTTTTATACTATACCTAAATTAAAATTATAATTTTCAATTATTCCCTCCCTGTGCACCTGCCATGTCTTATCTTATCTCTGCATCACCCGTAGGTTGACTGGTAGAGAATGCTTGAATAGCATTAAGTCCGCCTGTGTACAACTTTGTGCATGAAGTTTAAATAAATAAAAAAAAAAAAATTATACACAAAAATAAGGTGATGTCAAATTTTAAAAGGTGAGTTTCAGTTATTCTTCCCGGTTTTGGGCATGTGAACTAACATAATTATCATAATTATTAAAATTTATACAGTTAGAGTAGTGAATATACCGTTGGTGGTGTGGTTTTCGGCAGACTAGAATAGAATCACTCCGTCTCTTCCCGTGGATGTCGTACAAGGCGACTAAGGGAAATACATTATAAAACTTCGATCAGGCCTCCCCTACCCGTCTGGCCAGCGTGGGGAGTGTAGGCCAAATCCACGTTCTGTCTGGGACGGACGAGAGGTCGTGCTCCTGTAGTGGAGACTAAAATGACCTGATGATGATGAGTGAATATACACTTTATATATTATACTTAGATATTACTTTATATATTACTTTATATATTATATATTAGACTGACACGCGTAACGACGCCAACGAGCTCCCCTGAGATTAGGTACCTATGGAGTAATAATTTAAGGAGACTGCAAAAGCTTTGCGAGTTTGGATGGACATGTTTCTCAGCGGGAATGACATGAATTCATAGCAAGAACGCCGACTGCACGCACGAAAAAGCATGACTCATTGTCACGTTCCGCCTGAGCCACGCTCGGCTCAAGCGAGAGCGCGGAACAAGCGATAGAGAAGCACGATCTGCCTAAGCTTTCGGCTTGTGACGCATCTATCTCTCTTCCACTCCATCGGCCGATGTTTTCCAATGACGTTATCACGTAAAATTATCGTCCGTAAACCGACTTTACAGAGAACCAATTTTTTTTCAATTTGCGCTACGAAATGAATTAATAACGTTTAATAGAACGGCATTTACATTGAGTTTTTTGCCTTGACTGACATTATGTATATCACTAAGCAATTACTGCTAGTCAATTGGAATAAATTAAAGAATTATGTCTAAGTAAGTAATTAAGTATAGTTACAGATAGTTGCCAGGTAGTGTTGTATTTTTTTATATGAGGGGGGGCAAACTTTGGGTCACCTGATGGAAAGCAATCACCACCGCCCACGGAGATCAGCAACACCAACGGGGTCCCTGATCCGTTGCCAGCCTCCTTCCTTTCTGGCGACCTCACCCACACAACAACCCTCAAGGGAATTGTTATTTGTCTGCGGTATTCTGTGAGGTGGAGGTACTTCCCAAATCGGGCAGCTTAAAAATACGCTACGCCCTACCTCTCTTTTCGCCAGAGCCTCGTTTGTCAGTCAGCAGGGTGCACAACGTGCAGATGAGGTTGGCTTTGGTTCAAAGATAAAGAACATTTACATATTTTTTTTGGGTTTTTGAGGTGTTCCTCAAGATTTTTTTTTGGTGTTTTGAGGTACACATCAAAAACAAAAAAAAAAAATATTGAGGAAAATGATTGACCCAAAAAAAAAATGTTAAAACGGTCCAGCGCTATTTTATTTTATTTATTTATTGCTGTCATGTTGTATACAATAGGTGGTGTACATATGGTTTGTTGCATTTGTTATTTTATTATGTACTAGCTGACCCGACAGTCGATGAATATTGAATTCGAATTGGTTTCGCGCAATCTGTCAAATGACTGACAGAACTGCCAAACGTCATAAAGTTACATTAGAAAAGTTAATATGGTCGTTCAGTTTTCTTAAATTTTCTAGTTTTCCGCGCAACTTTCTTATTTTTTCTTACGTCTTACCTTTTATGAACGAAAAACTGGCACGCACAACGTCAATCGAGTCCCTCAATTCTAACCATGCGATTTGTAAATAGTTGTACCCTTTAGTAATAGATGTTGTAGAATGGTATGTATTCA
Organism: Hypsopygia costalis; assembly: GCA_937001555.2. Taxonomy (NCBI): domain Eukaryota; kingdom Metazoa; phylum Arthropoda; class Insecta; order Lepidoptera; family Pyralidae; genus Hypsopygia; species Hypsopygia costalis. The sequence continues at coordinate 18,630,138 of OW443348.2, forward strand.
ACAATAGGCTTGAGAACCATTTTTTTTTCGATATTTAAAGACGTCACAATAATATAACTATTGGTGGACGAATAAATAAATATTTCTGGACAATTTACACAGCGCCATAGTCCCAAATTAAGCGCAAAGCTTGTGTTATGGGTACTAGACAACTGATAAATATACTTAGATACTTTTTTTTTTTAAATACATAATACGTAGAAAACACCCAGACCAAGACAAACAGACATGTTCATGCACACAAATGTTTGTCTTGTGCGGGAATCGAACTCGCGACCTCGGAGTCAAAGTGGCCATTGCTAACCATTCGACCACCGAGCTAGCATAAAAACTATAATATACTAGCGGCCCGGCTCGTGCTTCGCTACGTATAAAGTGAAATGCTAAGAAAAATTAATTGGAACATCAAATTTATTTATTCAAACAAAAAAATCTGACAAAAGTTTCAATTTGACAGCACAAACCCCATCTGAAAAAAGTTTAAATTTGACAGCAAAATCCCCATTAACAAAGATCCGCAATTTATTGAATTCATTTGTTACAAAAAATGTGATAAATGAAGAACCGCTCTACCGATTTTGTGCAAACTTCACATAAACCATCTACTAAATAGTCCGAACAAAGCCTAAACATTTGGTTTGGATAGGTGAGCCCGTTCTTGAGTTATAAAATTATAACGAAAAGTGGCATTGATTTTTATATATATAGATAGCATAAAAACTTCTCGAAATATGATAACTTGAGGATCCCAATTTTGGACTATGCTGTTCTGACGTCACACTACGCTGTTTTATATGCAATAAATCAGAAATTTGTACGACAGCTATGTTAAATATTGCGTTTATGTAGCTAGTGCCGTAACAAAAGTTATAGTATTTTTAGGGTTCCGTATCTCAAAAGGAAAAACGGAACCCTTATAAGATCACTTTGTTGTCCGTCTGTCTGTCTGTCTGTCTGTCTGTCTGTCAAGAATTTCTATGTCGAGAATGCGTGGAGGTATCAAGCTGAAATTTGAACTGTATACTCAGGTCTACGGTCCCATGAAGTTAAAAAAAAATCAAACTGCTAAGTTTACGCAGAAAAAAGTTACGGCCAAAATTATTCAGCAAAAAACGCATATTTCGACACACCCAAGGGAATCAAAACCTATAGGGTACTTCCCGTTGACCTAGAACTATGAAATTTGGGAAGTAACATCGTTATAGACTACAAGTACAGGAATAAATCTCAAAACTATACATTTGTAAATAGATCTTAAAAATAGGGGGTCTATATTTTTTATAGAGTGTCGAAATTTCAAATTGAAACTACTAGTTCAAATGGGGTATCATATGAAAGGGCTTGATGTACACATTGCAAAATATATTTTATTTATTTTTTTCGACGCATTATTTCTTATTTATAATGAAAAATATCAAATTTAATAATGATACTACGTACCTACGGAACCCTCGGTGGGCGAGTCCGACTCGCACTTGTCCGGTTTTTTTTATTGTTTACTACTACAATGATAATATTTATTGTTTTATAATTCCATACTTTTAAAATTGACTTTCCCACCAAACTTTGATCGACCATAAAACACGTCGGACATAAGTTATTAAAATTTTAAGATCGCAGATCGTTCTAGTTTTATGTATTTTACGTTACTGATAGAGTTTTTATAATTTTAGAACATTGGTCACGTGCCTATTGTGTAGTGAGGGATCATCCTAATATTAATGAGACTTGTCTTGCATTTCACGCAGGCGACCCGCGTAAAAGAAATGTAATCGCGTAAATTATCTATATATATCGCGTAAATTAAATGTGACGGTACAAGTGAATTTATTAATACAAAATAGCATCATGTTACCTTAAAATAAATATTCTGCATCCATATCTGTCAAGTCTTTTACCCGTGAAAGAGTTCCAAATAGTCACGAGCTCGGTGGTCGAATGGCTAGCAATGGTCACTTTGATTCGCGAAGGCTGCGGGTTCGATCTCCGCACAAAATAAACATTTGTGTGTATGAACATGTCTGTTTGTTTTGGTCTGAGTGTTTTCTATGTATTATACAGGGTGGCCAGAACAATGACGTCAAAAAGAAAAAACTAGGTCCCTCGTATCGTGGGGTATCCGAATCACCCCCATGTATGTTACGCGACTTTTCATAGTTTTCGAGTTATGATTTTTTTTCTGAATTTTTGAGAATTTTCGACCTGAGAAATTAAATAATTTTTGTTTTAAAAAGTTGAATACTTTTTCGAGTTTTTTTTTTTGCAACTGAATCTTCATAAGTTGTTCTTTAATGTATAAAATAATCAGCTTCGTAAATTTGATAAAAGTTATGAAAATGTTAGTCCAAAGTGAAAAATTTACGTTCGGTGAATTATGACTTAATTCTTCAACATTAAATTGCAAATCTAAACGGGTCACTTCATGGTTTCTTAGTAAGCCTTAAAAATGCGCGAGACTCTCAGCTTTCATAATCATTAAAAAAAAGTAGGGCTTAATAGGCTACTTTGGCTAAAATCGGCCTTTAAAGACAGCGAGGTGGAAAATTCTTCAAATTAACCACCTGATTTAAAAAACTTTTTTGCCCATTTTATCATTTCTAAGGTTAATTATTTTGTTAATTAATCGAAAATGACTGTTGTAAAGTTAAGATTTAAACATTTCGAGACTTTTTAAAAAAAAATTGCCATCTGATTACAAACATTTTTGGGCCATTTTATCATTCCTAAGGTTAATTAATAATAGAGAATGTTGGAAACTAACCAACAAATGTCGGGTAAGAAAAGTTTTAAGTAGGAACTGGTTTTGTTACTATATCACAGATGATAAAGTGAAAAAAACATTTATTTACAAAAGGTTATCAAAATGGTCACCTCCAGCAGCAATGCACATCCGACACCTTCGTAAGAAATTGTTTTTGAAAATTTCTTATGAACTACCATTGTTGCTGGGAGATGTGAATCTCGAACTAAGATGGACCAGGGTGTTATAAAATGACGGCGCCCCGTGTCACTTCGCGAACTTCCGAACGTGTTGTGAGGGCGAACAGGGAAGCATTCAAAAAAACAATTTCTTAAGAAGGTGTAGGATGTGCATTGCTGCTGGAGGTGGCCATTTTGAAAACCTTTTGTAAATAAATGTTTTTTTCACTTTATCATCTGTAATTTATTAACAAAACCACTTCCTACTTAAAACTTTTCTTACCCGTTGGTTTTTGTTGGTTAGTTTCCAACATTCTCTATCATTAATTAACCTTAGAAATGATAAAATGGCCCAAAAATGTTTGTAATCAGATGGCATTTTTATTTTTAAAGTCTCGAAATGTTTAAATCTTAACTTTACAACAGTCATTTTCGATTAATTAACAAAATAATTAACCTTAGAAATGATAAAATGGCCAAAAAAGTTTTTTAAATCAGGTGGTTAATTTAAAGAATTTTCCACCTCGCAGTCTTTGAATGCCGATTTTAGCCAAAGTAGCCTCTTAAGCCCTACTTTTTTTTAATGATTATGAAAGCTGAGAGTCTTGCGCATTTTTAAGGCATACTAAGAAACCATGAAGTGACCCGTTTAGATTTGCAATTTAATGTTGAAAAATTAAGTCATAATTCACCGAACGTAAATTTTTCACTTTGGACTAACATTTTCATAACTTTTATCAAATTTACGAAGTTGATTATTTTATACATTAAAGAACAACTTATGAAGATTCAGTTGCAAAAAAAAAAACTCGAAAAAGTATTCAACTTTAAAAAAAAAAAAAAATAAGTTGCTCAAGTCGAAAATTCTCAAAAATTCAGAAAAAAAATCATAACTCGAAAACTATGAAAAGTCGCGTAACATACATGGGGGTGATTCGGATACCCCACGATACGAGGAACCTAGTTTTTTCTTTTTGACGTCATTGTTCTGGCCACCCTGTATGTACGTATTTACAAAAGAAAAATTGTATTTAAGCTTTGCTTAGTTTGGGACTAGCTATCTGTAATTTGTTCAAAAATATTTACTTATTATTTATCCTCTCAAACACTCGAGTTTATATTAATAGTAGTATGTCATAAGTTCATAGAAACAAAATGTTGCATAATATTTTTCACAATTTTGCAAGATTACGAAATCGGTTCTTAACTAAATAAAGATTCAGCTGTAGGAAACAGGCTATTATTAAATAATTTTGTATGCTTTGCGAGTCCACTGGTCGAACGGGTAGCAATGGCTGCTTTGGTACGTGGTTCGATCGCCGCATAAGTTAAACATTTGTGTACATGTTTTTCTTGATTCTTGATCTTGGGCAGGTCTGTATTGATCTGGTTGTTTAATGTGCCTTTTAAGTAGGGTTGCCATCCGTCCGGATTTCCCCGGATTTGTCCTAGTTTGGAGGGCGTCCGGGGAGCGTCCGGGCGAGGTTTCATTGGTAGTGCAGGGTTAAAAGTTTTAAATCACTACCATGCTGCGAAAAACCGTCTTGTCACAGAATAAAAAATAGTACTGGTACTAAAACACTGATGACATGTCCGGGTTTTAAGATTTAAAATCGGGAGTTTTCACGCATCTTGTCCTGGTTGCTAGCGTTTAGAGATGGCAACCCTAGTATTAAGCATTTTAATTAACAAAACAGGGGATATATTTTTGATTTAATTATTAATTTATTTTACATATTGAATAATCATATCTTACTGCTAAATATAAATAAATAATATTCACAAATAAAACATTTACCTAAAAGACAGAGAAAAAAAAATGTTTACAGAATAAAAGGCGTGAATAGGGTTTTACAGAGTCGGCGACGCGTGAGTGATACCTTTGGTATAGCGAGCGTCCATAGGCTGTATAATATGTAGTATCAAAAAGAGCAACGATTTCGAAAATTCTTTCTAAAATAAGAAGCTACGTTAAACAAACAAAACAATTTTAAATGTGGTACAAAGCATGGTGTCAGACATAGTCAATGGTTCATTTAGGAGTTTCTGAGGCGGCATTATACAGGAATTTATTTAATGAATTAAGGAGCTTGATAGCGTCGTTGCGCGCGTCCGTCTAATAGATCACGCGGGTTAAGCAACGACGACCGTAGCCTATCTACGGGTGGGTCCATTTATCGCATTTATCCTCTGCGCTTCGGAGGGCACGTTAAGCCGTCGGCCGTCGGTTGTACCGGCTGTTGTCATTAGATGACGGTCGTTAAGCCAAGTCAGTGGCCTTTGGGCGGCTTGAAAACACTGGCCTCCGCCAACCCGCAGTTGAGCAGCGTGGTGGAGTACGCTCTACACCTCTTCGATTGAAGGGAGTACCGTATCGCAACAGTGGGATAATCATGCCTTGATGTCGATTTAATTAATAGAATTTTAGTGAACAATTACTATTTATAATAATGATGCTGCGTCGGCAGCGGGGGTGGCGGCGCGCGAGCAATATTTTATGTTGCAAGCTTTAATATGGCTACGGTAACCGCTTCACATCAGGCGGGCCGTATGCTTGTCTGCCACCCGACGTAGTATAAAAAAAAATATTCGAAATTATAGGTGGAATTAGTAAAGATTAAAATTGACATTTACTGTTTTTGTTTTTTCGTTGTTCCCTAATAAATACTTTTTATTAAAAAATACAAACAAGTCGATAATTAAAACATAATATACTAATTAAAAATTAAACTAAAAAATCTAGATAGGTACTTCGTTTAATTTTTTTTTCTATTTTAAATCACGGTGTGGGTGAAGTCACATACATTAATACAGGCTCATTCGCACCTAACACGTGGGTCAGGTACTTCATTGAATTTTGTGTAAAGTTTCAGTAAAAATGAAATATAAACAATTTATATTAAATTTTATTTATAAACATATATGTAATATTATTTTTTCCCTGTGTATTATACTTAAAAACAAAAGAGAAAGATATGCAATAAAAAAATTTTTGTTATACAAATAAAAATATTGATGACTTCTGTAAATGACGTAGGATGTGTGTAAATAGGTAAATAAACTAACTATAAAAATTCACACACACACGCATAAAAAATATATTATACTTTAGTTAGCAGCAAAAAATAATAATCATCATCATTTATCTTGACATCTCGATTCGAGCGTGTCTCAACATGCTGCATCATTTAACATCAAAAAAAAAACTTACATACCAAAACACAATTCTGAACACTGAAGAACCGTTGCAAAAATACACAGCACGCTCTCACTGTCAAAGTTTATGAACGAAGTATTTTTTTCTTATTAAAAAGAAACACTTGAGCAATATTCGCATGTGATTCTCGAACGACACGTGCGATCGAGCCGGCGTCCTCAGACATACTAACTGATAATAATACAACTTCCGATGGTAGGAACTGAAGCAAACTAAAGCCATGTATACAATGTACACGGTTGTTTATTTACATAACAATTATATACGAGTAATTCAAGTATAAGGATATATCCACACATTACATATCTATGTCACGACGATCTTCGAAACGGATCTAACGCTTGTGACGAAAATCTAGGTTTAGGTTAGGGTTGCCATCCGTCCGGGTTTGTGTCTTAGTTTGGTGGGCGTCCGGGGAGCGTCCGGGGAGCGTCCGGGTGGGGTTTCATTTGTAGTGCAGGGTTAAAAGTTTTAAATCACTACCACCTGCTCCAGGCCCCGAATAACCGTCTTGTCACAGCTTAAAAAATAGTAATACTACTAAAAACACTGATGACATGTCCGGGTTTAAAACTCAAAATCCAGATTTTTGACGCATCTTGTCCTGGTTGCTAGCGTTCAGAGATCGCAACCCTAGCTTGGGTTAGCTATGTAGGGTCGGATTAGAAGTGGGCGTTAAAAGTTATTTAGGTATTATGTTAATTAAATTAAACGTATAACACTGTTAAAACATACGACACTATACTGTTATTATTAACGTTCTGTTAATTTTACATTAAATACTGCCAGCAACTCAAGTATGAAGTAAATTAAAAAAAGTTTATTTTAACATAGCGTTAACATGGTTAAAATTAACTCTTTTTGATGGAAAGTTAATATAAAACACAAAGAAGTAAATAAGAGTTAATTTGAACGCGCCTGAACAAATAACATGTTAGTTAACAGTTTCCTTAACATATTAGTTGTTTTTATCACTAGCTTTTAACTCGTTAACAATAAATAACACTTAACCCTAACTAAAATAAATACAAAGGTTTTGCGGAAACAATAATTTACATGACGCGTCTACTAACAAATATGTAGTCAAACATATTCATGTACATACCTACCACAATAAACAGTACTCTATAAAGTGCACATGCTTAGCGATGTATTGTAACTTTTGTACTTTATAACAAATGGGGACCGGCCTTTATGTCGTGAGCAAATTGTCGTGCGTCATATCTCATAAAAGGTGACAAGCGACGCATTAATTTATTTCGTCTGGCGTGCTATGGTACCGTTTAATATTTGCCGGGGTATTATCCAGTCACTCATAAAAATGTTATCAGGTTATCACTAAGGGAGTTTGTACATTCATCAGGAGGGGTCGAAATTAGCTGATTACTTTAGTAAAACTTTGTTCCGGTTTACGGATGCCAGAGTTTTCAAGCCGCCCAAACGGCTTAACGTGCACCGAATTCATCTGCCGGGTCAGTGATGGCAGAGGGGCGAGAATGGTACAAGAATTGAGTGAAGTTGCCACCAAAGGGTCGCCGATCCGTTGCCAGCCTTTTCAGGGAAATAAAGACTTTGTTCTTGAAGGTTTACATGTCGTAATTGTTCGGAAGTACCGCTGAGGGAAGCTCATTCCACAGTTTCACCGTTCGTGGTATAAAATGTATGAATTTAGGAAACGTACTGTAGTAGATCGCCAATTATCAAGATTATATGGATGGAGCTAAAATATCTCCATGTCGTGTAATGGACAGTGCAGGTGAAAACCAAATATGGAGACCTCCACGCTATCACTGTTTCCTTGTCGAGCTTATATGTCTTCACGCATATGAGTGAGAACAATCAAAGAAAATTGTTAGAGGCCATCCATAAATTACGTCACACGAATGTCATGATTTTTTGACCCCTCCCCCCGTCCTTGCCACAGCTGGTCACATTTGTGAGACCTCCTCCCTAGTGTGACGTCACAAATTTTGCAAATTTATTTAAAGAGTTGCAAATGTTTTTCGTTCAAAGTTCGTGTTTTACCACTTAGATTATAATAGATTTTGAAATGTCACGTCACGAAATTTAGGACCCCTCCCACCTTGTCACACAATATCACAAATCAAACTTCATCGACCCCCTTCCTCCCCTTTAACGTGTCACGTAATTTATGGATGGTCCCTTACGTCGTTTCAGTGGACTTTCAAACGTGCCACCAATGTCATCAATATATCATGAAGGTCATCAACTCATCAATATCCACAGATATAATTGTTCGAAGTTTTCATTCGTTCAATCATCTAGTGTCAGATTCCATTATCGGCAGGTTTTGCGAAGTGTCATGACGTCAGTAGTGACAATCATGACAGAAAGATAGATAGATATGATTGGAGAATGACGTCGGCACAATTTTCACAATACCTTTTTACTTTATTGAGAATCATTTCAGTGATGACGCCATCAAACAACAAACAGACCGCCGCCGACGCTCGGCGCCGTTGTCTATGGTTGCCAACGAGAAAATATTAAGCTTTATTTTAATGCCGAACGCTTATTAAAAAAAAAAACCTAATAGACATATCTATTGTAGATTTGATTTTATCACACAATTTTCTCGTATATTCAACACTCATACACACGAGGACCATTCTATACTATATATATATATATATATATATATATATATATATATATATATATATATATATATATATATAATATAGTATAGAATGGAATGGTATATTTATATCTTAGATAAAAATAAACGTTACCGCCTCTAATGGCGGATAAAACGTAATAGAATAACCTGACTTCTCGTCTAGGTCTTTTTTGATGCTTTTTCTGTGAATCCTCTATTGTATTTTTGTTTAAATTACAGAACACACATTTTTGTGACTAAATACCTACACTAACTTCTTACGTTTCCCGTATGTATATTTTGTTACAGTAGTGTTGCCTGTTATGTGTGAATAAATAAATAAATGTTTTTTTGTAAAACATAGTTGGCAACCCTATCAGACCAATGTCACGTAGATATAGATTAGATGATACCACAGTTTCCCGTTATCAAATACCACCCGTAAGTCATTATCATTGAACTACCTACTCATACAAGTGCGACTTCTGAATATCGCTCACGCCCCTCCACCTGACCCCCCACTGCCAACGCAGCAACTTCTATAAATGTAACTAACAGATAAGCTTTCATTTTGGAAATTTGTTATATGCCTCATCACGGATGCAAAATCAAATGGAAATAAATATTTCTGGACAAAATACACACATGCCATCTAGACTCAAACTAAGCAAAGCTTGTACTATGGGTACTAGTATGTGGTTCATCAACATCTTTGAACCAAAGCCATCTTCACCTGCACGCGGTGCACCCTGCTGACTGACAAACGAAGCTCTGGCGAAAAGAGAGGTAGGGAGCGTAATTGTAAGCTACCCGACTGGGGAATGTACCTCCACCTCACAGAATACCGCAGCCAAATAACAATTCCCTTGAGGGTTGTTGTGTTCCTGCGAGGGAGTGAGGTCACCAGAAAGGAAGGAGATGCTGCATTGGCAGCGGGGGTGGCGGCGCGCGAGCGATATTTTATGTTGCCACCGTTAATATGGCTACGGGAACCAATTCACATCAGGCGGGCCGTATGCTTGTCTGCCACCCGACGTAGTATAAAAAAAAAAAAATGTTCATGCTCACAAATGTTTGCCTTGTGCGGGGATCGAAACCGCAACCTCGGAGTCAAGTGGCCATTGCTAACCATTCGACAACCGACCTCAAGCAATATGAGCATACTCTAATAACTTGGTGTTGTAATTGGTTGAATTTGGTTGTATAGTATTATGTCATATAAGCATAACGCAGATCAAAGCATTATATGCTGATCAGTTTAGATACCACGATTTATTGGATTCGACGCTGGTCGTCACAAACGCTTTTCGTCACTTACGCATTATGTCACATTACGCCGTTCGCCATAAATGGGATTCGTCTTAAACGCTATTCGTCACACACGCCGCTTGTCATTTACGCTGTTCGCCACAAACGCACGTCGTCACACACGCCGTTTGTCATTTACGCTGTTCGCCACAAACGCACGTCGTCACACACGCCGTTTGTCATTTACGCTGTTCGCCACAAACGCACGTCGTCACACACGCCGTTTGTCATTTACGCTGTTCGCCACAAACGCACGTCGTCACATACGCAGTTTGCCACACTCGCAATTAGTCACACACGCAATTTCGATCCTATTTGTACATGTACATATTTGACACATTCACTCTTGGGGGCGAGTTTGGTACACTAAACAAAAACATTTTTTTGTACAAAACAGCAGTATTTTATTCGTGATCTGACAATCGTCCTTATAGGTAAAGCAACGACGTATCACGTCTGTGACGTACCGCGTGAATGACGAATCGCGTATATGACCAATTGCATATGAGACAAACTGTTTATGAGACAAATCGCGAAAGTGACTAATTACGTAAGCGATTGATACAAATCCATATTAAGTTAAGCGTTCGGACGCTTACTATATTCCATGTACAGTTAAACATAGTATTGTACAGTTAGACGCTCGTGTATATGTCAAAAATAAATTCGAGAATTAATTAACATTATGGTACACACTATTTTATTGTATGGTTTTTTTTTTATATTACGTCGGGTGGCAGACAAGCATACGGCCCGCCTGATGTGAAGCGGTTACCGTAACCGTATTAACGCTCGCAACATAATATATCACTTGCGCGCCGCCACCCCCCTGCCAACGCAGCATCTCCTTCTTTTCTGGTGACCTCACTCACTCGCAGGAACACAACAGTTCAAGGGAATTGTTATTTGGCTGCGGTATTCTGTGACGTGGAGGTACATTTTCCAGTCGGGTAGCTTACAATTACGCTCCCTACCTCTCTTTTCGCCAGAGCTTCGTTTGTCAGTCAGCAGGGTGCACCACTAGCAGGTGAAGTTGGCTTTGGTTCAAAGATGTTGATAAACCACTTACACCCCAAAATGGAATGGATGTTGACACCTTAGGCAAATTAGTTATTTTTATCACCTGTCAAAACAACCATTTTGTGTGAAAAAAAAATTGGTTGCCTGTAAAGTCGGTATACGGGCGAAAGTTTTACGTGACAACGACGTTGAGTGGTAAAATGTTTTCGAGTGGAAGGGACGCATGCCTTTCACTTTTTATGTCTGTCTCTCTCGCTCTTAGAAGGGACGCGTGCCTTTCACTCGCTCTCATTGTAAGCGCATAACGTGAGCCAGTTTCTTGAAGTGTCACCCGGCTAACCAATTTATAAGACGTTGTCACGTCAAAAATGGGGTATGGCTGCGCCATGGTCACGGCAGTCGTGTGACGTGATACGTTATATGCACTAAAATTATCTCAAAATGACAGTGCATCCCCCTACCCCGCACGCGAAGTTCCATAGACCTTACTTAGCATAATAAATTATTGAATCCTTCATCTATCCAGTGGTTTGATTGAGTTTTAGATGTTTTTTTTTTATACAACGAAGGTGACAAACAAGCATACGGCCCGCCTGATGGAAAGCAGTTACCGTAGCCTATGGACGCCTGTAACACCAGAAGCATCACATGCGCGTTGCCGACCCCGTAAAAACCTCTTTACGCCCTTTTTGAAGAACCCCATGCTGTAAGTCTCCTGGGAAAACCTCAACAGGCGGTTCATTCCACAGCTTGATAGTACGTGGAAGAAAATTTCTCTGGAACCGCACAGTACGTGTCCACTAGGGTTTGGGTCCCGGGACGTCTCGGGTCTCGAAGTCCCGGGACTTTTCGTAATTTTAGTTGTCTCGAGTCCCGGGACTTGAGACTCGAGACGAGACAAGATTATCGAAATTCATTTTTATTCTCAAATAATTGAAGGAGCATAGCGCCATCTGTAAGTTTATTGAAAAACTACGTGGTCTGCTAAGTAACTACTGGTTAACTAATAGGCCTTTTCATCACAATTTATTTTATGCACATGCGTTAGCATCAGCCATCTTTTTCGTACGTTTTGTAAACAACCATACTAAAGTACCCGCTATTGGGTGTGTTTAAGATATTTAGCCATTTCCCCTTGTCAACTGTTTGGTCCACTGGCACATTTTCTTAATTGCATTTTTGACTCTGTAAATATCATAAATCTTTTATATATTATCTCATATTAAACATTTCCTTTATGATAAAAACTACTAAACATATTCAATTCAGCATTTACATTTGTCTAATTAACAACCTCAAATATAGATTATTGCCCCAAAAATATTAATTACTTATTTTATAAATTTTTTACTCCTATAAATAATACTTAAAATATTTTTTCAATTTTTACAAATAAATTAACATCATTAATAAGAATAAAATTGTAAATATTAATTTCGTTTATAAGTTTTAAGCTAGTAAACAACTGTTGATGCCCAACTACTCAAACAGCTCACTTAATTTGTTTAATAACTTTAAGTAAACATTTATTTTTCTGTATAATAAATGTTGATTTTTTTACAAAGAATTGGCTTTTTTTAATAGGTACAATTTTAAACAAAAAACTGACGTTTTTTACAGTTTTACGAAAGCCCCACTAAACAAAACAAAAAGTCTCGAAGTCCCGGGAATTCCCGGGACTTTGACTGTAGGCTGTCTCGTGTCCCGGGACTTTGAACTTGTCGGGAATTCCCAAACCCTAGTGTCCACTTCAGTTCTAATGTGTAATGTAGAGCATATATTCGAAACTACAACGCCAAACTGTATCCCCCGATTTCGTTATCATTAAATTTTTTGATTGCCCCCGTGTGGCAACAAATAGACATATTCACGTTAAAATGTAACTGATTACGAACATAATGATGTCACTTTTTCCGACTCAATTAAGTATTTTTATTGTGTAACTTATCAATAACACCATTAATTTCGTAATAAATTGTGTAACAAATCAATAAATGACGAGCTCGGTGGACAAATGGTTAGCAATAGCCGCTATAACTCCGTGGTCGTGGGTTCGATTCCTGCACAAGACAAATATTTGTGTGCATGAACATGTCTGTTTGTCTTGGTCTGTGTGTTTTCTATGTATTAGATGTATTTACAAAAAAAATATACCTAAGTATGATATCAGCTATCTAGTACTCATAGTACAAGCTTTGCTTAGTTTGGGACTAGATGGCCGTGTGTAATTTGTCCTGGAATATTTATTATTTTATCTCTCTTAATTCACGGGTCAAGCCCGGTCATTTGATAGGCGTGCGCGGGGATATGGATCCAACGCGTAGAGGCCCCTTTGAGAAGTTTGACGTAATGTTGTACGCCCGCCGTGACCCGCTCCAGGATATGTCAATGGAACGATATACCCATGAACAGGTCTCGGCAGGCGTTGAGACTATTGGGAAGTGTGATGGAAAATAAATGCGCCATGAGATGAGATCTGGGTGAACTTAATATCGGGCTATTACAGAAGAGGGACGGACGCCTGCCATAACTGCTTTTATTGCTAGTTATTTGCGGCAGGCGGTGGCTTGCCACTCACTGATGGGACCACGAAATGCCAGGAAAACGGCCGGGGGCAACAGCGGTGTGAGTGACTCAGGGATGTCGAGAGGTGTGCTGTGCTTTCTCCGAAGTTACTCGTGGCGTGATGCCCTTTAACACTTCCACCCCTGGAGCACATAGCTCTAGCGGCTCCTCTCTGGACGGCCAATGAAGGCAAGCCAGAGCTGAGTCCTGCGGGCCTTCTTGTGTTTACACTCCGACCGACGAAGACACGTCGGAGACGAAGGCCCTGACCGACTCTCTGGAGACTCTGGTCCGTGGTGTCGCTACTCACACAACAGCTTGTAGCGACAAGCTGCCCTGTGGACTATTTATTATTATTATAATTATAATAAATATTTTATTATTATTATAATAATTCGTATCAGTTGAGGAGCTCGATGGCTCGATGGCGTTGTTGCGCGTGTCACTCTAATTGAACACGCAAGTTAAGCTACGTCGGCTGTAGCCTGTCCATGGATGGGTTTATTTATCTCGACCTCCTCCGTGCTTCGGAGGGCACGAAGCAGTCGGTCCCGGCTGCTGTCAGTAGATGACAGTCGTTAAGCCAAGTCAGTGGCCTTTAAGCGGTTTGAAAACTCAAGCCTGCGCCAACCCGCAGTTGAGCAACGCGGTGGAGGTCTAAACCCCTTCCATTGAGGGGAGACCCGTATCCCAGCAGTGGGATGAATAAGGATCACGATGTAGTTCCTGAGATTAGCGCGTTCAAATAAACAAACAAATTCTTCAGTTTTATAATATTAGTATAGATTAATAAAATATAATAAACTAGCTGGCCCGGCGAACTTCGTATCGACTTTAAATATTTTTACGTAAATTTTTCCGATGAGTTATAAACTATCCTATGTCTCAAGATGGATCAAACTGCACACAGTGTGCAGTTTAGGACTCTATCGCGGACAATCAACGTGATACGAATTATTTATATATTAAGATATTTCTAGACAATTTAAACAGCGCCATCTAGTCCCAAATTAATCGCAAACCTTGGACTGTGGGTAGTAGACAAACTGATAAACGTACCTACTTAAATACATTTTTTTTTGCAACGACGCCATCGAGCTCCTCAGGTTCAATTATATCTTTCTAATAGATAAAATTCTCGTGTCGCCGTGTTTGTTACCAAAGTCCTCCGAAACGGCCGGACCGATTTTTATGAAATTTTGTGTGCATATCGGGCAGGTCTGAGAATCGGCCAAAATCTATTTTTCATACCCCTAAATGATAAGGGTGACGAGAAATAATGTATATGTCAAAACAACGTTTGCCGGGTCATCTAGTTATAAAAATAAAAACCTCGTACAAAACGATTATTTATGCACCTTTTATATAGTCAATAACCCAGTTGTGTATTTATCGGACAATATTTTTTTACTCGAGTGCATAGAATAAATAATGAACAATATCGGTGCCAATAATTCAGTCCATTAATGGGCTCAGAGATACAAGTAGTTTGACATTTAATTAACATTTGCAGTTAACATTCAACGCGTGTAATGTTCATTGATAAATTAACTCGAGTAATCTTAGTTCGCCTCGGCTGGCGCAATCACACACAACGAGAAAACTACTCGAGTTTTCTCGTTGTGTGTGATTGAACCAGCGTTGCCAACTACTCGAGTTTTCTCGTTGTGTGTGATTGAACCAGCGTTGCCAACTACTCGAGTTTTCTCGTTATGTGTGTTGAACCAGCGTTGCCAGCTACTCGAGTTTTCTCGTTATGTGTGTTGAACCAGCGTTGCCAGCTTCTCGAGTTTTCTCGTTATGTGTGTTGAATCAGCGTTGCCAACTACTCGAGTTTTCTCGTTATGTGTGTTGAACCAGCGTTGCCAGCTACTCGAGTTTTCTCGTTATGTGTGTTGAACCAGCGTTGCCAGCTACTCGAGTTTTCTCGTTATGTGTGTTGAACCAGCGTTGCCAGGTACTCGAGTTTTCTCGTTATGTGTGTTGAACCAGCATTGCCAGCTACTCGAGTTTTCTCGTTATGTGTGTTGAACCAGCGTTGCCAGCTACTCGAGTTTTCTCGTTATGTGTGTTGAACCAGCGTTGCCAGCTACTCGAGTTTTCTCGTTATGTGTGTTGAACCAGCGTTGCCAGCTACTCGAGTTTTCTCGTTATGTGTGTTGAACCAGCGTTGCCAGCTACTCGAGTTTTTTCGTTATGTGTGTTGAACCAGCGTTGCCAGCTACTCGAGTTTTCTCGTTATGTGTGTTGAACCAGCGTTGCCAGCTACTCGAGTTTTCTCGTTATGTGTGTTGAACCAGCGTTGCCAGCTACTCGAGTTTTTTCGTTATGTGTGTTGAACCAGCGTTGCCAGCTACTCGAGTTTTCTCGTTATGTGTGATTGAACCAGCGTTTGCCAGCTACTCGAGTTTTCTCGTTATGTGTGATTGAACTAGCGTTTGCCAGCTACTCGAGTTTTCTCGTTATGTGTGTTCAACCAGCGTTGCCAGCTACTCGAGTTTTCTCGTTATGTGTGATTGAACCAGTGTTGTGCAGGGGCGGACTAATGCCTAGGCAACCTAGGCACGTGCCTAGGGACCGTAATTTAAGTTTTTAATTCATTTTTATTTTTAAAGTGTAAACTTTAGTAGGCCTGAAAATACAATGTTGTCTAGGGCCCGCTTTAGACTTAGTCCGCCACTGGTCACCAGACGTCCCGATTTTGGCGGGACGTCCCGCTTTTTTAAGCTAAAGTGTAATGTGAAATGTCCCGCGCGCGGCATCACTTGTCCCGCTTTTGGCAGTGTAAAAATTATGATTTCGTCAACTGAAATTAATCGATGGAATGCCAGAATTTGAAGTTTTGCAAAAATATAACTTATTTAAACTTCAACTAACTGAAATATAATTGATCTTTGATTGTTTACACTTATACCTAGGCCCAATTTCTACATTTGGAGAATGGCTACTATGAAAAAAAGGCTCAGAAAAAAGATAAGAAAAAAAAAATATTCTGAAACAATAAAAAGAATATTCCTCAACGTAATCCTTTTGTTACTAAAATAGCATGTTTACCTTGAAAAGTTCCTTTCGGCAAATATCTTGTTACCATTGATATACACTTACCCATTCATTCCATAATAAAATCTATTCAACGCGTAATTATGTATTTTTCTAGTAGTCCCGCTTTTTTCAATGACTGGTCTAGTCTAGACCAATGTCGATTGAGAGCTAGGTTTTGATCGAAGTTCCTTATCGAAAGAGTCGAAAGAAAAGAAAGATTCGCTCGGTGGTCGAATGGTTAGCAATGGTTACTTTAACTCCGAGGTTGCGTTTTCGATCCCCACACAAGACAAATATTTGTGTGCATGAACAAGTCTGTTTGTCTTGGTCTGGGTGTTTTCTATGTATTATATGTATGTGTTTACAAAAAAAAAATTAAAGTATATAATTATCATAGTACAAGTTTTGCTTAGTTTGGGACTAGATGGCAGTGTGTAATATGTCCAGGAATATTTATGGTGGTAAGACATACATACATAGGTAAGGTGGTAAGATATGGATGGTGGTAAGTAGTGTAGGCCAAAACCTCCTTCCGTCTAGGACGGACGAGAGAGGGTCGTGCTCCTGTAGTGGAGATTAAAATGGACCTGATGATGATGATGATGAAGCCCCGCCCCCCTGATCTACATTGACCTCAGCACAACCAAAGATAATTTCCGTAAAATTTAAATAGTATTTTTAAAGGAAACGACTAAAGTTCTTGTCGCGGAAATGACAATTGGCAATCACTTTGACATTGACAATTACAGTAACAAAAAATGATCATTTATAGAGTTCACTTCCGCTAAGAACAGTAAAGTCACAGTATACAGCTAGACTAGAAAATATATCATACTCGTACTTGTTTCCTATAAGTACTTTATTGAGTTTAAATAATTAATTAATTATATAGTGGCAGTAATGAAATTAACAGTAACTTAAGCTGCCCGACTGGGGAAGTACCTTCACTTCACAGAATACCGCAGCCAAATAACAATTCCCTTGAGGGTTGTTGTGTTCCTGCGAGTGAGTGAGATCACCAGAAAGAAAGAAAGGAGTATAAGCTGGCAACAGATCGGCGACCCCTTGGTGCCCCTTGGTGCCCCCACTCTCATATAAAAAAAACTTTAAGACTTTCCTCCCTCTTCTGCCATCGCTGATGAAGCCAGTCAGATTAGTGCACCGAAACATCCAAAGTCAAAGTCAAAGTCAAAATATCTTTATTCCTTGGACTTTATAAAGCACTTAGAAACGTCATACAAATTAAATATAAGACATGTATCTAAATCATTACTATCTACTTAAATCCGCAGAGCTTAGATGCACTTTCATCACACTATCTGTGAAAGTGAATTTAAGTGCCAGTTCCGGCGACGGGGCTTCTTGAGAAGAACTGGCAAGAAACTCAAGGCCGACTCTTTTAATTGCCAATATCGTTACATTAAACACAAATACAATCATTAACTTATCAAGAGCAATTCATTTCCAAATACTTTTATCATTTATGTAATCTGAGATACAATAGTAAGCCTTTTGACATACTCTAGTTTTGATAAATCTTTTAAATTTACCCATGGATAATTTAAACGCGTCATTTGGAAGTTTATTGTAGAAGCGTATACATTGACCTGCCCCCTTACCACTAACTCTTATTGCGATTCAATAACTAAATAGAATGCTTATTCATTTCATACCAATGAATACGCGACTCTATTTCAAATAGCATAGAGTCGCTTATTCATTGGTGTGAATAAGCATTCTATTCAATTATTGAATCGCAATAAGAGATGGTGGTAAGGGGGCTGGGAACGAGTTAGAGATTTTATGGAGCCTAGTAATATGCACAGCGAGTTTGTTTTTATTTCTTAAATTTAATTGATGGAGATCACTGTTTTCCCTAAATTTAGTTTGATTTTTATGAACGTAAATAAGATTTTCATAAATATATTGAGAATGTAATGTCATAATATTTAACTCTTTAAATTTATTTCTCAGTGTCTCCCTGGGACTCATCATATAAATAGCACGGATAGCTCGCTTCTGGAGCTCCAAATATCCATAAATTCATCAAATATCATATCAACTCATGTTGATCTCCGTTACGCTCCTCTACGCTTCAGTAGACACCGAACTTTAGTATTTTTCCATCTGAATGAATTCGCCAGCAAAAAGTGATTAATATACTTATACCACATTGCTTGTTACACAGATAACATAATCGCTCTGCCCTTGACACCAGTAATTTTTATCTATGGCGATCGGCACAGACAATGACTCGCACAATACTAGATAACTATAAATTACTTGATTGCTTTTGTTTATTTGTGCATGTTCATCTTTATAGAAGGACGTTCAATGATCTAGATAGGGCCTTACTTAACAGACACGCTACTTTTAGCATAGTCGATTAGTGTCTTTGCAATTGCATCTATGCTGCATCGCATTTTAGCGACCATTTTTTTTTTCCTTGCACTTTATAAAGCACTTAGAAACGTCATATAAATTAAATATAAGAACATGTATAAATCATTACTACTCTAAATCCGCAGAGCTTAGATTCACTTTCATCACACTATCTTGAATGTGAAAGTGAATTTAAGTGCCAGTTCCGGCGACGGGCGACGGGGTGGGAAGGCGACATTACCATCGGATTTTTTTATTACGAAAATAAAAATTTTGCTTAAATTGGCGGTAATTGTGTTTAGCGTAGTTGGCAGACATCATAGAACTCTCCATCACCATAGAGCTGAAGATGTTTGTCATTTACTTAAACCTAAGATCAATATTGGCGATCAAAAAGTCCAGTGGCAAAATCAATCAAGATCAAAAAATCGGATTTCCATCGGTTTTTTTGATAGTGAAAATCAAACTTTAGTTTAGATTTATGGTATTTGCGTTTAGCGTAGCTGGTAGAAACCCAAGAGCTCTACCGACTGAGATGAAGATGTTTGTCAATAACTAAAACATAATACACATTTTTCGAATCAAGATATTCGATGGTATTCGGCTTTAGCTTCGGCCCCAGGTCCCCAGGGACCGCTGAAATCCGAACTCTAATCTGAAGCCGATTTCCATGGAATTTATTGATTCATGAATTGATTGATAGGCCTTAGGTTTAAGTTCCTTTCTATAGGGTTTAAGTTATTAACAAACATTTCTAGCTTTATCGGTAAACCTTCAGGGTTTCTGCCAGGTAAGTTAAACACAATAACTACTAATGTATTCTGGAGTATCATTTGTAATAAATAATAAGAATTAAAAAAAATAGAAAACTTTTTCCATTATTTTCTACTGAAAATTGAATTACAAATGATAACTTTGATAGTTCAATACGGCAGCATTTCTCTCGATTAGGTTAATAAAAAAAAAACAAAAATTTTGTGCTTTTTTCGAAATCGATATCAGTGGATAAATATCGATATTTATGGGCGTCGATATATCGATTTAAATATCTGTTACTCGATATATCGTTGCATCCTTAATAGTAGCACATTTGCTTGGACTCTAAGGGAGTACTTAGGGAGAGACAACACTTCGAATCTTCTTAATTTAGAATCCTAAAAAAACCTAAAACAAAATTTTGAGATTTTATGATTTATCGAATTATGATTTGCAAATAAAGCCACATCTTGGACAACTATTTCGATGACTCTTAACACGAAATCTGAACAAAGTCTTTATAATTCTAAAATTAGCCACAGATACCCCATGATTGCATAGCGGGAAGACCAGAACGTCTTCCTGCCATGACTTACGGTGCAGATACTTGGGACGCTGTCCATCGGGCTCACAAACCAAATGTAGCACAACGAGCGAAGGAGAGAGCTACTCGTGGTTTCACGGAGTCGCATCTGGAACTAGGAAATTCGACGGAGAACCATTGTCGTCGACATGGGTCTCAAAATCAGCAAGCTGGCAGTGAAATGGCCACATCTGCTGAGTCAGCGATAGCAGATGACTCGTATCGGGCGACATAATGTTAGGAGCCCCCTCTTTAGACAGACCCATGATCTCAAAAAACAGCTGGATGCGGAAAGTAGAGGATCGCATACGGTGGAAAGCATTGAGAAAGGCCTATATCTATATCCACTGGGGTACATACAGGCTGATATTCTAAAGGTTCGAGTGAGGTGTGAATAGTGTTGCCAGATCGCAAAATCTAAATATCTGGACAACATTTCAAAATGTCGGGATTTTGGGGTTGACTGGAGAAATGAAAATTAGAGTCAAAATTTTAAACTATATTTTTAAAATAAATTGTTTTTTTTTACGATTTGTTTGCCAAAAGTATTAGGCATTACTTTTATCGAGTCCACCAATTTGGATCCCTTTCGATGAAAGATCGAAAACTTGAGCAATTTTCATCAATATTCAGTCGTATCAGAAGCTCAGCTTTTATCAAATCAAAGCCCATACGATTTCTTTCTTTAGAATATAAGTTATTATTTAGCAGACTTACCACTGTATATATTTGTCGGGACATTTTGTTATTTATTGAGAGTCTGAACATCACATGAAATGATGGGAAAATCCCGACGATTCCCGACCATCTAGCAACCCTAGGTGTGACCTCAAGTTCAAATTCTTCCACACTGTCGCACAGCCTTAAATTTTTCCATGAGCATTTTCCGACGTAGAACAAAAAGTAATGGAATATTTTAGTATTTATTTTTATTTCATTATCATATCAACAAACGTACGTATCAACTTCCTATACTCACATATCTAATGTACAATCTCTATATATAAGGTCCTAACCTTTTAATTGACAATACTATATGGTTGGCATCTATAGCTTGTATACATCGTATTGTGAATGAAATTTTGCATAAATAAAAATGTTTTTAAAATGATATTATTTTTCTGTATACCAAGAAAAAATATTCTAACTTGCTTCCTTACGCATTTACCATCACGCGTAAGAATGAAATTGTAATAATGACTAGTTAGGTACGACGATACGTATACGACCAAGTACTGCCACATATGACAGCTACGGTGACGCGTGCGAGCGTTGAACTCTGTTTTTCCCTCTCTTTTTAACTTTTTTATACCACGTCGCGTGGCAGACAAGTATACAGTCCGCCTGATGTGAAGTAGTTATCTTAGAGTGGGTCCAGTGCTGCAGCACCGGTGACACGTCGACCCTCATGGATCTTTTGTGTTCTCCCTAATCCTTTAGTCACTCTCCCCTGCTTGTCTGGAGACATGTTCCATGTGAAGTAGTTACCGTAGTCGTATTAACGGTCGCGACGGTAACAACGCTCGCGCGCCCCCGCCAACCCCGCTACCAACGCAGCAACTCCTTTCATTTTTGTGACCTCACTCACTCGCTGGAACACAAGACCCTCAATGGAATTGTAAATTAGCTGCGATGTTCTGTGATGTAGAGGTATTCCCCACTCAGGCAACTTACAAATACGTTTTACCCTACCTCTCTTTCGCCAGAGTCTCTTTCGCTAGTCGGCAGGATGCACCACGTGCAGGCTTTGGATCTAAAGATCGCGGTAAGCCAAACATACCCCTTTACTTTTTTATAGGGCCGCAAGACTCATTGTTGCAAAAGATTCAAAAGAAACATTCAATAACATTAAAATCATAATAACAACTTTGTCAAAAAATTTGTTAGGTACTTCGATCAAGTATTATACTTGTTAGGTACCTAAAATTTCATCTAAACTCAATCGCGCCGTATTTAAATAAAAGAAGTCATCGCCCATATACGAGTTGACGGCATAGGTATGTAGCTAGCTTTCTAACTTCCGTACATACCCCAATAAGTAAAGTAGAGGGCCAGCCGTAACGGCCGATAAATAAATAAATAAATAAATAATAAATAAATAAATATTGTCAGACAAACTACACAGCGCCATCTAGCCCCAAAGTAAGCGAAGCTTGTGTTATGGGTACTAGACAACTGATAAACATACGTAAATACATTTTTTTTTTGTAAATACATATGATACATAGAAAACACCCTGACTAAGACAAACAGACATGTTCATGCACACAAATGTTTGTCCTATGTGGGAATCGAACCCGCGAGCGTTGGTGTCGAAGCCGCGTTATTGACCACTACGCCACCGAGCTCGTCAAATCTGTTGATTTCTCGGAAGTCGATGTCTGTTGATTTCTCGGAAGCACAAGGTCATCGCCCTCACAGCTGTCTTTCATAAGCGAACGGCCATTAGTATCATTATTATCAATGCACTACCAATTACCTACTAGGGTTAAAGCTGATCTTTAGTGCACGTGGTGCAGCCAGCTGATAAACAGACGCGGTTTTGGCAAGATGTAGGGTATATCGAGACCAACGGTACAGTATTTATTTTTTCTTTCGATCTAATGAGGTCTCAATTCAATAGCGTAGATTGAAATGTCGAGAACTCGCAATCGCAGCTGATATGTAGATACGTCAGAGGTACTTGCCATCGGATGCTGACTAAAAAAGTCCAATATTTCCTCCTCAAGACAGCAGGATATCGAGTCCTACCAGCGTCCACCGCAGGTTGGTCGAACCGTCCATGTTCTCGGAAGGGTAAACAGCTGTGAGAATCGTGTTCCTGCTGACACGTGTTCCGAGCCTTCGCTCTAGTAGATTCTACGCTTGCAGAACAATCTCCCCACTATCACTTCACTATCACGGTACGCAATTACCATTGCCAGGTATTCCTGGTTGGTGTAACGTCGGTTTGGCATGGCAAATTTGAACAAATCACACTAAAACTAAAACGTACGAGCAAGAGCACTACGTTGTCGGGCGGTAGCGGCGCCGGCCGGTAATACAGAAAACACGCGTGCGCTCACAAACTCAGTTTAGCGGCGACTGATTGTCTTTCGCCGTTCGCGCAGCGCGCAAGCATGAATGGTAGGTAGACTGCACATGCGCACATGATACTACCAACATTTGCACTGGTATGAACTCGTGAACAAGGACGGTTTTATGTAAAGATAAAAAAGAACATTTTAAACATGTTTTAATGATAAATAAATTTTGTTATACAAACACTTTTCTTCACTAAAGCGTTCAGTATATGGTATTTATTTGATTAAAATGATAATTTATTTTTTCTTAAAATAAAAAAATAATAATTGCTAGCCGTGAAATTCCATTAGTAATGTGATGTATTTAAGCAATACGCATCCTCAATTCAGTATTGTCAATTAATAAGTTAGGACCTTATATATGTGTATACACACTGAAATAATCTAATGGTGCACCCTATTTAGAGTTGCCAGGTCGCCTAATAGCCGGACAGATCAGCAAGTTTGGCCGGACTTTGGGTAAAAAAGCCGGACTATTGAGAATTTTGTGTCTCAGTATTAATAAGTGTATCTTCTATATAAAATCAACGCTCGACTCGCTCTGCACACGACCACGCTCGGCGCTCTCGCTCGTTGGCGTAATGTAAAAAGCCTAACAAAAGCCGTACACCGTTCATTTTGGCCGGACACGCAATCAGAAAGCCTATGTCTATATGCCTATGCCTATGTGACGAAAAAACTCGCACTCAGCACTCTGCTACGGCCGACGTTGTGTATTTAGAGATGGGCAAAATGCCGGGCATTTGCGATAAATGCCCAAAAAGTACTTATAAATTCCCTATTTATGCCCAAAACTAGGCATTTATTTGGCATTTACAGGTTTTGCCCATCTCTATGTGTATTCGATTAGTCTGACACGAGCAACGACGCCGTCAAGCTCCTCAATACTCTTCAATAAGTATCAACTGTCTGTTGTCTTCGCTCACATCAAGAGTCAAGACCTACGTTGGCCACGGTGTTAGTTGTGCCTTTAATAAATGTTGCGTAATTGATAGCGCGAGCCCTTGGCAAGGTCGCGCATTATCGAAGTGTTATCGGTTCCGCATGTTACTCAGGTAAGAACAACATTACACGATACAGCAAAGGTCAAGACTTTTTCGCTTTATCGAATTAGCCACACATAGCATTGAATAATGGTTACCGCACACATGTCAACGACGGAACGGTATCCCGTCAACTCGAGTCAACGTGTACAGAGAGAGAGAGTCCGGGAGTACGTGTAGAGAGATCTACACGTTTACTGGACTCTCTCTCTCACTTAGAGATGTAGCGTCTCTTTGCGTTCTATACAAATTATATCACAAGTGCACGGATATACAGTTTGATTTGATACCTGTCGCTAAGTTCCACTATCGTACAGCTCGCAGTAAATTAAAATTACATCCATATCATCTTTATAATTGGCGATCTACTACAGTATATTTCCTAAGACATTTTATACCACGAACAGTGAAACTGTGGAATCAACTTCTCTCAGCAGTATTTCCGAACAATTACGACATAGGAGCCTTCAAGAACAGAGTCTATAATTATTTCCCTTAAAAGGCTGGCAACGGATCGACGACCTTTTGGTGTTGCTGATCTCCATAGGCGGTGGTGATTGCTTTCCTCCAGGCAGTGACCCACATGCTCGTTTATCCCCCTATTATACACACAAAAAAAACTAAGTCATTCAATATGATTTTTATGAAACACCATAGTGCAAAGCATATTAATCAGCAGCGTATAGCTCTCGGACTGCGAGCTATGCGTGGTCAACTCGCCGTCCTCTCTTTACGACTCACCGTTGATGTAAAGACGGATTAATTAGATGGCGTCATTATCGTCCCCTAGATGACGGTCAGTGGCTCGGGAGATGACATCTAGCCGTAGCCAGGTTCATCCGTTGCGGGTACAGAGCAGGGTATAAGGCGCGCGAGACGATTCCTTGCTCTGTGGTTCCGGTGCCTCGGTTAGATTGAGGCCTAGTTGACAGGTGAGTGATGTTGATCCGTTCCCTAGTTGATATATGCGCGGCAACTGTTATCATAATATCTTTGGCGCCATCTCCACTTCAAAAAACTAAGCTATGCAAGAACCAATGATAAAAAATAAGTATCACCTTTATCGAAGTCGATTATACATATTTATAAAGGGGGTCGTCGGAATCGGTTTGCAAACTGTAAATGACCTACCAGTATCATTATATCGCGTTTATACAGAAATAAAGAAAATGTTTTTATTTGACAACACAAAATATTACAAATTATAAGGTTTTTTTTATATAAGAGGGGTGAAGCGGTGGGTCACCTGAAGGAAAGAAGTCACCAACATCCATAGAAATCAGCAACACCTAGGGGTCGCAGATCCATTGTCAGCCTTTTAAGGGAAATATTTACTCTGTTCTTGAAGGCGCCCATGTCATTATATTGGAATACTGCTGAGGGAAGTGGATTTCACATTTCGTGGTAGAGAATGTCTAAAACTACGTACTGTGGTACCAATTATCAAGATGATATGGATGGAAATTTCAATTTATGTAGAGTTGGACAGTAGTGGAACTCAGCAGTTCATGCGGCAATGCAATAAAATCAAAACTCATCTGAGCCCCATGGTATAATTTATATAGAACTATATAAATTATACTAACTATATAAATAAAAAGAGATGCGACATCTCTTCATATAGAGAGCGAGTCCAGCCGATCAGAGATCATTGAGGTACATAATTCCGTAGTATGTGCGTTGCCAAAATGATTCCAACTAAGCGTAGCTGTGGTGTAGAATAACTATGATATATCGACGAACACTGTAGGTATTACCTATACTTAGAAGTATTTTATCGTATTAATAATGTTGCGTGATTTGCCACATTAAGAATAGCTTAGTCATACAATAAAGTGAGTCGGCGAAATGACGGGCACTTGCGAAACCACTGAATAAAAACATACCTAAACCAAACCAAAGTACCTGTTTAACAAACAGGCAAATACGTTAAAAAATATTTATTAACGCAATATAATAGGTACTCTATAGGCATTCTCTAAAAAAAATTATAGATTATCTATAAGTCAATTAATTCTCTGACAGTTTAGCAGTGCAAGAGGCTCATCTCGTCACTGTTTTTAGAGGATGCACTGCACGCCATGCACCCTGCTGACTCTAAATAATAAATATATCAGATAGTTATAAAAAAAATACGAGTCCTGGAGGGGGGTTTCCGTTACGTTGACTAGTTACTTGTTTGCTTGCTTGATGTGGAGTGCAGAAAGGAAAGATCACCAAAAGTTGAAGTTAATATAATGTTCATAATTAAGATGATTACAAGTCAGATACTGGCAATTCCTTTCTCTAATGTGTATTGGTTCAATGTTACAATAGCACTCCCAGATATTAGTGAGAATATTTACTTTTATAGTAATCAAATATGACGCGTGCGCGGGGAGTCGCCGCATCAGCAAAATATAAAATAAACATGTGTGGTGTAAACCGTACAGTCCAGTTTTTTTTAATGGATCCATTAGATCCATATACCGGGTTCGATGAAGTAGTACTAGGGCCCTACCGCCGATGCTGAAGCCGATTACTTTTACGATTATTATTATTTGATTGCGAAAATCAATCTTCAACTTAGATGTATGGTACTCGTGTTTAGCTTAGCTGGTAACTCTGGAGCTCTACCGACTGAGCTGAAGATGTCTGCTGCCTCTCCTGCTGCTTATTTTGAATGCAATATAAATTGTCATGTTGGTGTACGATAGCGCAATAAATGAATATTATATTTTACCACATAAATGATATTACTTTTATACTGATAAATAAAGCAATTCGTGCTAAATTATTCCCTAACCATTCTAAAATATTAAAAATGCACAACATTAATGTTCAAGTTTTCGCTTCTGCCGGCACTCCCGGAGTGCAACCCGTTTTTTTATAGACAAGGTAAGTACATATTAATTGT
The DNA here is from genome assembly GCA_937001555.2 of Hypsopygia costalis. NCBI lineage: Eukaryota > Metazoa > Arthropoda > Insecta > Lepidoptera > Pyralidae > Hypsopygia > Hypsopygia costalis. Next base: position 18,657,572 of record OW443348.2, read on the forward strand.
ATATAGAGTACCCGGTGTAATCAAAACAAATTCAATGAACGACCTCAATATATTAAATCTATTCAGTAATTTGAATTGAGGAAATAAATAATACCACATAAATAACATACCTTCACACGGAGAACGTCTATAATAATATAAAGCTGAAGACTTTGTTTGGTTGAATGCGCTAATGTCAGAAAGTAATGGTTGGTAATTAAAAAAATGGGGTGTGGCAGTATCATGGACACGACAGTGTGTTGAACGTGAACATGTTTATATTCACTAAAATGATCTTAAAATGGCAGTGTTTCCCCCTCCTCTGCACGCTATGTTCAATAGTTCTTACTTAAACGTAATAAATTATTTGATCATCTATCCAGTGGTGATTGAATTTTGGATGTAGTGTATAGATTCGAAACTACAACGCCAAACTGTATCCCCGATTTTGTTTTCATTAACTTTTTTTGATTGCCCCCGTGTGGTAGCAAATTTAAAGACGCATATCGCATCGAAATATGAGTGAAAATTAAACAAACTAAGAATGTTACTTTGTCAACAACAAGAATTGATAATAATTTATTAATAAAATCAAGTATATAATTTTAGTCAATTCACAATTCAATCTCGATTCGGTCAACTTTCAATCTGCGTTCGTAGAAAAATTACGAGAATTGGCCTTCTGTTTTTTACCGGATTTGGAACATTTTTCATTGATCATCCTACATGGGGGAAGCCCCGGTCTGTGGCCACTTTGAAGGCGATATTAAATGGGTGTTTATTTTCCCGGCGCAGTAGATGTCCGTAAGAACACTACCAATGAAGCTGGCTTTCTTGAAGTTTGTCTGGGATTGGTGCCACTTTAAAACTGCCGCGAACATGTTCATTTTTGTTTCATCAAGTTTGGTCACGCCGCCGCCAGCCAAACGAAGCATTATAAATAATGTAAATAATTAGAGTAGTAATGATTTAGATAAATGTTAATTATATTAATTTAATTTGTACGACGTTTCTAAGTGATTTATAAAGTCCAAGGAATAAAGATATTTTGATTTGATTTAATTCGGTCCATTCGGTCATTTAGATTGTTTGAGGAAATCAAAGGAAATCACATACTAATATTATAAAGGCGAAAGTTTGTGAGTGAGTGAGTGTGTATGTATGTTTGTTACTACTTCACGTCTAAACGGCTGGAGAGATTTTAATAAAATTTGGTATGGAGTTAGCTGACACCTTGGATTTGCTTCTAAAAATGTGAATAGTTGTTATTTCACGTCAGTACACAATTTATTTTCCCTAATAAACCGCGGGGCAACACCGCGGGTCATAGCTAGTAAATAAATAAAAACAAATGAAAAAAGAAGAAATGAACACGAGATAAACAACTCGCGGTCAGGTAAAAATCATACAAAAAATCAAACGAAAAATATTTTATACCGAACGACATAAATTGCCTTGGTTAGGGTGTTTTTACACTATCATGCCAAGTAATTAATTCCTATCCTTTTTTTTAAAAAGACGAAATCCTACTATTAGAAGCCCCGTCGCCGGAACTGGCACTTAAATTCACTTTCACATTCAAGATAGTGTGATGAAAGTGAATCTAAGCTCTGCGGATTTAGAGTAGTAATGATTTATAATACATGTTCTTATATTTAATTTGTATGACGTTTCTAAGTGCTTTATAAAGTCCAAGGAATAAAGATATTTTGAATTTTGAATTTAGGTAAATAAAATATACCTACTGAATAACCTTTTTTTTATACTACGTCGGGTGGCAGACAAGCATACGGCCCGCCTGATGTGAAGCGGTTACTGTAGCCATATTAACGCTCGCAACATAAAATATCGCTCGCGCGCCGCCACCCCTGCTGCCAACACAGCATCTCCTTCCTTTCTTTCTGGTGACCTCACTCACTCGCAGGAACACAACAACCCTCAAGGGAATTGTTATTTGGCTGCGGTATCCTGTGAGGTGGAGGTACATTCCCTTGCGGGGTAGCTTACAATTACGCTCCCTACCTCTCTTTTCGCCAGAGTTTCGTTTGTCATTCAGCAGGGTGCACCGCGTGCAGGTGAAGTTGGCTTTGGTTCGAAGATCTTGATGAACCACTTATTTCGTTTATCTACCCTAAAACCAGCCGTGATTTTCCTCTCTCTCTCCCGGGACTGCAATGGACTACATAGTTCATTGCCTTTTTTGGCGGTCGCCGCTGTTAATCCTGGCTACACAGGAGACACAGTGGTGGGAATGTGTGGTGGGCCCCCGTCCCTAGCTTGCAGTACTCCGCTTCCCCCACTTGGACGAAAACCGAAACGGACTCCAATGTATTTAAAATTGCCTCTGAATGTAACGAAGCATGAACCAATTGAAACATAACTAAAAAGAAACAATCATGTATTTTGATTCGCCATCTTAAATATTTAAAAAGGTATCGTGTGATATTACACCTGCACCACACCTATACGTCGTAGTTCGAAACATTATGGTACAATAAAAGAATAAAGTTTAAAAACTACAAGTCGATTAAATAAAATAAAAAGTAAGAAACGAGTTATGTAAGTGCTCATATGCTGTTATTGTTTTATTGAGTAAGATCAGGGGCCGTACCGCCTAAGCTGAAACTGATCATCATCATCATCATCAGCCAATATCTAGGGGTGTAAGTGGTACTTCAACATCTTTGAACCAAAGCCAACTTCACCTGCACGCGGTGCACCCTGCTGACTGACAAACGAAGCTCTGGCGAAAAGAGAGGTAGGGAGCGTAATTGTAAGCTACCCGACTGGGGAATGTACCCCCACCTCAACAGAATACCGCAGCCAAATAACAATTCCCTTGAGGGTTGTTGTGTTCCTGCGAGTGAGTGAGGTCACCAGAAAGGAAGATGATGTGTGGTTGCGAGCGTTAATATGACTACGGTAACCGCTTCACATCAGGTGGGCCGTATGCCTCTCTGCCACCCTCCCGACGTAGTATAAAATATATATATATATATATAATAGGTCTATACCTATGAAATTGCCGTTCTGCAGTACTGGCCATTTCAAATCAAAATAATTTTTGTTTGGCTAAGAATTCTAATTTCAAATTAATTTTATTTTAAAAACATGGAATTCTTTCCCAAAAGTAGTCATTTGTTTATTGATTAGTGTTACATTTTCATCGCATTTCAATCTTTTTCGTCATTATGGAATATGAGTACCGTCGTGGCAGGCAGCAACGCGGCACAAGCGGCACGCAACATCAACGACGTCTCCAAGTTGCAAGAACTGGGTTTGGAAGCTCTCCGTCATCCGCCCTACTCGCCAGACCTTGCGCCTACAGACTACTACTTTTTCCAGAATTAGGATAACTTCTTGGCGGAAAAAAAAATCAATACCCGAGAGGCAGTACAAAATGCCTTTGAAGAATTTGTTGCCTCCCGTCCAGCTGATTTCTTTAAGAAGGGCATCAATAAACTGCCACTGCGTTGGCAAAGATGCATTGATTGCATGGATGACTACTTCGATTAATACAAATAAAAAATACATGAAAAAATTTGTTTAATTTTTTTCATACAAAACGGCAATTTCATAGGTAAAGACCTAATATATATACCCACTGCTGGAAATTAAGCCTCCCCAATGCTTTCCACCAAATACGATCCTCCGCCCTCCGTATTCAGCTTCCAGCCGCTTAAGGTCATCATCATCATCATCTCAGCCATTGAAAGTCCACTGCTGGACATAGGCCTCCCCTCTAGATCTCCAATAAGACCGGTTGGAAGCGGCGTGCATCCAGCGCGATCCTACGGTCTTAATGAGGTCGTCTGTCCACCTTGTGGGTGGACGTCCTACGCTGCGCTTGCCGGTACGTGGTCTCCACTCGAGAACCTTTTGACCCCATCGGTCATCCGTCCTCCGTGCTATGTGCCCTGCCGTTAAGTTATCCAAAAAGGTCATCGGACCATAATAATATACATAGTAGGAGGGCGTCCAACGCTACAAATCTAGTACGAGGGCGTCCAATCGTTGAAGCCGATTGCCAACGAATATTTTAATTTTCCAAAAACATACTTAGATTTAAGTTATTCATAAATATTTTTAGACAAGCTCGGTGGTCGAATGGTTAGCAATGACTTTGACTCCGAGATCGCATGTTCGATTCCCGCACAAGACAAACATTTGTGTGCATGAACATGTCTGTTTGTCTTGGTCTGGGTGTTTTCTCACCGCTGTCGCCGCCACATGGTTGACTGACTCTGCAAACGTTGGAGAACCAATTACACAGCTCGTGTGATATTTCACACCGGAGCCTATTAGCACGTTCTTCTGTAACTAGAGACGAATCAATAATGACAGTCATAAATATTGACAGAGCCAATAACACAGTCCTTTGACAAACAGAAGCCCAGGGGGTCTATCTCTAATGCGGGCTCTAAATTAGTGCCGTGAAATGCCGTGAATTCGCGCCGTGATTTCACGGCAGAACTTGTGCCCCTCTACATTCACGGGTCACACATTCGTGAGTGAAACCTGCCGCGAAATGGACGCGGAAACTGCGACTGCAATAAGTTTGTTTGCTGTAGCAACATAATATAACTATTTATACCTACAAATTATAAGTAGAAAACTATTTATACCTACAAATTATAATTAGAAATCGTTGGAGAAGAAGAAGATGGTGGATGACTGAAATTGTAATGATGTAACGGCGATTTTTTGAATTGCATAGTACATTTTCCAAATGATAATGTACCTAGAACCTAGAGAAAACCATCTACATTCACGTTCACGCCTGTTCGCGGAGCTTGGCGGCACAGATGTACTTCTGCCTGCGGCTTCGCCTGTGTGAACAGCCACGATAAAAAGTTTTCTAGCATTAATCCAGAATATAAACAGAAACTGACGAATTTGATGACTGATGACGAGTCAGGTTTTAAACGGACATACATATTCATCATCATCATCAGCCTGTATCTACCCACTGGTAGATATAGGCCTTTCCCAATGCTTTCCACCATATGTGATCCTCCACTTTCCATATTCAACCGCTACCAGCCACTTTTTTGAGACCGTCGGTCCATCTATTACTAGGACGGATTCTAGCCCACGGGGCCGAAATCTAGGTTGAGTGCATCGAGTTGATTCCTAAGTGTATGTTTGCCATTGATTTCAATGGAAAATGTATTTGATGATCATTCCTCAAGAACATGATATATCTCAATTTTTTTCGACACAAACCCAAGCATGTCCAGGTCTTTAATTGCGACAAGTTTTATCAAAATCGTTTCAGTGGTTTTGGAGCCTATTCATTTCCAAAAGTGACTTTTCGGCGTATCTAAGCATTCCGCTCGCTCAATGATTTTTTTTTGTTTTTATACTACGTACGTCGGGTGGCAGACAAGCATACGGCCCGCCTGATGTGAAGCGGTTACCGTAGCCATATTAACGCTTGCAACATAAAATATCGCTCGCGCGCCACCACCCCCGCTACTATCGCAGAATCTCCTTCCTTTCTGGTGACAACACAACAGCCCTCAAGGGAGCCGTTATTTGGCTGCGGTATTCTGTGAGGTGGAGATACATTCCCCAGTCTCGGGTAGCTTACAATTACGCACCCTACCTCTCTTTTCGCCAGAGCTTCGTTTGTCAGTCAGCTGGGTGCACCGCGTGCAGTCTTTGGTTCAAAGATGTTGATGAACCACTTACACCCCAGACATACAGATGTGACATACTGCATTTATTATATACATATTACTATGTAGATAATAAAGCCAGTATGTCACAGTTATTTACGTTAGAATCCTCGTTAATTAACAAGTGATTGTTTAAGTTACTCGATAAATAATAGTTCATTAATAATTTATAAACTATGCCCCCCTGTTCGTTTATATATACACTTTGTAGCTACTAGTGCATGTCATACGAACAGGTCACTTTGTGACCATTGTCGATGGTGACGTTGTGAGATAGAAATAGAAGATTAACAAAAGGTACTGAACGGACTTTTCGGGGTATAGAGTAGCTTATGCCACTCTCCAGGCCTTAAACTATCCCCAAAAAAAAATTCATGTCAGTCCGAATGTTACTTTCGACGTGAAAGATGGACAAACAAACACACTTTCATATTTATAATGTTACCATGGCTCTCAAATTTTTTACATTTTTAAATGTAAATAATATAAAAAAAATACATTTAAAAATATAAAAAAGGGGCACCCATCGATAGCGGGGCTAAGACCCAAACTACCGGTGGTTAGGGCTCCAGAGTGAGGAACCATCTCACGATGCGGGCCATGTCTAGAAGAACCGCCTTCTGTATCTAGTTCTTGACCCAACTGCCTAGCGAGAGCCTCTCGAGGTGACGGTCGAGGCACTTAGCTATAAGTCAGTTTACTGACACGACTATCGGCACAATAATTGTCGAGTCCACATGACATCCCACATGGCGGAAAGTTTCTCTTTCTCGACCTTAATGAGATTCTCATCACGAGGAATGGTGACGTCAACGAGAATTGCACGGTTTTTCACCCGGTCTAATACCACGATATCAGGTCTATTTGCGACAATAGTCCTGTCAGTGATAATAGACCGGTTCCAGTACAGTGTGACAGTACCGTTCTCGAGAAGAGAGAGAGAGAACTTCTGGCGCAGGTGCATACCTGTAATATGGTACTTCATAGCTCACAAGGCGATATTTACTATTATCAATAAAAAATAAAAAAAGATGGTGACGTTAGTTTGTGACGGTTTCCAGTTCCAGAAACGAGAAGACCGCCTAAAATAATGCAAATACTTCTGAACCTGCGGCACAACTACTATCAGACACTTTTTTGGGCGATAAAGACAACAACAGCCTAGTTACAACCGCAGAGCCATCAACACCGTTGACCACAGTTTACTGTATGAAAATTTAAAAAATGATGGGAACAAAAATACCTGTGGCCCATCTGACGATAACTCTTATATCTAATTATGCCGTTAGTAAAGTTGTTCCGTTGGGAAAAAATGTCCCCCCGGATCAGAAGTACAACTAAGAAGTACTACTGGTAGAACAAATGATACAATCTATAGTCCAACTGAAGAAAACTCGAATCCCTAATAATGTCGCCAAAAACGGTCGGTAAAAATAATTGAAATACTACAAGCGAATTATGGCTGGGCAGCTTTTTGGAAAGCTTCAGCATATCTTCGTCGCACAGACACCCCAATGCTTAAAGCCTAAAGTCTTCAACCCCCTGCAATGACCTATGGTGCAGACTTGGACACTGACCATCGGACTGGTCCACAGGTCGCGCAGCGAGCGACGGAGTGGGTTATGCTCGGGGCTTCTCTGAGGGATCGAATCCGGAGCAAAAGTTGTTGATATAGCCTTCATAGCCCTGCCATACACTCGTCGAGTGGCGAGGGAAGTAGGCAGGAACGTAGTGTGGCCACGTTACTCGTCATGCCGCTCGTCTTGCCCATCATTCCCTGTTTTGTCGGTTTTTTGGGCGCGAGTCAAAGGACCGGCAACGTGAATGCGAGTGGCCGGCTACACAATCGCCTCGGACGCATTCCGCATCGAGCGCTCGGGCGCGTAACACGCGTCATATTTTTTAAATCATGTCTGTCGTGAACATTGCCCTATAAGAGCTGGTAGCAAAAAAGAAATGTTTGATGGCATCTTTTAGACCGTTAGTCCATAAAAAAAAGCTTCGTTTCGCTATAATAAAAATGCATATCGCGCACGCTGCCACAGCTTCAACGTCCATTGTATAGCAAAGGCAAATGTCCAAGTGCGGAGCGTCGCGAATAATTGCGCGAGTAGAGCAGTGTGTGGGCAGAGAGGGAAACATCGCGGCAGCGCGAGGAGTAAGGCGATGAGCAGCGCGAGGAGCATAGTGTGGCGGCGGGGTCAGAGTTTGCAAGCTGAAGTGGCAATGAGCCGGTCACATCTGCCGAGTAAGTGATGGCAGATGGGGGAGGAAGGTATTAGAGTGGAAGCTGCGCGTAGGACGACGAAGTGTTCGACGCTCTCATTCTAGATGGTCCCATGAATACCTTAAGAAAGGGGCTGGAAGCGACTGGATGCGGAAGGCGGAGGATCGTATTTGGTAGAAAACATTGGGGATGACTTATATCCAGCAGTGCAGTGGGTAGATACAGACTGATGATGAAGCGAATTAATACATAATAACAAAATGATTACTTTGAAGTATATAATTGCATTTCGATCGAATTATTTAATAACAAAGTAATTTAACTACTACATCCAATAGAAATCGAGCTGACTCACAAGTCACCATGGATACTCCATGACAACACGACGTCATTCAATATGTGAATAAATAATTGGCGATAACAATCGTCTGGCGTCGGTCAGGGTCAGGTAAATGACTAAGTGATCTATTATATTGACTTAACAATCAGTCGGCGGTGAAAGGGCACTTTTTGTATGTAGGTGGGTAAAGTATTATTTAGGCCCACCATACCTTCGGATCAATAGACATGAGAATAAAGTTCTAAAATTATAAAAACTCTCTATCGGTAATATAACGTAAAATACATAAAACAAGAATGTTCTGCGATATCAAAATTTTAATAACTTATGTCCGATGTGTTTTATGGTCGATCAAAGTTTGGTGGGAAAGTCCATTTTAAAAGTATGAAATTATAAAAAATAAATATTACTATATTACCATTGTAGAAACAATAAAATTACTGTAAATTTCGATACGGCACTAGCTACATAAACTCAATATTTAACATAGCTGTCGTACAAATTTCTGATTTAATGCATGTAAAATAGCGTATCGTGACGTCATAATACTGCAGCCTGTATGAAGCGTTTTCGGGATAGTCCAAAATTGTGATCTTCAAGTTATCAAATCTCGTGAAGTTTTTATGCTATCGAAGTTATTCTTTCACCTAGTTATATTATTGTGAAGTCTTTAAATAACAAATCGAAAAAAAATGGTTCAGAAGCCTATTAATTCACAAATCAAAAATAACAAGAAATTATTTCAATAAAACATTCAAGATATTCGACCTCCGCGGAACATTTCTTAAGTTGCCAATAAAGTATCTACGGAGTTCAATTAACAAGCTCCATTCTGGTCAAACTGCTATATAAATCATAAACATTTCCACAATAAATTTAAATGGTAAATAAAAGGCACAAGAAAACCAGTTCGACGCCTTGTCAAAGTCATTATTTTGTATATACATTTAATATAATTATGTATATTAACATGATTAATTCGATAGAGAAATATATTTACATAATTTAATATAAAATTAAAACCTCCTAAAAAGCAATTTTTTTTATCAAAACCTAATCAATTTGTAGTCTAAATTACCTAAAAAATCCGCCTTGAAAATCTATATACATACATATATACGAGTATAATAACGTATCCCAATTATGACCAAGGGGGTCACGGCATAACGCGTGAACGGCTGGACTGATTTCGCTATTTCTTTTTATTGACGTGACAACGTCTTATAAATTGGTTAGCCGGGTGACACTTCAAGAAACTGGCTCACGTTATGCGCTTACAATGAGAGCGAGTGAAAGGCGCGTGCCTTTCACTCGCTCTCATTGTAAGAGCGTCCCTTCTAAGAGCGAGAGAGACAGACATAAAAAGTGAAAGGCATGCGTCCCTTCCACTCGAAAACATTTTACCACTCAAAGTCGTTGTCACGTAAAACTTTCGCCCGTATACCGACTTTACAGGCAACCAATTTTTTTATTTTGTATTAGTTATTGTCAGTAGAAGGTTCTTATGAAAGAAAAAACCGGACAAGTGCGAGTCGGACTCGCCCACCGAGGGTTCCGTAGGTACGTAGTATCATTATTCAATTTTATATTTTTCATTATATAAGAAATAATGCGTCGAAAAAAATAAATAAAATATATTTTGCAATGTGTACATCAAGCCCTTTCATATGATACCCCATTTGAACTAGTAATTTCAATTTGAAATTTCGACACCCTATAAAAAATATAGATTCCTATTTTTTAAGATCTATTTACAAATGTATAGTTTTGAGATTTATTCCTGTACTTGTAGTCTATAACGATGTTACTTGCCAAATTTCATAGTTCTAGGTCAACGGGAAGTACCTTATAGGTTTTGATTCCCTTGAGTGTGTCGAAATATGCGTTTTTTGCTGAATAAACGGCCGTAACTTTTTTCTACGTAAACTTAGCAGTTTGATTTTTTTACAACTTCATGGGACCGTAGACCTGAGTATACAGTTCAAATTTCAGCTTGATACCTCCACGCATTCTCGACATAGAAATTCTTGACAGACAGACGGACAGACAGACAGACGGACAACAAAGTGATCTTATAAGGGTTCCGTTTTTCCTTTTGAGGTACGGAACCCTAAAAAAATAACAAAGTTGCGCCGAAAATTAGAAAATTTAAGAAAACTGAACGGCCATATTAACTTTTTCTAATGTAACTTTATGTCGATTGACAGGACTGTCAGTCATATGACAGATTGCGAGAAACCAATTCGAATTCAATATTCATTGTAAAGAAGACAAGACGGGTGTCGGGTCAGCTAGTTTTAAGTAAAATGTGATTAGTTGTGGGACAATAAGTCACACAAGTTTAAGACTTGTAAGTGACATGGGTATTTCCGAAGAGTATTTTTAGAAACACAAGTTAAAAACAGGTAAGTGTGAAGACACCTTTATAAAAAGTACCAATTCCCCAAAAGAAGACATTAGGCGTATGATGTTAATATTTAATGATTGATTGATATTGCATGGCAATATAGTATTCACGGAGTTCAACATATGAGGTGTCATTATATTCCTCTCAGTATAATATGGCGTCCGAGAATAAGAAAAAAACCGGACAAGTGCGAGTCGGACTCGCCCACCGAGGGTTCCGTAGGTACGTAGTATCATTATTAAATTTGATATTTTTCATTATAAATAAGAAATAAAGCGTCGAAAAAAATAAATAAAATATATTTTGCAATGTGTACATCAAGCCCTTTCATATGATACCCCATTTGAACTAGTAGTTTCAATTTGAAATTTCGACACCCTATAAAAAATATAGATTCCTATTTTTTAAGATCTATTTACAAATGTATAGTTTTGAGATTTATTCCTGTACTTGTAGTCTATAACGATGTTACTTGCCAAATTTCATAGTTCTAGGTCAACGGGAAGTACCCTATAGGTTTTGATTCCCTTGAGTGTGTCGAAATATGCGTTTTTTGCTGAATAAACGGCCGTAACTTTTTTCTACGTAAACTTAGCAGTTTGATTTTTTTACAACTTCATGGGACCGTAGACCTGAGTATACAGTTCAAATTTCAGCTTGATACCTCCACGCATTCTCGACATAGAAATTCTTGACAGACAGACAGACGGACAACAAAGTGATCTTATAAGGGTTCCGTTTTTCCTTTTGAGGTACGGAACCCTAAAAAAATAACAAAGTTGCGCCGAAAATTAGAAAATTTAAGAAAACTGAACGGCCATATTAACTTTTTCTAATGTAACTTTATGTCGATTGACAGGACTGTCAGTCATATGACAGATTGCGAGAAACCAATTCGAATTCAATATTCATTGTAAAGAAGACAAGACGGGTGTCGGGTCAGCTAGTTTTAAGTAAAATGTGATTAGTTGTGGGACAATAAGTCACACAAGTTTAAGACTTGTAAGTGACATGGGTATTTCCAAAGAGTATTTTTAGAAACACAAGTTAAAAACAGGTAAGTGTGAAGACACCTTTATAAAAAGTACCAATTCCCCAAAAGAAGACATTAGGCGTATGATGTTAATATTTAATGATTGATTGATATTGCATGGCAATATAGTATTCACGGAGTTCAACATATGAGGTGTCATTATATTCCTCTCAGTATAATATGGCGTCCGAGAATAAGAAAAAATGGAGATCATAACAGACAAGCCCCCTAGCCAAGTGTAATTCGTAGCGTAACGAACGTTAGATAGATCACGTGACATTTGTCAAAATCGATTTTTTTTTTTTTTTTTTTTTTTATACTACGTCGGGTGGCAGACAAGCATACGGCCCGCCTGATGTGAAGCGGTTACCGTAGCCATATTAACGCTCGCAACAGAAAATATCGCTCGCGCGCCGCCACCCCCGCTGCCATCGCAGCATCTCCTTCCTTTCTGGTGACCTCACTCACTCGCAGGAACACAACAGCCCTCAAGGGAACCGTTATTTGGCTGCGGTATTCTGTGAGGTGAAGGTACATTCCCCAGTCGGGTAGCTTACAATTACGCTCCCTACCTCTCTTTTCGCCAGAGCTTCGTTTGTCAGTCAGCAGGGTGCACCGCGTGCAGGTGAAGTTGGCTTTGGTTCAAAGATGTTGATGAACCACTTACACCCCAAAGTATGAGAATTACGCTACGAATTACACTTGGCTAGGGGGGAAGGTCGAGTTTATATTTCGACAAATATTTTTTGTTGCGTTACTGGAATAAAAATAATTAAACCGCCTGCAGCAGGGAAATACCTGGGGGTCCTACCGCCGCAGCTGAAGCCGATTGCCACCGGATTTTTGGTATTCAAAAATAGGTCTTAAACATAAAGTTATTGACAAACATCTCCAGTTTAGTGGATAGAGCTCTGCCCCCTTACCACCATCTCTTATTGCGACTCAATAACTGAATAGATTGCTTATTCATACCAATGAATAAGCGACTCTATTTCAAATGGAATAGAGTCGCTTATTCATTTTCGCTTGCATCCTTCTACATCTAAAACAATTTTGAACGATACGTCGAGCTAGACGTCTACCATTTATTGGCCATACATATTGACGAACTGTAGCTAACAATAATTGTGGACCAGCATGACAGTTTGCTTTATGCTCATATTCAAAAATAATTTTCGTGAAGTAATGAGTAGCATGCAAAAGTCTACTCTATTTCAAATGGAATAGAGTCGCTTATTCATTGGTATGAATAAGCAATCTATTCAGTTATTGAGTCGCAATAAGAGATGGTGGTAAGGGGGCAGAGCTCTATCCACTAAACTGGAGATGTTTGTCAATAACTTTATGTTTAAGATATGGTGGTAAGGGGGCTGTAATCTCTACCAGCTAAGCTAAACATAATTACCAACCATTTCAGCAGTAGTTTCATTTTCGCGTTCAAAAAATCCAATAGGCTTCAGTTTAGGCGGCAGGGCCTCTGGTCAGGATGTCACAGATCGTGTGTTACTCTTGAGTAGCGTCATCGTTGTATATGGCTTGTTTTCCACTTTTGTAGTATAAACAGGGCCGGATTTAGAGGAGTGGGTGAGCGGGGGCAATGAAGGAGTGGAGGCGCGTAATATTTTTTCACAAAGGTAAAATAATATTTTTTCTTGCGTTTCAATCAATTATTTAATACGTATATTTCAATCAATTATTTAATAATCATCATCAGCCTGTATCTACCCACTGCTGGATATAAGCATTCCCGAATGCTTTCCACCAGATACGATCCTCCGCCTTCCACATTCAGCCGCTCCCAGCCGCTTTCTTAAGGTCATCGGACCATCTAGAAGGAGGCCGCCCAACACTTGGTCGTCCTACGCGCGGCCTCCGCTCTAATACCTTCCTCCCCCATCTGCCATCACTTACTCGGCAGATGTGACCGGCCCATTGCCACTTCAGCTTGCAAACTCTGAAGGCTATGTCGACAACTTTTGTTCACCGTCGAATTTCTTCGTTCCGGATTCGATCCCGCAGAGAAACCCTACTAAGTAATACGTAAACATATGAAAATATGTCCTACTTCATGTTGATGTCTCATAATCACACTCAAAGGCCACCCACAACACCACCTCTGTATAATCATACTTTCAGGTGTTACTCTTTGTTGGGCGCTCTTTTATGCCCTCTCGGCGATTCAGTGATTTTCCTAAAGGTGGAAGCTGAAAATCAGTGCTTCGCCTCTAAGAGCAATAATTACCTATCACAGAGCCTCCATCCCATTTTTGAATCTTTGTTTGCATTTACGTAAGTAATTGTCACTGTCTTTAGATTAAGTTAAATATGTAACAGTGACCCAATAAATGTTATATTTACGAGTATCTATTTATTGAATCAAAAATCAAATCTTTTCACAATATTAGCCAAGAATTACAAGTAGTAAAACATTAACTATTCTATCATACCATTTACCATTCATGTGAATGGTTGCGAGCTTTTTAAATAACTTTAAATTTGAAATAACAATTTATTATTATTTCAAAATATATTTTGACGAGCTCGGTGGTCGAATGGTTAGCAATGGCCACTTTCACTCCGAGGTCGCGGGTTCGATTGCCGCACAAGTCAAACATTTGTGTGCATGAACATGTCTGTTTGTCTTGGTCTGGGTGTTTTCTATGTATTATAAGGATATACTTACAAAAAAAAATGTATTTAAGTACATTTATCAGTTGTCTAGTACTCACAACACAAGCTTTGCGCTTAATTTGGGACAGATGGCGCTGTGTAAATTGTCCAGAAATATTTATTTATTTATTATAAAATGAGGTCTCAAGGCATGCGTATTTGGGTTTACTAAACTTTTTTAATAAGTAAGGTTTATGTATTTATGTATGACTCCCTCTCTCGGGAAGGCTCCAGGCAGCCGCGCCGGTCCCGGCCCCTTAAAGTCGACAGTGACTAGAAATAAAATACATAGTTTTCTATTTAAACGAAGATTAAACTCATATTAACCGAGTAACATATTACTACTACTACTAATTTTACCTTGCAGTCCAGCATTGAGCCGACCTCGAAGTATTTATGAGACGCACAGTACTGTGAAGAAAAACAGTTAAATTTAACTAAACCGTTATGCCGCTTGGACATTAGACAACTTTTGATCATTTATATTGTGTCAAACAATCGTTTTGCCTTTATCAAATAATAATAAATAAATAAATGTCATTTATTTCGATCAACAAGGGATCATTGCATTACATTACATAAATTATCATGGACATAAATTGATACAAAAATAAATTTAACCGAAATACTTAGAAAATGTATAATGATGATGTCAAATTAATAAAAAATAATAATAATGAAATAACTAATAAATTTAAGATAAATAAAAATAATAACTTTGTCAATCTCAAAATGTCAAAAATAGAAAATAAAATAAAAATTAAATAAAATCAAAGACATGTAACATGACTACCGACGATATTTAACGGGAAGCACACCACACCACACATTCCCACCACTGTGTCTCCTGTGTAGCCAGGATTAACAGCGGCGACCGCCAAAAAGGCGATGAACAGCGAAGTCCATTGCAATCCCCAGGGTAAGACTGCGGCTCCCTTGGAACTCACAACGAATTTAATCAGAAGAAATTAGTAGGAGTCAGAAGCTTTTGGAATTTGACTTCCCCTCTTAGCAATGTGAGAGACAGCAATATGGCAAATAAGGAATTAAAAGCCTAAAGAGGTGGCTAGTCAAGTGAATCTCAACTGTCGTGCATCACGGATTTTAAGTATCTAACACTATTCAATTCAGAAGAAATTAGTAAGATTAAGAAGCGTAAAGTTAAACGTAAGATCTATTTTTAGAATCAAAATATTGGATGGAAATCGGCTTCAACTTCGGCGGTAGGACCCTTGTTCGTACTATGGATTCCACACAAAGCAGAGATCAGTGGTGGACTAAGGCTAAATAAGGAGGACCCTAGGCAACATTGTATTTCCGCGCTTACTAAAGAAGTTTTTACTTCAATAAAAGTAGATTTTTGAAAAAAAAAAAAAAACCGACTTCAGTTGGCGAGCGCAGCTTTTTGGTGGAATTCCCCGGGGCACGCTGCTGCACGTCTTCCGGGAGAAAAGTTATTGCGTCACACAAGATTCCTTAATCGCCTTGTACGACATCCAGCGCAGAGCAATGGAGTGGCGCAATTCTATTCCGCAGGCGACCACACGGCAAATTTAAGGGTTTCCCTTGATTTTTCTGGGATCCCATCATCAGACCCTGACTTGGCGAATATGGGACCACCTCGCAATCGTACCCTTTCAAATAAAAATAGAATTATGACATTGGGTCCCCATTCGCGAAGATATCTAAGAACATACATACAAAAAAAAAATCAGTCGAATTGAGAACCTCCTCCTTTTTTTAAGTCGGTTATAAATAAAAATTAAAAACCTAATTTTCGGGCCCCAAAAATTACGGGCCCTAGACACGTGCCTAAGTTGCCTAGGCCTTAATCCGCCCCTGGCAGAGATCAGTTAATTTGGTTATTAAGAAGTTACGAACCAACCGCCAATGCACAAGAAAACACAAGTATCGAAATATTTTTTACGCATAGCAGCAATTCCAGCGTAGTTTTAAATCTAGTCTGCTTTGTGCATAGCTCCTGCCAGTTTATTGAACTTGGCTCGATCCCAAGAGTTACGCAATATAAATATTACAATTAAGCGGTAACATCGCTTTACATCACGATTCCCAGTTCCGCATAGGGTTGAAACTGGTTGAAAGTAGTTGAAACACACACGCAGTATTATGTGCTAGTAGTCGCCCAGTAGTCGAAATTCGACCATAATTCATTTGAAATGTCTTTAATAATAAATAAAAGAATATATATATATGCGTGTGTAATGTTTTTTCTATTGACTTAATCTATTTGTTAAGCAAAATTAATAAAAAAAGTTGTTTTAAAAAAAAACCATGACTTGGTGAATATGGGACAAACCTCGCAATCATACCCTTTCAAATAAAAAAATAGAATATGACCATTACGTCCTTATAAAATTTAAGGGTTTCCCTTGATTTCCCTGGGATCCCATCATCAGATCCTGACTTCGTGAATATGGGACCACCTTGCACTGATACCCTTTCAAATAAAAAAAGAATTTTGAAAATCGGTTCACAATTCGCGAAGATATCGAATAGCATACATACAAAAAAAAATTCAGTCGAATTGAGAACCTTCTCCTTTTTTGAAGTCGGTTAAAAAATAATATCAGCATTCCTTCTCTATATAAACACACCCTGGTCACTCCATACAAATGTCGCGTCGTTTACTACATCAACAATGATGCGGCGCCATACAAACTGTTCCCGATTTGTCTACACAAGTTTTTGCTTCACTTATTAATATACAGTACTGTGATTTTCAATCGAAAGTTCGGATTTTACATACGTACACTAAATTTTGTAATGAGCTCGACAGCGTCGTTACGCCTGTCAGTCTAATCTAACACTCAAGTTAAGCAACGTCCACCGTAGCCTGTTCATGAATGGGTTTATTTAACTCGAGCTCCTCCGTGCTTCAGAGGGCACGTAAAGCCGTCGGTCCCGGCTGTAGTCATTAGATGACAGTCGTTAAACCAAGTGAGTGGTCTTTACGCGACTTGAAAACACTGGCCTCCGCTAACCCGTAGTTGAGCAGCATGGTTTAGTATACTCTGAACCACTTCGAACGAAGTGAGGCCCATATTCCAACAGTGGAATGAATTAAGACTAACTCTGATGCTGATTATAAAACAAAATTGTATTTTTAGAGACAAAAGTGGCATCCCTAATTCCGTATGGTATTCGCCCGTGAATTTATTTTTAGAAATAAGTATTTCTGGATAAAAATCAGCGGTATTAAGTAAGCAAAGCATGTGCTAAATAACATTAAACAACACGTGTGAAACGGTTATCACCGCCTGCATTATCACACCTATGCTCAGGGTCGGACTGGGCCGGAAGGGCCCGGGTGGCTGACAAGCTCGGGGCCCGAGACTAGATGATGGTAGATGGTATATTATCCTACGGTTGCCGCAAGCCCCGCAAGCCAGGCCCGTGGATGGCCCGCTCAGGCTGGGGCCCGGCTGGCAAATGCCACCTCGACTATATGGCCAGTCCGACGCTGGTGCTGATGCCGCAGCTCTCCAAGAGTTTGTTGGTACTCATTCGTACGACCATTCTAAATGGGCATATCAGAAGGTTGCGTGTTGATATCACGTCGGGGTCACCAGTTTAGAACGGTTTGGGAGTTTGAAGGTGTGAGAGTAAGAAACAATGCTTCTAATAGCAAACTGTAATGTTAATTGACTTACAAATTAACATTATTTTTTTATAATTTATTTGGACAATTTACACAGCGCCATCTAGTCCCAAATTACGCGCAAAGCTTGGGTACTAGACAACTGATACATACTTAAATACATTTTTTTTGTAAATGCATACTTATCTATATTATATATATAAAAGAAAGTCGGGTTTGTTACAACACTTATAACTCGAGAACGGCTGGACCGATTGCCATGGTTTTTGATTTGTTGGATTTGTTTCCGTCCCGAATAGCAAAATAACTCTTAAAAACATTGGAAAATTCTCGAAAAAATAAAATAAAAGAATAAACATTTTCCCATACAAATGAAAGTGTCAGTTGAAAAAGGGATTACGATATTTATTGGTTGTCAAATATCAAAACGTCAAATCGATTGGTGTCACTTTTATGTCGCGAAAGTTGTCTGTGATTTGTTATGAAAATTTAAAAATGTCAAATCGATAGGGGTGAAAACGCTTTTCCCATGGGGTTCGAGCGCAAGAATCAAATCAGAGTAAACATCAAAAGAAATGACAATTACAAATCACCATAATGATAAAACCTATTTCAAAACTAAAAAAAATAAAACAAAACGTTTTTTTTTTAAAAATTTAACAATAAGGAAATCTTTATTTTTATGAAATCTTCAGTTTTTATGGATACGGGTCTTCCCTCAACCGAAGGGGTTTAGAGCGTACTACAACACGCTGCTCAACTGCGGGTTGGCGGAGGCCAGTGTTTTCGAACCGCCTAAAGGCCACTGACTTAACTTAACGACTGTCATTAAATGATAACAACCGGGACCGACAGCTTAACGTGCCTTCCGAAGCACGGAGGAGCTCAAGATGAGCTAATGATAACAACCGGGACCGACGGCTTAACGTGCCTTCCGAAGCACGGAGGAGCTCAAGATGAGCTAATGATAACAACCGGGACCGACGGCTTAACGTGCCTTCCGAAGCACGGAGGAGCTCAAGATGAGCTAATGATAACAACCGGGACCGACGGCTTAACGTGCCTTCCGAAGCACGGAGGAGCTCAAGATGAGCTAATGATAACAACCGGGACCGACGGCTTAACGTGCCTTCCGAAGCACGGAGGAGCTCAAGATGAGCTAATGACAACAACCGGGACCGACGGCTTAACGTGCCTTCCGAAGCACGGAGGAGCTCAAGATGAGCTAATGATAACAACCGGGACCGACGGCTTAACGTGCCTTCCGAAGCACGGAGGAGCTCAAGATGAGCTAATGATAACAACCGGGACCGACGGCTTAACGTGCCTTCCGATGCACGGAGGAGCTCAAGATGAGCTAATGATAACAACCGGGACCGACGGCTTAACGTGCCTTCCGAAGCACGGAGGAGCTCAAGATGAGCTAATGATAACAACCGGGACCGACGGTTTAACGTGCCTTCCGAAGCACGGAGGAGCTCAAGATGAGCTAATGATAACAACCGGGACCGACGGCTTAACGTGCCTTCCGAAGCACGGAGGAGCTCAAGATGAGCTAATGATAACAACCGGGACCGACGGCTTAACGTGCCTTCCGAAGCACGGAGGAGCTCAAGATGAGCTAATGATAACAACCGGGACCGACGGCTTAACGTGCCTTCCGAAGCACGGAGGAGCTCAAGATGAGCTAATGATAACAACCGGGACCGACGGCTTAACGTGCCTTCCGAAGCACGGAGGAGCTCAAGATGAGCTAATGATAACAACCGGGACCGACGGCTTAACGTGTCTTTCGAATCACGGAGGAGCTCGAGGTAATATAAACCCATCCGTGTACAGGCTACGGTCGACGTTGCTTAACTTGCGTGTTCAATTAGACTGACACGCGCAATGACGCCATCGAGCTTCTCTATTATTTTCTACTATTCATTGTTTTAATTCCATAAAATCATAAATTTAGTTCAGCTAATATGTACCACGACATTCATTGATTGTTAGGCGGTACGAAGTTCGCCGGGACAGCTAGTAATATATATAAATCACCCAGACCAAGACAAACAGACATGTTCATGCACACAAATGTTTGTCTTGTGCAGGGATCGAACCCGCGACCTCGGAGTCAAAGTGGCTATTGCTAACCATTCGACCACCGAGTTCGTTGTACAAGTGCAGCGGAGCAATTCAGAGATAATCATTTTTCTTCTCGTTGCTAGGCAACATAAAAGATAAATAGGGTCGGCACAACAATTTTTACAGGTGGAGATGCTCAGCATGTTCCATGTCAAAGCCAAGCTGACCTGATCGTGACATCATGCCTATAGATAAACGAGGCTGTAGCGAAAGAGTAGTATGGCATGTCAAGCCTGACTAGGGAAGTACCTCCACCACACAGACCGCAGCCAAATAACAATAGCCTTGAGGATTGTCGTGTTGCTGCGAGTGAGCGAGGTCACCAGACGTGAGAAGATGTTGCAATAGTATTATAGCGGGGTGCTTGCGCGTGAGCAATACTACTCGTATTGCAAGACCTCAAGAAAGCGGCTGGATGCGGAAGACAGAGGATCGTATTAGGTGGAAAGCATTGGGCATACTCCACCACGTAGCTCAACTGCGTATTGGCGGAGTGTTTGCCTTGAGGGTTGTTGTGTTCCTGCGACTGAGTGACTACATCTCTTTTGCAGAGCCTCTTTCTCTAGTCGGGAGGATGCACGTGTAGGTGACGTTGCTTTGGCTCTAAAGATCATGATGAGCCACTCACACCCCAAAAAATGACCATTTTGTCGCCACTGTTAATCCTGGCTACACAGAAGACACAGTGGTGGGAATGTGTGGTGGGTCCTCGTCCCGTATGCGCTACCACTTTTCGTCAGAACAAAAATACAATAAAATAAATGAATCGATAAAAAATACAATAAAATAAATGAATCCGTGATGCCCGCATTAAACAACAGTCATCCTTCATGTTAGTGTTGCCAATGGATAGTCGTCTATACAGGATTAATCGATAGTCTAGCGATAGTCGACTGAAAGAATCGATACCACCGATATTATTCTAAAAATAGCTCAAAACAAGGCAATATCATCGAACGAGAACAACACTATCGATATTATCGATAGTCTATACTTTTTTTATACGTAATGGGAGCCTACCATCTATCGAGCTACTATCTTTATAGTAGCTAGATAGATGGTAGGCTCCCATTACGTATAAAAAAAGTTCGTTTCAAAATTTCAGTATTCTTCGCGAACAACTATAGCCACTATAAATAATAAATAAATATTGTCAGACAAATTACACAGCGCCATCTAGCCCCAAAGTAAGCGAAGCTTGTGTTATGGGTAGTAGACAACTGATAAACATACGTAAATACATATTTTTTTTTTGTAAATACATACTTATGATACATAGAAAACACCCAGACTAAGACAAACAGACATGTTCATGCACACAAATGTTTGTCCTATGTGGGAATCGAACCCACGAGCGTTGGTGTCGAAGCCGCGTCATTGACCGCTATGCCACCGAGCTCGTCACGCCAATACTATCGCACTCATGCGATAGTATTGGCTTATCAACTCTTATTCATCCCACGACTCTCATCTATTCACAACAGCTGCGGTCGACGGTTTAATGTGCAAGTCAGTGCAGTCCAAAGCACTGATGAGCTCGAGATAGATAAACCCATGCATGGACAGGTTACGGTCGACGTTATATAACTGTTCGATGAGACTGACTCGCGCAACGACGCCATCGAGCTTCTCTATTAGTATTAGTAGATAGTATTGCCTCGTTTTGATAGGAAAATCGATAGCATGGCTGTTTTGAGATGAAAACTATCGATAGTTTTACTATCGACAGTTCGACAACATTATTTCACGCGCCTCCGGATCCGAGAAGTTAATTGTCCGATACTGTCCATCCATTTCCTTGAGATGAGTCTCATCAAGTTGTCTGTTTGTTGCACTTCACTGGGTGGTCGAGTTATGGAAACATTCCCATTGTACTCGCTCTTGCAACACACATTTGCCTTTACAGTATTGTGAAATTAATGTTTTTATCCGCCGAAGCAAAAAGAGTGTTTTTACGTGAATGATGTAGTCACGTAAAAACACTCTTTTTGCTTCGGCGGGTATAATATTGCTTCCATAGGGAGGCAATTTAAAAAAACGGATGATAACAAAATCCGGGGATACAGTTTGGTGTTGCAGCTACATATCTATCATCTCCATCCAAAATTCAATCACACCGCTGAATAGATGAAGGATCAAAGAATTTATTACGCTAAGTAAGAACTATGGAACATCGCGTGCGGGCATCGGCAGAAAACCAAATAATGGTCATAGCCAGTGGCGTAACTATACCATCAGGGACCCGTGGCAAATTTATCAGATGGGCCGTCAGAGGATGGGCAGATGGGCTCTCTCTAATAAATTATCTAAGTAACCAACACTAAAGAATTTAGAATTTTGTTAATTATTGGTTAAGAGCCTTATTACATATCGATTATGATTTTTGCGTAAAATGGCCAATTTTAGCGTTCTTGATCTCGGAAACAAAAATATGTTAACAATGTTGACTTATTGAATAGTACAGAATAGCTATTGGCTTAGTTCATAGCGGCTCGCTTTTTGTAAATTTTGCTTAACTTTTTAATTAAACCCAAAATTGCAGAGAAAGATTTTCATATACTTATAAAAATTTTGTATGTTGTATATTAATAGCCCAACTTAAAAAAAAAATATGCTAAGCTTTCGAGCCTGGGCCCCCTTAGTCCGGGGCCCGTGCCTTTTGTCCCCTGTGCCACCCTGTAGCTACACAGTGGTCATAGCTCTCAAAATCTGTAAGCTTAAAATAATAGTGTGCTGGCCACCAATCAGCGCTGGCGGATCATCATCATCATCATCATCTCAGCCATTGAAAGTCCACTGCTGGACATAGGCCAGGACTCCGCAATAAGACCGGTTGGCACTGCTGGACATAGGCCTCCCCTCTAAATCTCCAATAAGACCGGTTGGAAGCGGCTTACATCCAGCGCGACCCTACCTACGGTCTTAATGAGGTCGTCTGTCCACCTTGAGGGTGGATAAGACCGCAAAAAATGGTTGGATGCGTAAATCGGAGGCTATCGCTTATACTGGAAAGCATTGGGAATGGCCTATATCCAGCAGTGGATAGGTATCGGCTGATGATGATATGAGATAAAGAACTTGAGTTATATGTAATTTGAACAGGGCCATAGACATCGTCGTCAACCCTCATCCCACTGCTGGGGTACGGGCTTCCCCTCAATTGAAGGGGGTTAGAGATTACTCCACCATGATGCTCAAATGCGGGTTGGCAGAGTTCTCTGAGAGCCAGTGTTTTCAAACACGTAAAGGCCACTGACTTGGCTTAATGGCTGTCATCTAATGACAACAGCCGGAACCAAAGGGTTAACGCGCCCTCCGAAGCACGGAGGAGCTCGATAAACCCATCCATGGACAGACTGACACGCGCAACGATGCTAAAAAACTCCTCACGCCAACGAGCTCCTCGGCCATAGACACAGTAGTTTATCAATCGGACATGGAAATGTTTCTCGGCTAGTCTATACATATAAATAAAAGGGAACAATATTTTCTGTCACCTAAGTTTAGATGTGTCACTAATCTGCAGTACCCTAATAATAATATCTATCCCCAAGAAATATAGTAGTCATCATTTTAATCAAAACTGTCTCCAAATATAAATGATCAGCTTAACAAACTATTAGTATCATTTAATTCGTTTGATCATCAAAATAATAGATCTGTCACCAAATAAATAGAAAAGGCTCTTAATTTAATGAAAAAATGGCTAATAGGGGCGAAGTCGAATTGGCGTCATATTAACTGACGAGTCTTACCAATACTTGGTCAATGTAATAAATCATGTTTTGATTAGAGTTGATTTTTAGTTAGATTAGGGTTTTCTTGTGTCCTGTCATCGGAAACAGGAGCTCCGCGAAGCGGAGTTCCGTCAACCTAGATGATGAATGATATGGTGCCAAGTAAGCTTAATTATTAATAATTGACAATATATTACATACAAAAACATTTATTTGGTACTAGATATCTCCATGATTTTAGGTGATTTATTGTGGAATCGATTTTATATTGTTTGGTGACTACATTTTGGTGACAAATCTATTATTTTGCGGACAAACCCTATTAGTTAAGAAACACAAAACTAATTAAATTGGCGATAGTTTAAATGATACCCTAAATAAAATTGAAGAGTCTGTCGTGTTTGTTAATCTTCAAAATGGTTATTAATCCGATTTCAATGAAATTTTTACTGGAAGATCAAGTGGCTTTTAGGTCTACAATTAGGATACACACATAGGAGCCTTGTTCACTATACAACAGTCGCTGTCAGACACCTTACACCTCGAGAGAAAATTTTACTTTAACATTTGTATTAGGTCCTTAATTATTAGTCTTATAGTTGTATAAAAATATATTCAATAAATAAAATAAAATTGAATTTTGTCTTTTATCTGATCAAACAATTTGACTGTTGTATGTAGAGCGAATTTAATACAATTAGTAACTATTTATTACTAATAAAGTTTGTTTAGTCGACATTTCTAGCACCAAAGGACTAGCTTTTGTCTCGCCTAGTGACTTTATAAGCATTGCCATCCAGTGTCGCAATGCTATTAGCCTTCTGACCACATTACCCCATGACGACGATGTGGGAAGAGATTTTGATGCAATTTCGATTTTTTATTATCATTGCAATTTTTTTTCTTTTTGATATTGTAAGTTTAGATAGGTCTTTTAAAGTAGTAATTTTCTTCTATGTATTTATAAAAATTTACTTAATAACAATAAAAAAAATACTATTTGTTCAAATGGATCAGAATATCGCCTTATAGATAAGTAGGAGCTGGAGTTTCGGTGTGCGCTTAGGAGCTTATATACTGGACATAAATAAAAATAACTTTTAAAGTTTTGAATTAATTTTTGCCAGTTTTATGGTTGTCAATGTAAGAATTGTACTACCACCATGCTATTGCACTCATGCGATAAAACATAAATTTTACCCACTGGACAACAGGCTACCTCTATATCTTTATAATACCTCATATATCTTATATTACCAACGAGGCATGTTAAAAACCCTAGCTACCCACTACTAATTTTGTTTGATTAAATTTATTGTGATTTCTAAGCCAGCTTTGTCTTTAGACAGCATAGTAACAATATCAGGAATGCCCCTGGCAAGACATGAATGTAGGGAAGGGTATGGAAAGTGCGCTTTTCTCAAGGTTGCACCCCGAGCAGCCGCTTGCACAGTCACCCTCGCTATGATGTTGTATCTGGGTGTGCCAGGAACTTAAGCTATTCTTTGTTATTTAGGTGGTAACTGATGTTAATCCCAGTCGGGATAATTCTGTGAAGTCGCACAGAAGATCAGTGGTGGAAATTTTTGGTGCCTCAGTCTAGTCCTCCCGTATACTTTTGCTGAAGGAGAGCAAAGGGGAATGATTGAAATATCTGGGATGTCCTTGCATTACAAAATTTTTATGCAAGGGTTTTACATGCAAATATTTGTTTGTGGTCACCCAAGAGGGTCTAGACTGAGGATCACGGGCATAGATTGGAGGACAAGGAAGTCACGGGTGGGCCTTGCCAACACGCTAGATAAATGTAATGCATATAAATGAATGTACAGACAAATATAATATCACAAAACTACCTTGATTTTGTACAAATTACTTTCAATTACTGAAAATCTTTGTTATGTATATTTTTACTCGTCCGTGCGTGTTTTAGAAACACTACTCCTTCCTGGAGCCGGACAATTAGCCGGCGCACCAATCTAAACATTATTGCATCATTAAACCTTCATTAATATGTCATACGACAACATTTCTCACATAAATATAGTCGCTAACTAATGTACTACTCAACTAAACCTACGTCTCAAAACCTAGATCAATATTCCTCAACCCAACACACATAAATAAATAATATGAACTATTCACTTCATTATCGATCTATGTCAGTTTTTCCAACACACGTTACGAATTCGCAGTATTTATCCAACGAAAAGGTTCTACGGTTAATAACCTAAAACAATATTGTTGAAACTCAATACTGCTGATACAGAAAAAATAAGTAACTTACCAAAATAGCTGCAACTTGCAGTGCGACCTAGGAAATGCACTGTTGGTCTAATTTACTACACTATTTCACTTATTATAACAAAATCACTAAGTTGTAACAGTAAACAGATGCAGTTACAGTCGAAAATAATGCATGTAATATATGATTAAACACTGAAAATATCATAAAATTATAATTTTAATTTCGAAGTGTTTCAATGTGGTCATTCGCGAAGGTATTTGGGGATTTTGGGGCAGTTCTGAAATTTGCCGCTATGGGCGCTACTAGCATAATTTGACATTTCAATTTACGAACGCGTTCCAAATTTAATAATTTTGTTTTATATTTTAATCCTATATTTTTGTGCATAATTAACATAGACTCTGATTTAATGTGGATTTAATGCTTTGAAATACCCTGTTATATTTTATGAATAATAAATTATATACTATATAGCTTCATTGATGACACGGTATTTGAATTTTATTATATTCATATCTATAATTGGAGGACAATATAAACCTCGTACCAAGGACGGATCCAGCCGTACATTACGTAGGTACAGGCTTAGATTATAACAAAAAGGGGAAGATATGGTACCTAATCACAGCGCATGAGACAACAAAACTGCGTCTAGCTGACGCACTATCGTCAGTCATTAGCAGAACCTTGTTTCGTGAACACGTCCTGTTTCACTGTGCGTTTGAACACTTGTATTGGGTCTCCAATCGTCAGAATGCCTTCTTGTTCATTTGACAAGTGCCTCAACCATTCAGGAAAACAAAAAAAGTCTACTGGAATTACCTTTCATGCGTAAGTATTTAAAAGAATTTAAAATTATATTAAAATCAATTTCTTCAAAAAATATGCAATGGTTTGTGAAAACGAGATAGAATATACGAAAACGCGCGCGAGTGTTACATGTGGGTGCGTACCAATGATTGATATTGTTATTTCGTTCGCACTACAGTTTGAGCACGCATTCCTGTCTCTGTCATTGATTACAATATACACGACAATTTGAATGTATCTGCGTGGGGGTAAGTTTTTGCATGTAGTTGTAATACAACAGCACAGTTGTCGAATAATCGATGTAAGGACATACCGTATCTCCCCTTTTTGTTATAATCTAAGGGTACAGGGTTAGATAAAGTAACAGTTTTAAAATAGTAGTTTAAGAAACTGTTGCATAATAAGGGTTCTTAAAATACAAGTGTGAGTTTATCACATGAGCCTAAGTCAAGGATGTGCAGTTTCTTAAACTACTGTAACTAATATAGAAATGATAACATGAAATAGATGATAATAATATTTTAAATAAAACCATGAAGTTAATTCAACAGCTTTATTTCTTACTTATAAATCCATTTGCAGATCGAGCATGCCTGGTGCAAGTGCGCGACGCGCCGCGCGTAGCGGCTTTCACAGATTATGTAGAAAATGTTTGCAAAGTTGCAATGCATTTGCATTGCAACCTGCTTAATATAGCTGAACCCAGGGCTGAAGCTGTATCGAAACGGAAGAAAAGTTATTTTTCGATACAGTTGCGCTTAGAGAACTGTACAAAGTAACTTTTTAAATTTATTTTAATGGTCTGACATTGAGATTCTGTATTTAGTTTTTTAATCTCTAAATTTCAGTATGAGAGTAGATAAAATATATTATGGAACTAGCTGTCCCGGCGAACTTCGTACCGCCTAACAGTCAATGAATGTCGTGGTACATATTAGCTGAACTAAATTTATGATTTTATGGAATTAAAACAATGAATAGTAGAAAATAATAGAGAAGCTCGATGGCGTCATTGCGCGTGTCAGTCTAATTGAACACGCAAGTTAAGCAACGTCGACCGTAGCCTGTACACGGATGGGTTTATATTACCTCGAGCTCCTCCGTGATTCGAAAGACACGTTAAGCCGTCGGTCCCGGTTGTTATCATTAGCTCATCTTGAGCTCCTCCGTGCTTCGGAAGGCACGTTAAGCCGTCGGTCCCGGTTGTTATCATTAGCTCATCTTGAGCTCCTCCGTGCTTCGGAAGGCACGTTAAGCCATCGGTCTCGGTTGTTATCATTAGCTCATCTTGAGCTCCTCCGTGCTTCGGAAGGCACGTTAAGCCGTCGGTCCCGGTTGTTATCATTAGCTCATCTTGAGCTCCTCCGTGCTTCGAAAGGCACGTTAAGCCGTCGGTCCCGGTTGATATCATTAGCTCATCTTGAGCTCCTCCGTGCTTCGGAAGGCACGTTAAGCCATCGGTCCCGGTTGTTATCATTAGCTCATCTTGAGCTCCTCCGTGCTTCGGAAGGCACGTTAAGCCGTCGGTCCCGGTTGTTATCATTAGCTCATCTTGAGCTCCTCCGTGCTTCGGAAGGCACGTTAAGCTGTCGGTCCCGGTTGTTATCATTAGCTCATCTTGAGCTCCTCCGTGCTTCGGAAGGCACGTTAAGCCGTCGGTCCCGGTTGTTATCATTAGCTCATCTTGAGCTCCTCCGTGCTTCGGAAGGCACGTTAAGCCGTCGGTCCCGGTTGTTATCATTAGCTCATCTTGAGCTCCTCCGTGCTTCGGAAGGCACGTTAAGCCGTCGGTCCCGGTTGTTATCATTAGCTCATCTTGAGCTCGTCCGTGCTTCGGAAGGCACGTTAAGCCGTCGGTCCCGGTTGTTATCAATAGCTCATCTTGAGCTCCTCCGTGCTTCGGAAGGCACGTTAAGCCGTCGGTCCCGGTTGTTATCATTAGCTCATCTTGAGCTCCTCCGTGCTTCGGAAGGCACGTTAAGCCGTCGGTCCCGGTTGTGATCATTAGCTCATCTTGAGCTCCTCCGTGCTTCGGAAGGCACGTTAAGCCATCGGTCCCGGTTGTTATCATTAGCTCATCTTGAGCTCCTCCGTGCTTCGGAAGGCACGTTAAGCCGGTCGGTCCCGGTTGTTATCATTAGCTCATCTTGAGCTCGTCCGTGCTTCGGAAGGCACGTTAAGCCGTCGGTCCCGGTTGTTATCATTAGCTCATCTTGAGCTCCTCCGTGCTTCGGAAGGCACGTTAAGCCGTCTGTCCCGGTTGTTATCATTAGCTCATCTTGAGCTCCTCCGTGCTTCGGAAGGCACGTTAAGCTGTCGGTCCCGGTTGTTATCATTTAATAACAGTCGTTAAGTTAAGTCAGTGGCCTTTAGGCGGTTCGAAAACACTGGCCTCCGCCAACCCGCAGTTGAGCAGCGTGTTGGAGTACGCTCTAAACCCCTTCGGTTGAGGGAAGACCCGTATCCATAAAAACTGAAGATTTCATAAAAATAAAGATTTCCTTATTGTTAATTTAAAAAAAAAAAAAACGTTTTGTTTTATTTTTTTTTAGTTTTGAAATAGGTTTTATCATTTTGGTGATTTGTAATTGTCATTTCTTTTGATGTTTATTATACTCTGATTTGATTCTTGCGCTCGAACCCCATGGGAAAAGCGTTTTCACCCCTATCGATTTGACATTTTTAAATTTTCATAACAAATCACAGACAACTTTCGCGACATAAAAGTGACACCAATAGATTTGACGTTTTGATATTTGACAACCAATAAATATCGTAATCCCTTTTTCAACTGACACTTTCATTTGTATGGGAAAATGTTTTTTCTTTTATTTTATTTTTTCGAGAATTTTCCAATGTTTTTAAGAGTTATTCTGCTATTCGGGGCGGAAACAAATCCAACAAATCAAAAACCATGGCAATCGGTCCAGCCGTTCTCGAGTTATAAGTGTTGTAACAAACACGACTTTCTTTTATATATATAGATAGCTTCCCAACACAGAATGCGTGAGTGCTTCCAGTCGTTTAAAGTCAAGGTCATTCCCATCTGCATGTGGTGAACTAAGTCGATTAGTTAGCGGAGTGACGGTTGACACTCCGGTCGGCTGGTCAGGAAGTGTGGTAGAAGTCTAGGTATAAGAATACCTTAGAATATCCATAAATTACGTCACACGAATTTCATGATTTTTTGACCCCTCCCCCGTCCTTGTCACAGCTGATCACACTTGTGAGACTCCCCCCCTAACACTAGGGTGTGACGTTACATATTTTGAAATTTTACACCTAGAGTTGCAAATGTTAAGTATTTCGTCAGTAGTTCAAAGTTCGTGTTTTAACACTTAGATTATAATAGATTTTGAAATGTTACGTCACAAAATTTAGGACCCCTCCCACCCCCTCGTCACACAATGTCACACTTCGTCGACCCCCTCCCTCCCCCTTAACGTGTGACGTAATTTATGGATGGCCCCTTAACAAACTTACTGCAAATGAGTGCTCTAATAGTTATAGTCGATATTCTGTTACGTGATTTGGTTTCCATAATATTAATAGCTGAAAATAATATTTTCCACTTTCTTTATTAAAAGGGTTGTTGTGTTCCTGTGAGTGAGTGAGGTCACCACAAAGAAAGTTAGGAGAATAGGCTGGTTATGAATCGGTGACCACTTGGTGTTGCAGATCTTCATGGGTGGAGATTGCATTCCATTAGGTGACCCATATGCTCGTTTGCCCCTCTCTTATATATATTTATAAATAGATTAATTTTAGTGTGGATAACAATCTACTACAGTGCACTTTTTAAGACATTTTCTACCACGAATTGTAAAATTTTGAAATCAACTTCCTTCAGCAATATTCTGAAATAAATACGACATGGGAGCAGGAACTTCAAGAACAGGGGTAATTTTTCCCTTAAAAGGCTGACAATGGATCGGCACCCCATGGTGTTGCTCATTTCTATGGGCGATGGTGATTTTTTTTATATTACGTTGGGTGGCAGACAAGCATACGGCCCGCCTGATGTGAAGCGGCTACCGTAGCCATATTAACTCGCAACATTAAATATCGCTCGCGCGCCGGCACCCCCGCTGCAAACGCAGCATCTCCTTCCTTTCTGGTGACCTCACTCACTCGCAGGAACACAACAACACTCAAGGGAATTGTTATTTGGCTGAGGTATTCTGTGATTTGGAAGTACATTCCCCAGTCGGGTAGCTTACAATTACGCTCCCTACCTCTTTTCGCCAGAGCTTCGTTTGTCAGTCAGCAGGGTGCACCGCGTGCAGGTGAAGTTGGCTTTGGTTCAAAGATGTTGATGAACCAACCAAACCAAAGATGTTGATTGTTTTCCATCAGGGGACCCACGTGCTCGCTTTGCCCCCTGTATAAGTATAATATAAAAATAATAACAAATTTAAAAAAAGTTTGGCAGATATGTGCGATTTGTAAAAATTGTAAGTAAAAGAACAGCAGTGTCACATTATAAATTTATTCCAACGTTTAACATGCTATAAAAATATACATATTTTTCATAATCCTTACAAATTTCAACATTCCTTAAATGAAAAGTAACTACTTAGTAGCTAATTATTTTTCTTTTTATTGCACACAATCCTTAAACCTTTCGCATGCCGCGAGTTTTAGTGCTGTACCAAGCGCCGTACCAACGCCGTGTCCACCATGACGCGGCCCGTCACGCGAGCGGTCAATATGTAATTCTATTGACCATAAATCATAC
Source organism: Hypsopygia costalis (assembly GCA_937001555.2). Taxonomy (NCBI): domain Eukaryota; kingdom Metazoa; phylum Arthropoda; class Insecta; order Lepidoptera; family Pyralidae; genus Hypsopygia; species Hypsopygia costalis. The sequence goes on from OW443348.2 coordinate 18,689,191, forward strand.
AAAAGCTACTCGTACAGTACCTTCCGGTTCACAACGTCCACATCCTAATTAGGCCTACTTCCTGTAACATCCATTTTCTAAAAAGTCCACTTCTAAAACGGCCATCCGCCATTGAAAAACCTGATAGCTAAGAGTTATGTTCTTTACTGATGAGTGTTGAGTAATTTTCAGACAAACATTAATTTCTTATATTTTGTAAAAAAAATGGAAAAGTAATTTCTACATAACTTTTACCCACATTTTTTTCAGAAAAATAGAATAAATTTTTGTCAGAAAAATAGAATACATTTTTTTCAGAAAAATATTTTATGTTGCGAGCGTTAATATGGCTACGGTAACCGCTTCAAATCAGGCGGGCCGTATGCTTGTCTGCCACCCGAAGTAGTATAAAAAAAATACAGTATACTTCATTGCACCAAATAAAATATTTTACAAAGGTACTAAGACAATCCCCCCCTCCCCCCCCCCCCCCCTCTAGTGTGACGTCACATATTTTGCCATTCTTCATCTAGAGCAAATGTTTTTGAGCTCGTTAATAATTAATATAAATATCCCACCCACCCCCTTGTCACACAATATCACAATTCGTTGTGTGATATTGTGTGACGGTCTTCGGTGTGACGTAATTTATGGCCCCAAATCTCAAACACTTACTGGAAACACTAAATACCTTCCAATACTTGCAATCACTCATCAATAATTTTATGCAGCACGTCACACACCACATCGATCGAAGGCCTATCATTCCTATTCATTTGCAAACAGTTCTTAGCCAGATCGTAGACCTGGTCAGCCTTGGTCCACACACCGACAGACGGATCAAGTAATCTGGTTATATCTCCATTCGAACAATTATCTGCAACATGATCTTTTATATTGATTGTTTGGTTTCCACCGACTATAATTATTGGTTTCAGACCTGTTAGAACTTCTAATAGGACCATTCCGTAGCTGAAGATGTCCATTTTCTGGGTGATCGTGCCGTGGAAACCTTCTGGAGCCATGTATGCGGATGTGCCCATAGGCGACGCTGTCAGGACCGTGGTGTAGTTTATATGTTTGGCCAGCCCGAAGTCACATAGCTGGAAATAATAATATTATGATTAAGGAAAACGTGTAAGTAGAAAAAAGCGTGTAAGTGGTTCATCAACATCTTTGAACCAAAGCCAACTTCACCTGTACACGGTAGGAAGCGTAATGTAAGCTAGTGACTAGGGAAAGTACCTCCACCTCACAGAATACCGCAGCCAAATAACAATTCCTTTGAGGGTTGTTGTGTTACTGCGAGTGAGTGAGGCCACCAGAAAGAAAGGAGATGCTGCGTTAGCAGCGGGGGTGGCGGCGCGCGACCGATATTTTATGTTGCGTGCGTTAATATGGCTATGGTAACCGCTTCACATCAGGCGGGCCGTATGCTTGTCTGCCACCTGACGTAGTATAAAATTTAAAAAAATTACGCGAGGCATTTTTGAGGCTTTTTGACATATCTGTCCTTTTGTTCTCAAAACGACAATACTTGAAATATCTTTTAAATCTTATTAGATAAGTAGGTGCGACCCAAATTGGAGGTGGGATATGGTTCCAGCGTTTTGTAGCCTGATAACGGAAGCTGCCGGTGAACGCCACAATCCAGTGGTTGTACTGACAAATAAGATCTGGTGACATATTTATTACAGGATACTGTAAATTTTAATTTGGAAAATTGGAATAGAGGTAGAAATATAACGCTGTTTTAGGTCATTAATCTGACAAACTTTAGAATAACTTTTAAACTTTCGCGTTGCGTCACAGGCCGGTGCAACCTGGTTGAAACGTCAGGCAATAATAAAGATATGTAAAGGGGAAATCAAATTCCAAAAGCTTCCTACTCCTACTAATTTCTTCTGATTAAATTCGTTGTGAGTTCCAAGGCAGCCGTAGTTTTACCCTCGGCCCTGCAATGGACTTCACTGTTCATTGCCTTTTGGTGGTCGCCGCTGTTAATCCTGGCTTTAATACAGGAGACACACTGGTAGGAATGTGTGGTGGGCCCTCGTAGAACATGAAAACTTCAATAATTACCTTCGGCACACAATCCTTCGTCAACAAGATGTTCGCACTCTTAACGTCACCATGCAAGTAATAGTTTTTCTTCACCAACTTCGGATCAGACGTTGCAGCTCCGTCACTCTCTGACGGCTTCTCACTCTGATGAATATATTTCAGACCCTCAGCAGTTCCAACTATGACAGCCATCCTCTGCGCTTCATCCAAACGTCTCTCCGCTAAGTTCTGCTCCAAAGAACCTCCGTCTATGAATTCACAAATGACACACAGAGCTGGTTCGATCGAGTAGCCTATTATTGGCACTATGTTTTTATGCCTCAGTTGGGCAAGACTTGAAACTTCAGAATTGAAAATTTTGATTCCGATGTCAGGGTTATGTTCAGATATTAAGTTCTGTCTAAACTTCTTTACAGCTAAATAACCAAATTTCTGATGGAATCCAATATACACTTCTCCAAAGCCGCCACTTCCAATTTTTAACTTCTCAGAGAAGTTATTCGTAATCGCCTCCAATGTTTTATATTCGAAGTGTGCCAGGCTAAGGTTTTTGAGTATTGTCGTATCAATTTTCGGGTCCGGCTTCACTGCTGGAGTTAAATCCGCAGAGTCCGAGATATAGCTAACGGTGCTGTATATTGGAGTAGAGTTGATATCCATTGCTTCAAAGTTTGGTATAAGCATAGATTCAGATTTGCTAAATTTAATCAAATCTTTTTCTGAGAACGGTACTTGAGCTGTGGATTTCTTATCGTAACTCTCTAGGAACACTGGAATGTTGTTCTCGCTGGATTTCATTTGTGCTGTAGTGTCGTTGTTGATGGAGTAGTTCTTCCTAGGGTCAGTTTCCAAGTCGTTGTGCTCCCTGGATTCCTTGAGTATATCCGTGATTCCGACATCTATTTCAGCGAAGGGTCCGTAGCCAGGCCTTGTGGGGCGAGGTTCTAAAAGTGAAAAATATAAAATTTACATAATGCTGCTAGCATCTTGGGAACGATGCCACATGGGCCAATTTTTTTACATTTATTTTAGTTTAGTTTTATTTTAGTATCTAGAGTTGAGCCGAAGACAGTACCAACTCACACGCATTTCAATGTGTGCAAGTGAGATAGAAAACGCTTTCCATTTCACTTTATTCTGTCATTGGGCCCTTGTGGGCACTTAGTCATGTCTTTTTCACATTTTTATTAATAGGTAATATTCTTATTTTTTTTTCCATTGTATTGGGACCATAAATTATTTGCTGTGGTGATGTTTTTAAAAACCAGAGGCCCTACCGCCGAAGTCGAAGCCGATTACCATCGGATTATTTGATTGCGAAAATAGATCTTAGGTTTATAAATGAAAATAGGATCTTAGGTTTAAGCAGGCCTGTGTCACTCCGCCATTCGGCCGAGTTATTTACCTACACGCCCGACGCTCCCGAGAGCAATAATTAGTCGAGTGTCACGCGCGCTCTCTTAAGCACGCGGTATGCGACGCGACCAAGATGGTTATACAAAAGCGTTGTTCCGCATTCGGATGCACGAACACAAATTTTAAAGATAAGGATCCCATTAAAGATTTAAGGATTGCTTATCCGTTACATACTGCTCCACAATACATATCGGCGCGTGAGTTTTGCTGCCCACGATGCCTACTAAATATCTAGGTATTTATGGTCGGTTATTTTTTTTAGCGCTTAAAATACATACCTACACCAATATTACAAATACTTTCCGTGTTAAAGATACATTCGAGCTATTATTGGGACAACGTGAATAGTAAACCTGATCTGTAAGTACGTACAGTCATGATTCCTGTTAAAACTTCACTAAAATTATACATTCTATCAGTGACAACATTACCTCAGTGTATTGTGACATTACGTAACATTATTGTTACTAAGTACCTACCTATGTACTTAATAATCACAGAGTATGATATAGTAACATAAGTAAGTACAGAGAGAGAGACGAACTTCTTAGCTTCCATGGGTTCACCGTGCGGGTGCCGGGTCCATCGTGTGGCAGAGAGAGAAACCCCAAGTAGATCCCGAGACTTGTGACACGGGTGTAGGTTTAAGGGGCCCCTTTCCGACGTACGTCAACACTCACCTTCACTACTTGTGTTTCTCTTCCTGTCCAGCCAAATCTGGTATGAACCTGCTAATGCAGCTTTAGATACTCGTTCTAGTATAGAACTTACTGCACTTCTGGACAAGCCAAGGTCTTTCAGCAGGTTATAGAGAGATTTTGCTGGTATACCTCTCGCTCCTACTTCTACAGCGTTTAGATTAACTACATAGCCGCTTTTTGTTAATTCGTTTAGGAGGTCATAATATTTGTTTTGTTTTATCGCACTTATTACAAGTACTATGAGTAATAAACGTACACATACGTAAACCTACTACAATTTTTGGTAGTTTAAGTATATGTATTTTATTGATCATTAATAAACAAGCGTATGTATTTATATCTATCTACGCGGCTCGACCGCGAGCGCTTCATGTTCAACGTGGTTCAACCCTATGAGCGACACGCAGCCGGGTTTCGTCAAGGCCGGGATAAACCATTTTGTAAAAGCAGCGGCGGTAGCTCGTAAAGCGTTAGATATAGGGGTTACTTTCGATTGTCTCTGCCGCTGAGAGACTTAAGTACGAGTACAGCTGCAGAATGATTTTGGACCGTATTAGCGCGTAACGAAGGTTGATATTTTATTAATTTTTCTTCCAATTGTGTCGGAAGTGGATCTTCTGTTAGAGTATATTATTCTGTGGTTTAAGTTAATGACAATCATCTTCAACTTAGTCGGTAAAGCTCTATGGTTTGTACCCATTAAGCTAAACACAATTTCCACCAATCTAAGGTAAAGTTTGATTTTTGTAGTCTTAAAATCCGGTGGTAGCGGTTTCTGCTTCGGCGGTAGGGCCCCAGCTCAGTATTTAATTTTTGACTTTACAGTCCATTCGTCGATAGTTGATGAATATTACAAAAAGTTTTTTTTTTTTTTTTTTATACCACGAAGGTGAAAAACAAGCATACGGCCCGCCTGATGGAAAGCAGTTACCGTAGCCTATGGGCGCCTGTAACACCAGAAGCATCACATGCGCGTTGCCGACCCTGTAAAAACCTCTTTACGCCCTTTTTGAAGAACCCCATGCTGTAATCTCCTGGGAAAACCTCAACAGGCAGTTCATTCCACAGCTTGATAGTACGTGGAAGAAAATTTCTCTGGAACCGCACAGTACGTGTCCACTTCGGTTCTAATGTGTGAGGATGAATTCCCTGTCGATGGCGAGCGGTGCGACTGTAAAAGGTGGCCGTGGGCATCATGTCAAACAACTCCTCTGAACACACCCCATTGTACAAACGGTAGAACACACAAAGGGACGCAAAATCCCTCCTCAGACTTAAAGGTTCTAAACCGTCTGTCAGTTTGGGATCGTCAACAATCCTCACAGCACGCCTCTGAATCGAGTCATAAGGTGCAAGCTGGTATCTAGGCGCTCCCGCCCACAGATGGCAACAGTACTCCATATGCGGCCGTACTTGAGCTTTATAGAGCAGAAGCCTATGCCGCGGATTGAAGTACTGCTTGGCCCTGTTGAGCACACCTAGTTTCTTCGACGCCAGCTTGACCTTCCCCTCCAGGTGACAACGAAACTGGACGTCGCTGGAGATTTCAACTCCTAGAATCCCAATACTTTTTGCGATGGTGAGGGGTGTGTTTTCGAAGTGTGGAGCCACAGCAAATGGAGTTTTCTTAGCGGTGAACGCGCACACTTGTGTCTTAGAGGGGTTAAATCGGACTAAGTTCTGTCGCCCCCAGTCGGACACTCTACTTAGTGTGCTCTCGATGTCCGACACAAGTCTCGATAAATAATTAGCTAGCCACAATCTGTTAATGAGTTAACAACCCTTGACTTTTTTTTAATAATCTTGGCGCACAGAGTATATAAATTATTTAATTGGTTTATTGTAACGTATGTAGCGCATATATGAGCTTACCGAATGGAGTGGGGGTGTAATGAATATTCTAAAAACAGCGAAATCAGTTCAGCTGTTCTCGAGATTTGAGCTTAGCAACGAATTCAGCGATTCATTTTTATGTTATAGATTGTAGTGGTAAGGTAATATATAGTGAGTAAGTTTATGTAATAAAGACAGTATTCGACGAGCAGTCAGTGTTTTAATACGTATCAAATACACCAAACCCTAAAAGATTAATATTTAGTTTTAGGTAATTTAGTTTTATAGTTATATTTTATGTACTTCTAGTACCCATAATACAAGCTTTGCGCTTAATTTGGGACTAAGTAGTTGACGCTGTGTAAATTGTCAAGAAATATTTATTTATTTATGTAATATTATAATGTTTAAAATACCATTTAGGATGTCAGCTATTTCGTCAGCAGCTCGGAACATTTTGGCTTCTATAATGATGTTACGGAGCGTAGTGAGGGTAGGCCTCACGCGCCCCGACGTGCCCCACTCATCAAACAATATCTCGGCACATTTTTTGTTTGTTGTTCTTGCATGTTCTTCTATTAACCTGTAACAGATAACATTTGCAATAGATAGTACATGTCGTTAACACTTATTCATCCCCCTACGGGTCTCCCCTCAATTGAAGGGGTTTAGAGCTAACTCCAAGATGTTGCTCAACTACGTGTTGGTCCGCCAACGCGCGGAGGACGGAGGTCAGTGTTTTCAAGTCAAATTATTATTTATTATTATTTCCAACGGGGACGCCGGTTGTCGGGCGAGTGATCAGCCTTACCTGAGGCCATTTCATCCATTTCCTCTGGTCCTTCCTTTTGGGGGAGGATGTGGGTTTATCCGGCAATCACGGCGTTCCGTCGTGGATGGCCATTAGACCGTCATCTAATGACAACAGCCGGGACCGAGGGCTTAACGTGCCCTCCGAAGCACGAGATATTAATAAACTAGCTGACACACGCAACTTCGAAATGAAATGATTTATTTATTCAGCCATTGCGTCATTGTGGGCACTTACTAATTTTACTTTACTACTTTTTCTATGTAATATGCTGTCGCAGACTATTTTCATAACTTTTTAAGAGGAACAATTCCGTCATAAATATTCCAAAAAAAACCTATTTTTTGCAACCTTTATCAATGATGCTCCGCTCCTATTATACACATAGCGTGATGTTACATACCTATAAGCCTACCTCAATAACTGGACTATCCATGACTAAAAGAATTTCTCAATTCGAACCATTAATTCCTGAGACTTATTTATTTAAATTTTATTGACCACAAATTACCTAAGGGGACTTAACACTGCACAAAAGGCGGATTTACTCGTAATGTTAAAATCATTTTCTACCAGTCAACCTTTGGGAAAACAGCCCTCTTACCACCAACTGTTATTGCGATTCAATAACTGAGCGACTCTATTTCAAATAGTATAAATATATTTATTGGTTTGAATAAACGTTCTATTCAGCTATTGAATCGCAATAAGAGTTGGTGATAAGGGGGCAGAAATTAACAAACGCAGCACTTTTTTCTTTTTTGTTTATATATGAGAGGGGGGCAAAAGAGCATGTGGGTCACCTGGTGGAAAGCAATCACCACCACCCATGGAGATCAGCAACACCAAGGGGCCGCCGATCCGTTGCCAGCCTTTTTTGGGAAAAAACGAATCTTGTCCCATGTCGTAATTGTTCCAAAAACTGCTGAGGGAACTTGATTCCACAATATCACCTTTCGTGGTATAAAATGGTATAAAACTTACAAATAGAAGAAAAAATCTAAACTTTAATTATAACGCAATAGTGACAAACACACATACACATTACATAATATTACATAATTGCCGCGTACATTATGGCCTCTCCCTACTGCTCTCTCATATAATAAATAAATAAATAAATATTGTCAGACAAATTACACAGTGCCATCTAGCCCCAAAGTAAGCGAAGCTTGTGTTATGCGTACTAGACAACTGATAAACATACTTTTTTTTTGTAAATACATACTTATGATACATAGAAATCTGGAGCAGTTTGTGTGACGACACGTACGTACTGTTAGGATGGTTCTTTCATTGTATCTAAAATGTTATAACATCATTCTAATGTCATGATAATTACTTTGATTCTCTAAATTTATTGTCATTTAATTCAACACATAGTTTTTATATTTTTATATGGCGCCACTGAAACGGAGCGGAAGCCATGACTACAGCGCCTTGTTTTATTCATATGAACGTCTTATTGGTCGGTGCTATGGAAACAGACCGGAAACCGTGACTGTGTCACCTTATTATTTATTCTGATTAACGTCTATTGGCTGACGTCATGAAAACGAACCGCAGTCCGCGACAATGGCGCCACCATCATTTTTCACTTGTACATGCCGGCAATTTTTGAGCGGCATTCTTTGGCTGACTAGCATGAGTAACACTGTATAGCTCTGAAGAATAAAGTGTCTTTGAGTTTAAAGTGTACTTTTAATTCACTCGCCCTTTGGATTAGAACTTTGGACAATAATACGTACTCACGCCTTCAGGCTCTGCACTGACACGTAACGTCATTGTTTATGAAATAGTTATCGATGCGACTTCTATGAATTAGCCAGGGTGTGATAATAGTTTATAATTTATTTTTAAGTTAAGATTTTAAATTTAAAGCAAAAGAAGATTCCAGAAATGTTTTACCTCATGTGTTCATTAGTGTACTTGGGCTCAGAGTCTTTGTCCAAAGGGTTCTTAGGTATGCAGGACATCACTTTTTTCCAATCGGAATTGGTCTCCAAGATATCAGCAATTCGGCATAGTGGTCCGGGGGGCATTTTTCTTAATTCCATATCTTTATACATGGTTCAGCTTCTAGAAATAAAAAACAGGTTGACAGATGAGGAAGAGAAAAAAGGAAAGAGATGCTGCGATAACATAAACAAAGAATTGTATTAAAAGAAAGAAGTATAAAAACAGAAAAAATAACTATTAAACTTTCGTGTTGCATGATTTTTATAAAATACAACAGAAATTAACGCGATCATGCATAAGGGTGTTTTCTATTTGTCATGTATTAATTATTCATATACCTACTTTGTTGTGTATAATAAAGTTGGATGATGTGGGTACTTCACTTATGACAGTGACATTAAAACACGTATCAGGCTACACAGCTTGTTTCATTTAAATACCAATTTAAATACATATTTCTCGAACATATTAGTGGCGACGAGTGTTAAAATATTGTGAAAATGGACAAAAAAGCAGTGAAATTCGATGTGTTTAATCCACAAACGGACAATTGGGACATTTATTTAGAACGTTTAAAATTTTGTTTCGAGGCAAATGGCGTCGTGTTAGATGTTGCAAAAAGGGCTAACTTCTTCACTGTATGCGGTTCACAAGTTTACGAAACGTTACTTGCATTAATTACGCCGAAAAAAACAAATAACCTGACATTTGATGAAATTGAATCAGTCCTAACCAAACATTATAGTCCTAAACCTAATGAAATATCAGTGTCGTTTAAATTTTACAATCGTAATCAGAAATACGGCGAATCGGCGTCAGACTATATAGCACAGCTGAGAAAACTTAGTTCTGGTTGTAATTTTAGTGATCTGGAGAGAATGTTACGTGATAGACTCGTATGCGGTATGTGCGACGACAAATTAAAGTTTGAACTGTTAAAACGTGACAATTTACGTTATAAAGACGTGGTGGATGCTATGCTATCATCAGAGAGCGCGGGTAGGGATGTGCGCATGATACAGACAGCTGCGACCGGCGCAAACAACGCCGCGTCCGCGCTGCCGACCGCCGCCCGCCCGCTCGAGCCGTCACCGCCCGTCCCGGAGCCCATGGACATTAATGCAGTCAATTCCAAAGCAAACATTCGCTTATGCTATCGCTGCGGTGATCGCCACGCAGGGGAATGCCGTTTCGTCAATGCCGTGTGTAGATATTGCAACAAGAAGGGGCATTTAGAAAAGATTTGCATGATGAAGAGGAAGAACAACAGAAAAGTCAATTTTACAGAAGATACATACGACGGTTTGAACGGACTTTATAGTGTACAGAGCACAAGCCGCGTGCCGCCCTATGAAGTGGAAACGATACTCGCGGGCGTCCCGATTCGAATGCAAGTCGACACCGGCGCCAGTTTTTCTATCGTTAACGAGTACACTTGGCGCTCATTGCGCGCCCGAGTGCCACACGCCGCGCTACGCCCCGTCACACTTACACTACGCACATGGACCGAGACACCTGTTAAGCTGCTGGGGCAGATGACACTACCAGTACGTTATAAGAATGTTGAACGCGAATTATCTGTTATTGTGGCCAGAGGTAACGGTCCCAACTTGCTTGGCCGCGACTGGCTGGCTCCATTGAACATAACAATGAACATCAATTATATTTCAAATGCAGATCGTATGGACATGGAAGAAATGCTATCTAGACACAAGGCGGTCTTTCAAAATGGACTCGGTACATACCGAGGGCATCCTATGGCTATACATACAAAGCCATCGGTAAACCCAAAGTTTCTGAAAGCGCGTCCGGTCCCGTACGCCATCAAAGAAAGGGTCGAGGCAGAGATAGATAGGCTGGAAAGCGAAGGGGTGTTACGCCCTACGTCCTTTTCAGAATGGGCTACTCCAGTAGTACCTATTGTAAAAAAGTCTGGTGAAATAAGATTATGTGGGGACTACCGAAGTACTGTTAATGAAGCTACGGAATCAGATACCTATCCGATGCCTACTGCAAATGAAGTTTTCGCCACAGTTGCTGGAGGAAGATTTTATACCACCTTGGACTTAGAGAGAGCTTATACACAGGTGGTGGTAGATGATAAGACAGCAAAGCTTTTGACCTTGAACACCTGTAAGGGCCTTTACACTGTACATCGATTAGCCTTTGGAGTAAAAGCCTGCCCAGGTATTTTTCAGCGGTTGATGACTTCTTTGCTGGCGAATATTCCAGGAGTAGCTGTTCTAATTGACGACATAATCGTGTCTGGCCGTACGATGCTGGAAATGCAAGGGAGACTCGATACTGTGTTGGAGCGAATCGGACAAGCAGGACTCCGACTCAATAAAGACAAGTGCAAGTTTGCCAAAGATAAAGTTGAGTTCCTTGGTTTTATCATAGACTGTAACGGTATCCATCCAGCACTAAGTAAAGTGGAATCAATATTGAATACTCCTGCACCCAGAAACAAAAGAGAGTTACAAGCCTTTCTCGGGCTATACAATTTCTATGAGAGATTCATACCACATAAAGCAACATTATTAGAACCTTTACATCGCTTACTGGACACACGACAGGTATGGAAATGGAGTGACAGCGAGCAGAACGCATTTGATACTGCAAAAAATTTACTAACATTTGATTTAACACTAGTTCACTATCACAAACAGTTGCCATTAGTGTTGACATGTGACAGTTCGGAGTACGGAGTGGGAGCAGTACTATCTCACATTATTGACGGTCAAGAACGACCTATAGCCATGGCTTCTAGAACACTACATACGCATGAACGTCGCTATTCCCAGCTCGACAAAGAGGCCACAGCGATCATGTTTGGGATTACCAAGTTTCACAACTATCTCATGGGAAGACACTTTTGTATTGTAACCGATCACAAGCCCTTGATTGGTATTTTTGATCCAAAGAAACCAATGTCAAACATGCTGTCACCACGTTTAACTAGAATCGCTATTGCTTTGACCTCGCATGATTATGAGATAACTTATAAACCGGGTGCACAAATAGGAAATGCTGACAGTCTAAGTCGATGGCCACAACCAGTACCCGAGGTACCAGAACCACAACTGTGTGAAGTTTTGTTGATGGCAGAGACACCAGAAGATTTTCCATATGATGTTGAACACATAGCTGCTGAAACGAGAAGAGACAAGACTTTGTCACAAATAATACACTACATACAAAGAGGTTGGCCTGCGAAAGTAACCAATGCTGAAGTCCATCCTTTTTGGTTGAATCGTACGGAATTATCTCTCCTAGAGGACTGTATATTGCTGGGTAATCGTGTGGTGATACCTAAATCACTCCGTCAAGCCATGTTACGCATGTTACACAAAACCCACACTGGTATAGTCCAAACTAAAGCCTTGGCAAGGAGCTATGTATGGTGGCCCGGTCTGAATGAGGATATACAGTCACTGGTCAGTGGTTGTTCCAAGTGCCTCGAAAATCGGCATATGCCACCTAGAACATCGCACAAATGGATAACACCAACTAGACCATGGTCCAGGGTCCACATTGATTTTGCGGGGCCATATCAAAATAAATATTTTTTAATAATGGTTGATTCTTACTCCCGCTGGCCTGAACTGTTCATGGTGAACAACACGACTTCTGCCACAGTCATCCGGCACTTGAGACTTACATTCGCTTCACATGGTTTATGTGAGACACTGGTGTCTGATAATGGTACCTGTTTTGTATCAGGTGAAATGAAACAATTCTTGGAAGCTAACAACATTCGACATGTGACATCTTCGCCATATCATCCGGCTACTAACGGGTTAGCTGAGCGAATGGTTCAAACCATCAAAGACAAACTGAAGAAGTTAGATGACTTCACCTGGGATGTGAAAATTCCAAATTTGTTACTTGGTCTCAGAGTCACACCATGCAGCTCTACAAATAAGAGCCCTGCTGAACTGTTAATGCATAGACGTTTGCGCACACTGTTGGACACCATCCATCCAGACAATATACAACATAAAAAGACAGAGAAACAAATTAATGACAATAATACGAAAAAGACTAGAGAAACAAACATAGGTCAAGAGGTAATGTACCGTAATTACAGCAACAGCGGCCCGAGATGGCAGCCAGGCAGGGTAGTCGCCAAGAATGGCCCCTCAAATTATCAGGTCAGAACTAATGATGGGTCTATTATAAATCGTCATATTGACCAATTGATTAAAAAGTCAACAACGCTGGACTCCAGGTCAGAGGAGGGCGAGAGAGTGTTTATAAATACCACACCACAAAATGCTGACCAACACTTGGAGCCAGAAGATCAGAGTTGTAGTCAGGATTCGGAGTCGGATATAATTATAGAAATACCCGATGCTGAGAAGTGGGCAGAGATGCTAGGGATCCCATCTACATCAGAAGGATCATATGCCGAGCCAGGAAAGATAAAAAACAAATTAAATGTGCATTCTAAATCACCATATGACAGACCTCATGTATTTAAGGATAATTATATGTCTTAGTTTCTTTATATATTAGTTTACACTTATGAGGGAAGGTATGTCATGTATTAATTATTCATATACCTACTTTGTTGTGTATAATAAAGTTGGATGATGTGGGTACTTCACTTATGACAGTGACATTAAAACACGTATCAGGCTACACAGCTTGTTTCATTTAAATACCAATTTAAATACATATTTCTCGAACATATTACTATTGTTGGCCGTGTGGTTTCTGGCAGACTAGAATAGAATCATTCCATCTCTTCCCGTGGATGTCGTACAAGGCGACTAAGGGAAAAACATTATAAAACATTGATCAGGTTTCCCCAATCCGTGTGGCCAGCATGGGGAATGTAGGCCAGATCCTCCTTCTGTCTGGAACGGACGAGAGAGGGTCGTGCTCCTGTAATGGAGACTGGCGTCCCATAAGCTAATTCGGAGACTGAAACTGAAGGTTTGCTTCTTTTTTTTTTGCTTCAATATATAGTGTGAATATGCAATCAGATCAGATAGGCGGAACCCTTATCAGAAAACCATTTATTTCTAATCTCAGGTAATTACACTTTAAATGTTGTTAGTACACTGTTAGTAGTACTCTTTAATTTAGATTTCTAGGTGTAGTTAATTTAATTATCTTCTAAATCCGAGACAAGAACCCCTCTTGGGTAAAGGCCTTCCTCCATCCATAACTCCCTGTCCTTGCCCAGAGACATCCATTCTTTCCCAGCACACTTTCCACCAGTCTCTTCAGCACGCCAACACATCTCTTCCCCGATGGTCCCTTCTATTTTGTGACAAGTATTGTTCATGTTTTATCTGAATAGTGCAATATGTGACCAGCTCACCACCATTTTAGTGTTATAGCCCGTGTGAGAGCATCAATCACTTTGCTCTTTCGTCTTATCTTTTTGTTTCTTACTTTGTGTATATTCCATATTTTTAAGATGCTTACTTTCGATTTGATTGGTTTTTAATTTGCCTCTGGGCCCTTGTGGGGCATGTCTTACACTTTTTTTTATAAATGATATACTTGACCTTTGTATTTTTTTAATTTACTAGAATTTCTGAACACAATATTCAGCCAGAGTATGTACCAAATATTCACCCACCAAATCTACAGCAGATAGTCTCCACAATCTTGCATTTTAGAATAGATACACACAACATATATATAGATAGGACAAACATTTGTGTGCATGAACATGTCTGTTTGTCTTAGTCTGGGTGTTTTCTATGTATCATAAGTATGTATCATAAGTATCATAATATCCGAATCTAGGCACTCCTAGGTATGACTAAAGGTATCACACCTCCCTCTTCTAAAGCAAGTCGAGCCTTGTTCGTTTCGCTAACTCGGCTTTTGGTGATCACAAGCTAAGCCAAAGCTTGTTGCGGAATCACAACGTGTTGAGAGGGGTTTTCTTCAGGGTTGATTCACTATCACTTTTTGGGAACACACAATCTAAAATGTTATTAAAAACTTCCTCTTCTCATAATAAAATATATTTCATCAAAATAAAACTTAAAACAATAAACCACAATCTACCACATCTTTTTCCTGATTCTTCTTGACTACTTCATTACAACTAAATTTTCTCAAACCCCAAACAAAATACATTCTTTTATTTAAATTCAAATTCCTACAATGTCACTATGTTTTTCAGCCATCAATAAAACCATAAACAATAAAACTAATTCTCCAACATCCCCCCTTAAATTAATATTACCTAACTTATTAAATCCCATACACATATTCCCCACTTAACAAATCTATCTAAATAAATATAACCCCATAAATATTAATTTAAAATAATTCTACCTAAACAACCTTAATATATAAATTTCAAATTAATCAATCAAAACAACCTTAAAACTAAATTTCCAATTAATCAGCCAAACAACCTTAACCTATCATTATATCTATAACATTACATTAAATCACTTCACTATGTTCATTTTTTAATTAAGTGTCACTAACTATATATTTCCTTAGTCTTAAAAACTTTGTTCTGTCTAATCCTTTTGTCAATATGTCCGCATAATTTGAATTTGTTGGACAGTAGAATATCTCAATTTTATTTTCTTGAATTTTTTCTTTAATAAAGTGAAATCTAACGTCTATATGTTTACTTCTTCTATTCAAGATTCCATTTTTAATTAATACAATAGCCGACTGATTATCAACAAATAGTTCCGTTTTTGGTATTTTACCAGATATTTCATGAATTAATTTTTGAACGTATAATAGATCTTTAATGCATTCGGCAGCTGAGATGTATTCTGCCTCTGTACTGGACAGAGCAGTCACGGACTGTTTACGCGAACACCAATGAACAGGTCCACCACTGTACAGGATGACAAAGCCAGTCGTACTTTTCCTAGTATCAGGATCACCGGCAAAGTCTGCATCACAATACGCTCTCAAAGTTAAATCATTCCCTCTCAAATAAGTAATCCCATTCGAAACAGAGCTTTTTAAATACCTAAACAAATTTTTGATATTTAGAAAATCATTTAAGTTAGGATTCTCTTGAAATCGACTACAATACCCAACATGAAAAGCAAGATCTAAACGAGTTTTATTCACTAAATATAATAAAGAACCTATAAATGTCCTATAACGATGCACATCATCAATACTCCCTTTCCCCTCTTGATGTGTATCGATCAAAATATCCGGATAAACACTTGGTTTCAAATTCTCATAATTATATTTATTAATTAATGATTCTACATATGTCTTTTGATATATTTTTACAAAATTATCTCTAACGTCTATATCAATACCAAGAAACTTTTCAACTTTATCAAACTTTCTCATTTCAAATTCTTTTTCTAATTTTGTTATTATATTATTTAATTGTAAAATATTATTTCCGATTAAAACTCCGTCATCAACATAAATTGCTAAATATATTTCTTTCTCTTTACAGAAAAATAAACAAGGATCTAATTTTAATTGTATAAAACCTAACTTTTTTAAATATTCGATTATCCTCTTGTTCCACATAAGTGGTGCTTGTTTCAGTCCATATAAACTCTTCTTTAATTTACAAATTTTATTCTTACTATTTTCAATATTATAGCCTGTTGGTATTTCCATAAAAATTTCTTCTTCCAAATCTCCATATAAAAATGCTGTCTTCACATCAAATTGCTTCATCTTGTATCCTCTTTGAGCCGCAATTGCCAACAGTAAACGTATACTTGTAGTATTAACCACTGGACTATATGTTTCTTTATAATCAATATTATATTTCTGTAAGAAACCTCTTGCTACTAATCTAGCTTTATATTTTCCACCTGGTTTAATTGTAAAAATCCATTTACTTGTAATTATTTTTCTATTTTCTGCTTCTGACTTATTTACAATAACCCATGTCTTATTCTTTTCCAAAGAATCTTTTTCTTCATCAATGGCCTTTTGCCATAACAACTTCTCATCGCCTTTAATTGCTTCACCATAAGCAACTTACGACTTCACCATACGAACTTTCTAAATCATAATCTTTCAATCTCTCTGGTAATCTTCTCTCTCTTTTAGGCAAAATTCTTCTAGGAATTTGTTCATTAATTATTTCATTTGCATCTTCAAATAGTTCATCATCTTCATCTTCATTTTCTTGAACATTTTCATTTAAAATCTCTGGCTCCACTATTTCATTTACACAAACACCATTATCATCTTCACTATTATTATTATTTAAAACCTCATCATTATTCTTTAAACTTTCTTCATTATTATTTAAAAATTCTTCATCATTATTAACCGCACGAATTCCATCACAATTTTCTAAATTATAATCATCGACAATATCTATCACTTGTGTATTTTCATCACTATTCGACCCTGCATGACTATATCTATAATTTCCCCTCTCAAAGTGAGAATCACTATCCACCGAACACTCATTAACATTTTCATCACAAAAAATTCTATATAAATCCATCATGTTATCACTCGAATTATATTCTTCTAAAAATTCAGTAACTTTTGTTTTATTATTATCAAATTTAACATCTCTAGAATAATGTATTTTTAAATTAATTGGATCCCAAATCTTATAACCGTTATTCGTATAACCAATTAATAAACCCTTATTGCACCTTGAATCTAATTTACTAACATTAGGTTTATTATTTTTAAAATAAGCCAAAGAACCGAAAATATTTAAATGTTCTAAATTTGGAATTCTGTTGAACCACATTTCAGCCGGCGTTCTACTATTAATTCTATTCGAGCACCTATTAGTTAAATATGCTGCAGTAAGTACCGCTTCACCCCATAATTGTTTTGGTAAACTCATATCGAATAGTAACGCTCTAGTCTTTTCCATAATTGTTCTATTTAATCGCTCAGATTTCCCATTAAGTTGGGGTGTATATGGTATATTATAATCTATTTGAATTCCCCTTTCTTCAAAAAATTTCTTTAATCTATTACTAGAGTATTCTCCCCCATTATCGCATCTAAAAGTTTTAATTTTAGTATTAAAATGATTTTCTGCCACATTAATATAATTAATTATTTTAGAATATGCTTCATCTTTTCTTTTAATGAGAAAAACTTTCATAAAGTGTGTGTAATCATCTAAAAATGTAATAAAATATTTATATCCGTCAAAAGTTGGAACCCCTATTGGCCCACAGATGTCGCTATGAATAATTTCTAATGGCTTTGTAGCCCTATGACGTTCTGTTTTGAAAGGTTTTCTACATAATTTGGATTGCGTGCAGACTTCGCAGATGTCCAAACTATCTTTAATATCAAGATTAATACCACGTACTAAGCCTTTAGTATTATTAATCGAGGAATGTCCTAATGCTCTATGCCAAAATTCCTCTTTTGATATTCTAGAAAAGTTGACTGACCTTGAATTTCCTATGTGGTTAACATATTCAATAGGAATTCTTACGTAGTACAGGTCGTCACTGCCCCTGGTCGCAGTAAGAAAGCAGACCCCATCATCGTAGACCTTACATTGGTTTCTGAAAAATTTAATTTCATATTTATAATCTGTCAGCTTCGGTATTGAAATAATATTTTTTATCATTTTTGGAACATATAGAACATCACTGAAGGTCCAATTGTTATTTCTACTGTACAGTTTTCCTACTTTATTAACAGTATGTATGTTACCATCAGCTGTTGCTATTCTATATTGTTTATTGCTTAAATTTTGTAAATATTTATCATTATTAATTATATGGTTACTTGCTCCAGAATCCATTATAAATTCAACTATTTCATGTGAACTGACTGTTAAAGATTTGACATTACTTACAGTACTTGATCCTCTATCTAAGCAGTATTTTGTATAATGTGAGTCATTCTTACAAATACTACAGTTATTTTCTTCTTTGCAAGCTGTATGTTTATGTCCAATTCTTAAACATTTAAAACATTGTAGTGCATTTCCCTTGTATTCCATCCTGTTATGTGTATTTCTGTTTCTGCAAAATTTAGCAACATGTCCTTTCTTGCCACAGTTGTAACAGTCTTTAATATAAAATGTGTTGGCAGTTGTTTCACTTTCATCATTCTCCTTTCTGTCTTGATGATTTACCTCCACTAATATTCTTGAAATCAAATTACCTAAATTCCTATCTTGTTTTCCAGTTGATTGCCACGCCGTTCGAAAGTAGTCAAATTTTGTAGGTAAACAGCTTAATATTTTTGATATGACTTGCTGGTCTTCCATTTGAAAATCAAGGCTCCTAATTTTTGTTACTTTATTTTGCAGTTTACTAATGTCATTCATGATGTTTTCTGTAATTTTGAAATTATAAAATTCTTCCAATAAAGTGCAAATTTGTGTTTCTTTATTTCCCAAAAATAAATTATCTAATTTTGTAATCATATCCTTAGCGGTATTACATTCTATAATATGATTAATGTATTTGTCGTGCAAACTATTGATAATTAGGTATTTTGCTTTATTGTCTTTCTTTGTACATACCTTTTCTTTTGATTCGGCAGTCAAAACATCATGCAAATCTTTAGCGTGTAAAAGAATAAGCATCTTTTTCTTCCATATGGTATAATCACAGTCACTGTTTAGTTTAGGATAAAAATCAGTTTTAAATTTCTCACCCATATTTTCGGAATCCATGTTAATTTATTAATATAAACTCGTAATCAAAAAAATATTTTTTGCAAGGCCCATGACCTTTTGCGGAATCACAACGTGTTGAGAGGGGTTTCCTTCAGGGTTGATTCACTATCACTTTTTGGGAACACACAATCTAAAATGTTATTAAAAACTTCCTCTTCTCATAATAAAATATATTTCATCAAAATAAAACTTAAAACAATAAACCACAATCTACCACATCTTTTTCCTGATTCTTCTTGACTACTTCATTACAACTAAATTTTCTCAAACCCCAAACAAAATACATTCTTTTATTTAAATTCAAATTCCTACAATGTCACTATGTTTTTCAGCCATCAATAAAACCATAAACAATAAAACTAATTCTCCAACAAAGCTAACCTCGACTTGCTTTTAGATGTAACTAGTCTTAGGATCTGATGGTGGGTTATTTTAAAAACTCATTATCAAAATCTGTCACGTTGACTTATGTTAGGCATCGCCTTTAACTTATGATAGCACTAACAAAGATTCCACTTCCATACCTATATAAATACAAAATAAATAATCTTACTTTAAGACAAAACAATCAATAAATTTAGAATAAATAAAAACACAAATCAAAACGGTAAATTATATAAACTTACCAAGAACACAGGAAACACCAACGGGTAAGATCAAAGAATAATCAAAACGAGGAGGAAATCAGTGGAACAAATACATTAATAAAATGGGTAAAACCCAATTTAAAAGCTAAGAGTATCTAATAAATTTATTAGTTTTATTTCTGTAGTGAACACAGATGACTGACGGAAGAACTAATTAATATTGAAAAAAAATAACATCACAAAAATAGTGCAAGAAAAATAAAATAAAACTAGATAAACAAAACAGACAGAATGTACAGGTTATATACAGACAGCAGTACTTCAGTGTTGTAAACCTCTTATTTTAATTCTCCCTACAGTCTCCAGCTACAATGGCTTGTGAAACTCTCTTTCTTTGAGAAGCTCGATGCCGATGGTGCTGTAGCGCGTGTCAATTTTAATCGATCATGTATGGTAATAATATCTTCAATGTGGGACCTAACTTAATTAACAGACAACCTTATGGTATAGGACCAATCATCAAGATTGCCTGGAAGAGATCGCTCGCCGACAAGATACCGCCACTATACTTTTATTAAATGTTTTGCACTGTTATTGTATTGTTAGTTAAGCATTATCAACTGTTGCC
The DNA here is from genome assembly GCA_937001555.2 of Hypsopygia costalis. Taxonomy (NCBI): domain Eukaryota; kingdom Metazoa; phylum Arthropoda; class Insecta; order Lepidoptera; family Pyralidae; genus Hypsopygia; species Hypsopygia costalis. The sequence continues at coordinate 18,709,772 of OW443348.2, forward strand.
TGTCTATCGATGGGTTTTTTATTTGAAATTCCGTGATTCCGAGGGCACTTTTAACTCTACTCTACTTCTCTTTGACGTCTAGCAATGGAGAGAAAACTTGAATGTCAGATTATCTCTGATTTTCTTTGCTATGACTTTTCTATTTATGGTGCTAAGGTAACTGAATGGATGATCCTTCTGACGACGATCTATTGATAACAACATGCAATGCATAAGAGTTTTCGCGTTGACTCTTCTTATTTATTATATTTCGGTAGGAAATTAAACTTGAGCTAAAGCAATTTAAACTGGGTTTTATTTTCTTAAATGATTTAATGTATTTATAACATATCATATTGTGAACTTAATTAACATTTTTGATATAAACACCATTAAACATAAAAAAACGTATACAATGAAGAAAAAATACCCCAATATATTGGGGAAATAGAGTTGCCAGCACTGATGACTGATCAAGCAAGCACTTTGTCGCACTGTATCTCCCTGACTGACAGTAACAACTGTCAGTCACTGTCACTGTCTCGTTTCTATTCTTGGTTTAGCTGGCGACCACTCTTTAGCCGAAAATTAAATTACTTTGTATAATTTCATCACCGTCCCGACTTAAGAGATATACCGGAACAGAAGGTCAATTCACAGTTTCTCAATAACTTAACAGCAAAACCGATAGTGCAATTTTATTGTTGTTTTGTGCGACATTTTAAAATAACTCAAAAGTGCTACATATTTAGACTAAGAATCACAACGTATCCAGAAAGTAATCGTATCGGTCCGGCGATACAAAAAACCAAACTGTCCGCCCTTGGCCTAATCATGAGATTTCGACCAAGTGTGGATTCACTGCTTGAATGAATGAATGATACTTTATTCACAGAATATGGTTAACAATAAGGCGTTATAAATTGTATGGTCCTTAGCATATTCCACCAAAATGGCATGTGAATATTTATATAAAAATAAGAAAACAAAGTTATATATTTAAATTAACATTTTACATTGCAAATTAAATATTAAGTACATACTTATAAACATGTCATGATTTTAGAATTTATTATTGAAAAAGTCATTTATGGAATAAAAACAATTTGTGACCAGGAAATCAAATAAACATTTTTTAAACTTATATAATGTCAAACATTTCAATGAGTCTGGTAGTTTATTATATATTTTAATGCACATACAGTATGAGCTGTTGCTCCTATATTTTAATTTAGTATTAGGGTAAATTAAATTGTATTTACGTCTGTTCGATCTTTTCATTACATCGTCAAGTTTTTCAAATAAGTCTAGGTTACGTTTAACAAAAAGAGCCGTTTCATATATGTACAGAGATGGAACGGTCAGAAGACGGAGTTCTTTGAACAAAGGCACACATGTGTCGCGTCGATCTGCTCCACATATGGTACGAATACATTTTTTTTGGGCTACAAATGCTCTGTCCGAGTCTACCGAGTTTCCCCAAAGAACTATGCCATATCTAAGTAGCGAACAGACGTAGCCATGGTAAGCCAAAAGAGCAGCTTCTCGAGACACAATTTTTTTGAGCCTCCAAAGAGCAAAGATAAATTTGTTTATTTTTTTGCACAATTCTGATATCTGGTCTTTCCAGTTACAGTTAGAATCCAGAGTGATGCCTAAAAATTTGTTTCTTGTAACTTCCTGTATCCTGATATCATTATATTTAATAGTCAGATTGAGAGGTTTAGCTTGATAAGTCAGAAATTGCATGAATTGCGTTTTAGAAAGATTAATTTTTAAATTATTATTATTTAACCAATTTATAATGTCGATGAGAGCTATATTAATATCATTTTCAAATGTGTCAGTATTTTTATTTTTTATTATTATAGTTGTGTCATCAGCAAATAGCAAGCATTGATGTGCTATTGCTTCCGGAAGGTCGTTAATGTATATTAGAAACAATAATGGTCCTAATATACTGCCTTGCGGGACACCGAATTTGTTTACTTTATATGATGACTCGTAATTATTTTGGACTGATCCCTCTACTCTATTAATTTGGACACACTGTAGTCTGTTTTTCAAGTAACTTTCAAACCAAGATAAAGCTATTCCTCTTATGCCGCATTTTTCCATTTTGTTCAGAAGTATATTATGATCGACTGTGTCGAAAGCCTTGCTCATGTCCAAATATAGAACGCCTACTTGTGTATGATTATCAGCGCATTTCGTTATGATGTTATTTAATTTAAAACAGGTTAAAGTCGTGGATTTATTTTTTCTGAACCCGTGTTGTTCTGATCGGAAAAAAGACATTTTTGATAGAAAATTATCTACACGATTGTACATAGCTTTTTCATAGATTTTGGATAGTACTGGGTTAAGAGTAATTGGTCTATAATTAGACATTTCACATTTATCTCCTTTTTTAAATAGGGGCTTTACTAACATTTTTTTAAGTTTTACGGGGAATGAACCTTGTTCAAACGATAGATTTATTAGGTGGCATAGAGGATAACATAAGATGTTTGCTGTTTCCTTTCCTGAGCAAGTCTCCAAATAACACTTAGAAGTAAACCACTATAGTTTCCAGAAGTGATTGATATCAGTCCAGCAATATTATAGCCAAAAATGTCGCTTCACTGCAAGGGTTTAGTAGTGTGCTGATGGTGGAAATGATCAGTGCATAAGATTTTAGAAACAAGAATCTTTGACCCGTTGAGTTGTTCCGAAATGTCGCTCAAAACAGCAGAAAAATTGTATTATGGGTTTTACTAATAAGTTAACGAGAAACTAACAATTACTGATGAGATTTTTCGGTATATATCCCAAAAGTCGGTATATAGTACATAGTGAAATCAAATTAACTTGATTTTGGGAAAAATAATTTTCGAGTGTAGGATGGTTGCCATAGTGAAACAACTAAGAGTCAAAGAAGAAGAAAACTAACTAAATAAACTGACTTGACTGATATTCTCTTTCTGAGCGCGCGTAATTCTATTTAATTATAGTATTGCATTTCCTTCAACTTTCTGTAAGCTACTGAAATGTCTTCTGTTGCTCGAGCTGCTCGTCTAGCCCGTGAGGTGAAAAATTTCGAAACTAAGCCTCCATGGGGCATCACTTGCACTCCCGAAAAAGAAGACAACTTCGATGTTCTATCAGTTAGTTTGATGGGGCCAAAGGGATCTCCTTACGAAAATGGGAATTTCAAGCTAACTGTGACCATTCCCGATAAGTACCCGTTTGAGCCTCCGTTGTTGAAGTTTACCACGCCAATATATCATCCTAATATTGATAAAGGTAGTTGTTTATGTTACTTTTTAAGCCCGAACTGTGATAATTTTTATTTATAGGAAGACCTGAGATAAGATTTACAAAATCTAATAAATAAGAATCTCGATAAGAATTGCAAAAATCTGAACTGTTTTATTTTACTGTCATTCTCATATTATATCTTATGTTAAACCTCATACGCTATGATTTAAATTTGAATAATAACATTTATAACCCCCTCTTCATCAATCCATTATGACAATGGAGCTCTGCTTCCATTATTGGTGGTTACAATAAAAAACCTAACTGAAAACATATACAGTGCGAATTGTAAAAATTACATTTAAAATACAGACCATCAAACATTTCGGACTTTTACTGTAAAACTTTATAAGTGAATAGGTAAATCTTAGGATTTACTGAAGTTAGTGAAGCTGAAAATGAATATTTTGGCTTATCCTTGACCGACGACCACAAAAAAGCTATTGGATGTGGAAAGTGGAGGATTGCATATGGTGGAAAGCATTGGGAAAGGCCTATATCCAGCAGTGGGTAGATACAAGCTGATAATGATGATGAATGATAATTGTTTGTCATCAGACATTATATAAAAAAAATTGTGTATATGAAAAATTTAATTTAACCCTTTAACCGCCACGAGCGGATTAATCCGCCAAATATTTTCGTGCCCATTTCGCCAAGGACGGATTTTTACGCTCAAATACCACTACTCAGTAAATCTGCCTTTTTGTTTAATAGCTCTGTATTATATAAAAATAGTGTTCATTACTTGATAAATAGATAATGAAGTTATTATTTACAATTTATTACACTTAAGTTTCTTTATTATAGGACTTAAAATTAATGTCTAAAGTTAAATAAATTACTGATAGTATTTTTAGAAAAGTGTATTGATGTCTAGCGCCACGGCCGGAAAATTCCGTTAGTAGGGATGGGGCATTGTTTATGCCCCATGATGATCGACAGATACAAAAATCCACATAAATCAAACTATTTCTGTTTATACTGACTTATTTATTATAAAACAAATAAAGCAATTGTTACTGTAGAAATAAATGAGTTTATTTTATTTTGTTTTAAATGAATAAAGCCCAAAACTGTCAGTGAATGAACAAAACTGAATTGACAATTCCCATCCCTAGTCTGCATGTTTTTGAACGAATGTTATATGTATTCCTGTAGCCACGAGCGGAGAAACACGCTCGCTTCTGACGTCATAAAAGAGTGCCGCCTTCTGGAATTTTCCATTAGTGTTGTGCTGCATTATACGTGTTTCATAAGTGTCATCGATACAATTTTCTTTATACGCTTTTGTTTCATTGTTTTACCAAAATACTTACTAATACAAGTAATTTTTCGAGTTATGGAGGGAAAATAGGTACCAAAATGGCTTGGAGGGACTCACTTTTTTTTTTTTTTTTTATAATACGTCGTGTGGCAGACAAGCATACGGCCCGCCTGATGTGAAGCAGTTACCGTAACCGTATTAACGCTCGCAACATAATATATCACTTGCGCGCCGCCACCCCCGCTGCCAACGCAGCATCTCCTTCTTTTCCGGTGACCTCACTCACTCACAGGAACACAACAACCCTCAACGGAATTGTTATTTGGCTGCGGTATTCTGTGAGGTGGAGGTACATTCCCCAGTCGGGTAGCTTACAATTACGCTCCCTACCTCTCTTTTCGCCAGAGCTTCGTTTGTCAGTCAGCAGGGTGCACCACGTGCAGGTGAAGTTGGCTTTGGTTCAAAGATGTTGATAAACCACTTACACCCCAAAATTCTCAGTGATTATTTCGACTAATAGAGGGTTGAGATTTCGAGTAATGGAGGTTTTGGTGTTTGAAGGGAAGGGAACAGAGGCCCAATTCTCGTAATAAAATTCTCAACGGCATCGTAACGACTTCGCCCGCTCCCTCTCTGGCACGTTGTAAAATAGATAAACCAAAGAGGGACGAGACCAAGTCGTTCCGGTGCCGTTGGGAATTTCATTACGAGAATCGGGCCTCTGAACATTTCTTCGAGATTTAGAGGTTTTCGACTTATCGAGGTTCGACTTATAGAGGTTCTACTGTGTTATAAATAAAATTATTAAATTACAAAGTAACGCTTTCCATATGTTAGGATATTTAAATTAAACTGTAAGCGTTCGAAAGAGATGCATTTCCAATATCGATATATATACTGAACATCTCTATTAGTTGTAGGTATTTATTTATCGTTTTACTGTGCCTGGCGCTGGGGGCACGACAAGTGATATTAAGTAAAGCGTTTAAAAGGTTAAATATCTCTATAATATTTATTTCCAGGAGGCCGAATTTGTATGGACATGTTAAAAATGCCACCAAAGGGAGCCTGGTTACCGACTATCACACTGGAAAACTTACTGGTCTCACTGCAGACTCTGATGGCCAATCCGAACCCTGACGATCCTCTGATGATGGATGTAGCCAACGAATACAAGTACAATATAGAGAAGTTTCTGGAAAATGCTCGAAAATATACGAACAAACATGCAGTTTGAAGTTTGAATGTGGTTATTCAATTCAATTCAATTCTTCTTTATGGCGATCGTGATGTTCTCGCCAATGACAATGCTATTTATCTTTAGCATAGATAACTGAGTATGTGACTATGCTTAGTAGGTGACTCTGCTCAGAACTGGCGTTGTGAGTGTATTTATACATTAAATTACTAATTTGAATAAAATACTCCAATCTGTTGACACACCTAAAACAAAGACAGACACAACATATATGACAGCACATAATGTTAGTTAATTATAGTTTTGACAAACAACTTAAAGTCTAATGTTATTTGTGTTAATATAATTGGACAAAATATACACAAAAGGGGAGGAGTTCACAAATGTCAGAAGGGATCTAAAATCGATAGGCCGGGGAATAGAAAGAGGGAGGAGATTATACAAGGATGAGGAATTTTTGGAACAATTAAAAAAGATATGATCAGGAGATGCCTCGTCCAGACCACACTCGCACAGTGAGCTATCCCTCACCCTAATTTTTGCTAGGAACACGTTCGTACAGGCGTGTCCTATTCTTAAGCGACAGATAACTGACGTTGCCCGTTTATTGATGTCGCGATATTTAAAAAACCAAGGCTTAGGTGGGATGTATTCTTGGATAGACGCATAGTATTTGCCCTTCACAGTCTTGGATATGTGCCACGTCCTGTTCCAACTAGCAGTCAACTTTTCTTGGGCGAGCGGGAGTAGGTCGTACGAATATGACATACACCTAGGAGACAAACTGCCACTTTGAACGGCCTCCCTAGCACAACTATCAACCGTTTCGTTTCCAGGGATACCGCTATGACCTGGAATCCACACAAGAATTACCTCTAAACCCTTCAGGCGGCATATATATAATGCTTGTTTTATAGATAGAATGACGGGGGCCTTTGATTTGCTACGAAACTGATTAGCGGCAATCGCGGCTAAGCAGCTTTTAGAATCTGTAAAAATAATAGTTTTTGAGATGTTGTGTGCCTCTATATATAATACTGCCTCCAAAATTGCAGTGGCCTCACCAGTAAAAACAGAACAAACAGCCGGGCATTTAAAATTTAGGATTATTTTGTATACCGGGATCCAAACTGCTGCTCCCACATAACATTGATTAGAAATTTTTGAGGCGTCGGTATACATGATTAAAAAATCACTCCAATGCTCATCAATAAAAGCTTTTAATTTTACTGCAGCCGATGTACACTGCTTCTCTATTCCAATATCAAGGATTATGTTAGGGCGGTGAATAATGGCTTCATACGAAGTATTGAAAAGAGGGTTGAGCCTGCTTTGGAATATTGGACCAGGGAGACGTAGGTAGGAAAGGAAACTATTAAATAGGCACGGCGACTCTTTGTGAGCCCAATATCCACCCAAGGAGATATATTCTGAAAGCTCATGCAATTTGGCTATCAGTGGATGTCCAGACAGCTGGAAAGCTTTATGCAGAAACCTATCTGACAGATATTGCCGCCGCAATTGGAGAGGAGATTCTACACATTCCACCTGCAAGGCATTAATAGGGGATGACTTCATTGCTCCAATAATGATCCGGAGGCACTTGGACTGGATCTTGTCCAGAGTTTTTAGCGCCGCCTTGTTACACGGTTCAAGAAGGAAAGATCCATAGTCCAAGTGACTGCGGACCAGGGCGTTATAAATTAATTTCTGTGTATAGGGATGAGAACCCCACCAAACTCCAGAAAGTGAACGAAGGATGTTAAGATTCTTTTCAGATTTTTTAAGGATGTAATTAATGTGGTGGGTGCCTGTTAATTTAGTGTCAAGAAATACACCTAGAAATTTGACTGTATCTTTTACCGGAAAGATTTGCCCTTCATAGCTGATCGAAATATCGGGTATAACTCTTTGCCTTGTGAAAATAACGACATTACTTTTGGGGATTGATATTGAAAGTCCGTGTTCAGATAGGTATTCTTGCAGGTAAGAAATAGCTGAATTCATCCTTGAAGAGGATTCTGCAATACTGTCTGTAGATATGTATAAAGCCAGATCATCGGCGTATTGAAGGATGCTACAAAAAGAGCTGACAGATAATTCTAAGTCATATGTATAAACACTAAATAGAAGGGGGCTTAGCACTGACCCTTGTGGAAGACCTTTCCATACTTGTCTGGGGGGGGCAGAGTAATTTTGAAAATTAATTGAAACAGACCTGGCCGAAAGATAATTAGAGATATAGTTCACTAACCTCACAGGGATACTCAGCTGGAGCAGTTTCTGCCTGAGCACCGGAAGTAGTACATTGTCGTACGCGGACGACACATCGAGAAAAACGCCCAACAAGTGGTTACGTTTGGAAAAGGCCAACCTTATATCAGTTACTAAGATACTTAAGCTATCCATGGTGCTAAACCCTTTACGAAATCCAAACTGGCTCTTGGGTAGGATTTCCTTGCTTTCTAAAAGCCACTCGAGGCGGTTCTTAATTAAGTGCTCGAGGATCTTAGCCATGGTACAGGACAGTGCAATAGGACGGTAACCTAAGGGGTCAGAACTTGCCTTACCTGGTTTTAGGATAGGGATGACTACTTGGGATCTCCATTCGTCAGGCGGAATGCCTGAAAGGAAGAATTGGTTGATGATATCAAGGAATACTTTTTTTGTGGCAGAGCCGCTATTAATTATAAATGAGTAGGGGATACCATCCACTCCGGGAGAAGTATCTCTTAAACCATCAAGGGCAGCATCGAATTCCTCACAGGAAAAGGGTGCATCGAACGGATCTGAGGAAGGCGAAGGGTTATGAAAGCTGGCTGCCTCCTCAAAGGATGGAACTGTAGGAGGGGCCAATCTTCGAGCAAATTCTTCAATCCATTCTGTATAATCATTGGAACTGATATTGAGTTCATTGGATGTAGAGCAACGGTATTTTTTAACATTACTCCAAACCATAGATGGTTTTGAGCTTGGTGATAATGATTCGCAAAAATTATGCCACCCCATTTTCTTTTTTCCCGCAAGCATTTTTGTGGTTTCAGCTGCTGTCTTCTGGTAATTAAGATAATTGCCTAGGGACATGTTCCTTGAATATTCCCGTTCTGCTATTTTTCTATTTTTAATTACAGAGTAACACTCTTGATCCCACCATGGCGGAGGTGACGGTTTCTTTTTTGGAGGTTTTTTGAGTGGTATACATTTATCAGCAGCCAAAAGAAGATTATTTTTAAAATTTAAGTAGACCGAATGGACATTGTTTTCGTTTACTGGTGGAAGTAGAGAGGTCAGTTCGTCTGTTATAGCAGCAAACTTGGGCCAGTCAGCTCTAACTGTGCTGAATTTTAATCGCGGATTAAATGTTGTCTTAGGTATATTTTCAGGTGAGAGAACAGATATAAGTATAGGGTGGTGGTCACTACCATATGAGCTGGGTAAGACTTTCCAGGAGAGTAGTGATGACAGGTCAGGAGAGGAAAGGGAAAGGTCTACGGCACTTTTGGAATTTTGGGAAGGGAATACTCGGCGGGTAGGGGAGCCATCATTGAGGATGCATAAATTTAATTCATCAACTAAATCCAGAAAAATGGGTGATAAGGGATCACAATTATGGCATCCCCAAGACGTGTGGTGTATATTAAAATCTCCAAGGATGACTATAGGAGGAGGCAGGGAAGAAATGATGGATGACAGTTCATTGAGGACAGAGTGATTAGGATTAGGTATGTAGACTGAAAGGAATGAAATGTTAAGGGTGCGGATAGCAACAACATTGAGGTCATCTGAATGTGCATGAAGAGGAATTTGGGAAAAAATGACAGACTTAGAGACAAGAATAGAAGCACCAGCATGTCCATCATTCCTGTCATCCCGGAGACAGGAATAGCCAGAAACCCTAAAGTGGGAATCAGGCTTAAGCCACATCTCCTGGATGGCAAGAACGATGGGGTTGAATTTATGAATAAGGTAAGATAAATCAGTTTTCTTGTGTTTAATGCTCCGACAATTCCACTGCAGAATTGTGTGCATTGTTTACAGATATTGAAATCAGCTCAGTAAGTTTTTGACTAACACTATAAGGTAATTGGGCATCACTGAAACGGGCAAGGAGATTTGTAAGAGTGGACAATAAAAGTTCTAGAAGGTTATCGTTGGATGATTCATTGAGAGCGCACCCATTAGGGCGATCCAACACCGGTGTCTCTATGATTGCAGCATGGGCTAGTCTGTCATATCCATGACCAGATGCTGGGGATGCAGGGCGGCGTGGGATGGTGACAGTTTTTCTGTATGAAGATGTTTGCGGAGAGTACATCTGTGTCATATTAGTAAAGTTTGAGTGCTGGAGTGGGGTATGGATGGTCCGGGAAGGGGGAGGATTGGGGGATAATCTGGCTGTATCGGCGAATGACCGTCTCGACTGAGGGAATCTGGCAGAAGCCTCCAGGTATGAGATATTGTCTTGGGACATGGTAAGTTTGATAGATTTTTGACGGGAGAATTCGGGACAGGAAGAATCTTTGGCAGTGTGACTGCCTGAGCAGAAAAGACAAGTAGGAGATTGTTTAGTACAAGCGACTCCTTCATGATTTTGTGCGCAGACAAAACACCTTGGGCTAGATCTGCACTGTGAGGTTACATGTCCATATCTGCAGCATTTATGGCATTGGATGATTGGTAGGATGTATGTCTCAACTGGCATGGAGGTATAAAAACAGTAGATGTTAGGGGGTAGTTTCTGACCTCTAAAGGTTAGAACAACGGTTTGTGTAGGGATCCAGGTCACACTGCCTGTATCAGTAACTGATCGCCTATTTAGCCTTCGTGCTTTAACAATTGAACCATATCCACTGGGTACATCAATGGCCGTCACAAATTCTTCAAGAGACCACTCCACCGGCACGGCCCTTACAATCCCCATCCTAGTGATATTAAAAGACGGTATAGAGGCTTCGAACTTTGCCGTAACTAATGCTGTGTGATTTATAAAAGAGTTGGCATCTACTGCTGTTTTAAACTCTACTGAAATCCTATTCCGTCCAACACGCTTAACTCCATCCTGGACAACATTTTTAATTTTTTGGTTGAACAAAAAATGTCCAAACTGAATAGGACGGATAGTTGGACCAGTTGCGGTGTCCTCGGGCCTGCTGACGTGAACAATAAAGGGGGCAACGTCAGTTTCAGTGTAAAATGGTTTATTATTCACAAAATCTGGATGAGAATATGTAGTCTGTACAGAGGGAGTCGATTGGGATGGGTGTGTAATTGACTTTTTAGGGGGTTGAGAACTACCTGATTCCGTCACTTGCGGGCGTTTTCGAGACGCCTCATTTTGATCATTTTGGGAATGGGGTTGCGAGTTGATAGAACCAGCTAATTGTGTGAATAATGGCGGCGTCTGACACCGGTCATTACAACCACCGCCCGGATCAGGCGGTTCTTCGTCCATCCTCACCACAATACACAAAAAAACACTTACTGATTAACTAATAATCCACCACCAACCAAAATACACAATTAAGGCACGTCAACAGTCGTTTTTTTTAAAAGAAAATCACGCGAAAAATCTGAGCACGTGTATCACGCACTCAGCCAAAAAGCAGAGTCCAATGTGGTTATTCTAGGTTGAGATTATAGCAGTTTCTACACAACATATACGAGCCTGGTGGTCGAATGGCTAGCAATGGCTACTTTGACTCCGAGGTTGTGGGTTCGATCCCCACACAAGACAAATATTTGTGTGCATGAACAAGTCTGTTTGTCGTGGTCTGGGTGTTTTATATGTATGTATTTGCAAAAAAATGCATTAAGTATAATATCAGTTATCTAGTAGTACCCATAGTATAAGCTTTGCATTGTAATTTCATACTTTTAAAATAGACTTTCCCGCCAAACTTTGATCGACCATAAAATAAGTCTGAAGGAAGATATTAGAATAGATAAAAAAGTTTGAGATCTTTATCTTATATATAAAAATGAATTGCTTTTTGTTAGTCTCGCTAAAACTCGAGAACGGCCAGGCCGATTTAGCTGATTTTGGTTTTGAAATGTTTGTCTTAGCCCAGGGAAGGTTTAAACGGTGAGAAATTTTGGAAAAAATTCAAGAAAGATAGTGAAAACAACAATTTTAATTTCCCATACAAAGTGTTCCTACTATAGTCGAATGTCATAACAGCAAAGATGGCGAACCTACTTAGCAAAAGTGTCATTGTCACAAAGAATCGACGTCATATTTGTTGGTTGTCAAATATGACTTTCTCAGAAGTGACATAGAAATGACACAATATTAATAGACATCAAGAAAGGAGTTGAAATATGTAGTGACTGTTTATGGTAAATCATGCTTTGTACAGTACTTAAGAATAAATAATAGAAATTTGTAAATTTCATAAACACTCGGATTGTAAATTACAAAAATGATTGCAAAAAATGTAACCAGTGTCAGCAATGCGAATAGACCAGAAAATGGGGGCTGAACGCAGAACGAGGTTTGTGGATTCACATAGAGTTGTATAACTTTGCATATGGTAAGACCTACATCACATTATATAGGTTTGTCATGTTAACCAAGGTGATACCTATTACAAAATAAAACGGATCCTCATTATTTTCTGAAGTACCTAAATCTGTAATTTTAATATAATCATATTTTATCATTTAGTCATAAATTTATTTGGCGAGAACTTTCTTTACTGAAGTCTAAAGGGCTACCAGGTTTTTATATTGACATCATTCGAGACATGTACCGAAATTCCAAATCCATACTTTAGACCTCTGTCGGAGAGGAGAGACAAAATTCCCATTAACGTCGGTGTCCTCCAGCGATCAGTCTAAGTCTGTTTTTGTTCATATTAGGCATATTCTTATATATTAGACATTTGTGGTTTCGTATATATTAGACGAATTGTCAAGTAGTATCATGGATCCACATGGACCAGGGGGCTTACCGCCGAAGTTGAAGCCGATTACCATCGAATATTTTGATTCTAAAAATAGGTCTTACGTTTAAGTTATTGACAAGCATATTCAGCTTAGTCCGAAGAGCTCCAGAGTTACTGTCAGTTAAGCTAAACACAAGTATCATACTTCTAAATTGAAGTTTGATTTTCGTGATCAGAAACACCGTTGGGGATCGTCTTCAGCTTAGCCGGTAGGTGTCCATGTATGCTGATATAATTGCACTGGCGGATGCGGATAGAGGGCAGTTGGTGCGATGAGTGAATTAATGGAAGAGGTCACTTGAGAACTATGGGCTGAATCCGTATACGGGAAAGATCGAGTACTTTGGGCTGCAAAACAACAGATCCCCGAACGACCGTGCACATAAGGATATGGTCGAATGCACGGACAGTTTAAGTATTTGGGTTCTGTTCTTCGATCATCGGATAGCATCGACTGCGAGATTTCAGTAGCTTGGACTAAGTGGCTTGAGGTAACCAGTGTCATCTGTGACTAGGGATTGCAATCCCGCAAAGCAGGATCCCGCATTCCCGCGGGATCACGATGCTTTAATTAATCTGCGGGATCCCGCACATTCAAAGGGCGGATCCGCGGATCCCGCAAATAAAGAATTTGGCGTTAAAACTAAGTAAATTTTTATTTATTTCCAAAATCCAAAAAAGTACGATGAAGAAACCAAAAATACAGATCGTACATATACATTCTTCATGCCAAGAAATGTTGCAATACTTACGCCAAGAAATAAATAAAATTATAGAAAAAGTCGTAGTTCAAGACGATGAAATATATGCAGATGACGTCTTGGAAAATACACCTATAGCTAGAACATCTGCTACTGATACAAATCCTACTCTAACGCTAAAAGAAGAATGAGAAAAAAGCTTCTACAAGAAAAAAAATATTTAAGAAAAAACCAGACATTGTTGTCTGGCTTTTTCATTCATTTGACATTCGTGGTATTAGACGAATTGTGAAGTAGTATCATGTATCCACATGGACCAGCTCTGTGCGGTGGGTCGACGGGTGTTCATGTATGCTGATATAATTGCACTGGCGAATGCGGATAGAGTGCAGTAGATGCGATAAGTGAATTAATGGAAGAGGTCACTTGAGAACTATGGGCTGAATCCGAATACGGGAAAGACTTGGGCTGCAAAACAACAGATCCCACGACCGTGCACTTAAGGATATGATCGAATGCACGGACGGTTTAAGTACTTGGGATCTGATCTTCGATCATCGGATAGAATCGACTGCGAGATTTCAGTAGCTTGGACTAAGTGGCTTGAGGTAACCAGTGACATCTGTGACTCCGAAATTTCGTCAAGTTGAAAGGATAAATATATAAATCCAAGATTAGACCATTTTATAAGTTAGTAAAAAATCGTCAATACTTGAGCGACACGTACAGGTGTTGTCTTTCATGGAGTTGAATATGCTGCGCAGTATGCGCGAAGTTTCGTAGAAGGACCGCGTCAGGAATTCTCGGACATGGCAAGCAAACTGCAAGAGGGTCATTTAAGTTGGTATTGTCAAATTTTATGGAAAGCGGCAAGTTAGGAAACAAATGTCTTGCAATGGCACATCCTCCAGGTTCGGGCACACAGGGTAGGCACTTCTTAAAGAGACACAGATCTTAGATCGTATATATTTGTTAAGTAGATAGATGTAAGTGAAACAAAGTTCACCGGGTCATCTAGTTGTTAAATAATTTATACAATTTTTGAACATTGTCAAATAGCCTATTGTTTGACATGTTAAAAACAGATAACTGTTATTTCTCATTGCAGAAAATACTTCACTAAGTATATACTAGCTAGATACTTTAAGTGAGTGCGCCAGAATGGCCGGTCACTAAACGTGTATATCATTGAACGTATGCCTAAACATTGCTGCCTTATTGTTTCTCTTTGCTTCCCATTAAGAAAGAATTGCTTCCATCGTAAATTCAAAGAAATAAAACATTTTTGGGTGACCGACGGTTCTGACGTCAGAATGGCCGGTCACCTAGCCGTAGTTTCTTTGTTACGTGGAATTAAGAAAATCTTCGTAGACTAATCATTGCTGCCCGTTTGTTTCCGTCACACGTAATGTACGACAATTTGAAGTTATCGCCATAAACAGAAAAAAAAAAATACGCCTCAAGTTCCTGACAAAATTTCAAGAGCAATAACGCTTTATTGCTCTTGAAATTTTGTCACGAACTTGAGGCGTAATATTTTTTTTTTGTTTATTTTCTTACTTTACGAAGATTTTCTTAATTCCACGTAACAAAGAAACTACGGCTAGGTGACCGGCCAGTCTGACGTCAGAACCGCTGGTCACCCAAAAATGTTTTATTTCTTCGAATATACGATGGAAGCAATTCTTTCTTAATGGGAAGCAAAGAGAAACAATAAGGCAGCAATGTTTAGGCATACATTCAATGATATACATGTTTAGTGACCGGCCATTCTGACGCACTCCTTTAGGTTACCTGTAAGCAGGTAATCAGACTCTCTATGTAAGCACCCTATGTCCAGAGATATTCCATTATTAAAACATTGTTTTTTTTAAATTGCTTTAATAATGTAATATCTCAAATCTAAAGTGCCAAAATATTGTAAAAATCATGTTTGATGCTTTGAAAACACACCTTTCAATAAAATTGGTCCAGGCATTTTCATATGACTTTGAGTAACAAATATAAAAAGACCAGTGCACAATTGTTCCTTTTTACGATTTGATTCTCTTTTGGTTTGGATACTTTTGACTGCAATTCCAATGTCCACGGAATGGTAAGTCAGTATGGGTAATAAGTTTGATGCCTCCAGTGTTTGCAATCTATTTCCAAAACGGATCGACATTTTTTTTCTACAAGTGTAACAATAAATAATAGCATATAAGATTGGCTTAATTCCATTTATTTTTAACTAATAGGCCTTTAGGGATAATTTATTAATGTAAGCTTTTTTATGTTACTAAGGGAGCATTCCGAATTGCAATAAGTCAAGAGGTCATTGATTGGGGCTTACATTTCTGTAATTATTTGTAAGAAATCAGTATGAGATGGCATAAGATGTCTCTGTAATGTGTTTGATTTTTGCACATTTCGGAATGTACCCTAAAAACTTTGTATATGTTAAATATAGCTATGACTAGATTTTATATTTTTATATGTTTTAATATAATTATGCTGATTACAATTACATTGTTTTTTCTGATATTATATAAAATTGATGATTGGATGGCAAATTAAGGCTCAATGCTTATTAAGACCTAGTTGTAGCATATTGGTGTGGTCCCAAGATGAAATGATGCGGAATGACACGTATAGACGCATGTCAGGCACTAGTTTTTGCTTTTACATTCATCCATCATAGTTTTGGACTAGAAAATAAATCTTCCATTGCTAAGCACTCATCTAGTACCTGTGGCTTGTGGTCCATCCATTGTCTTTTGTGTCTGATGCTACTGCGTGCCGTAACCACATACACTTCACATCTATATCGCTTGACAAATCAAATAAAGCTTGGCTATAGCTAAGCTCTGTCGTCTCTGTCTGAGCTAAGCTCTCATGAGCTCATGAGACAGTGGTGGGAAGTGTCAACAACTCACCTCCACTGGATGGTACATAAGAGGTTTATTAGGGCCAGATTTTAGTACACTTTAGTGATAATATAATAAGTTAAGAATATCAGAAGCAACTTCGTGACAACCAAATGTCTGCGGGCATATTATATCATCAAATGTTCCGAATACTAGATTAGGAAAAAGAATTAATAAAATTCAGTTTCATTCATCGCTAATGAAAGATTTCTCTTCATCCAGTGTCTGTACTGCTATCATCACCTGAACTGGCACTCTCTGTCTCCGAGGAACTACTATTCCTCTTCACTTTCCGTACTGCACTTTCCTCAGTATTATTCACATTGTTATTATTACTCTCATCACATTTAGCTTCCTTTTTCTTTTTTTTATCATCACTAGTTGTTGGTTTTAGCGTTTCTGTGGAAACGGTTGCAACCATTTTGGACTCTATTTTGGTTTCTGATGGTTTGAAGTCCTCTTCGTCTTCCTCATCTATCGGTTTCCGGTTCGCTGTAGATGCTGCCACAGCTGTTTTGTAAGCTTCTGGGTATTGTGTACTGAAATTATACAATTTTAAAATTAATTTTGCATTAATGGTAGTTTAAATTCATTTTAGTCAATACACTATAGTCTCACATTGCTAAGAGGGGAAGTCAAATTCCAAAAGCTTCTATATCCTACTAATTTCTTCTGATTCATTTCGTTGTGAGTTCTAAGGCAGCCGTAGTGTTACCCCCGGGACTGTGTGGACTTCTCTGTTCATGTAAACGGCATATCATTTTTACAATCAAAGCATGTGGTACACCAACAGAGTGAATCAGAAAACTCCTGTGATCTTGCATTACTCTCAGGGGCTGTAATATAATGTGACACTTTTTGTAACCTGGACGATTGAGCAGTTATTTTTAATAGTTCTGTTACATACATATATAATAGTTTTCCGAAAAGTCTTGCTGCTTTTTTAGGAGTAACAACTGAGTTAGAATTGTGCTCACCGAATGCTTGCAAACAGATTTTCGCAGAATCATGTAAATAACATGTAGTGCTTAGCCTTTTGTATCAACAGTGACGTAATTAATACCTAATATCCATTTACAATTGGAGCTTGTTATGCACAATAGATCCAAACGACATTTTGTTACTATTAAGTTCTATCACAGTATAAGTAATAGTACTACGTACAGTATGGCCTCTCCCTGCCGCTCTCTCGTGATGGCCTCACCTCTCCTCAGACAAATCTGGAACAGTTTGTATGGCGCCGCACGCACACACGCATATTCACGCTCTACACAGACGTCATTGTTTATGTAGTAGTAAACGACGCGACATTTGTATGGAGTGACCAGGGTGTGGTTCTATTTAAAGTTTTATAGGAATAAAAATATCACGCAGTATAAGTTTTGGGAAGCATATGCCATCAAACATAGCATAGATGCTACTGTGATTATCAGAATGACAAGAATAATTTTAAGGTAGGTAGGGTATAGCGTATTTTTTAAGCTGTCCGACTGGGGAAGTACCTCCACCTTACAGAATACCGCAGCCAAATAACAATTCCCTGGAGGGTTGGTGTGTTCCTGCGATTGAGTGAGGTCACCAGAAAGGAAGGAGCTGCTGCGTTGGTAGCGGGGGTGGCAGCGCGCGAGCGATATTTCATGTTGCGAGCGTTAATATGTAGCCATATGTAACTGTTTCACATCAGGTGGGCCGTATGCTTGTCTGCCACCGACGTAGTATAAAAAAAACGAATCTGTATAGTGCATGATATTTGTTTCAAATGTGTTAATTATTTACTGTATGCCAAGTGGTGAAACAGAATGGAGCGATATAATCTTGTAACATCTGTTGTTCACAATAAATATATTTTGTATTTGTAAAAAAAAATGCATGAATCTGCTGAGAATATATAAAACTCGATTTGAAGTTTCTCACTATATAGATCTCTCCAATTTGGCATAATTTGTCGGTTGGATCTATTCTGCATAATAGGGTCCAATTAATATTGTAGTCAATGGATAAAGAGGGACATAATTAGAATAAAAAATCTTGTTATGAACTCTCAATAACCATTAATAAAAAGGGATCATTATCACAAGTTTCTCACCTAAGCTTAGTTTTGATAGCTCTAATTTTCTTAAATATGAATTCAAGGTCTTTTCTCATTTCGAGCAGCAGTTGTGTGTGCTTCCTAAATTCTACAGAAGCAGCTCTGAGCCGGCTCGCAGACAGCTGGTTGCAATTCGTCAGCATTTCCGTTGTCTTCTCAAATCTCTGTAACCTGATAAATAACACTTTAAAACAACAGAGTACACAATCCTCCTAATATTATGAATGCGAAAGTTTGTGGTAATGTGTGGATGCTTGTTATGCTTTCACTGGTAAATGGCTGAACGGATTTGGACAAAATTTTGCATATACAATCACTTGTACTATTTCACTTAATTACATTTATTGTTACCAATCTTAATAGTTTGATAATGCTGGAAAAACAAAACTGGTTGGTAATAATAAATTAAGTGGGATATACAAATGATTTTTTATAGAAAACTGTTCCACCAAGTGCCAACAATCACCAGTATCAACATAGGATACTTTTTTTTTTTCCATGTACATGTATGTGGGGGTAAAGCTATGAGTTATAAGCCTCTTGTTTTCAGTATCTTCTGTGTTATTTAGAACTATTATTTAATATGCAGTTATACTGACACCAATGCTGGGATCTTGTTTTCATTCTGTTTTCTCATGTAAAACGTGGATTTGATGAGAATATTAAGATTTTGTGTAACCTGCGTGAAATATGATGATGATTGTTAAAAATCTTGCAAGAAAATCATGTAGACTAATAGCTTTACTGGCTTGTGCTGTGTAAAACAATAGAATTCTACACGTAGAAGCCTGGTGGGTTGTTAGTCTTCTATAAATTTAACTGACTGACATATCAACGCACAGCCCAAACCGCTGAGTCTAGAGATTCCAAATTTGGCACAGTAGGTCCCTTAAGAAGTTTGGGCGTGCACTAAGGGTTTTTGAAAATTTCCGCGGGATGCGGGGAAGTCGTAATTCATAATACCTGCCAGCACCTTTATTGTAAGCTAATAAAATAATGAAAATTATAAAACTTACATATTTTTTTGAGCTCTTATAATAGTTTCCACGTCAGTTTGGTCAACCATTCCTGCTAATCCTTGTACAAAGACTTCGGGGGCCGAGTAGTTTTGAAAACATTCTATTGAAAAATCACTCTCGGGAGTATCGTTTGCCATTTTTCCTATCTATCAATTGAATTTCGATTGATTTATATTTTTCGAACTTCGAGATTGAAGAAAAAGATTATATTAAGAATCGATTCAGATTCAATCGGGATACTGTCACTGTCAAACAAAAAAGTAAATTACGTGCAGTGTTCCTATCATCTAATTTAGAATTTTCCCTTGCATCTGAAATGAAAATCGTCTAATAATCTAAGTTCTTATATTGACTCTTTTTGTAGTTATTGAAAATAAATATTATATTTTATGTACCTATGTACATTGATGAATTAAAATATGTACATTAAATATTGACACTAACTAAAATAATAATAGAGAAAACTAATGGCAAAGGAGTTTGAATATCGCTTCAGTTCATATCACTACCTAATATAAAACAAAGTCGCTTTCTCTGTCCCTATGTCCCCATGTATGCTTAAATCTTTGAAACTACGCAACGGATTATGATGCGGTTTTTTATAATAGATAGAGTGATTCAACTGGAAAGTTTATATGTATAATATATGCATAACATAGTAGAAAAACACTGATAATTTAGAGGTTTCTAATGTGATGTCGTAAATAAACACATTTTTTGCTCTTTCATTGCAAACGCTGGCTGAACCCAACGAGATAGATCAAAATAATGTAGTACAGTATTGTTCACCTTAAAATGGTCTACGAAAAAGTTCGCGATGGTATATGTCTATCTCTTAGTGGTAACACACAATAACCGTTATTTTATCCTTTGCTTTTTACAAGAAATAATGCCTTATTTACGAAGCGATTTTAAGCAATACAGAATTAATCCTTATCCAATTAAGTACCTTAAATACATTGCGCATTTAATATAGATCAATATGGCCCTTCACAGCATGTAATTTAAATGAATAGTTTAGAAGATATTACACATTTAAAATGCAGGGACATAACGGCTGTGGCGGTACCGGCCGCGGAGCCGGCGGCGTGTGCCTATAACTGGGGAAGGACTGGATAGGACAAAGCGCAAAGACCTTCTGTAGTACATTTAGTATCAGCATTGCACCCGTGCGAAGCCGGGGCGGGTCGCTAGTCAAAAATAAAATATAGTGGTCAGGTTTACTAGTTGTTGGCGTGGAAACGCGTCGACACGAATCCGTAAGTCTATTTCGGCAAAAGAAAAAAACAGCCGAAACTTCGGTTAAGCCGAAGCTAAGTCTTCGTGAATTATAGTCACTGAAGAACAAATCATAGGTTGATATTTTTAGGAGTCTATATTGTACAAAAGTATTGTTTTCGTTCATCCGTTTATTCCTCTTCTACAATGATATAGAGCCTAAGCTGTTGAAGATACAATCTTCATATTTGGTATAATTTGTATAGCATATTTTTTTTTGTATTTCGTCCATCAAGCTCATTCATTTGATACTCATTTATAAGTTAATGTGGAAATTATAAATCGCCAATTTGTGACGGTTACCATATTCTATTCAAAATGGCGCATTTAAGATTTTTTCATTGTCACGAAGCAAATGAGTGTGAAATATTTCAGCAGATTGGCCACTGAGAAATAGGTCAAAATTATTTGCAAGATTTGATTACAGACACCGCGGTGAAACTAAATAAAGTTTTTTATAATACGAGATTATAGCACATAATAGAAACTTTAATATGTCTAAAAAAGATTCGGTTTCGGATTGGGCTGAAACTGACACCGCGACCGAAGGTTCTGTTTCGATTTCGGCTGAAAGTCTAATTTTGGTCATTCAATAGTTATTGATAAATGGAACTCTGTAGTGTAGTAGACATCCGTCGTTAAATATTTAGTTATGAATTACATGTATCTTGACATTGTGCTTATTAAATATTTATAATATTTTTAACCGACTCAAAAAAGGTGGAGGTTCTCAATTCGACTGATTTTTTTTTTGTATGTATGTTATTTGATATCTTCGCGAATTGTGAGCCGATTTTCAAAATTCTTTTTTATTTGAAAGGGTATGATTGCAAGGTGGCCTATATTCACCAAGTCAGGATCTGATGATAGGATCCCAGGGAAATCAAGGGAAACTCTTAAATTTTATAAGCACGTATGGTCAAATTCTTTTTTTTTTATTTGAAAGGGTATGCAATCGGTGGTCCCATATTCACCAAGTCACGGTCTGGTGAGGGAATCCCAGAAAAATCGATGGAAACCCTTAAATTTGCCCTGTGGTTGCCGGCAGAGTAGAATTGCGCCACTCTATTACTTTGCGCTGGATGTCGTACAAAGGAATCTTGTGTGACGCAATAACTTTTCTCTCGGTAGACGGGCAGCAGCGTCTCTCGGTGTATTCCACCAATAAGCTGCGCCTGCCAGCTAAAGTCGGTTTTTATTTTTTCTTAAAAATCGTTATTAGTAAAGTATTGGTCAAAAAGTAGTGTGTACCTAATCAAAAATCTACTTTAGAAAGTTTTCCTCAAAATAAAATTCGCTAATAAAATTATTTTCTTATATTGAAAATACTCTAGGCAAAATACCCTAGTTATTGGGGAGAAGATCTCAAGTTGGCAGCACTGTAGCAAGCTGTCAGAGAAATACCAAAGAGTAGTTTTCCTTTGATCGTTGGCGACGACTATTCAATCAAAGATTATTTCGTAACTTGATAATGCAAGTTACTTTGTATTTCATCGTCCCGGCCTCCGGGGTATGGCGTCGTCAGGAATCCAATAATTCCTCAATAACTCAACAGCAAAACAGGTGCGATTTCACTGCTATTCTACGCGTCACCTTGGAACAACTCGACAGTGCGACTTAAACACGTAATCAAAAATTCCACTGATTATATCTCTCTCAAATGATCACTTGCACATCTTTATTATATATATGAATACACTCTCTTTATTATGCATCATTATATATTGAATATGAAAATTTAATTAAAGAACGGCCGCGCTTATCAAGTTCCCTCCAGAAAATCTCAACCAAAGAGTTAAATGTAAAAGTCGTTATTTAAATTTTTTCAACCATGGTTTAATCAAAGATTACTAAAATGAAAGAAAACTGTAGCAAAATCCTAAATTTATGAAGAAAATTCCATATTTTGCCGTGACTACAAATTCTGTTATGTACACAGTTTAATATCATCAAGTATTGGGATTCTTGGCGTCGAAGGTTCCAGTGACGTCTAGTTTTGAGGTCGCTTGAACGAAAAGGTCAAGGTGTTGCAAAAATACGGAGTGGGAGTACTCCTTGTACTCAATAGATCGTAGCAATACTTCTTATAATTAAACGACGAAAACGAAAATAAGGTTTTCAAACCTATTGGACACATTCTCTTTGGATTTCAAGTCGACGCGTATAGTTGGCCATGACAATTTTAACATTTCTTTTTGTTGAGTTGGAATGAGAGTGCTTCTGTGGTGGCCTTGAATAAATTTCATCAGGATCCGATTAAGGAATATTAGAATATTAAAAATGGTGAAATAATATCTTTTAAATATAAAGGAAACCGATTGCATTGCAACGACTCGACTGTTTCTCTTTTTAAAACACACTTTTATTAGCTTCACCCATTGACCTACCAATAAGTCAATGGCTTCACCTGTATGTTTGCTTGTTTGTCACTTTGTAACCAACTTCATCTTTGAACATAATGATTGTTTTTGAACGGTCAGATATAGTATTTTTAAAAATGGAAAAATTGCCCCCCGAAGCCTAGGTGGGATTTGAAACTCACAACCTCTCGATCAGATTTAATTTAGACCTTTTATACATATCAAGGACCGACGACAATACAATAATTTGATAAGTTCATATATCTATCCTGCTAAGGATCGCCAGGATTAATTAATTTCCTCACATATCACATCGAACTAAAAACTAAAGAAAATAAATAGTTAAAACATACTAAAAAACACGCTTTAGTGATCAATCGAACTAAAAAACAAAAATTAATTTTTAATATAATATGCCGAAAATGTAAATTACCGAAAAATACTATTATTGTGAAAAAAGTGATTTATCGAGCACCCCACGCGTTTTTTACAATAATACTTACTAATCTTTTTCGTTCATTTATATTTCTTCCCATAATAAAAAAAAATTCGTTTCTTGGTCCGATTGATCATAAAAGCGACTATTAAAGGTTCGTATAGTAACAGATAGACTTATTCGAAAAATATTTTTATTTTTACTAATTTACTTGACCTAACCCTTGTACCTGAAGAACAAATGGTACCCCGTATTGCTGAATGTTTCCTGTTAAGCTGCGCCGTGTTCTCAGTTTGTCCATATTCTGAAGTTTATTTTTTTGAACTTTTGTCAAAGGGAAAAAGCGACTTCTTGTTACTTCATGTATTCCTTCACGCTCCTCTTTGTCTAGTTGGACTCTGTATAGTTGGCGATACAACCATCGCGGTACTCTGATGAAATCATACTTTTTCTTGGTCGGAATTACAAGTGGTATATTCGCACCTGCGAATAATATCTTTGTAACCTCTTTGGCTACATCGGATTTTTTTAAATTGGTACCACGCCAGTCTGACATTAGATTTCGCAATTCCTTTAATTTCACCTTAAGATTCTCAGGAAGTTCATCCAAAGCATCAGATTCCCTGCCATATACAAATCTCATCGCGCGACTCAAAAGTTTCTGTTTAAATTCATTAAAATAATCACTTAGATTTTCAAGTGTCACTTTTGGATATGTATTTCTTACAACTTTGTCATACTTCTGAACATAATTGGCATGTTCAGTTTTTTCTAAACTATCTCTATTTAGTCCAAACATATAATCAACTGCAATGTTATCTTTCTCTTCATTTGAATTCTTCATTTTATTGGTGCCTTTAATCTTGCAAGCTCCATTTTTGCAATAATCATCTAACGCCCCTAATAGGTCGTTTAAATTATCTACATTCACGACTATTGCATCTAGATTATCACTGATCTTATATTTTTTACCAAAATTATCGAGTTTCATATTAAAATTATCATTTTTATCAACGCACCGTAAATCGTTTCGATTCTTTCCACATCCACACCGGAGATCATTCTTACCGCATCTCAAATTCGCATCCCTTCCGCATCTATCTCCAACACAGTGTAACTGATCGTTGTTGTTTAACTCGCAACGATCTCCAACGCATGCTGTACGAACATTTATTTTTTGTTTATCGTCGTCTCGCTGTAATTCCCTGACAACCTCATTAACTAATCGGTTTACGTCATCATCGGTTTGTTGGTCCTCAGGTCTACTAGATGCGCAATGGCCAAGTTTACAAAGTAAATCACTTTCTAGTTGTTTCTGTGATCGCTTTGACAGTATGACGTTCAGAGTGTGGATGTTTAATAAGTTAGCTTGATCGTTATGGTCACGGTTTACTTCATATCCTTGATTCTCGTGAAGCTCACGACTGTCGTGTCGTCCATGATTATTCTGATTTTCGTGTCTGTAATGATGCTCAGGCAAATCATGGAGGTTTACGACATCATGACGATGTAGGTCTAACTTACTCATTGGTGTACGCCACTGGAGTCTTTCCCGTGGGTTTATGTATATTTTGCGCAATAGTTTTTCAAACATGTCTTCATTGTTGTATCGACCGTTTTTTGATAACACTTGATTCTGTGTCATAACAGCTATTAATGTTAAAACAATTGCAATTTGAACTTTTAGATACATTTTTGAGAAATTAAAGACCGGAAACCTAATTAAGAATTAAATCCATATTCTGGACTGAGTACCAGAGGAATTTTTCAATTATATAGCCGTGTACAATCGCGACGCTATGCTGAAGAAAATTAATATTTGATTAGGCGTGTTATTGGACTCTGACTGTGCACATTCTAGGCATGTAGGAATAATTGGGAAATCGTCATATTAATCACGTTGAAGTTTAATTATAAATTATTAACACTAGAAATAGATTTTCTTTGCATAAATTATTGTTCGTAATTCAGACGTGTTAGAAGGGCACACACGTCTCTTATGTCCTTAAATTAAAATTCAAGTTAGCGGGTGATTGTTCGCATGTTTGCCACTATTAATTTCATCTGGTTATAGTCGTAAGTTTCGAGGAGGCTCTAGTTTAACCCGGGCACCAAATACATGGAAGTTTTTGCCTGGGATTGCAATGAACTCCATTATACACACTTCATTCCACTCCATTCTTCACAGAAGACACAGCGCAACAGCTATGTGATGGGCTTCGCTCATTAAGTAATCAATATATGTAATATAAGTACTATGCAGTCCGTTACGCATGGTTTGTGTGATGGCTTACATATAATTTCATACATTAACATTTATTTATAATATGTAACACTTTTTAATCACGGGTCAAGCCCGGTCATTTGATAGGCGTGCGCGGGGATATGGATCCAACGCGTAGAGGCCCCTTTGAGAAGTTTGATGTAATGTTGTACGCCCGCCGTGACCCGCTCCAGGATATGTCAATGGAACGACATACCCATGAGCAGGTCTCGGCAGGCGTTGAGACTATTGCGAAATGTGATGGAAAATAAATGGGCTATGGAGATGAGATCTTGGTGAACTTAATACCGGGCTACTAGATGTAACATATTATTATTTAAATTACTTAACAAGTTGGATCGGTTAATTAACAACGCCATCTCAGCCCCCTTGAAATAGATTCGCTTATTCATTGGTATGAATAAGCATTCTATTCAGTTATTGAATCGCAATAAGAGTTGGTGGTAAGGGGCTGATTTATTTTCTATGTTTTCGAAAATTCTATCACAAAAGACCGGTAGGCTGAAATACTTCAGCCTACCGATCTAAGCTTGGATGGCTACTCTAACGTAACTCTAACGGTTACTGTACAGAAATAGTTTAGTACTTGATACCGCGTACGTGAATTTCTGCACTTCCAAAGGTCGACTGATAGAGAGTGCATTTAGCATAAAGTCCGCCTATCGTACCATATTGACGTTAGTAAAGTTTCGAAATAAATAAAAATACCATTATAAAATTACCGTTCCGCCTGAACCAAGCGAGAGCACGGAACAAGCGATAGAGAGGCACGATCGACTATGTAACAAACATAGCCGATCGTGCCTCATCATGACGTTATCACGTAAAATTATCATCCGTAAACTGACTTTACAGACAACCAAGTACCTATTTAATAAATTCTTTGATCTCTAATGTAAAATCAGATCGTAAAGAGCTGAAGTCAACCGCACTTGGACGTTACGGATAAGTGAACGAGATAAACGTAGGGTAGGGCAATCAAAAGTAGAATTTAATCAGGTAGGGCAAAATCTTTTATGTTCAATATGTAACAGCGAGTCTGGGGAAAAGGGGTTTCTGTTAGTTAAGATTAATAGTACTTACTTACTATTTCTTATTATGCGGTAAGATAATGTTGAGTAACAACTCGCTTTGTAGTGTTCCTGAACGTAAGTGGTGAGCTATCGGAGTATGTACAATACAAAAATTCTTTATTACATTAAAAAAGAAAGAATGGAAAAATAGTGAAAATTTACAGTGTAACGTTATACGTTACTTAAAGAAGAACCAAATTACCTACTTAAGGAATTAAGAACCTTTTACCCACTTAAAGAATTTCAATAATTTCGAAGAACCCAACATTGAGGGCCCCCTGCTGCACGTCCCTATACCGAGCCATCATCCATCTTCGGCCGCCTTCGCCATGGAAGTACGGGACTGCAGAGACAAACTTATCAGCCGGGCATTGTGAAACCGATACTTATTTTTACCCGACTGCGACAAAAGGAGGGTTATGTTTTTCGAGAGTATGTATGTATGTATGTTTGTATGTATAATTGTTTGGCACGCTCTGCAGCCTGAACGGCTGGATGGATTTTAACTTGAGAGATGTCGTTAGATTCGTATTTGCTGTGAGAGTGACATAGGCTACATCAAATATAAAAAAAAATCAATATGGCGGCTGTGAGCCGCAAAATTGTCGTTGCAGCAATTTTTTTTCTTCTAAATATATCGATATGGGTATCAAAATAAAGGTCTCGATGACCTGATTTCAAATATATATTCGTTTTTGCCTGCGGCTTTGCTTGTATGGAATTATATTATTGTTGCGCGTGATTAATAAATCTGTTGTAGGTGCAGTCGGGTTTTTGCTTTTTTTAATTAACTTAATTTTAAATACATTTATTAATCGTGTACGCTGAGTCTTTAAATGGTCGTCATCTTACATCACCATACCCGAGCGCGACAACAGAAATAGTACAAAAGCGGTCTTTTATTGCGAAGCGATCTCTTCCAGACAACCTTAGGGTAGAGTTAACTAGATGTGTAGTAAAGGAATTGGGCATTTGTCATATCATAAATCACATTATCAGAATTACTAGTTTAATTTCCAATTTATATTTCCTAAAATCACTGATCTGAAGGCATCAAATATCCTGAAATCTCCACGCTAAGTGGTACGGCATAGTGCATAAGTATATCTTTTTCTGGGTTCACAGCTTCGTCGTACATACGTCTCGATGGTTTATTATTACTGTGAAGATAATTCACTAGTCTGTTAAGGAACCTTCTGTTGTCTTTGGTCCTGAATTTGTCCAGGTTGTTCTCGAAATCAGCGTAAGTTCCTCCTATAGTTAAAGTCACAGATTAAGCATCACACAGAATCATTACACTGTCACAGATTAAGGTGAAGAGTTTTGTCTGTATTAACAATAGGTAGAGGACTTTTTAGCGCGAACTTTGTGAGAGCTGTTGTGCTTCGTTGATTCGTAATAGAGATAGTGTAAAGGTGCGAATAATCATTTGAGTGCATAGATTTAGTAGAAACAGCAGAAAAATTGCACTATCGGTTTTACTGTTGACTTATTACAAGTAATGGAGAAACAAGAAGATTCCAGACGATATTTTTCGGCATGTCTTTGAAAGCCGGGAATAAGATAAAGAAATTATACAAATACGGGTTCTAAAGAACATTCATACCAGAGACATTGAGTGATAGAGAGTAGAGCTATTTGACCACAGTACCTAGTGGAATCTAGGTTTTTGCAGGGTCTGCAACGGCAGCGGCATTGGTGATCGACACTCACGTGAGTGATGTCTCAGGTGTCACAAGCGACCATAGGCTGCGGTGACTGCTTTCCATCGGTTAGATCGTACGTTTGTTTGCCAATTCGAACTTTGACTTCTTCGAATTAAAAACCTTGCATTGTATTCACAACACAGATCAGTCTATCCAAATCTGATGCTCATCATCATCATGCTGGCCTTAATGAAATCCAATCTTGGATATATGCCTTAATAAAATAAGGATGGAGTTTCCTCCTTTCCTACTCCTGGCGATTTTGTGCCCGTCTCTTCCAGTAGTGACCTGCGTATCGTCTGATATGATCCACCCAGTGATGCGGTGGTTGGCCTCGCCCCGAGTGTCTGCTATGGGTCTCCACTCCAAAGATCTCCTGGTCCAACGATACGTATCCTTTCTAGCTATGTGCCTTCTATCTCAGTATTCCGCAAAGTGTGTGCCGCTTCACTGGTGAACCGGGGGCATTAATGGGTGTGCCTTGGAAAAATAATATTTAGATATTTTTCCAAGGCACACCCATTAATGCCCCCGGTTAAAATAATATTTAGATATTTTTCCAAGGCACACCCATTAATGCCCCCGGTTCACCAGTGAAGCGGCACACACTTTGCGGAATACTGAGATAGAAGGCACATAGCTAGAAAGGATACGTATCGTTGGACCAGGAGATCTTTGGAGTGGAGACCCATAAAACTAAATAGTCAGAAGGAAGAAAAATACTTCAACAATAAAAAGTGATTTTTCGTTTAAGGTTTACCGCCAAAAATTTTCGTTTTCCTAGATGCTTTCCTAGATTCCTTAAACACAAAAAGTTTGCGGAACACTGCTCTATCTGATAGCGAAATTAAATTTCTAAGCTGAAATCCCTTCCAAAGGACCTTACCTTCACCACTAATCATATCGTCGTGATAAGCAAACGCATAATTATCTTGATTACTAGCACGTCTTCTGTATTCGTCTCCTAGTATGTTCTGGTAGGCTTGTTGTTCTTCTGCTATGTCGGTGACGTCGAATCTGTCGTTGTCGTCACCGAATGTAACATCAGGTCTCATGCCCGTTTGTGACACGAACTGGCATAGTGACGGTGTTATTATCGTTAGAAGGAATTTTGTGATCTGAAGAAGAAGATTTTTTTTTATTTTTTTTTTATACTACGTCGTGTGGCAGACAGGCATACAGCCCGCCTGAGGTGAAGCAGTTACCGTAGCCATATTAACGCTCGCAACATAAAATATCGCTCGCGCGCCGCCACCCCCGCTGCCACCGCAGCATCTCCTTCCTTTCTGGTGACCTCACTCACTCGCAGGAACACAACAGCCCTCAAGGGAACCGTTATTTGGCTGCGGTATTCTGTGAGGTAGAGGTACATTCACCAGTCGGGTAGCTTACAATTACGCTCCCTACCTCTCTTTTCGCCAGAGTTTCGTTTGTCAGTCAGGAGGGTGCACGTGCAGGTGAGTTGGCTTTGGTACAAAGATGTTGATAAACCACTTAGACCCCGTCGTTTACTTATATCCAATAATTAAACCTGAATCTCATTATCAGAATGGTTCTATTATGACTATGACGACTTATGACCCTGCTGATTGACAAATGAGGCTCTGGCGAAAAGAGAGGTAGGGCATAGCGTATTTCCACCTCACAGAATACTGCAGCCAAATAACAATTCCCTTGGGTTGTTGACTTCCTGCGGGTGAGTGAGGTCACCAGAAAGAAAGGAAGGTGTATAGGCTGGTACCAGATCGGCGACCCCATTGTCTTGCTGACCTCCATGGGCGGTGGTGATCGCTTTCTATCAAATGACCCACATGTCCGTTTACCCCCCTGTCACATAAATAAAAAATACCGGACAAGTGCAAGTCGGACTCGCCCACCGAGGGTTCCGTACGTAGTATCAATATTAAATTTGATATTTTTCAAAGAAATAATGCGTCGAAAAAAATAAATAAAATATATTTTGCAATGTGTACATCAATCCCTTTCATATGATACCCCATTTGAACTAGTAGTTTCAATTTGAAATTTCGACACCCTATAAAAAATATAGACCCTCTATTTTTTAAGATCTATTTACAAATGTATAGTTTTGAGATTTATTCCTGTACTTGTAGTCTATAACGATGTTACTTGCCAAATTTCATAGTTCTAGGTCAACGGAAGTACCCTATAGGTTTTGATTCACTTGAGAATGTCGAAATATGCGTTTTTCGCTGAATAAACGGCCGTAACTTTTTTTTACGTAAACTTAGCAGTTTGATTATTTTACAACTTCATGGGACCGTAGACCTGAGTATACAGTTCAAATTTCAGCTTGATACCTCCACGCATTCTCGACGTAGAAATTCTTGACAGACAGACAGACAGACAGACGGACAACAAAGTGATCTTATAAGGGTTCCGTTTTTCCTTTTGAGGTACGGAACCCTAAAAAAGAAGACCGCATGCGGGTTTCGGGACTAACAGACTTCCAAACAAACTTCCTTTTATCCTAAACATACGAGTACTTATCTACTTACATTACTCGTTTTGTCATGTCTAAAAAATATATAAAAATATTACCATTTTAAATTTAAATAGGTAAGCAATAATTTTACAATACTGAACGAATGAATCGAGCTGAATTCCAATTTTATGCTTTCAAAGCGTTGCAATTAATTTTAAAATTAATTGTTTTAACTTACACCACGTTCCGATACGCGCAATGTGAATTTAACCTATAAATTGTAGTGAATTCATAAAGTTTTAATCAAATGAGTAAGTATATGGAATTACACAAAACGGTTGCAATTATTATTAGTTTTTAATGTGGTCGGCCAAAATGTCTCTACCTCGCCTAGTAAAAAACGTAACTTAAGACCAAATGAAGGGCACAGGCAAATAACAGGAAATGTCAAAATTGTATTTTTTTCTATTTTCTATTGGAATTATACTCCTCCACGCTGCTTACGGGTTGGCGGAGGTCAGTGTTTTTAAGCCGCCTAAATCCACTGACTTAGCTTAACGACAAAAGCCGGGACCGACGGCTTAACGTGCCCTCCGTAGCACGTAGGAGCTCGAGACATTCGAGACATTGCTTGACTTGCGTCATCGATTAAACTGCCACGCGTAGCGACGCCATAGGGCTCCTCTACAGTACCTACTACTTTTCTCAATTTCGGCCCGCTACGCCTTGGATCGTTGGACATATTGAACATGAACAGTGTGTTATTGTCTATGATAACATGTCATTACATACAGTTGAAAAAGCATATACAAAAATACAGGACACGCGTGTCACACCAATCTTGGCATGCAAATATCATCATCATCAGGTCATTTTTAGTCTCCACTACAGGAGCACGACCCTCTCTCGTCCGTCACAGACAGGAGGATTTGGCCTACACTCCCCACGCTGGCCAGACGGGTTGGGGAGGCCATGCAAATATACTGAACAATTATTATTTATTACTATATATTATTTCAGGGTGTTAGTGGTTTATCAACATCTTTGAACCAAAGCCAACTTCACCTGCACGTGGTGCACCCTGCTGACTGACAAACGAAGCTCTGGCGAAAAGAGAGGTAGGGAGCGTAATTGTAAGCTACCCGACTGGGGAATGTACCTCCACCTCACAGAATACCGCAGCCAAATAACAATTCCCTTGAGGGTCGTTGTGTTCCTGCGAGTGAGTGAGGTCACCAGAAAAGAAGGAGATGAGATATATTATGTTGCGAGCGTTAATACGGTTACGGTAACCGCTTCACATCAGGCGGACCGTATGCTTGTCTGCCACCCGACGTAGTATAAAAAAAAATGAGATTACATTTACTATATATTTATGTGACATGTGTCTGTTCATCATATTTAGGAAACCTATGCTGAGTCCCTGCAAATATCCCGGGATACAATCGCACAGGCTAGGTAGAACGTATGGCATCGGATTCTTCTTTCCGTGCTTCCGGAGCATGGATGAAGAAAGAAAGGACCGATACCAAACTGTTATGTTATGTTAATGATTGTATTTTGTAAACAACCAATGTTATGTTAATGATTGTATTTGTATTTAATGTAACGATATTGGCAATTAAAAGAGTCGCCCTCGAGTTTCTTGCCAGTTCTTCTTTCTTGAGAAGAACTGGCAAGAAACTCAAGGCCGACTCCCCCGGCCTCGTCGCCGGAACTGGCACTTAAATTCACTTTCTCATTCAAGATAGTGTGATGAAAGTGAATCTCAGCTCTGCGGATTTAGAGTAAGTAATGATCTAGATACATGTTCTTATATTTAATTTGTATGACGTTTCTAAGTGCTTTATGATAATAATTAATAATTTATTGTAGCATGTCAATATATTATGAAACATGTCAAAGAAACGTTTGGGGTGTAAGTGGTTCATCAACATCTTTGAACCAAAGCCAACTTCACCTGCACGCGGTGCACCCTGCTGACTGACAAACGAAGCTCTGGCGGAAAGAGAGGTAGGGAGCGTAATTGTAAGCTACCCGACTGGGGAATGTACCTCCACCTCACAGAATACCGCAGTCAAATAACGGTTCCCTTGAGGGCTGTTGTGTTCCTGCGAGTGAGTGAGGTCACCAGAAAGGAAGGAGATGCTGCGATGGCAGCGGGGGTGGCGGCGCGCGAGCGATATCATCAGGCGGGTCGTATGCTTGTCTGCCACCCGACGTCGTGTAAAAAAAAAAAAAAAAAAAACTGATATTGTGAAAAAATAAAAGGATTAATAAATGATTTCAAAATTTAAATTGTCGGGTTATTTTTGACATCTACCTATTTTACTGGGGGGTAAGGGAGGCGCGTGCATATCACTATAACTCTTAAACATAGGCCCATGTAGTCTTTCTGCCACTGTGGCGAGGAGGCTATTGGCGCTGCCACGCACACGCCGAATCAGGGACGCCACTCTTTTACGCATAATACAATAAAAGTCATCTACTCGATTTTCAGCAAACATCCCTTACGCACTGCAATGTCGTGGCAGCCCCAAGAGCGCCCTGAACACATTATTATATTGGACACGCAGGACGCTACGCGCCCAAAGTCAAAGTCAAAGTCAAAGTCAAAATTCTTTATTCTGTGGGCCCTCGCGGGCACTTAGACACGTCTTTTACAATTAGGTATATTTTTTATCTACCAGCATTTCGGAATGACCATTGACGAGAAGAAATGCCGAAAGAAACTCTGTCAATATAGGTCTTTTTTTTTTAAATAGCCATACAATATTATCATAATACAATAAAAATAATGTCAATGTACAATAAAAAAAATGGTATGTCAACCAAAATAAGAGAGATAATAAAAAATAAAAAAACCAGTAAAATAAAATAGTAAAAAAATATAAAAATATAAAAAAATCATAGTATAGAGTGTATATACATATTGTATAAAGTCTAAATATGTATATCCACAATACTACTTGTAAAGATAAGACGCCTGTGCTTCACATCCTGTGCCGAGAATTTGCCATACATTTTTATCATTAAGGTAATCGTCGGTCCTGTAGTAAGCCTTTTTACATAAGGTGGTCATAATAAGCTGTTTGAATTTAGTGTCGGGTAAAATCAGGACCGACTCCGGCAACTTATTGTAGTAGCGGATGCAGTTTACGACAAACGAATTATTGACCTTCCCCAGTCTATGTTTTGGAATAACCAATTTGTTTTTGTTCCGCAAGTTGACATTAGTTATATCACATACTTTTGTAAAATTCGAAATATTTTTACGGACGTACATAATATTTACATAAATATATTGAGAAGCGACAGTGAGGATGTTTATCTCCTTAAATAACTCACGGAGTGAATCCCTAGAACCCAAATTGTAAATTGATCTAATGGCTCTCTTTTGTAATACAAAAATTTTATCAATGTCAGCTGCTTTACCCCAAAGCAATATGCCATATGACATAATGCTATGGAAATAACTAAAATAAACGAGCCTAGCAGTTGTCTCGTCCGCTATCTGTCTTATTCTCCTAACCGCATAAGCTGCGGAACTGAGTCTGCGAGCTAGTTTAGTTATATGAGGGCCCCATTGCAACTTTGAATCAATGGTAATACCAAGAAAAACAGTATCATTGTCATAAACTAGGGTGTTATCCTTTATGACTACATCAGCATGGACTTGCCTGACATTGGGTAACGTGAATTTAATACATTTAGTTTTGTGTGAGTTAAGAAGGAGATTATTTGTAGTAAACCAGTTCAAAATTGCAGAGAGAGCATTATTAACATCATCAATTTTGTCTTTATACCTAGCAACTTTAAAAATAAGTGAGGTATCGTCGGCAAACAGTACTACGTTGGCAAATTTTTCTACCAAATCAGGCAAATCATTGATGTATACCAAGAATAAGAGAGGACCCAAAATTGAACCCTGGGGCACGCCCATTTTTACATCAAATGCATTTGATTTTGTGCCATTTACATCCACCGTTTGAGTTCTATTACTAAGGTATGATTCTACCATTTGCAGAGCCTTCTCTTTAATACCATAATGATTTAATTTGAGCAGCAGTGTCTGATGATCAACACAATCAAATGCTTTGGAGAGGTCGCAAAACACACCGATAGCGTCCTGAGACGTCTCCCAAGCCTCAAATATGTATTTCACGAGCGCGATTCCTGCGTCTGTAGTAGACATTCCGGCGGTGAACCCGTATTGCTTCTTATGTAGAATGTGGAACTTATTAAGATGTGCGAGCAGCTGATTTGACATGATCTTTTCAAACACTTTACTCAATACTGGCAGAATAGAGATTGGTCTGTAATTCCCAGGCTCACGATTATCTCCTGATTTAAATAAAGGTATAAGTTTGCCAAGTTTCATTAAGTCTGGGAAAATACCACTCTCTATACTTTCATTAAAAACTATAGCCAGGTGAGCAGCAACAGTATCCAAAATAGGAAGAACAATTTGAGTGGACATTCCCCAGAGATCCTCAGATTTCTTAATATTTAAACGTTTGAATGTTCGAATAATGTCATCTGGGGTAATGTGACAAAATTTAAATGCATGCTCACAGGGCTGTACATTATCCTCAAGTAATCTTATGGATTCTGAGGCTGATGAATTGAGAGAGGCAGTCGTATCAATGGGAACATTGGTAAAAAAGTTTCCAAATGCATTAGCAACATCTTGATTTGAAGTTAATATATTATTATTACATTTCAAAGAGTAGTCGTTTTCTTTAACTTTTATTTTGCCAGTCTCTTTGTTGACAATGTTCCAAACAGTTTTACACTTGTTGGTAGAATTTTTAATTTTATTATTTATGTAGTTAGACTTGGCTACCTTACAGACTTTCTTAAAGATTTTGGAATACTGTCTAACGTGTTCTGTAAAATTGCCATCCCGTCTATACGATTTTTGAGCATACAAATCATATAGTGTATTTCGACTTTTATAAATACCTTTGGTAGCCCATTCACAAAATTTAATATTGTTTCTGACTTTAACCACTTTTTGTTCAAATATGTTATTAAATTCTTCAGACATTACATTAAAAAGATCACCATATAGTTTGTTAGGATCATTTTCCGTGTATACTATTAGTGGCAACTTATCCTTCAAAACATTTTTGAATTTTGATATTTTACTACCAGTAATTGGTCTGAACGAAATAAGTTTGGTTTTTTCCACAACTACGTTATTGAATACGACATATTGTCCACAGTGATCTGAAGGTAAGTCATTAATTATACATTTATTTAAGTACTCCGAATTACAGAAGACATTATCCAGACAGGTAGCGGAGGTTGGAGTAATTCGCGTGGGTTCAAGAAATAAGTTATGCAAGTTAAAAGATTTAAATAAATTTAAAAAATTTGATTTAACAGTACTATCAACAAGCAAATCAATGTTGAAATAACCACAAACAATTAGGTTCTTATTACTTTTAAATGCTAACTTTAATACATCCTCCATGACTTCCTCGAATATTTTGTACACACTATTTGGGGGTCTATATACACATATAATTAAATGTTTGTCTAACTCGGCACAAAATATCTCGATAGTACATTCAACAGAAAGCCGAGTAATGTCCACACGCTCTTTGACTAACATGCAATCTTTAACTAAAATTAATGAACCGCCTCTAGTAGTCGACTTCCTGTTGAAACAGCTAGCAACTTTGTAGTTATTAATATGAAAGATCATCTGACTACCGTTTAACCAATGTTCAGTTAAGCACAAAACGCAGGGTGGTGTGCTGTCTCCTTTACTATTTTCCCTTTTCATTAGTTCAATAACTCACAATATTTCTTCATTCTACCACCTTTATGCAGATGATTTACAAATATATTCTCAAGCCTCACTCAATAATATTTCTCAGGCCATTATTCAGATTAACATTGACTTAGATCTAATCTCAACCTGGAGTAAGCGATTTGGGCTGAGAGTGAATCCGAGTAAATCTCAGGCCATTATTATAGGCAGCCCGGTGTTCATTTCAAGACTTAATGTTTCTCAAATCCCATCGGTTGTGTTTGATGGTATCTGCATTCCTTTTAGTGGAACGGTTAAAAATCTTGGGATTATTTTCGACTCCACATTATCTTGGAGGTCACAGGTGGCCGAGGTTAGCAGGAGAATCTTTGCTGCATCTGCGTCACTGAGACGTCTTAGAAACTTTTTACCCACTGCCACTAAAATTGTTCTTGCACAGTCCCTTCTCCTCCCAATCCTTGATTATGCTGATATATCTTATCCAGACCTTAATGTAGATCTCTTGAACAAATTAGAACGACTTCAAAATCTCTGCATTAGGTTTATCTTTGGACTTCGTAAATTTGATCGCATATCGGAATATCGCGAAAAACTTAAATGGCTTCCCATTCGTCAGCGCAGAAACATGCACATAGTTTCTTTTCTCTTCTCTGTACTTTTTAATCCTAAAGCTCCTTCTTACCTTAAAGATTCCTTCCGGTTTTCCTCTTCCATTCACAATCTGCCACTTCGCTCCTGTGAAAATCTTACTCTTTGCGTTCCTTCTCATTCCTCTAAATTCGTAGATCAATCCTTTACTATTCAAGCTATAAGGCTCTGGAATAACTTACCTGTGACTATCAGAACCGCAAAATCTATTGAAGTTTTCAAAAAGAGTGTACATAATTATTTCCTTTCGCTTTGACTCCATCTTTGTATACTGATATTATTAGCTTTGTTATTTATTTATATTTAAGCTATGTAGGTATGTATTTTAATATATATTATGTTTTTTTTTTTCTTCTCTCTTATTGTTTACATGTATGTATATATGTATGTGTGTATGTATATGGACATATATATGTGTATGTGTGTATATATGTATGTATGTTTATATCTATGTTTTATATATGATATATAAGTGCTTTCTTGCGAACCCTACCCACTTCATGCATTGTTTCGTTACCTCAAGGTTGCCTTGAAAAGATTGCTTTCAGCAATAAGGCCGCCTTGTTGCACATAAACATTTTGTTAATATTTTAGTTATAATCTCTGTACTCTTATTGTGCAAATAAAGCATATTCTATCTATCTATTCTATCTATCTAAAACGTCAACATTTTTCAATTCTAAAAATAATTGTACAAGCAATTCGCTGCCAGGAAAGCTTTGTATGTTTTGATGTACAATTTTTAATTGTACATCAAAACATTTTGCCCTTTTAGAATAGTTGATCCAAAGACTGCAAGTGTAGAAGGACTGGCAGTATGCTTTAAACAATGTGACCTTCACACTATTTGTACACCTAGCAAATCTCCGGATCAACATATTACCCCGGACAGCCAGCGCCCTGCGTTCCCTTTCAATGTCAACATCATCATTGAGCTTCTCAGTGACCCAGTGTCCCAGGTATTTAAACTGCTTGAGTTAAGAGGAGTGCCACAGAGTGTAACTGTAGGTCTACATGGATAATGTTTTGTACCAGACCTAAACAGCAAACACTCGCTCTTTATAGAGTTATACCTGAGACCATGCGCCTCAGCATATCGCTCACAGACTGAAACAAGGTTCCTCAGAGCCCTGATTGATTATAAAGTCCAAGGAATAAAGATATTTTGATTTGATTTGATTTGGTTTGAAACGCTATCAATTTTTTTTGCATAAAGTTACCTAATACACATAGGTCTTTTTAGGCTTTTAATGCCTTTTTGCCATATTGCTGTCTCTCGCACTGCTAAAAGAGAAGTCAAATTATAAAAGCTTATTACTCCTCTGTAGATTCGTTGTGAGTTTCAAGGCAGCTGTAGTTTTACCCCCGGGACAATGCAATGGACTTCATTGTTCATTGCCTTTTTTGCGGTCGCCGCTGTTAATCCAGGCTACACAGGAGACACAGTGGTGGGAATATGCAGTCGGCCCCTGTGCCATCTTGAAATTTTGGCGATGTCGATAGTCCGCGATTTGTTATACCTATCCATAGCTTCTGGCCGTGTGATTTCCGGCAGACTAGAAATAGAAATAGAATCACTCCGTCTCTTCCCGTTGATGTTGTACAAGGCGACTAAGGGAAATACATTATCAAATATCGATCAGGCCTCCCCAACCCGTCTGGCCAGCGTGGGGAGTGTAGGCCAAATCCTCCTTCCGTCTATGACGGATGAGAGAGGGTCGTGCTCCTGTAGTGGAGACTAAAATGGACCTGATGATGATGATGGAGATGATCCATAGCTTCGAACCATAGATTTGTTAAAAATTATACCTATTAGAATCATATTCTGATCCAAAAAGTTACTTTCCAAAGCCACTAATGAAAAAACAATAAAAACACGCACGCCGGGCGAATTGCGAAACGCGCAAACTGTTGGCGGGAAAAAATGTCGCATGGCGGCGCTATGTGACGTCACGTCCGCTGCCAGATGACGCGAGCGCGCGCTCCCTTGATGCCCGTTTAATTGCAGGCCGCAGGGTGTTTTATTGCGATGCAGAGATTTTCAGTAATTTCAACCGCTGTTTGAGCACACACGTGCTTAGTTTGATAGATGCGTTCTCGCTACGGAACATTTGTCGGGAACTAGCTTCTGAAGGAGCGTTCGCTCGACTGTAAGTATAACAAGTTATAAGTTAAGTAATTAAAAAAATCAAACACCCGATTGCACCTACAACAGATTTATTAATCACGCGTAACAATAATATAATTCCATACAAGCAAAGCCGCAGGCAAAAACTAATATATCAAATATATCTTTGAAATCAGGTCATCGAGACCTTTATTTTGATACCCATATCGATATATTTAGAAGAAAAAAAAATTGCTGCAACGACAATTTTGCGGCTCACAGCCGCCATATTGATTTTTTTTTATATTTGATGTAGCCTATGTCACTCTCACAGCAAATACTAATCTAACGACACCTCTCAAGCTAAAATCCATCCAGCCGTTCAGGCTGCAGAGCGTGAAAATAACCCTCCTTCTCTCGCAGTCGGGTAAAAAGTAAGTATATATTATGTTAATCGAAATATTTTTTTCATGTGTACCAAACATCCACCAAAACAAAATTTTATATTTGTATTTTTTTTTTTATACTACGTCGGGTGGCAGACAAACATACGGCCCGCCTGATGTGAAGCGGTTACCGTAGCCATATTAACGCTCGCAACATAAAGTATCGCTCGCGCGCCGCCACCCCCGCTGCCAACGCAGCATCTCCTTACTTTCTGGTGACCTCACTCACTCGCAGGAACACAACAACCCTCAAGGGAATTGTTATTTGGTTGCGGTATTCTGTGAGGTGGAGGTACATTCCCCAGTCGGGTAGTTTACAATTACGCTCCCTACCTCTCTTTTCGCCAGAGCTTCGTCATAGTATAAATACTGGCCTCCACGAACCTGCAGTTGAGCAGTGTGACGGAGTAAAACACTTTATTAATATAAACACAAATCGACGCACATTAAACAGTACGT
Source organism: Hypsopygia costalis (assembly GCA_937001555.2). Classification (NCBI taxonomy): domain Eukaryota; kingdom Metazoa; phylum Arthropoda; class Insecta; order Lepidoptera; family Pyralidae; genus Hypsopygia; species Hypsopygia costalis. Next base: position 18,750,200 of record OW443348.2, read on the forward strand.
GGATTAACATGTCGATACAGAACTCTGCGCTTGACATCCTGGACTGAAAATTTACCAAACATTTTGACGTCATAACGTCTTATAAATCGAAGAACGCCGGCTGCACGCACGAAAAAGCATGACTCATTGTCACGTTCCGCCTGAGCCGAGCGTGCAAGCGAGAGCGCGGAAGACGCGATTGAGAGGCGTGATCTGCCTAAGCGTTTTGTTTGACGCATCTATCTCTCTTCCAAACCGGCGATGTTTTCTTATGACGTTATCACGTAAAATTATCGTCCGTAAACCGACTTTGCAGACAATCAATTTTTTTTATCATTTATGTAGTCATTTATATATATAAAATTCAAAGTCCTGACTGACTGATATATCAACGCACAGCCCAAACCGCTGGGCCTAGAGATTCTAAATTTGGCACGTAGACCTCTAGGGGTACACTAAGAACGGATTTTTCAAAATTCATCCCCTAAGGGGGTGAAACGGTGGTCCAAAGTTTGTATGGGAAAACGAGATTAGTTGGACTAAATTTTACACGAGTACTTCTATTGAGTAAACACGTGTTTGCCCCGAATGACACGCGAGCGAAGCCGCGGGCGAAAGCTAGTCAGTTCTATAATAAGCGTGTTACATAAAGTATTCTTTATCAGAATACTTGAATTTTTCGTTCACATCGCTCGAAAGGATGGTCATAACCTCGAACAACTTATAACAACTGGCAAGGTTGACGGCAAACGACCAAGAGGCCGCAGCCCGATGAGATGGTCTGACCAGATCCGCACATCTCTGGACTCAAATCTCCACAGTGCCCTCCGCGTTGCGAAAGATCGCAATAGTTGGAGAAAAATTGTTAGAAGGAAGATGTTTCTGCGTGGGAGTCATGACCCTCAGTAATGAGGGTATACGACGCGAGGAGGAGGATTCTTTATCGAAGATTTGAATTGCCTTTCAGGGAAAAATTAACTTGCAAATTGCAATATGACCTATACATTACAACAAGTGAAATTAAACAAAACCTTGTAAAGACATGTATACCACAACACACTGCCTATTCATCTACATTTCCACATTAGTATGCCAGCCAGCTGCCCACACTGCTGGAGTTTGCACAGCTGGCCGTCTTCACGCGCATCAGTGATGGCCACGTGCCTATTAAGGCATCATCGCATATACTAAGTGTATATCGTCGCTGATCTTGGGGGCGTAAGTGGTTCATCAACATCTTTGAACCAAAGCAAACTTCACCTGCACGCGGTGCACCCTGCTGGCTGACAAATGAAGCTCTGGTGAAAAGAGAGGTAGGTAGCGTAATTGTAAGCTACCCGACTGGGGAATGTACCTCCACCTCACAGAATACCGCAGCCAAATAACGATTCCCTTGAGGGCTATTGTGGTCCTGCCAGTGAGTGAGGTCACCAGAAAGGAAGGAGATGCTGCGATGGCAGCGGGGGTGGCAGCGCGCGGGCGATATTTTATGTTGCGAGCGTTAATATGGCCACGGTAACCGCTTCACATTAGACGGGTCGTATGCTTCTCTGCCACCCGACGTAGTAGTATAAAAAAATAAAAAAAACTATATGCATTATATCGTCGCTGATCTTTCTAATTGTCCTAAGTAGCAGTGGCATGATTTTACAGGACATTTGTTCAAAACAACTCTAGAAGCTAGAATTGTTCAAAACAACTCTAGTAGCTAGAATTGTTCAAAACAACTCTAGAAGCTAGAATTGTTCAAAACAACTCTAGAAGCTAGAATTGTTCAAAACAACTCTAGTAGCTAGAATTGTTCAAAATAACTCTAGTAGCTAGAATTGTTCAAAACAACTCTAGTAGCTAGAATTGTTCAAAACAACTCTAGTAGCTAGAATTGTTCAAAACAACTCTAGAAGCTAGAATTGTTCAAAACAACTCTAGTAGCTAGAATTGTTCAAAACAACTCTAGAAGCTAGAAATGTTCAAAACAACTCTAGCTTAGTAGAGCTCTAGGGTTTCTTCCAGCTGAACTAAACATGATTACCAACAATCTAAGCAGTAATGTCTTTGTCGCATTTAAAAAATCCGATGGTAAGCGGCTTCAGCTTCGGCGGTAGGGCCCTGTAACCTCACTCACTGACTCACAGGAACACAACCATCTCGAAACCTCTACTTCTTCATAAGGTGCCATCTGACATGGTAGAAATGTTCCCAGGTATGTTCTTCCCGTATATTGCCAAGGAGTCGCTGATCCGTTGCCAACCTATACTCCTTCGATACTATATCCTATCTGATGGTAAATCGCCTTCCGAAGAGCACTCGACAGGTCATCGAGAGGTCGTGGGTTCAAATCCGACCTAGGCGGGTAAATTAATTTTTCATTTTCAAAAATAAATAAATATTTCTGGATAATTTACACAGCGCCATCTAGTCCCAAATTTAGCGCAATGCTTGTATTATGGGTACTAGACAACTGATAAATTGTACTTAAATACATTTTTTTTTGTAAATATAGGTATACTTATTATAATACATAGTAAACACCCAGACCAAGACAAACAGACATGTTCATGCACACAATTGTTTGTTTTGTGCGGGAATCGAACCCGCGACCTCGGAGTCAAAGTGGCCATTCCTAACCATTCGACCAGCGAGCTCGTCATTTTCAAAAATATTTATAATGCATACCTTAGTTAATATTCCTGTTATCTTTGTGGAGAGAACAATAAATGTTACTGTTATTGAAGGGAGACCCACATCCCAACAGTGGGATAATTATAGGTTGATGTCGATAATCAATAGACAATTTTTATATAAAAAAAAAAAATTTCGTCCTGAATAATGCCCACATAAATTACTTACATAAAATAACAAAACGTAGATGGAAATGTGTTACGCATAAAGAGTCCCAAGTAAACACAACAAAACATAATAAATGGGAATACCAAGAGGCTTGCACGCGCCGCGCCGCCTAGCACTTTTCGCGAAAAGCGATTTTCCTATACACTTGTGCTCCACCGGGCGGGCGTTCCCGCCCTCTCGGCTCACTCAGTTCCAATTCGAGCGCGATTCGGAACGCACGCTGTAATTTCCCGCGCTGTATATAAACACGCTGACATTCCGTGTTTAAAATTTGTCTTTTAAATCAAAGGCAAAACTATTTTTTTTTAATTTTAAGTTTGGAGTTTGGACAGTTACGTTTTTAGTGGACTGCGTTTTGTGAACAGTGGACACATCTGCAATAAAACCGGGGAAAGCTGTTTGCTGTCAGCTGTAAAAAACGCTGAAGGTAAGCGTTGGGATTCTAATTTATTATGAAGCTATAAATCATAAAATATTTAAATTATTTTATAACTTTCACATGACAGAATACGTTTATCATTTAATCGTTTTTTTTCTAATACAAAGCAAAATTTTGAGCTGAATGTTTTTGTGTTTTTTTATTAATTTCTATTGCTTGAGTATTTTTTTATTCTTCTAAACCTTTACTCATCGCTCTTGTTATTAATATTCACAAAAACATTTGATAATGCAGCCGAAATGTATATGTATAAATATTTATACTTCTGAAAATATCTTAATCACTTCAGCGCGAATGTCTAATAAATGTATTTGTACTTTAACAAACATCTCGATTATTTTATTTATTTTATGTTCTCAATAAGATTTTAGATCGCAATACTTAAAAGATAAAGGTACCCACCCAATCTCTCCCTTTATAAGAATTTGTAAATTAATAGGATTTTTGTAGAAAGGCGACGTGTAAATCTCAAATTAGTGAAGAAATTTTATAATTTTCGCATATTATGTTATTTATTACTATCAATTCAAATTATTATTGCTTTGTATTATCATGACAAAACTTACATTATTTACACGTAGGAAAAAAATGTAAAATCGGAATCATTAATATTGTCCGAAATTAAAAAAAGTCCAGTCAGTATTGTTACGTATTTCTGTGTTTATTACAAACAAATTGAAGATTATATAAATAAAAATATACAAAAACAAAAAATCTTGAACTGGTTTGAAAAATTGATAATTTTATGGTACCATGAGTCTTCATTGAAGTAATTTAATTGACGTTCTAGTATTAAAAGGTGGAAGAGTTGAAGTAAGAATTTGTCGTTTTTGTCGTTTTGGTTTCATAAAGGAATAATAAAGCAAATGGTTGTAAGGTACAATTCACATTTTTTTTAAAGATTCTTATAAACGAGAAAAAAGACAAATAAAAAAAATTGGGCAGTAAAAAATTGGGTAGAGAAAAGGTCAAACACATAAAAAAATAAACAAGTAAATAATAATATCGCGCGCACGTTTCTTAAATTTATTTTTTTTCCATAAATATAATCAAATCTATGTGATATTTGTAATAATATACAAGACAAGTAAAGCTTTACGTTTTGAAAAAAAGAAAAATCCAAATCAGAAAAACAGAAAAGGCGTAAAGCTAACATTCACTCAAAATATACATTAAAAAAATACATTTAAAATTAAACAAACTTTTTACATTTATTTTAGTTTTAGGTTAGTTTTATTTTAGTATTATTAAATTTTAGGTACTTTAGTTTTTTAATTGAGTTGTACGTATTGTTTATTTGAATAAAAAAAGGATAAAAAAATACACAATATACAATAAAAAAAATTTTAGATCATATTTTTTAAGGAATATCTAAGTCATAAAGTGAGAGGAATGTCTAAGTTAGACATTAATTCGTGAACGCTATACATTCCTTCCAAAAACTACAATTTTTTATTTACCCATCTATTTTGTCTGAGAATATAATCAAAAAGTAAAAAGATTAAAAATCCTTCAACAAATCTCATTAGCGTGCCCCATTTCACCAGGCACAAGAAGTGGAATTTTCTGGAAGTTTATCGTTGGGAATAAATAAAACGATATTAGTTTTCATAAAGGCGCGCCACCTGGGCACGTGCGGCATCAGCTGTTACATCCAATATAGCGTCATTAAACCCTTCGGCGGCGGCTGGCGGCATACGCGCAAAGATATATTGCGTTTTTCTCTCTTTTCAATTCTGAATTTGAATTTTGTTACTTTTAGTAGGTTTGTAAATCTGGAATTTTTGTTCAGTTCTAGAATTATTGTTCAGTTGGTAAGAGTAGGTAAAGATACCTACATACGATTCAAAAATTGATTTCGTATATACGCTTACACTATCAAGGTATCATTTTATATGTATCATTATATACATAATAATGTTATTAAATAACATAGAAAATTAAAAGTAAAGATCGAACATTTTTATTATTTTCAATAAGTAATATTTATTTTGTGATAATATTAAACACTCTTGTAAAAGGCACTATAACAGTAGACTTTATATCTTACAAATAAACCTAATTAATCTCTTACCTTATCCATCATCAGACTATAATAAAATAATACATAATAATAAATAACCAATTTATCTATAAACTTAAGCCTAAAGCCAAAAACAGCGAAGAAAACTGCTGTCTTAGCATTTTTTTTTTTTATCACGCGTATCAATAATATAATCCCATACAAGCAAAGCCGCAGGCAAAAACGAATATATCAAATATATATTTGAAATCAGGTCATCGAGACCTTTATTTTGTTGATACCCATATCGATATATTTAGAAGAAAAAGAAATTACTGCAACGACAATTTTGCGGCTCACTGCCGCCATATTGATTTTTTTATATTTGATGTAGCCTATGTCACTCTCACAGCAAATACGAATCTAACGACACCTCTCAAGTTATGATCCATCCAGCCGTTCAGGCTGCAGAGCGTGCCAAACAATTATACATACATACATACTCTCGAAAAACATAACCCTCCTTCTGTCGCAGTCGGGTAAAAATAGTACTAGTACCACTAGTACTAAAATTCAAAATCCTGAGTTTTCTCTCAGGATTTTGGATAGGACGGTTATTCTCAGCACGGAATGGGCGGTAGTGATTTAAAACTCTTCTTGTCCTGCCCCCATACCACCATCTCTTAATGCGATTCAATAACTGAATAGAATGCTTATTCATACCTATGAATAAACGACTCTATTTCAAATGGAATAGAGTCGCTTATTCATTGGTATGAATAAGCAATCTATTCAATTATTGAATCGCAATAAGAGATGGTGGTAAGGGGGCTGGTTGCTAGCGTTTAGAGATGTCGACCCTAGTTGAGCAGGAACTCGGTGATGTCTTTGCGTGTGACAGTCTAATTGAAAAAGCAAGTTAAGCAACAGCGACGGTAGCCTGTGTATGGATGGTTTTTTTTTATCTCGAGTTCCTCCGTGCCTCGGCACGTTAAGCCGTCGGTCCCAGCTGTTATTATTATATGACAGTCGTTAAGCCAAGTAAATGGCCTTTAGGCGGCTTGAAAACACTGGCAATACGAGTATACTCGCTGGGGATCCCCAGCGAGTATACTCATATTGCATACCGCCTAAGCTGAAGCCGATCGGCTTCAACTTAGGCGGTAGTTGCCTGGCGGAGGACTGGCACCACGCTGGCTCCAGGCCAGCGTGGTGCCAGTCCTCCGCCAGGCTTGTCTAAGGCTAGTTTACATCGCTGGCTGCCAGTGAGACTGGCAGCCAGCGATGGCTTGGTATTTGCCTTGTGTAAACAGTTTTTCAAGCCAAGCCAGCGCTGGCTGCCAACGCTGGCGAGAATAGAGCGCCCGTCTATTTTACAAGCCAGTGACCTCCGCCCGCATACCCCTCGACCCGCCAGCGTTGCGGACACGTGTAGACGCATCACGCCACGTAGAAAAATCCGAGGTTGAATGGCCTCGTTTAAACAACAGGGGCCAGGCCAACGCTGGCTTGTCTGCAGGACTGGCGCCAGCATTACTGGCTTCGTATAAACTCTGCTACTGGGGCCAGCGTTACTGGCTTCGCCTAGAGGCGTCAATCCCTCACTCATCCCACTGCCAGGGTACGGGTCTCCCTTCAATCGAAAGGATTTAAAGTTTTGTCGTATATAATTTTTATTAATATACATTGTAGTATAGAAATTTATGATGGGAGGTTTAAAAGTGCCCAGGCCGACCCTGCGGAGTCAGATGGCAGTCCCGGCCTAGACACAAAGTGGAATATTTATATACTACAAGATATTTAGAAATAGATAAATAATGAGTGCTAACGGATAGGCTCTCGTAGAAGACATTAGACCTTTGGTTCAAGGACCGTGCCATGTAGATAGCCCAAAGCTGTTGGGATCGCTAAGGTTTTGAAATGAGTACAATTTTTACAAGCAAATTAAAAATTACAAGTTTATTAACATAAGTACATAGGTACAGGCACAATCTACTATTCTAACGTAGGATGGCATAGGTACGTCGAAGTCCGTAACACGAGGGGTCATGGTCACTAAACGCACGCACTGAAGTTACTGGTTGGTCAACAAAAATACGATATAATACGCAGTGATCACTTACGTAAGTATGAAGAACGCGTCGTGTTGAAGCCCATCTGACAACCTCCCGAGATTACCACAACATGGCGCGAAGAGGAGGGCGGATGAGACCCCCTTGGCGTCGCCAAATGCCAGGGCAGCATGCGACACAGCAGGTCCCCTGTACCTGCAGTCTTACGGGGACGCCGAGATCCTCGCAACCTGGAGCCAACGCAAGCGCGCCGGTTGACATTGGCGTGGAAATATTTCCACAATCGATCCGTACGTCCCAATTGCATCTCCATAAGTCTAGGAACGGGCCCCGTTCTCCGAACGGGGCCGGGATGATAAACGACGAGAAATTCCTTTCTCTCTTGAAAAAAATAACCTTTTCTTTTTGCAATAAAAATTGTCCATCATCTACGTCAAAGTTCTATGCCAAAGTTGCCAGTCACAAAAAAAAATAATGCATGAAAACTGCTATGATCGTAGACCACACACTATCATTATCTTAAATAATCATACAATTTAATTAGCCACACTTCAGCGCATGATGACAATCCCAGATTCAAAAATTACCGACAGAACCAAAAATTAAGATATGTAAACTAGAATTACAAAGACAAAAGATTACATGTTGCCCCCAAGTGAATGGAATGGGACATGCCATTGCTTCGCTGGAAACTATGAAACGTTGCCCTGAATGTTCACAGGAACGGTTTTTCAAAGGTGAGAGAGGTCTCAAAATTCATAGAAGTAGATGTCATAAATCATCAAACATCCCTTTGTCCGCTCCTATCTCCATCTCCAACCATGTCACCCATGAACAAACTCCTTCGCTATCATCTAATTACCCCTTTTGGAAATCGTTGTCGTACTGTAAAACAAATCATTCGGTCATAAAACGAATTCCCAGAGGCGCACGCATTTCTGTAGCTACAGCTTTGTCGAACGCTATAAAGGCTGTAGTTTCTCTTAATACCAAGCGTTCCTGGGAACTTTTACTTTCTTTCCCTTACGCCGTTCTTCACGTCGTTCCGGACCCAAGTAACAAAAAATCATTAACCAACCGTATAAAAGAAAACTGTGAAAAATACGCTTCTCTTGAAGATCCTCCTTTTCCTTTTATTAATGAACTGGGCTTCAAACACAAATCAAAATCTAATGTAAAGTCGTCAACAGAAGTAAAAAAAATTAAATTCATTGAAGCAAAGCTCAGTGACGGCGACATTAAAGGGGCTGCGCGTATCTTATTTTCTAGCGACACAATGACTCCTTCAAATTCAGAAACTCTCTCGATCTTAGAGGGAAAACATCCACCTCCAGCAGCTGATATTCTTCTTCCTTCAGCTCCTATGACAGATGACGAAACCGTCCAGGCAACAGAGTTAGATGTTTCCACAGCTGTCACGTCCTTTCAGAGTGGGTCCGCCGGAGGTGTTGACGGTCTTACACCTCAGCACTTAAAACATCTATTATGTGGCGCTAACGGTGAGGCTGGGGCGGCTCTTCTGAGGGACCTAACAGCTCTGGTAAATTTAATGTTGTCTGGCCGAGTAAATATTGAAATTATAAATAATCTTTACGGAGCCAATTTGTGCGCTCTGATGAAAAAGGATGGTGGCATTAGACCCATAGCAGTCGGAATGACTTATCGCCGCCTCGCTGCCAAAGTATGCTGCAAAAAGATAATGCCAGTTCTGTCGAATCATTTTCAGCCTATTCAACTAGGTTTTGGGTCTCAAGGTGGCTGTGAGGCCGCCGTCCATTCTGTCAGAACTTTTTTAAAATCAAAATCATAGCAATCTGCTGCTGAAAGTGGATGTTAAAAATGCTTTCAATTCCGTAGATAGGGGTGCCCTTCTAACAGAAGTCAAAGACAAAATTCCAAATTTATACGGTTTTCTTTGGCAATGTTATGGTTCTTCTTCAAATTTGATATATAACGGACACAAAATTTCTTCCGCTGTAGGTTGTCAGCAAGGCGATCCTCTGGGTCCAGCTGTTTTTAGTCTTGCTATACACCCCATCATACAGCGTCTACAATCTAGACTAAATGTTTGGTATTTGGACGATGGTATAATACGTTAGGTGGTGATGAACATAGCTTATGTGAAGACCTATCTGAATTTCGTTCGATTGGTTTAGATCTAAATTTTTCAAAATGCGAACTCTTCATTCCAGACACTTATCCGGAAAAAGATTCGGCGATACAAAAATTTAATAATCTGGCTCCAAATATAAAAATAGTCGATAATAGTACGCTCTGTTTGCTAGGGTCTCCTATCTTAGATGAATCTTTCCCTCGGTTTATCAATGATAAAATTCAAAATTTTCTACTAGTCTCGGACCGTTTAACTAAAATTAATACTCATATTGCTTTTACTATTATTCGTTTTTGTCTATTCGTACCTAAATTTACTTATCTTGTAAGATGTTGTCAACTTTGGAAACATATAGACCTTATTAAAAATTTAGATAGTATTATCAAACAAACTTTGGCTTTAATATTAAACATAAACCTAAATGATCGAGAGTGGTTACAGGCATCTCTACCAGTACGTTTCGGGGGCCTGGGCATCCGTTCGATCTCTGGAGTTGCTCTCCCTGCGTTCCTGTCCTCTGTACATAGCAATCAAAATTTAATAACTAAAATTCTGGCAAAGTTCCCCACCATCACTGAAACCTCATTTATGAACGAGGCCAGGGACGCATGGAAAATAGCGTGCCCAAACACCGATTTCCCAAAAACACCATCTTCGCAGCGGCTTTGGGACGGACCTATCTGTGAGCAAATACGGAATCAACTTTTCAATACGTGTTTGAACTCTGCAGATCGTGCCCGTCTCTTAGCTGTTAGCGAGTGGGAATCTGGTTTGTGGCTACAGGCACTCCCTTCGTCTAATACCGGTACCCTAATAGACTCCTCAAATTTTAGAATAGCGACTTCCCTTCGCTTGGGTGCGCCATGCTGTGCTCCACACCGCTGTCATTGTGGCGTTGTTGTCGACCAGCTCGGTCACCATGGTCTCTCCTGCACGAAAAGCGCAGGTAGGTTTTCTCGCCATGCCAGTCTTAATGATATAATCCGCCGAGCTTTTGCCACCGCTAACTGTGCGGCCATTCTCGAACCAAATGGTCTTGTACGGGATGATGGCAAAAGACCGGACGGTATGACTTTGGTACCTTGGAAGATGGGGCGGCCCTTAGTTTGGGACGCAACTTGTGCTGACACACTTGCACCGTCTCATCTTCTCAGGACACAAAATAGGGCTGGCGCGGCGGCTGAATCTGCTGAATGCCTCAAAAGGCGCAAATATAGTAGCCTCGATAGCGGTTACATATTTGAGCCATTTGGGGTGGAAACGTTGGGGCCATGGGGGCAGAGTGCCAAAAAAATTTTTAAAGAACTGTCGTCGCGTCTGGTCGAAACATCTCGTGACCAAAATGCTGGCCTCTACTTTGCACAAAGAATTAGTGTTGCGATACAACGAGGCAACGGGGCCAGCATATTGGGAACTTTGCCTACGGGCAGCGGTCTATTAGATTAGTTTTGTTTTTAGTTTATTTTAATTAGTTTTAATTTAGATGTATTTGTTTATTTATTAATTTTAAGTATTATTTAATTTTAGTTTTATAAATTTTATCTAAATAATTATGTAATATAGTAAAAAATTATATTATTACAAAGATATTGATTCAATATCTTCAACCATGATTCAATATCATTGTAGAATTAAAATAAATCTAGAATATAAATTGTCAAGTTGACTGACAGCTGTCGCTGTCATAGTGACTGATTAGAGATTATTAAATAATTGCCATGATATTAAACTGTTTATTTCATTAACTACACCTTAACATATACGGTTTTGTAAATAGTATAACTTTATAGCGATTCATGATTAACACTAAATAATATACAGTACAGTTTATCATTAAGTTACTAATATTCTTTAACGATCTTTTGTTGGTCGAAATCACAGACCAAGTATATAATAGACATGGTATGTATTCGCGGCGGGTGTCAACAGTAAGCGTCAGAACTCCTAACTTAGTATGTATTTCCATCAGTCGCATACGAATTAAATCGTGGTAAAGTGATTTTATATGCTTTAATGTGCTTTATGATTTTATGACATAATACTATACTAAAAACCACACAAAGTAATTAGTAATATTGGTATACTGCTTGCCTGTCGTTGTGATTGACGCTCGGCGCCATACGAATCTAATTGCATATGTACTATTTCCATTTCATTTCCATGGTCGATATGAATATATCCTAACTAAATATATATTTCCATGGTATAAAGCATTTTATGTTGTTTTTTTATAGTGATGTTAAATGATACCGTTTATAACAAACCCTCCCTCATAACTCAGCAATGTTTGGTAACGTCACAATGAGCAGCGCACCTGTGCTGCAGCGCTGTTGACTCAGATGCTGCCAGCGCGGGTCCAACAATATTGACTCAGTATGGTATTCACTGTTATACCATATTTAATAATAAGGATTAACATATAAAAAATAATCATTAAAATCGATGGTGCGTTGAGGAGGAACTCGATGACGTCTTGCGGACGTCAGTTTATTAAAAAAAAAGCAAGTTACGCAACAGCGACTGTAGCATGTGTATGGATTGGTTTCTTTATCTCTAACTCCTCCGTGCTTCGGCACGTTAAGCCGGTTTTTTTTTTTTTTTTTTTTTTTTTTATACTACGTCGGGTGGCAGACAAGCATACGGCCCGCCTGATGTGAAGCGGTTACCGCAGCAATATTAACGCTCGCAACATAAAATATCGCTCGCGCGCCGCCACCCCCGCTGCCACCGCAGCATCTCCTTCCTTTCTGGTGACCTCACTCACTCGCAGGAACACAACAGCCCTCAAGGGAACCGTTATTTGGCTGCGGTATTCTGTGAGGTGGAGGTACATTCACCAGTCGGGTAGCTTACAATTACGCTCCCTACCTCTCTTTTCGCCAGAGCTTCGTTTGTCAGTCAGCAGGGTGCACCGCGTGCAGGTGAAGTTGGCTTTGGTTCAAAGATAATGATGAACCACTTACACCCCAAAATATATATTTCCATGGTTCCGGCTTAATGTGCCGAATAACAGTAATTTACCAGTAAATAACAGTATACATAATAACCGCCGTTATTATGTAAATAACAGCCGGAACCCGGCTGTTATTATATGACAGTAGTTAAGCTAAGATAGTGGTCTTTATGCGGCTTGAAAACACTGTCCTCCGCCAACCCGCAGTTGAGCAGCGTGCTGGAATATGCTCTAAACCCCTTCGGTTGAGGGCAGTTCTTAACAGTGGTATGATTATATGCCGATTCCGACATAGATAGACTATGGTCAACGTTGCTTAACTTGCGTGATCTATTAGACTGACACGCGTAGCGACACCATCGAGCTCGTTAGAACAGGTGACGAAAATCCCTATCATAACCCTAGACGAGAGCTGATTGCTCCATGTCACTACAATTAAACCATGAAACACATCAATATAACGAAGACGAAGTGTTGCGATGTAAATAGCCGTCATTAGGCATCAGGCGGTCGCTACAATTATTGGGGTGGGCGTGGGCAGGTGCGCGCTCCCACGCCTACTCCGCGCACATTACGCTGAGTGTACATATTTACCATTATTGTCGGTGAGTGGGCGCGTGTTAAGATTGATGTAAACGACTGTACAATTGTTTAATTGTTACCATAGATTTAAACTTTAATAGATACGGTAAACCAGAAATATTGAAATACTTATATAGTACTAGCTGTTACCCGCGGCTTCGTCCGCGTGGTCCAGGGGAGCTGCAATTGATTTATGTATATTTTTTTCTTGTATTTTTTACGTTTACTTTTTATCCCACGAAGGGATAAAAAGTAGTACCAATATGTACAAATTTTAATGATTATCGGCTGCATAGTTAAGGCGTGAAGAAATAACAAACAAACGAATTTATAATAATTATATAATAATTAATAATAATATTTTATTTATTTCTCCCACATAATAACACTAATGATTGCTTACATAATGAAATCGTTTAAAGTCCAATGTAGATACTTAATGTTAAGTATCTACATTGGACTTCAAACGACAAACAGCACATTTACTTACTTTATCACTTATAATATTATTAGTATGGATGGAATGCCCACACTCAAGACAAAAAAAATGTTCACCACATCCACACAAACACGCGCACACGCGCTATCTGACGCCGAAGGATCAAAAACGAAACACAAAACATATTCGTCTATATATATCAAATATATCGTCCGCGTATATATATGTATATACACACATTTTCCCGTGATAATATAAAGATAAAAAATGTAGCTTATGTCTCTCTCCAGACCGTAAACTATCCCCGTTAAAAAAATCATGTCGGTACTTAGGTTACTTTCGAAGTAAAAAAACTAAGGACAAGTGCGAGTCGGACTCGCCCACTGAGGGTTCCGTACGTAGTATCAATATTAAATTTGATATTTTTCATTATAAATAAGAAATAATGCGTCGAATAAAATATATTTTGCAATGTGTACATCAAGCCCTTTCATATGATACCCCATTTGAACTAGTAGTTTCAATTTGAAATTTCGACACCCTATAAAAAATATAGACCCCCTATTTTTTAAGATCTATTTACAAATGTATAGTTTTGAGATTTATTCCTGTACTTGTAGTCTATAACGATGTTACTTGCCAAATTTCAAAGTTCTAGGTCAACGGGAAGTACCCTATAGGTTTTGATTCCCTTGAGAATGTGTCGAAATATGAGTTTTTTGCTGAATAAACGGCCGTAACTTTTTTTTACGTAAACTTAGCAGTTTGATTTTTTTACAACTTCATGGGACCGTAGACCTGAGTATACAGTTCAAATTTCAGCTTGATACCTCCACGCATTCTCGACATAGAAATTCTTGACAGACAGACAGACAGACGGACAACAAAGTGATCTTATAAGGGTTCCGTTTTTCCTTTTGAGGTACGGAACCCTAAAAAGGACAAATTATTACAAAGTTTATTTTTTTCCATGGGATTAAGATGTTTTACCGGTATAAAAAGTAGCCTATGTCACTCTCCAGACCGTAAACTATCCCCGTTTAAAAAATCATGTCCGTACGTAGGTTGCTTTCGACGTAAAAGAAGGACAAATGATTATAAACTTTATTCTTTTCCTTGTGGCGCCGTCTGTTGGCCGCCCTTTGACAACAAAACAATCTATAGCACGACTTGTGGCGCCATCTGTTGGCCTATAGCCCATGATACAGCGCCTTCTATAGTAGAAAAAATTCTTTTTACCCCTATTGAGTGGGGATTTCCAGGATAAAAACTATCCTATGTCCAGGGGCGCCGACTCCGTGGGTGCTCGGGGGCTCGAGCACCCATGAGAAATAAACAGTGGGTGCCGAGCACCCCTGAGAATAGACATCAAGAAACAGATCAGTAATCGCCTTTTAGGGATGATAGGTGTTTTTTATTACCCGACGACCCGTGGTTTAGAGTACGCAGTATATAAGTAGGACATTAATTTATTTGTCGGTCGATCAGTGTGCATTTCTCTTTTCACACTTCGCCACTTTTTAGAGTCATCAAATGAGCACCCATGAGATTTTCTAAAAGCCGACGCCCCTGCCTATGTTCTTTCTCGGGTCTTAAACTATCTCCATACCAAATTTCATCAAAATCGGTTCAGCGGTTTTAACGTGAAAAGGTGACAGACAGACAGAGTTACTTTCGCATTTATAATATTAGTATAAGTATATGGATTTCAAATTTCTGGTATAATCTACGCAGCGCGATCTAGTCTCAAATTAAGCGCAGAGCTTGTATTATGGGCACTGATACTGACTACACGACATGATGATACTAGCATGATGTTATATAGTCTTCCTGAGATTAGCGAGTTCAAACAAACAAACAAACTCATCAGCTTTATAATATTAGTATAGATAATAAGAAAACACCCA
Organism: Hypsopygia costalis; assembly: GCA_937001555.2. Classification (NCBI taxonomy): domain Eukaryota; kingdom Metazoa; phylum Arthropoda; class Insecta; order Lepidoptera; family Pyralidae; genus Hypsopygia; species Hypsopygia costalis. The sequence goes on from OW443348.2 coordinate 18,765,536, forward strand.
GACCAAGACAAACAGACATGTTCATGCACACAAATGTTTGTCTTGTGCGGGGATCGAACTCACGACCTCGGAGTCAAAGTGACCATTGCTAGCCATTCGACCACCGGGCGCGTCATAATATTAATAATGGGGGTAATAAATATAATGTGGTGTAAGTGCATCACCATGATCTTGAGCCTAAGACTCTACGTGGTGGATCTTACGAGCAACGAAACTCTGGTGAAAGAGAAATATTCAAATTATTTTTATACCACGTCGGATGCCTGACTAACTTACTAATAACCTGATGCAAAGCGGTAACAGTGATAGTGTAAGGAATTTGGCTACAACAGATTATTACAATCACCTTGCTGATAGATTAATGAAGCTCTGGCGAAACAGAGGTAAGGCATAGTTATATAAGCTGCCAGTCTGGGGAAGTACCTCCACCTCACAGAATACCGCACCCAAATAACAATTTCCTTGAGGATTGATGTGTTCCTGCGAGTGGGAGGGAGGGAGTTGCTGCGTTGACATTTAATGACATTTTAATGTTGCGAGCGATTATCGGGAGGGCCGTATGCTGCCACTGGAGAAGTATCTCCACCTCACAGAAGACCGCACCCAAATAACAATATCCTTTAGGATTGTTGTGTTCTTGTGAGTGATGTCACTAGTCCAGGGGGTGCCAGCGTACGAGCAATACTCCATTAATTGTAACCATCTGTAGGCTACGTTAACTCCTTTAGGAAGACATTGGAAAGTTTCCCCTTAGGAATAAGAAGAAATTTTGTAGAAATTAAACTAAATTGCGTTAAAATACTCTTCCTCCGTCAAGTGCCGTTGTGTTTTAACTTACTTAGTGCTTAAGCCATACTCACCTGCACGTGGTGCACCCTGCCGACTGGCGAAAGAGAAGTAGGGTACAGTGTATTTGTAAGCTGGGAAGTACCTGCACTTCACTGAATACCGCAGCCAAATAACAATTCCCTTGAGGATATTATGTTCCTGCGAGTGAGTGACGTCACCAGAAAGGATGTCATTGCGCTGCGATGCGGCGTGCGAGCGATATTTCATATTGCAAGTGTTGATATGGCTGCGGTAACCGCTTCATATCAGGCGGGCCACATGTTTGTCTGCCACCTAACGTGATATAATAAAGAATTGGTTGTCTAAAAAGTCGGTTTACGGACGTTAATTTTACTTTTTTGTCATAAGAAAGCATGGAGTGCGTCCCAAACTGAACGCTTAGGTTGATCGTGCCTCTATCGCTTATACCGCGCTCTCACTACATGCTCGGCTCAGGCGGAACGTGACAATGTATCATGCATTTTCGTGCGTTCAGCCGGCGTTCAAAGATAAGACGTTATCATGTCAAGAAATTATTGACATAGCACCGTACACAAAGGTTTAATTTAGTAATAATCCAGTGAGATCATTATCGTTTCGACCGTCCATTAATGCAATATCCATATATATAGTTGATCGAAGGGCACAAGTAACAAAAAGTAACAAAATATTTTTGTCATTTTAACAAATTAATGTCAAAGTGGCGTCGTGTGGCTGAGACGTGACACAAACACAAACACACGCCACTTGTGTTTGCGTAACGTCGCACGCGCGGCTTGTTTTCACAGGTGCTCTGTTTTTACATTTGTGTTTTAATTCTGAACGCTCGTTACTATGGTTTGGTGATGACAACAAGTGAAATATAATTCCATGTCAATGATTAGCTGTGCCCGTGGCTTCTCTCGCCTGGGATACCGCCGACGCTGAAGTAAGTTACCATCGAATATTTTGATTCGAAAAATACGTACTTACGTTTTAGTTATTTACAAACATCTTCGGCTTAGTATATAGAGTTCCAGGTTTTTTATTTATTTATTTAAACTTTATTGACCACAAAATTACATAAGGGTACAAAATACGGACTTAACGCTATAAGCATTCTCTACCGGTCAACCTTCGGGAAAAGCAGAAATCATGAATTGCGTTTCTAAGCAAATGACACAAAATAACATCACGAAAATAGAGATAATAACTATTTAAATATTAGAATATTCTATTCTATTCAAATCTAATTAAAATAAACATACCTACATATAAAATAAACATACATATTTGTATTATATCAAAATAATAAACATACATACACAAACATAGTATGTCTATGAAGATGCTTTATGATTTATCAGCTAAGCTAACTAACAAGTACGATAAATGTAAGTTTATGTTTGATTTTCGCTATCAAAAATACGATGGGAATCGGATTCAGCTTAGCCGGTAGGGCCCCCTACCGCCCAATCTGAAGCCGATTACCACCGAGTATTTAGATTAAAAAAATAAGTCTTACGTTTAAGTTATTGCCCAACACCTTAAGCTTAGTCGATAGAGTTCAATCGTTTCTATCAGTTAAGCTAAGCACAAGTAAAATAATCTAAGTAGAAGTTTGATTTATGCAATCAAAAATTCCGATGGGAATGGGTTTCAGCTTAGTCCCTGGTCTATGGGAATTAAAGGCTGAAGCAACCATCTACTTTTAGGACCGGCGATCGATTAGCTGCTCTCGGAAGCTAGTTGTTGCTACCGAATGCACACCACCGCACGCGTAACCCCGCCGCCACACTATATGCTCCTCGCGCTGCTCATCGCCTTGCTCCTCGCGCTGCCGCGATGTTTCCCTCTCTGCCCACACACTGCTCTACTCGCGCAATTATTCGCGACGCTCCGCACTTGGACATTTGCCTTTGCTATACAATGGACGTTGAAGCTGTGGCAGCGTGCGCGATATGCATTTTTATTATAGCGACACGAAGCTTTTTTTTACGGACTAACGGTCTAAAAGATGCCATCAAACATTTCTTTTTTGCTACCAGCTCTTATAGGGAAATGTTCATGACAGACATGATTTAAAAAAAAATGATTTAAAAAATATGACGCGTGTTACGCGCCCGAGCGCTCGATGCGGAATGCGTCCGAGGCGATTATGTGGCCGGCCACTCGCACTCACGTTGCCGATCCTTTGACTCGCGCCCAAAAAACCGACAAAACAGGGAATGATGGGCAAGACGAAGAGCAAGACGAGCGGCATGACAAGTAACGTGGCCACACTACGTTCCTGCCTACTTCTCTCGCCACTCGACGAGTGTATGGCAGGGCTATCGCGAAAATCGCGAGCGTTAGTTCATGTTGCGAGCGTTTATATGGCTAAGGTGACCGCTTCTCAGGCGGGCTGTATGCTTGTGTGTCACCCGACGTAGATATAAAAAACACAACAAGTCGCCATAACGCATCGATACAGGCGCTGTAGGTTCTGTAACTACTTTTAACATCGGCTATCAGTGTTTTTGCGATTGAATAACTGCGTTGCGTTTCAGCGACTAGGTGCATTCGGTCTAAAAAACACTTATAGCCGATGTTAAAAGTAGCATGTCTGCTAAGGATCTAACTAGCTAAAACCATGATGAATAATATTCCTGGACAAATTACACCGCGCAATCTAGTCCTGGACTAAGGACAAAGCTTGTATGGGTACTGTTACTTTGAAGGGTTTAAGCCAATCTGTTTTAAGTTTAAACCTACGGACTGTGGCAATAGTGTTGCCACTTTTTGAGGCCAATATAGTATGTTTGAATATTTAAAAGTAATTAAAAAAAAAAAAGAGTCGTATAAATATTAGAAGACGATCAGAGAACTCAGAGCGCGGTGCTCCAGGGCGTTCGTCGTATTACCACACCCCAACCACTCCATACAAATAGTGCGTCGTTTCTACATAAACAAAGGCGTTTGTGCACAGCGTAAATGAGCGTGCGTGCGGAGCTATGCAACTGTTCCAGATTCGTCTCATAGGAGAGGTGAGGTCGATACGAGAGAGCGGCAGGAAGTGGCCATAATGAACTATATTACTTATACTGTGATATTGCTCTATATTGATAAAGTTAAAAAATATATTTATAAAAAAGAAATATAATAATATCCGTTCATTGAAAGTAATATTGGAGATAGCAAATTTCACACAAAACCAATATTTCTTTATTTCTAGTAATTTTAACAAAAAAAAAAAACCGACTCCAATCATTACTCTACATTTATGTATGTAGATACAGGCTGATGATGATGATGATGATGAAAAAAATATGGGACCAATCTGGAAGTATACTCTATCAAATAAAAAAAGTTTTTTTCAAATCGGTTTATAAATCACATAATTAAGTAACAAACATTTAACAAAAATACAGCCGAATTGAGAACCTCCTCCTTTTCTGGAGTCGGTTAAAAAGAAACAAAACTGTATTCAAATATGTTTAAAAATACACAGGAATGCAATGCAGTGCATTGCATTGTGTACCTCTCTTTTCGCCAGAAGAACCTCGTTTGTCAGTCAGCAGGGTGAACCCTCCTGCAGGTGAGATTGGCTTTGGTTCAAAGATGTTGACCGCTTTTACCCATAAAAATAGTGATATTGCACATAAAATAATGGTTTTGTAATAATTTCCCGTCCGTATGTAAAGTTCTCGAAGCAATTGTACCATTCGTAAATAGCCGGCAGCTGTGCACACCCGCGCGCCGCCCGACCAGATGGATGTGGGCTCTGGGCAGTGTTGCAACCATCTGATTTAGGGATTTCCCTAGCTTCTCGTGGAAATCCCCTAAATGTAAAATACTTTATTCCTGTTTCCTTAATTTTCCACTTCCACTAATTAACTTTAATTTACACGTCTTGCTCTATTTTTTGTAATTCTATATTCAATAAAGAATTATAAAAAATAGACTCTCTATTGAATAGAGAATTACAAGAAATAGTGCAAGACGTGTCTAAGTACAAGGGCCCAAAGGCCCAAATTATTTCATTTCTAAAATTACTTGTAATTTTAGAAATGAATTATATTTTTGTATGTGTAATGTTATAACTGTTTAATTACAACTTGTAATAATCGTTTAAACTCTCTGGAAAATCCTCCCTCATTAGATAATTCTAACTTATAAGGTGTTTTTCTCAAAAGAATAAAGAAAGATCATTTGTTTAAATTAATTAAAAATTTGCTAATTGCCAAAATTTTGGGTATAATTGGTTCACCACGATCTTTAGAGCCAAAGCCAACGTCATTTGCACGTACCTTTGGCGAAAGAGAGGTAAGGTACAGCGTATTTGAAGGTGCCCGAATAATGAAGTACCTCCACCTCATAAAATACCGCAGCCAGGTAACAATTCCCTTGAGGTTGTCGTGTTCCTGCGCTGCGAGCGAGTGAGGTCACCAGAAAGGAAGGAGTTTTTACATTGGCAGCATCTCCTTCCTTTTTGGTTGACAGAATATGGCTAATTGCTTCACATCAGGCGGGTGTATACTTCTCTGCCACTCGACGTGGTATAAAATGGAAAATGTCCAAAATTCTTTCCCCTGAAAAATACTCAAAATAAATTCATACCATAAAACATTTCCTAGACACGAAAAAGTACCTTAAATTTCGGGGAAAATCCCCTAAGGTGGTAGCATTGCCTCGGGGCGGGCGGCCCGTTGTGTTGGCACGACGGAAGTAATGTGTTCTGGATTTGTTGATATACGTGTAGTAGCACAAATGTGGTTTAAACATTTTATGCTGGTGCATTTAGTTACAATCTGATTCTTCAATTTCGGTCAATCACGCTTGAGATGAAAAATATAAAAATGTATAGTACACATTGTCAACAAATCTAGAAAGAAAATTAATTAAATTATTATTATGTATTTATTTATTAATTTTAAGTATTATTTAATTTCAGGTACTTTCGTTTTATAGTTGAATTGTACTAACTGTTTATAGCTTAAGTTTATTTGAATAAAATATTTTTAATTTTTTTTTTCAATACAAATTATTCTAAATTTAGTTATTTATAGGTAGTTTATAATAAATTATTCTAAATAAAAAAAAATGAATAATAGTACATTGAGAATTACAAGAATTTTGTAATTAAACAGTTATAACATTACACATACAAAAATATTATTCATTTCTAAAATTACAAATAGTAATTTTAGAAATGAAATATTTCCCCTTTGGGCCCTTCTACTTAGACACGTCTTGCACTATGTCTCTGGGCCGGTGCGCCCCAGTACTTGCTTGCTCCATTCGACCGCATACAACGAAGAGCAGCTCGAATCGTCGGTGACCCAATGATCTCGGATCGACTGGACTCTCTCTACACGCAGAGATGCAGCATCTCTTTGCGATCTATACAAATTATATCACGGGGAGTGCTCGGATGAGCTGTTTGATTTGATACCAGCCGCCATAAATTTAAATTCCATCCATATCATCTTGATAATTGGCGATCTACTACAGTACGTTTCATAGGACATTTTATACCACGTACAGTGAAACTGTGGAATCAACTTCCCTCAGCGGTATTACCGACAACTACGACATGGGTGCGTTCAAGAACAGAGTCTTTATTTCCCTTAAAAGGCTGGCACCGGATCAGCGAGCCCTTGGTGTTGTTGATCTCCATGAGCGGTGGTGATTGCTTTCCACCACGTGGGTGACGTGGCTCGTTTGCCCCCTCTCATATAGAAGAAAAAAGTGGTTTTATTACATGAAAACGTTGAAATAGTCCCACCAAGTATCAACAGAATCACTAGTATCAACATTATACTAACTTTGTATGAATAAAGGAACTAATGAATAATATTTATTTTACGTAAGTAAAGTAAAGTTTATTGCCAAATAGTTTACATGTTACATTTATTGAGTTACATACAGTATGGTTAAAACATGCAATAGCAGTATTACTTCGTAGTACTATTACTTAGCCGTGTGGTTTCCGGCAGACTAGAATAGAATCACTCCGTCTCTTCCCGTGGATGTCGTACAAGGCGACTAAGGGATATACATTATAAAAGCTTATTCATACCAATGAATAAGCGACTTTATTTCGAAATAGAGTCGCTTATTCATTGGTATGAATAAGCATTCTATTCAATTGTTGATGATGTTCAGTCAGTAATGATGACTATTACTTATACTGTGGTATTACCAAAGACTATCCCACACTAGGCTAAGCCTGTCTTGTGGGCAGCTTTTATTATAGGAGTATTTGGTAACAGTCAAGGTCGTCGCCAGCCGATGACCCAAGGGGGGGGGGGAGCTAGTTGATGTGCACGTGTAAAGAACTTGTAAAGCTTCACGAGAGACTTTACAATAAATAAAACTTATAAATAAATAGAATCTCTAGAGGGGGGGGGGGGGGGGGGGGGGGGCACCTGCCCCTCCCTGCTCCCCCTTGGCGACGCCCTTGGTAACAGTTTGGATTATGGCACAATATGAACAAGAATTTTGTTATACATTTTATGTATCGTAATATCCATCAGTACAGTGCAATATTGCCTCTAACATATACCCCTGAGAAACAAATCCGTTTTACTATGTCCAGTCAAGCAATATCGCATTAAGTTGTGCTTACAAAGATAAGCATAACACCGCGAGTAACTTCGGAAAAATACACTATTCTCGATGCAGTGTTGAGACATTGAAAATAATTGTATTTGTAATCGAGTACAAGATAAAATAGTCCGTCAGCATCGGACTGGTGATGCGGGCAGCTTTATGTACCGACAGCAAACAAATAATCATGGATTTACTGCTAAAAAGTGTAGAAGCACAGGCAGTAGACTTCTTATTCTGTGACTAGGGGACTTAGTGCGAGTTGTTCGCGATCGATCATGTCAACGTCAAAGTCAAAGTCAAAATATCTTTATTCCTTGGACTTTATAAAGCACTTAGAAACGTCATACAAATTAAATATAAGACATGTATCTAAATCATTACTATCTACTTAAATCCGCAGAGCATAGATGCACTTTCATCACACTATCTGTGAAAGTGAATTTAAGTGCCAGTTCCGGCGACGGGGCTTCTTGAGAAGAACTGGCAAGAAACTCAAGGCCGACTCTTTTAATTGCCAATATCGTTACATTAAACACAAATACAATCATTAACATAACAAGAGCAATTCATTTCCAAATACTTTTATCATTTATGTAATCTGAGATACAATAGTAAGCCTTTTGACATAGTCTAGTTTTGATAAATCTTTTAAATTTACCCATGGATAATTTAAACGCATCATTTGGAAGTTTATTGTAGAAGCGTATACATTGACCTGGGAACGAGTTAGAGATTTTATGGAGCCTAGTAATATGCACAGCGAGTTTGTATTTATTTCTTAAATTTAATTGATGGAGATCACTGTTTTTCCTAAATTTAGTTTGATTTTTATGAACATAAATAAGATTTTCATAAATATATTGAGAATGTAATGTCATAATATTTATCTCTTTAAATTTATTTCTCAGTGTCTCCCTGGGACTCATCATATAAATAGCACGGATAGCTCGCTTCTGGAGCACAAAAATTGAGTCTACATCCGCAGCACTACCCCAAAGCAATAAACCATATGACATAATGCTGTGAAAATAGCTAAAATAAACTAAACGCGCAGTGTCAACATCAGTCAGTTGACGTATTTTCCTTACGGCGTACGCTGCTGAGCTGAGTCTACCTGATAACGTTTCTATATGTGGGCCCCATTGTAATTTAGAGTCTAATGTTATCCCAAGGAAGACAACCTTATTGACCAATTCCAATCTTTCATTGTCCATCACCACACTGGTTTTTACTTGTTTCACATTTTTTGTAAAAAAATCTAACATATTTGGTTTTACTACCATTTAAAAGTAGGTTATTAGCACTAAACCAGTTTACTATTTTTGAAAGAGCATTATTTACATCGTCAATTTCTGATTGTTGTCTATTTACCTTAAAAATTAAAGAAGTGTCATCTGCAAACAATACTATTTCGTGATTATTCTTTACAAGATGAGGTAGATCATTAATGTACACGAGAAACAGGAAAGGGCCCAAAATAGAGCCTTGTGGCACCCCCATCGCTACAGTTGATCCATGTGATCGCTTTCCATTAACATCTACTTTCTGAACCCTATCACTCAGATAAGAAGTAAGAAGATCAAGAGCGATGCCTCTTATACCATAGTGGTGTAGTTTTCTGACTAGAGTTTCATGCTGCACACAATCAAAAGCCTTAGATAAGTCACAAAACACCCCATAGGCGTCCCGTGACTCCTCCCAAGCCTCATATATACATTCTAGTAATTTTACCCCAGCATCACATGTTGACCGTCCATGAGTGAAACCGAATTGTTTAGTGTGCAGCAGATTATTTTCATTAAAGTAATTAAGTAACTGAGCGAGAATTAGTTTTTCAAAAATCTTACTAAATGTAGGTAGTATTGATATTGGTCTGAAGTTTGTGGGGTCTAATGTACTACCTGATTTAAACAAAGGAATAATTTTGCTTAATTTCATCAAGTCAGGAAACACACCACAATTAATACATCTATTAAATATCACAATTAAGGCGGGAGCAACAATGTCAAATAAAGATTTTATAATATGTACGGAAATGCCCCATAGATCAGCCGTTTTCTTAATATTAAGTGATTTAAATGCAACTTTTAAATCAGACCCATTAACATGACGGAAACGAAAATCGTTATAAAATTCAGGCACATTATCTTTAATTAATGACTCTGCAACGGAGGTGGAAGAGCCCAAGGCACTAGTTAAAGTGACAGGGAAGGCAGAAAAAATCTTTCAAAAGCATTGGCAACTTCTAAATCTGACTTGGTAACATGACCATCAATACTTAATTTAAACTCTGAATCCTTTGTCCTACCCTTCCCAGTCTCTTCATTGATAACCGTCCAAGTGGCTTTAATTTTATTACTACTATGTCTAATTTTTGATTTAATAAATATAGATTTTGCTACTTGACAAACGCGTTTGAAAATTTTCGAATATGATTTTACATGTTCTTTAAATTCTTCACTATTATTGAATTGTCTTTCATAGTATAACATGTACAAAGTTTGCCTACTCTTATAAATACCTACGGTTGCCCAGTCACCAAAGACAAGGCTATTGGTAAAAGTAATTTCCTTGGAAGTAAATATTGATTTAAATTCGTGAAGAAATGCATTAAAAAATGAATTATACATCAAGTTAGGTTCCAAGTCATTATCTAAAAACGGTAAGTTACTAGTTAGGTTTACTCTCATACGTTCTAAGCGACTCACTGTTACTGGCACAAAAGTAATTTTTGTCTTGACAACATTTTTATTTTTTATTTTAATACTTATCATTTGCCCAGAATGATCAGAATCCAATTTATTAATAATACTTTTTTGGGTTGGACTAATATCTGTATATATATTATCTAAGCAGGTAGCCGTGGTGGCACTTATTCTAGTAGGCTCCATAAATAAGTTAACTAAATTATGGGATTTAAAAAGACTTAAAATTTTACTTGATGCAGTTGTATTTGTAAGTATATTAATATTAAAATCTCCACAGACCAAAATAGTTTTACCTGAGTTACTAACTTTGCATAGGGCTTCATCCATGATTTCTAAAAATAAATTAAGATCCGCGGAAGGAGGTTTATATACACATATAACAATGAACTGCTCTAATTGTACACAGGATAGTTCTATGGAACATTCTACAGAGAGAGACACAATATCTTTCCGTTCTTTAAATTTAAGTTTTTTATTTAGCAAAATTTATTCATGTCAACGTAAACAAACTGACCAAGTAGAGGGCTCTCATGTTGTGAATCTATAAAACCCGTGTTATGTATCAAAATTATGTGGCTTACTTGCTCACATTTTGAAGTGTGCAACCGGCTAATTTGGATATGCAACATCATCATCAAGTCATTTTAGTCTCCACTACAGGAGCACGACCCTCTTTCGTCCGTCCCAGACAGAAGGAGGATTTGGCCCACACTCCCCACGCTGGCCAAACGGGTTGGGGAGGCCTGCCCCCTTACCACCATCTCTTATTGCGATTCAATAACTGGATAGAATGCTTATTCATACCAATGAATAAGCTCTATTCCACTTGAAATAGAATCGCTTATTCATTGGTATGAATAAGCATTCTATCCAGTTGAAATAGAATCGCTTATACATTGGTATGAATAAGCATTCGATCCAGTTATTGAATCGCAATAAGAGATGGTAGTAAGGGGGCAGGCCTCCCCAACCCGTTTGGCCAGCGTGGATTGTGTGAATTTACGATATTGTTAAATAATTTACACAATTTTTGAACATGGTCAAATAGCCTATTTTATAGACGTATTCATGTTAAAAAATAATTGAGTTTTGAAATTAATTTCAGCTTTGTTGTTTTGAGAACCGTACTCGCTCCCGCATGGGGGCAGGCATTCGCGCTCATTGCACGGCCCGCATCTTCATAGATAAATTGTGTATCATATCCCCCGGTCTGCCCGCACTCTACTGTTTGACAAGTACATACTCTGTGGACAAAAAAAAACTTCAGTTTTATTTTTTTTGTTTTATGTTTTATCCATGCTAATCTTTCAAATCTGGGTTCGAGTACAAAAAGGGTTCAGTACCATCTACATACATATATAAAATTCAAAGTCCTGACTGACTGACTGATATATCAACGCAGAGCCCAAACCGCTGGGGTCTAGAAATTCCAAATTTGGCACGTAGTTTTCTTATGACGTCTAGGGGTACACTAAGAAAGGATTTTTCAAATTTTAATAATAATGCTTGGTATCTGGCTGCGAGACAGGATCTGCAACTCAGTTATCCGCCAGCGCACCAAGGTTATTGACGTTGGAAAAAGGGTAACGAGATTCAAGTGGCAATGGGCTGGACACTTGTGTCGTAGAGACGACGAGAAGTGGAGCCAAAAGGTCCTTTATTGTAGACCCAGAACCGGTAAACGTCATGTAGGCAGACTACCAGCCAGATGGTCGGATGATATTAAAAAGACGGCAGGGTCGACCTGGATAAGAATCGCCGCACAAAGAGAGGAATGGAGATCCCATCAAGAAGCATATGTCCAGCAGTGGACCTAAAATAGATGCTGAAAAGAAGAAGAAAGGGGGGTGAAACGGGGGCCTAAAGTTTGTTTGGGGAAACAAGATTAGTTGGACTATTTTATCCAAAACTTTACACGATTGCAGTTTAAATATAAAGGAGCAAACACGTGTTTCAGGATTTTTCAAAGTTCAATCCCTAAACGGGTAAAATGGGGTCAAAATGTCAGAAAATCGTCATGGGTCAATGTTTTTTTGGTTTATTAGGTCGCTGACTACGAAAACAACAACTATAAAATAGTTGTTGTTTTCGTAGTCAGCGACCTATTATCCAACATAGTCGCCGTGACATAAAATCACCCCTGTGGGGGTGCGATGGGGTTGAAATGTGATATTATCAATAATTTCATACTTTTAAAATGGACTTTCCCGTCAAACTTTGATCGACCCTAAAATAAGTCGGACGGAAAATATTAGAATGAAAGTTTGCAGATCGTTATAGTTTTGTGTATTTTACGATATTGTTAAATAATTTATACAATTTTTGTACATTGTCAAATAACCTATTAATGCATTATTTGCGAAGGAGTAATCCAAATAAATATGTTATTAAGTAATCAGTAATCACAAGTATTTAATTATGAATAAAATTGTCCTTGATATCACTTGATTTCAATTAACATCTTAGCAGATATGATATCTGCTAAGATGTTAATTGAAATTGATATATCTATACTTATGTATAATATATATGTATAAAATTAATATATCGACGGTCCCTACGTATAAAGCGACATGTCAAAAATGGCAATTTTTTTTATTGCATAAATTGCTATAGATTGCCCGTATAAAACATTTTCTTTTTTATTTTATTGAATGTATATAATTAAAATGCAAGAAATTAACTCATTTGTCCAATAATAATATTCTTTATGTACTATATCGTAGTATAAGCAAACATGTCTGAAATGACATGTCGCTTTATACGTAGGGACCGTCCTGTCTATACTAATATTAAAAAGTTGAAGAGTGTTCTTGGTTGAACGCACTAATCTCAATAACTACTTATCCAAATTGAAAAATTCTTTTAGTATTAGATACTTTTATTTCAAGGAAGGCTATAACATCACGCTACCACCTATAGGTGAGCACCAATGAAAAATGGGAAAACAATATGTCTTTTGAGGGCTTTCGTTACGTGCGCTGCGTAAACAGTTGAATTTACGCAAAAATCATGTATGATGGAATTGTTCCTCTATAGAAGTCCTAAAAAAAGTCCGCGACAGCGTATGTCTATCTACGATTACTGATATTCACGCGGACGAAGTCGCGGGCAACAGCTAGTAATCTATAAAAAACGGCAAAACGTGATTTAGGTTTGTTGTATGGAAGCTGTCATAATTTTTAATTTAATTTAATTTTAATTATTTATTTTTAAAGTGAATATGTAATTAAATATTCTGTGAATATTTCAAGCGTCTATTTGATGCCGTTATCAATATCGAGCAAAAACAAGCAAAAAAAAATCACGTTTGTTGTATGGGTGCCCCTAAAATATTTATTTTATTCCATTTTTTACTATCACGGTTCATTCACGAAAGAAAATCCATGCTAATCTTTCAACTCTAGGTTCGAATCACAACCACGACTATTATTACGAGGATTGTTAGGGCGTAAATGGTTCATCATTATCTTTGAACCAAAGACAACCTCTCCTGCACGCGGTGCATCCTGCTGACTGACAAACGAGGCTCTGGCGAAAAGAGAGGTAGGGCATAGCGTATTTTTTAAGCTGCCTGACTGGTGAAGTACGAGTACCTCCACCTTATAGAATACCGCAACCAAATAACTGCCCGCCTGATGTGAAGCGGTTACCGCTCGCAATATGAAATATCGCTCGCGCGCCGCCATCCCCCCTGCCATCGCAGCATTTTCTTCCTTTCTGGTGACCTCACTCACTCGTAGGAACACAACAACCCTCAAGGGAATTGTTATTTCGCTGCGGTATTCTGTGAGGTGGAGGTACATTCCCCAGTCGGGTAGCTTACAATTACGCTCTCTACCTCTCTTTTCGCTAGAGCTTCGTTTGTCAGTCGGCAGGGTGCACCGCGTGCAGGTGCAGTTGGCTTTGGTTCAAAGATGTTGATGAACCACTTACACCCCAAAAGATTTGCGCAATCAAAAAATCCGACCGTAATCGGCTTCAGCTGAGGCGGTACCCTGTTTTAAATTAGTCGATTTTCATCAACAGATTATGTCTGTAAAAATGTAAAGTAACAACTTAAAAGATTTAAAACTAAGTCAGATTTATTAGTCTCGAAGACCGCATTGCGAATCTTTCGTCAGGTGCGTCTAATGATTAATAGTATTGCTGCCATTAATTCATCCCTCCCACCCTCGGGGACCAGGGAGGGGGGTGGTGGTCAATAATCACTGATATCGAGTGTTACCTTCGCCAACTGTCGTAGATGTGGATCTGGTTTTTAACAGAGTCCAAAAAAGAAGGAGATTCTCAATTCGGTTGTATTTTTTTTTAATGTAATGAAGTAAATAACTTCACTACTCCGTCATTTATAAACAGATTTGAAGGAAACTTTTTTTATTTCAAAGAGTATACTTCCAGATTGGTCCCATTTTTTTCATATCATAAAATTCAGTTCTGATAGTGTTTTTAGTAGTGCTTAAATACGATTGAAGAGTAATAATTTGTGGAGTCGTTTTTTTTTATTAAAATTATGTAAGTAAAGTTCTAAAGCTTTCTTCGTTCGTTTAGTAAATACATAGCTTTTTACCCTGACTTGTCAATATCTCCGGAATTTCCCAAAAAGAAGTAAAACTAGGCAAGTCGAGTTCACTTGCCTAGTATTCGTCGTTTAACCCTCACCTGCTCACTCCCACGAAACATAATCTAGGTAAAAGCTCGTTGATTGGTTCCGTTTTAATCAAACTTTTGCTTCGCGCGGCGCGTGGCGTTGACAGCTCTATTATGGTCCGCCGATTGCGCTTAACATACGCGGTTACAAGAAAAAATTGTGACATACTAACTTGCTAGAATTAATTGCTCAAAATGGAAGATGGAAGATATTTCTATATGTATCATTTAAAAATAAATGATACATATAGAAATATCTTCCATCTTCCATCATCTTTTATCTGCTTTATGGCGATCTGTGGATTCACAATAAGCCATTTTTAGGGTTCCGTACCCAAAGGGTAAAAAGGAACCCTATTACTAAGGCTCCGCTGTCCGTCCGTCCGTCCACCCGTCCGTTCGTCTGTCCCCAGGCTGTATCTCATGAACCGCGACAGTTAGACAGTTGAAATTTTCACAGATGATGTATTTCTTTTGCCGCTATAACAACAAAGACTAAAAAACAGAATAAAATAAAAATTTAAGGGGGCTCCCATACAACAAACGTAATATTTTTGCTCGTTTTTGCTCGCAATTGATAACGGCATTATGTAGACGCTTGAAATACTCACATAATATTTAGTTATATATACACTTTAAAAATAAATAATTAAATAAAAATAAAACAAATATTTAGGGCGGGGGGGGGGGGGGGGGGCTAAAATAATATAAATATTAAAGCAGTTATAATTTTTTTTTTTTTTTTTTTTGCATCCTTCGACTGCAGACTTCATCTAGCATGTGTCTGTATCAGCGATTTATACATAGAGATTCTTCACTCTGGGCATGACGGGGGCCCACCACACATTCCCACCACTGTATCTCCTGTGTAGCCAGGATTAACAGCGGCGACCGCCAAAAAAGGCAATGAACAATGAAGTCCATTGCAGTCCCAGGGGTAAAACTACGGCTGCCTTGGAACTCACAATGAATTTAATCAGAAGAAATTAGTAGGAGTAGGAAGCTTTTGGAATTTGACTTCCCCTCTTAGCAATGTGAGAGACAGCAATATGGCAAATAAGGCATTAAAAGCCTAAAGAGATGGCTAGTCAAGTGAAGCTCAACTGGCGTGCACCACGGATTTTAAGTTTCTAACACTATTAGGAACCTAAAACATTGAGTTGTTACCTAACACATCGATTCCAATAATATGAATTGCAAAATCGTCTGAACGCTTGGTAATTCTCCCTTGTTGCTACCAAATCTGAATAGTATACTACCCCGGATGCAACTTGCAATGAATTCAACATGTCATCCCGCTCCCGCTGCCAAAGATCATACTTCCAGAGAACATGGTGTGCTGTTTGATCGAATTCAGAATTAGCAGTAGAACATTCGCATAAGGGCGACGGCACTAATTTAAACGAAAAGAGTTTAGCTTTAAAATTGCCATGTCCAGTTAAAAATTGCGCAACAGGGTGGTCGACTTCTAACCACTTTTTCTTTAATCTATCTCTTACCGATTGAAAGAACAGATACAAGTGGCGTCCTTTGGTAGAAGTTTCCCACCTTTCCTGCCATTCAGACAGCAATGTTTCAAATACTTCATTAAAAGGTTTGAACAGTCTAACTATTTTTTCACGATCACGCGTTTTCAAGAAATCAGGGACCATATTTTTAGATGTATAGTACATTGAAGCGCGGCGTTGTACTTCTAAGTCTACCGGTAACACACCTGCTAGCACGGGTAGTGCCTCGGTGCTTACAGTTCTATACGACTTACATAAAAATATCAGAGCAAGGCGCTGGCTTTGAAGCAATTTACGACGTGCTGCACCTATAGTAGCCCTATCTGCCCACGCAGGTGAACCGTACGTAACACAACCTAAGTATGTGGCGGTATAAATAGTTTTTAACGTTTTGAAAGTTAATCCCCACGTAGAGGTAGAAATTCGTGTTAAGGCATAGAAATTCTTTTTTGCTTTTTCACCTACTTGCTTCATGTGCTCAATATAATTAAAATTTCTATCCAAAAGCAAACCTAAGTAACAAACCGAACCCCTATTAGCAACAGATACTCCATTAAAATGAAATCGCGGTGAAACCTGTAAATTTCCCTTAAGCAAGAGTTGATATGTTTTATGTGGCGCAAAATCGAGACGAGATTCTTCACTCTGGGCAGGCAAATCTCTTTAAGAGACTCGGAACGTCACTTCTTTGAAGCCTCCTATGTTTAACGCTCAGATTGTACTCTCTTTAAGTTCTTGCCAAAATTGTTATCTTTTTAACTTCGAATTGAATGGTTGACTGGAAGAGATCCTTTATGGGATAAGTCCGCAATTGTATGTGAAACTCTTTTATCATCATGTTTATGTAATTTCTTTTGTACAATAAAGACTTTTGCAATATTATACAATACAACGCTCCCATCAACTCTGAGTTTCATAGCTAGTTCTTTCTTGGGTCGTGTTAATCTGCTCTGATATTTTTCGCTGTGTTCTGTGATTTCCTGTTCACAGAACACAGCGTGTCAGAAGCCTGCCTGCCAGAAGATTCATGTTCCGAACGGTGGTAATTTTTATATCTTGGTAGATATATTTATTGGATACGTAATATTTATTAGTGATGTATCTGTAACAATCTATATACCTATACAGGATATAATGTTTTAGGTCCCAAAATGATAGATATTTAAAATCCGTGGCGCACGGCAGTTGAGCTTCACTTGACTAGTCATCTCTTTAAGCTTTTAATACCTTATTTAGCATATTGTCGTCTCTCACATTGGAAGTCGAATTCCAAAAGCTACTAATTTCCTACTAATTTCTTGAGATTAAATTCATTGTGAGTTCTAAGGCAGCTGGAATTTTATCCCCGGTACTGCAATGGACTTCACTGTTCATTGCCTTTTTTTGGTCGCCGCTGTTAATTCTGGCTACACAGGATATACAGTAGTGGGAATCTGTGTAGGTCTCCGTACCGTTCTACCTGTACAGGACTATCAGAAAGGGGGTGATTCTACACATACTTTTTGATAATTCTCATTAAAATGGAATAAATAAATAAAAAAAACCGGACAAGTGCGAGTCGGACTCTCCCACCGAGGGTTCCGTACGTAGGATCATTATAAATTTGATATTTTTCATTATAAATAAGAAATAATGCGTCGGAAAAAATAAATAAAATACTGAATAGGTATCGGCTCCCAATACCTATTCAGCCCTTTCGGAGTCGAAACCCTCGGTCCTTGGGGCCCCTGTGCCTTGAGTCTTTTTGAAGACATTTCAAAGAGACTTTTTCAAGCCACCGGGGACCCAAGAGCCGGCGCTTACTTGGGTCAGAGGCTAAGCATCGCCATCCAAAGGGGTAACGCTGCTAGCGTTTTAGGCACGCTGCCTCACGGACCTACTTTAGATAGTTTTTGTTAAGATAGGTTTACACAGTTTAGTTTAGTTTTTATTGTCTACATTATATTATTTATGAATAAATTTAAAATTTCAAATAAAATATATTTTGCAATGTGCACATCAAGCCCTTTCATATGATACCCCATTTGAACTAGTAGCTTTAATTTGAAATTTCGAACCCTATGAAAAAATATGGACCCGCTATTTTTTTAAGATTTAATTACAAATGTATAGTTTTGAGATTTATTCTTGTACTTGTAGTCTATAACGATGTTACTTGCCAATTTTCATAGTTCTAGGTCAACGGGAAGTACCCTATGAGTTTTGATTCCCTTGAGAATAAACAGCCGTATCTTTTTTTTACGTAAACTTAGCAGTTTCATTTTTTTACAACTTCATGGGTCCGTAGACCTGAGTATACAGTTCAAATTTCAGCTTGATACCTCACGCATTCTCGACTTAGAGAGATTGACAGACAGACAGACAGACGGACAACAAAGTGATCTTATAAGGGTTCCGTTTTTCCTTTACAATACGAAACCCTAAAAATAACAAAGAGGTGTAAGTTGCTCACTTTCTAACGTCAAAGCTACTTAACAAACGCTAAAGTGATTAAGGAAGCGTGTTCCAGAGTCAAGAAGCGTATAATGAAGAGGTCATACCTAAAATCAGTGTAGAAAAGTGAAATGGAATGTTGATTAGTATTATCAAATTGAGCTTAGAGGTCCTGGGTGAGAATCACAAATCAAATTACTAAATTAAGTAGAATTAATGTGATTTAAGTTTTATCAAAATGTGATATAACTTAAATCCCATGTTGTTATATTAAAAAGTGAATTAAGTTATATCAAAATCACATGTAGAAAATAAATATTTTTGACCTTAAACCTTTTTCACATGAAAGATCCTATAAATAAGCTTGGCTTCAGTCGAACTTTTGAATGACGCGACGAATGCTGTTGACAGGTCGTTCATATTTCATTAACTGCGTTTGTATGGAATGTACTTTGGTTTAACATAACATTTGAAAATTCTAGGAATGTGACTTTTACTCATGCTTCATAGCTATTAAGATGACGTATTGGGGGTGTTAAATGCAGGAATATTGATTATTTTCAGCAATTACAAAACATACGAATGTATTTTTTTTGGCAAATACCTAATGCATTTTTTTTATATTAGCTCAGCATATTGGCTCCACTTCGCCTGATGGTAAGCGAAAAGAGGAGCCCCAATCGCATCGGCAACGGACAAGATACCCACCCAGATATCTTGTCAGTTGACGCTGCCATGCTGGCCTACATGATGCTTCTTCACGCTTCGCTTGAAGGATCCCATATTGTATGATTGAGGAAATACATATGCCGGCAACGCGTTCCACTTTTTAATAGTGCGACATAGATAAGAGTTGCCAAACTTTTTAGTACGCGACGTTATGATACCAACGGTGAATTTGTGATACCGCAGGCCAGTACGTGTTGTTCGGTGACGGAAAGGGGAGGAAGGGATAAGGGAAAATAGTTCTTCAGAGCACTCTCCGTGGTATAGGCGGTAAAATACGCTTAGTGAGCCAATATCTCTCCGGAGTTGATGATGTTCTAGATTCTTGATGACCTCTTCGTCACCAATTATGCGGACCGCTCGTCGCTGCAACCTGTCGAGAGCCTCGAGGAGATACTGGGCGGAACCATCCCAGAGATGCGAGCAGTACTCCACACAGGCCCGAACTTGAGTCTTATACAAAAGACAAAGCTGGTCCGGCGCGAAGAACCGCCGCACTCCGTTCAGGATCCCGAGTTTCTTTGAGGCCGTTGAGATGAGGCTCTCAATATATTACCTTTGGTTAAGGTTGCAGCGAATATCCATGCCTAGCATGTTCAAGCTCTCTCGCAAATTGAGCGAAGTGCTGTGAAGTCTGCGGGTAGGAAGGAATGGAGATGTTTTAGTGGTAAACGCGCACACTTGGGTTTTCTTAGCATTGAACTCGACCATATTGCTGGAACCCCATTTACTAATGAGATCCAACACCCGATTCAGTTCAACGACAAGAGGCTCCCGTTTCTCGCCGATTTCTGTCCTACCAGCACCAGGTCGTCCGAAATATCGCCCATGAACCGTACTGTCGTCAGCATAGCAATGCATTTTGACAGTTGCCGCTACTTTTAAAACAGAAAATAAAAATGCAAACCAACTCCTTCTTAAATAGATATTCAAAAACATACAAGAATCGCGCTTGAGGATGGGTGAGAGGATGATGATTATTGATGGCGCTGAGGAGGAAGATGGACTTCACAACAATATACTATATTTTTTGTAACTTTTAAACTTTAAAAGTATGAACGTTCACGACAAGCAAGAACATTCATCACATTAACGAAAAAAATCGGTTGTCTGTAAAGTCGGTTTACTGACAATAGTTGAACGTGACAACGTCATAAGAAAATACAGATGAAATGTTTGCATTTTTCAAAAGAAAATTTTAATGGAACGCCTCAGAGCGAGGTAACGCCGCATACGTCATGTTTTTTCGTACGTGCAGCCGGCTCCATCGAATTATAAGACGTTGTCACGTCAAAATAAGTAAGTAAACTGTCTCAGGAAGTACTCTTTTATGCAATTTGCTACTATACTTAAAGAAAGGTGGGGTACGGCGTATGACAGAACACCGCTGCCAAATAACAATTCCCTTGAGGGTTGGAGAATGGATTTCTGCGTTGACAGCGGGGGGTGGCGGCGAGCGAGCGATGTTTTGTGTTGTGAGCAGTAATATGGTTACGGTAACCGCTCCATATCAGGCTAGCCGACGTAGTATAAAAAATGGGGTGTGTCATGGACACGGCCGTGTGTTCAACGTGAATACGAACTAAAATTATCTCAAAA
This sequence comes from Hypsopygia costalis, assembly GCA_937001555.2. NCBI lineage: Eukaryota > Metazoa > Arthropoda > Insecta > Lepidoptera > Pyralidae > Hypsopygia > Hypsopygia costalis. The sequence goes on from OW443348.2 coordinate 18,786,561, forward strand.
TGGCAGCGATTCCCCCTCCTCCGCATGCGATGTTCCATAGTCTTTCCGAAAGCATCCTACTCCTACTAATTTCTTCTGATTAAATTCGTTGTGAGTTCCAAGGCAGCTGTAGTTGTACCCCCGGGACTGCAATGGACTTCCCTGTTCATTGCCTTTTTTGGCGGTCGCCGCTGTTAATCCTGGCTACACAGGGGACACAGTGGTGGGAATGTGTGGTCGGCTCCCGTCCCTTAAAAAAAAGTCCTTACTTAGCGTAATAAATTCTTTGGTACCTCATCTATCCAGTGGTGTTATTGAATTTTGGATGGAGATGATAGATTTGTAGCTGCAACACCAAACTGTATCCCCCGAATTTGTTATCATTCGTTTTTAGGGTTCCGTACCTCAAAAGGAAAAATGGAATCCTTATAAGATCACTTTGTTGTCCGTTAGTCTGTCTGTCTGTCAAGACTCTTTAAGTCGAGATTGTGTGGAGGTATCAAGCTGAAATTTGAACTGTATACTCAGGTCTGCGGTCCCATGAATTTGTAAAAAAAATCAAACTGCTCAGTTTACGTGAAAAGAAAACACGGACGTTTATTCAGCAAAAAACGCATATTTCGACACTTTATCAAGGGAATCAAAACTCATAGGGTACTTCCCATTGACCTAGAACTGTGAAATTTGGCAAGTAACATCGTTATAGACTACAAGTACAAGAATAAATCTCAAAACTATACATTTGTAATTAAATCTTAAAAAATAGGGGGTCGGATTCCTGAACTATTTATAATGATCCTACGTACGGAACCCTCGGTGGGCGAGTCCGACTCGCACTTGTCCGGTTTTTTTTTGATTTGCCTCCCTACGGAAGCAATTTTAAAGAAGTATTCATGTCAGAAATACATATTGATATATCAAGAGTACTACCTACCATGTGACTTATACCTGTGTACGAGTATATAACTAGATAAACCTCGCTGATTGGTTCTGTTTTAATCAAACTTTTGCTTTCCGCCGCGCGTGCCGCCGACAGGTCGATTATACCCCCTCAATTGTGCTTACACACGCGGTTGTATGCAGGCTGTGTCGCTGACGGGTTGAAGAGATTTTCTTTAATTTTATTCTGTATATTTCATCTTGTTGGGAGTGTCGGTTTTTGGGGTTTTTTTATCCTTTCCAGACAAAGGATGAAAGCTGCTCAGGATGTGTAATTTATGTTATAGTATTTTTTTTATACTACGTTGGGTGGCAGACAAGCTTACGGCCCGCCTGCTGTGAAGCGGTTACCGTAGCCATATTAATTCTCGCTACTTTATGTTACGCGCCGCCACCCCCGCTGCCTACGCAGCATCTGCCTCCTTTCTGGTCACCTCACTCACTCGCAGGAACACAACAATCCTCAAGGGAATTGTTATTTGGCTGCGGTATTCTGTGAGGTGGAGGTACATTCCCCAGTCGGGTAGCTTACAATTACACTCCCTACCTCTTTTTTCGCCAGAGCTTCGTTTGTCAGTCAGCAGGGTGCACCGCGTGCAGGTGAAGTTGGCTTTAGTTCAAAGACGTTTGGCTTTGGTTCAAAGATGTTGATAAACCACTTACATCCCAAAATAAAAGCAATATATGTTATAATATATACATTTTTTTAACTTAGGGTGCCTTCAAATTAGAGACGTGAGGAAGCGCTGCACTAATAGTGTTCATAGAATTTTTAGAAGCGCAGGCGCAGCGCCACTTATGTGATACACGCACGTCTTTTTTGAATAGGGATGTGACGCGCTTTTAATTACTTTATTTAGTTACCTATAATTGAACCTCAATATGAATGCAGTTCAACTTGACATTGAAGTGTTTATATTGGAAGTTAAAAATCATCCTGCAATATGGGATACTAGTTCTGATAATTATTCTAATCGGATTCATAAGTAAAATGGGAATATTTGTGCAACAAATTTATTGAAAACTTCGAAGTTAAATCTACATTTCTCATTGTCTTGGCGTATCTTGTAATATTCACTATGATTATTTAGGTAACGAACGTTTTCTCGAATGTGCTAACTTATTTTTTAGTCTTTTCTTTTTTCTTTGTACCTAAATCAACAACTAACTGAGTCTTGAAACGAAACATCACCACAGAATAATAACATCACTAGAATTCACTGAAGCAAGCATTACTGACGCGCGTCTATGGCGACACAGTCGCGCCACTGTAGCGCTACTTCCGCTTCTTCACGCCTCTAATTTGAAGGCGCCCTTATTAATATTTATAATTAATAGTCAAACTCCATTGGTAGTTATGTTTTTGAGCCGTTTGGGGTGGAAAGTAGTGGAAACACTTGGCCCATGGGGTCCGAGCGCATGAATTTTATTTAGGGACATCTCCAAACGTTTGGTCGACTTTTCCCGCGACCAGAGGGCTGGCCTGGCAATTTACGCTTTGACGGCGATGCGGAATAATTTCCGTCGTCCGTCATTATTATATTAAAGGGGTTTAAAGTATACTCCACGATGCTGCTCAACTGCGGGTAGGCAGAGGCCAGTGTTTTCAAGCCACATAAATGGGACTGCCTTGGCTTAACGACTGTCATCTATGATGACAACAGGCGGAATTGACGGCTTAACGTGCCCTCCGAAGCACGGATGAGCTAGAGATGATTAAACCCATCCATGGACAGGCTACAGTCGTCATTGCTTAACTTGTGTGCTCAATTAGATTGACACACGCAACGACGCCCCCGAACACCTCAATATTACAGTAGTTTCACAGTATAGGTAAGTAATAGTACTATGTACAGTAAGGCCATTCCCTGCCTTTGGTATCGACTTCACTTCCCCTCTGATATGAATCTGGAACAGTTTGAATGGCGCCGCACGCACACACGCTTATTGACGCTCTACACAGATGTTTTTGTGTACGTAGTAGTTCTCGATGCGACATTTGTATGGAGTGGCTGGGGTGTAGAGATGGGCGTTGAATGAACGAACCGTTTTTTTAAACTGTTTTTTGTGGGTGAACGATTAAACTAGTTTACAATTCACAGATAAACTAGTTTATTCTTCGACTGGTTGATGAGTCCATTGCGTCGCGTCGCGATCGTTTCGTTCGTTTACGATTACCAATCGCTTATGTGAAGAAATGTCTTATCGACGACGACGTAAACTAGTCGAATTTTAGACTGTTTTTTAAACTAGTTCATCGTCGACGGTAAACGGTCTCATTGCGTCGACTGTAAAAACGTCGACGACCCACCACTTCTGGGGTGTAGTAGTGTAGAAGTAATATTAAGTTACTTCCAATGGCGGATTTTCCTTAAGGCCAACTAAGCCTGGGCCTAGGGCGGCCAAATGTTAGGGGCGGACCAGGGTATTACCGAAGGGTAATTCTTACAAACTACAGATTACCATAGTGGTTTTGCGAATAGTAATTAAGTATATAAATAGGTATGAAGCTGATAAATTAGAACCAAGATACTATTATAATAAGGAATAAGGAGTCAGCTAATTAGAATCAAAATACGAGGCGAGAATAGACGGCCCAGGGCGGCGAAAACACTTTCTAGGGCGGCCAAGACTACAAATCCGCCTCTTCCCACCATTTTTAATATTTTTTTAAAAATATTTCTGGACAATTTACACAGCGCCATCTAGTCCCAAATTAAGCACAAAGCTTGTGTTATGGGTACTAGGCATCTGATAAATGTACTTAAATACATTTTTTTTGTTAATACATACATATAATACACAGAAAACACACAGACCAAGACAAACAGACATGTTCACGCACACAAATGTTTGTCTTGTGCGGGAATCGAACCCGCGACCTCGGAGTCAAAGTGGCCATTGCTAACCATTCGACCACCAAGCTCGTCTTCCCATGCATTCTTTAAAAACTTACATTTCAACGTGAGCCGATGAATTGAACGACTTAATCTACAATTGAAAGCTCCCAAGATTATAAAAATCAATATGGAAAAATGTGTTAGGGTAATATTTGGGCAAGTAAATGAGTCGGCGGGCGCCGCAACTGTCGGCTGCCGGCGACAGCTGCGACGCTGTACACTTCTGTAACTAACTGGTGTATGTACATAGCCTGGGGTATATTTTATACAGTCGGTTAAATAGATGGTACATTGTACAAGACATCTTTCTTTATTTTAACATTTTTTGTTATACACTCGACGAGAGAGATTGACGAGCTCGGTGGTCGAATGGGTAGCAATGGCCACTTTGACTCAGAGGTCGCGGGTTCGTTCCCCGCACGTGATAAATATTTTTGCATGAACATGACTGTTTGTTTTGGTTTGGGTGTTTTCTATGTAGTATGATTTTACAAAAAAAATGTGATTTAAGTATAATATCAGTTATCTAGTACCCATAGTACAAGCTTTGCTTAGTTTGGGACTAGATGGCAGTGTGTTATTTGTCCAGGAATATTTATTTATTTTAAATGAGTTGCAACCCAGACTAAAAATGTTTTTACAAACCCTTAGAAATGTTTTTAAAAATAAGGCTTTATTTTTAAAAACATTTTTAGGGGTTTAAGTGGTTCACCACGATTTTTAGAGACAAAGCTAACCTCACCTGCACGTGGCGCACCCTGCTGACCAGCGAAACAGACTCTGACGAAAGAGAGGTAGGGTACAGCGTATTTGTAAGCTGCCTGACTGGGGAAGTACTTCCACCTCACAGAATACCGCAACCAAATAACAATTCCCTTGATGGTTGTTGTGTTCTACGAGTGAGTGAGGTCACCAGAAATTAAGAGTTGCTGCGTTGGCAGCAGCGCGGCGGTGGCGGCGCCCGATATTTCAATATGCGAGCGTTAATGGTAACCATTTACATCAGGCGAGTCGTATGCTTGTCTGCCACTCGACGTAGTTTAAAAAATAGTTATTACAAAAGCTGAGGAATCTTATCGCGGAAAAATGGATTCACTCTCTATCTCGCCCTAACATATGCGTATACTCTTTCTGTCTCTTTTACAGAGCCAGTATCGTAGAGCGTAGCAAAGAATCCTAAGTCAAAGGTATGAAGCCTTTTGGGGAACTACAGGAAACCAATAAAGTTTCAAAATTTTGGGGTGTAAGTGGTTATCAACATCTTTGAACCAAAGCCAACTTCACCTGCACGACCGCATGAAACGACCTGCTGATCGACAAACGAAGCTCTGGCGAAAAGAGAGGTAGGGAGCGTACATAGTAAGCTACTCGACTGGGGAATGTATCTCCACCTCACAGAATACCGCAGCCAAATAACAACTCCCTTGAGCGTTGTTGTGTTCCTGTGAGTGAGTGAGGTCACCAGGAAGGAAGGAGATACTGCGTTGGCAGCGGGGGTGGCGGCGCGCGGGCGATATTGATATTATGTTGCAGCGTTAATATGGCTACGGTAACCGCTACACATCAGGCGGGCCGTATGCTTGTCAGTCACCCTACCTAGAATAAAAAAAATCACCGGCTGCCTGAAGATAGGGTTGCCATCTTTGAACGCTGAAGATGCGTGAAACTCCGGATTTTGAATGTTAAAACCCGGACATGTCGTCAGTGTTTTTAGTACTAGCACTATGTTTAATTCAAGACGGTTATTCGCAGCATGGAGCGGGCGGTAGTGATTTAAAACTTTTAATCCCGGACTATAAATGAAATCCCGCTCCCCGCCTTCCAAAGTAGGACAAATTCGGGCAACCCTACCTCCTGAAGAGAATTTCCAGAACAATAACCAAATCACAGCTCAAAGCGATTAAAAGTGAATCGATTCAAGGCAGGTGCTACTACCAGTAGATATCCCGTAATTCTGTACTGACTGTAACTCCTGAAGCTGTCGGCAACAGTTTGATTACAGCCTCCCGGTGGGAGTGCACCGCAGCCTTCCTCGGCGTACAGTATGGAAAAAATATCATTCTTCTTCTCAATTTGTTTACGAAGATTTTCTTGTACATAACTTTATTAAGATACTAAATATGTTTTTTTAAATTACCTTCACAAAAATTTGGTCAATACAAGTATTTTTAACAATTCGTAATGAGTACCACAGGCATTGTCGGGTGGCAGTCAAGAATACGGCCCTCCTGATGTGAAGCGGTTACCGTAGCCATATATACATATGCTCGCGACATGAAATATAGCTCGCACGCCGCATCCCCCGCTGCCAACGCACCGACTCCTTTTCTGGTGACCTCACTCACCCGCAGAAACACAACAACCCTTAAAGAAATTGTTATTTAGCTGCGGTATTCTATGAGGTGGAGGTACTTCCCCAGTCGCTTAAAAAATACGCTATAATGCCCTACCACTCTTTTCGCCAGAGCCTGTTTGTCAGTCAACAGGGTGCACCACGTGCAGGTGAGGTTGACTTTAGTTCAAAGATGTTGATAATCCTACTCATGGCAACAACAACTCCACTACCCCCTTACACCCCAACAACAAAACAACTCTAATTATAGTACAGGTTGTTCAAAAAAGCTTAAGGCCGTTCGAATCTTTGTTTTTAATGTTACTCGCAATATTTTTAATAATAAATAAATAAATATTTCTGGACAATTTACACAGCTATCTGGTCCCAAATTAAGCGCAAAGCTTGTGGTACGGGTACTAGACAACTGATAAATGTACTTAAATACATTATTTTTTTCTAAATACATGCTTATAATATATAGAAACACTCAGACCAAGACAAACAGACATGTTCATGCACACAAATGTTTGCCTTGTGTGGGGATCGAACCCGCGACCTCGGAGTCAAAATAGCCATTGCTAGCTATTCGACCACCGGGCTCGTCAAATTGTACCACCATTTGAACGGAATGGACTTAATGGTAAGTTACTACGTATAATAAAGTTCTAACAACAACTCTATCTCAACACTAACTCAACACGATTGTTTAAAAAAGCTTAGGCCGTTCGAATCTTTGTTTTTAATGTTTCTGGCAATATTTTTAATGTTTTGAAATAGTGTTGTGCTCGTTTTCTCGCTCGGTATCGATAATGCGGGGGTGGCGTCGGGTGGCGCCAGCTGCGCCGCAATACCCTTACAGCCGCTGTCATCCGCAGCCCCGCTTATTTATTTGAAGCCCCAAATTGATTCGTTTGATATGTCAGCCCTGTTGAGTCATGCACGAGTTTTTAGGCCATGAGTAGTGCTGGAGTTATAGGCAATTTAATCTAGAAAAATATAAGTAAAATCTTTGTGATTTTTTATCTAACTGGAAACTACATAGTGCTAGAACTAAAGTGTTCTTTTTTATATGTATAAGAAGAACTACTCATATAGGTAATTTGTAGGTTGTTGTTCTAACCATCAACATCTACAGGGGCCTTACCACAAGCTCTAAACGCAGGAATGGAACTATGATGGTTGCGTATTTATCAATGAATTTCATTCATAAATTCGCAACCATGATGGTTCCATTCCTGCGTTTAGAGCTTGTGGTAAGGCCCCAGATCGCCTGAGGATGCCTCGCGCAGAGGCGAAACACGTGTCGCAGAGACGACCACGGCAGTCGGGCCGGCAGCAGTCGCATGTTTCTTCTGTTTCAGATGTTGGTGATTCGCCGAGACGGCCAAAGCAGCCACGGCAGTAGCATACAACTACTAACGGTAGTGGGTGGGTGCCGGCCGGCGGTAGTTTGCATGAACTAATTGGTGGCGGAAGCACGCAAAGTAGTGTAGATCAAATTGCCTGTAAATTTGATTTTAGCAAAATAACGCCTGAATCAATTAACCATAGAACTACTTTATAAGTTATTAATATTATACTTTAGGCGTAGACACTTATAGAAGAAAAGACTGCAGTATAATGTATTACTTTTTATTTTTCCTGTTCAAAATGTTCTTTTTATGTTCAAAAGGTCGTTTTCGCTCCAAGTCTCAGTCTGATTTTCGCGGTAAAAATCAAATACCATGATTTGTTGTTGTTTACCAATCACAAATGACTACAATATGCCTGTGATTGGTTAGCCAATAATAAAACAGTACAGACAAAAACTTAAAAGAATTGTTTGCCAGTGCAAATAATTTAAATTGAACATTAGAAAATGATACCAAAACTAACGAACCGTCACATAATAATATGAGAGGGGACAAAGTAGCATGTGGGTCGCCTGATTAAAAGCCATCACCACCGCTCATGCAGATCACCAACACCAAGGGATCGCCGATCTGTTGCCAGCCCATACTCCTTCCTTTCCTTCTGGTAATCTCACTCACTTGCACTCACTCACAACAACGGGTTCAAGGGAATTGTTATTTGGTTGTGGTATTCTGAGAGCTGGAGGTGCTTCGCCAGTCGGGCAGCTTAAAAAAATACGCTATGCTCTAGGTACCTCTCTTTTAGCCAGAGCCTCGTTTGTCAGTCAGCAGGGTGCACCATGTGCAGGTGAGGTTGGCTTTGGTTCAAATATGTTGATAAACCATTTACGCCTCCAATCTCCCCCTTATACTTCCACAATATTATATATAACGACGAGCTCGGTGGTCGAATGGTTAGCAATGGCCACTTTGACTCCGAGGTCGTGGGTTCGATTCCCGCACAAGACAAACATTTGTGTGCATGAACATGTCTGTTTGTCTTGGTCTGGGTGTTTTCTATTATATATTATAAGTATGTATGTATTTACTAAAAAAAAATGTATTTAAGTACATTTATCAGTTGTCTAGTACCCATAACACAAGCTGTGCGCTTAATTTGGGACTAGATGGCGCTGTGTAAATTGTCCAAAAATATTTATTATTATTATATTCGGTTTTTAACCGACTCCAAAAAAGGAGGAGCTTTTCAATTCGGCTGTATTTTTTTGATTGTTTGTTACTTAATTACTCCGTGATTTATAAAAACTTTTTTATTTGAAAGAGTATACTTCCAGGTTGGTCCCATATTTTTTTCATCATCATCATCATCAGCCTGTATCTTTATACATAAATGTAGAGTAATGTTTAGAGTCGGTTCTTTTTTGTTAAAATTATGTACCATTTGTATTCATCGGCTCCCTACGCTTTTTGTCAGATCGTCCGCCCATCTAGTGTGTTTAAAAAGAAACTGGCACTTCTTTTATTATTAATTTAAATATCACCTACCACCTACAATAAACAGATGTTATTGATCAATTTGTACCTTTGAGCGCCACCTGATTGAGTTCCGGCACGGATGTAGTAATTAGTAACACAAAGACAACCAATTTGGGAAGTCGAGTGTGGAACATCTATATATATAAAAGAAAGTCGTGTTTGTTACAACACTTATAACTCGAGAACGGCTGGACCGATTGCCATGGTTTTTGATTTGTTGGATTTGTCTCCGTCCAGAATAGCAGAATAACTATTAAAAACATTGGAAAATTTACGAAAAAAATAAAATAAAAGAAAAATCATTTTTCCATACAAAATGTTCGTGGATGTCGGACCTGTCAAACGTGACGTTAACGTGCGTACGTCAAATGTATGCGTGCGTTCAGAAATGTGGGTATAGGATAATAAGTATTAAAACATTGACAAAATTGTCGAAAAATTAAATTTGAAAACGGATTGGGATATTTATTGATTTTCAATTAAATGTCAAATCGATTGGTCTAACTTTTACGTCGCGAAAGTTGTCCGTTGTTGTTTTGAAAATTGTTTATGAATGAATGCTTGAAAATGAATATTAATTGGTTGTCAAGTGTCATGGTACTTTATTTTGTGACATAGTAAAATACTGAACTTAATATTTACCCACTGCTGGGTAATATTTACCCACTGCTGGGTAATATTAAATACGGGTCTTCCTTCAACTGAATATGTTTCGAGCATACTCCACCACGCTGCTCAACTGCGAGTTGGCGGACGCCAGTAATTTCAAGCCGCCTAAAGGCCACTTGGCTTAACGACTGCCATCTAATGATAACAACCAGGACCGACGGCTTAACGTGCCTTCCGAAGCACGGAGGAGCTCGAGATAATCTAATGATAACAACCGGGACCGACGGCTTACGTGCCTTCCGAAGCACAGAGGAGCTCGAGATAATCTCATGATAACAACCGGGACCGACGGATTACGTTGCCCTCCGAAGCACGGAGGACCTCGAGTTAATCTAATGATTACAACCGGGACCGACGGATTAACGTACCTTCCGAAGCACGGAGGAGCTCGAGATAATATAAACTCATCCATGGACAGGCTACGGTTGACGTTGCTTAACTTGCGTGTACAATTAGACTGACTCGCGCAATGACGCCATCGTGCTTCTCTATTATTTTCTATTATTCATTATATTAATTTCAAGACATCATAAATTTTGTTCAACTAATATGTATACCACGACATTCATTGACAATTAGGCGGTACGAAGTTCGCCGGGCCAGCTAGTACTAATATAAATTTAAATAAATATTGTCAGACAAATTACACAGCGCCATCTAGCCCCAAAGTACGCAAAGCTTGTGTTATGGGTACTAGACAACTGATAAACATACGTAAATACATTTTTTTTGCAAATACATACTTATGATACATAATAAGCTGCATATAAGTATTAATGGCTGATAATCTTATCGTAATATATGTATACATAGAATAGTAAATATTCCTTGGCATATTACATACACAGCGCCATCTAGTCCCAAACTAAGCAAAGCTTGTACTATGGGTACTAGATAGCTGATATACATAAATATATTTATTTTGTAAATAAATCAAAAGAAAACATCCAGGCCGTGACAAAGAGACATGTTCATGTACACATTTGTCATGTGCGGGGATCGATTCCGCGACTTCGGAGTTAGAGTAGCCATTGCTAGCCATTCGACCACCGGGTTCGTCGTTCAGGAATGTCCACGTTTTGTTCACGTTTAAATATGCTCTTCTAAGTGGTGTAAGTATAGTATTAAATATGCTCTTTAAGGTGATAATTGTCAAAATATTCCCATGAGAAAAATATTATTTGCACTGAACATAATGCGACGTATAGGGCTATCTAATCCAGTGTCTTCTTGTTTCTTGGATCACTAAAATAAACTAAACGCAAAGTTTTATATATATTTATATATCACCTGATCTACATTAATTGTATGTTTGTCTGCCACCCGACGTAGTATAAAGTAAATAATAATATAAAAAGCAAAAAGCATCTCCAGATAGTAAAATATGTCTTATGAAGATATAAAGGAGGTTATTAAATACATTTGTTTAAAAAATATAGTAATAGTCGGTTGACTAGCGATAGATTTAGTTGTCTTTTGCAATATTTCTTCTCCTACTATCTCTACAAATTAAGTATATGAAGAGATTTCTTAGAGTTTTATATATAAAAAAATTAACGCCTGAAACACAGGTTTACAAAGACTCTATCCCCATGAAAGACTCTATCACGTTATAGCATGATCCTATAATGAAGGTTCTAATAATAGGCTACAGGCTACATACTTCAATAATTTCTGGACAATTTACACAGCGCCTACTAGTCCCAAATTAAGCGTAAAGCCTGTGTTATGGGTACTAGACAACTGATAAATATACTTAAATACATTATTTTGTTAATACATACTTATAATACATAGAAAACACCCAGACCAAGACAAACAGACATGTTCTTGCACACAAATGTTTGCCTTGTGCGGGTTTCGAACCCGCGACCTCGGATTCAAATTAGCCATTGCTAGCGATTAGACCACCGGGTTCGTCAACAAATATAACGATCTGCGACCTTCCATTTGAATATCTGATGTCCGACTAGGTCCGACTTGTTTTATGATCGATCAAAGTTTTAATGGGTAATTTTATCTTTCTAAAATGGATTTTACATTCTAAAAGGATAATATTATTCTTATTTAAAATAAATAGACAGTAATAAATAGTATAACTTTTATATATTCTTTATTGCATAACAACAGATACATAAAATTTGTGAGCAGACAAGTATACAAAGGTAAGATTATCTCTTCAAGAGATTTCTTCTAGCCAACCCGACTGTGCAAAAAGAATTTTTACATGGCTGGGAGTCAAGCAAGCTATGCATAACATTTCAGTAGTAACTTTTGTTACGACAGCTACTTAAACGCATTATTATTGACGAGCTCGGTGGTCGAATGGTTAGCAATGGCCACTTTGACTCCGAGGTCGTGGGTTCGATTCAACATGTTTGTTTGTCTTGGTCTGGGTGTTTTCTATGTATTATAAGTATATATGTATTTACAAAAAAAAGAAATGTATTTAAGTACATTTATCAGTTGTCTAGTACCCATAACACAAGCTTTATGCATATTCTGTGACTAGATGGCGCTGTGTAAATTGTCCAGAAATATTTATTTTATTTATTTATTATTATTATCATACAAATTTCTGACACATACAAAACATGTACATCATAGCTAAGTCTTTATAGATTATAGAGCAGTGGCTAAGATGAAACCGATTTCCATCGGGATTATTGATTTCGAAATTCAGACTTCTGTTTGAATATGTGATAAATATGTTCAGTTTAATCAGTAGAGCGTCTCTGTCCCTACCGGCTAAGCTTATTAATATTAGCACTAATTTAAAGTGAAGTTACATTTTCGCAATCGAAAAATTCGATCGTAATGGCCTTGCGGTCGGGCCCCTTATTGAAAAACCAAATTTCGACTCTTAAGTATTCAATAAATACAATTATTTCTAAGAAATTAAATTAAAAACTAAATTGTAAATAAAAATAAAACTACATATTATCTAAAAAAAGGCCCCAGTGGCATTGTACCGAAGATACTGGCAGCGATTCCTCGTTGTATGGCAATACTAATGCGTTGTGCGAGAAAGCCGCCAGCTCTTCCGTCACCAGTGATCTCGACCAGGCGCTTGGAGAGCTCATTCATTAATTTAAGCGCATTAGGACCCCACAAACCCAGGGTCTCGACTCCGAAAGGCACAAAAGTGTATTCCGAACTGAGACCGCGATATTTCGAAATTTTTCTTTTCTCGGCCGCCTCCGCCGCAACTCTCAAGTTATCATATTCCGCGATGTTTTTATTAAATTTTCACATATAACAACTAGTACGATTTCTTACTCTGTGCCTATGAAAACAAAAAGAAGAATGTGCATGTACCTTATTGTGTTGAATCTAATTCCAAGTTAGAACTAGAGTCGTGAGCAATGTGTCGCTGGTAAGCGGTAATGTACGGGCGGCAAACAAAGCGGCCGCTGCCGCCAGTCGCCTGCGCGTCGGTCGCGCGGCGGGCGTCAGGTGCGGCGGACGGCGCGCCGCCGGTTCGGCAAATTTTAATGAATGTCGTGTTGTATGTTGGATTCGCTGGAAGTGGCTTGTTAACCGACTTAAAAAAAAGTAGATAATTAAAAAAATATGAAAACAGGAGGATATTCGATGAAGACGAATGCTAATATCCTCCTGTTTTTATAAACGGTTATTGAGCCGAAATTTAGACGCTCCTAGATTTGACTAGTTAAACCTAAGGTACTTCACTTCCCTCTCTTAGCTCGAGCCTAAATGTGCACAACGTCACTAAAGAAGTTTTCACTTCAAAAAATGTTTCAGATCTTATATTATCCAGATAATGTGCAGTCGAATAACCAAGCATACAGTTCACAAAAGAGATTCTTGATTGAACTTACGAAGCGATTCGCTAGTGATGTTTAACAACGCGACATTTGTATACAATGGCTGAGGGCAGTGAGCGAGTTACTTTAGCAGCAGTTAATTCCCGTCTCCGCTCAACAACAATAGAATACCACGCTCGGCCGCTTCCATTGAGCGCACATCCCAGCCTCCCTCCACGTGCTGCCAACTGGCGTGTTATATGGATTTTCATTTAGGAAATCGTATAATATTACAACGGTAGCCTGTCGCTAATGCGCATTTTTATGCTTAATTTTTCAATATCCCGCCAAACGGCCTGGCCGATTTTACGGTGTATTGTTTCGACTGTGGGATTTGAACTTTTGTTACTACAGCACTTGTGGTTTTCATAGCTTCGTGGATAGAAAACGTAAACGTAAAACTTTTGTTGTATGACTGTGTCAAAACTGATTACAATATTTCAGGCAATTTGATTTGTTTTTTATACTACCTCGGGTGGAAGACAAGCACGCGGCCCGCCTGATATTAAGCGGTTACCGTAGCCATATTAACGCTTTCAAAATAAAGCTTCGCTCGCGCGCCGCCACCCCCGCTGCCAACGCAGCATCTCCTTCCTTTCTGGTGATCTCACTCACTCGCAGGAACACAACAACCCTCAAGGGAATTGTTATTTGGCTGCGGTATTCTGAGAGGTGGAGGTACATTCCCCAGTCGGGTAGCTTACAATTACGGATGCCTATTACTGATGGTCGACGATGACGTCATAGTCCGAATTTAATATCAGAATTTAAATAAGAATATAATCGCGATAGTGACCCGTCTGTGAGAAGGGCTCGATGGCGTCATTGCGTTGTCAGTCTAATCGAAAACGTTAAGCAACGTTGACCGCAGCCTGTCCATGGATGGCTTTATTTATCTTGAGCTCCTCCGTGCTTCAGTGGGAACGTTAAACCGTCGGTCCCGGCTGTTGTCGTTTGATGATAGTCGTTAAGCCAAGTCAGTGGCCTTTGGGTGGCTTGAAAACATTGACCTCTGCCAACCCGCAGTTGAGCAGCATAGAGTATGCTCTAAACCCCTTCGATTGAGAGGAGACCCGTGTCACAGCAGTAGGATAAATAAGGGTTGACGACGAATGACATAGCATTACAAAAAAAGTAATAAGTACACCAAATCTGGCTGAGATGTAAACAATTTCACTATGATAGCAGCCCGAATTTAATACAATTTCGCAATAGTGACCCATCTGTAGACGTGGGCGTCGCTAGCACCCCGTGGGAACTCGCACCTGCCCCTGTTCGCACATGTTACACATTCTAAATATGTTACAATACATCTAACTAAACTACGATAATGTTATTGTTATATAGGTAGGTATATATTAAGTGGCTACCTGCTATAACATTAGCTAAATACAGGCAATTTTATCTACACTACTTCGCTTGCTTCTGCCACCAATTAGTTCATGAACACTTTTGCCGGCCGGTACCCACCTACTACCGTTAGTAGTTGCATGAGACTGCCGCGGCTGCTTTTGTCGTCTCTGCTCCAGCTGCTGCGGTCGTCTCGGCGAGTCTCCAACATCTGAAACAGAAGAAACGTGCGACTGCCGCCGCCCCGACTGCCGTGGTCGTCTTTGCGACACGTGTTTCGCCTCTACGCGAGGCATCCTCAGGCAATCTGTAAATGTTCATGGTTAGAACAACAACCTACAAAAATTTGTAGACCAAATTGCCTGTAAATTCGACATCCGCGAAAAATTACCTGAATCAATTAATTATTCGCCAAATACTTCTTCTTCACTCGGTCCCTCATTGCTGAGGATCGTGGTCACAGGAACCTCGCGAACGGACAATCTGTCTCCATCGATTCCTGTCCGAAGTGGCCCTCACTGCCTGATAGAATCTAGAAAAGGAGGCGGCCCCCTTCACCTGGTCAGACCATCTTGTTGGTGAACGGCCACGTGCTCTCTTGCCTTCGGTGTTGCCAACAATAACAAGCCTTTCCAGGCTGCCATCTCCTCTCCTCATCACATGGCCAAATACACAACAAATAAAATAAAACCAGCCAGGTGCGAGTCGTACTCGAAATTAAGGGTTCCGTTCCTCCGTACAAAAACGAGTTTCTTGTATGATGAATTCCTTTAATTCTTAACTATATATTATATCGATATTCTATGTGAATATCGGTATAATATATACTATCTAAAAATGAATATATATTTCATCGATTATAAATGCATAATCGGTGAAAATTACAAGTGTAGATGGTACAGCAAGACATAGAGCCCTGTGACTAAAGGACGGACAGACAGCAGAGTCTCAGCAATAGGGTGCTGTTGACACTTTTTGGGTACGGAACCCAAAAATATTTATAAAGGAACCTTTTTTCTTCATATAAGAACCTTAACCTCATAATAACAAATACAACCAAAAAAAATAAAAAAATAAAATCGTTCCAGGCGTTCACGCGTGAGACCATGACCAACGGAAATAGGGCTTACGATAGATATCCTAATTAATATGCACGATCAAGAAATAGTAGAAAATAATATGTAACTTTGTAAATAGGTACCAAACAATTGGCCACCCTTATCGACTGTTCTACAAAACACACAAAATGAAAAAGCACGCAGTTGCCAGCTGCAAATTCCCACGGGGTGTATGCTAATACCCTCGCTCCATCTGAACATCCGCACATTCCCATCAACTCGCATTTGTTTTTATTTTGGGGGTTTAAATAGAAAGGGAAACAGCTATTAGTCTAGCTGTCTGTGTTTGTTGAGCTTAGATGGTATGGAACAGGGGTTCCCAACCGGTGGACCGCGGACCACTAGAGGTCCGTGAGAGCAAAATCAAGGTCGGTGATGCAGAATTATAATACAAGAGATTGAGCAATACTAAACCAAACACTGTATTCTCGAGATAAGGTGTCGTTGATTTATAGGATAGTTGGGTCTTTACATTGAACAGGGACCTGGAAGGGGTTCCCGAATAAAAAAAAGGTTGGGAACCACTGGTATAGAACTATATTAAAGGCAGACAGTTCTTGACATGTATGAGCTGTAAAAAATACTATGACCTCAGTTGTTCTAATACAGAGAAAAGATATTATATAATGACATCGACGCAAAAGGGAAAATGGAAATGTAGTGACTGTCATAGCAATAAAAAATGCCAACCACAGGTTAAACAAAAGAATAGTACGCCTACACTTGATACCAGTGTTGGCTCCATTAATTTATTGGAATCACCAATGACTTCAAAAAATCTGTAACGTCTAAGACTCCCGAAAGATCCATACTCAATATCATATCTCCATCCAGTAAATCTTCTCAGGATGATAGTTGCCCTATAAAAACCACTACACAAGGAATCTCAGCTCCAGTTTTTGATATATTAAATAGCTCTCAGTTCGGGAATATCACAAATCGAATCAAGGACATTGTCAATATACCAACTGAAAATTCCTTTGACTCATTATCAATTGAGGATGAGCAAGAAGATGTGGCACTTTCTTCTCCAGAAGGACCAAATTTGACAAAAACAAGAAGTTTACCAGACCTAAGAAGAGCCCACGACTTACAAAAAATTAATGACATGGAATGCACAATACAAGACCTTCAAAAGAAACTGGCATCCGCTAATCTTGAAATTGACAACATAAATTCAGAAAACACAAATTTAAAGAAGATTATATCTATCAGAGATCAGAAAATTTCTCAACTTCTTGATATATGTGGATCTACAAAAAAACATATAAGAAAAAAAATACGGAAAAGTATTGACATGAGACAAGTAGATCAAAATCTATCACAACTCACCATACCACCCCTAGATGTCACAAACAGCAATGAATCGAAAAATAAAGAAATTACAATGGATGATAGTGACAGTAACAGACAAGAGCAAGAAGATATACAATTCATCTGTAGTGAAGAAATAAGAGACGAACAGAGTGAAAAATGCTTAAACATACTAGATGCTCACGACTTGCATGGAGAAAAAAGCAGTGTCAATCGAAGTGTGAAGTTGCATAAACCGGATACAACATCTAAAAGACAAAGAGTAATGATTTTTTCCGATGAAAGAGGCAAAGGTATGAGGAGAATATTGCAAAATCTTCTGGGATCAAAATTTTTGGTAACATGTATTGTTAAACCTTATGCTAACTCTGACCAGATACTGAACTCTTGTAAAACATTCTGTGAAGATTTCACCAACGATGACTTTGTGATTATTTTAGCAGGTTCTCATGACAAAAGCCCTTTACAATTACAGTCTTATCTATACTACAACTTACACAATATTTTAAATACGAATATTTTGGTTGGTGAAGTTATCAGGAATAATTACCTTAATGTCCCGGCGATTAATAATATGCTGAAAATTACTTGTTCCAGTTTTGACAATGTTCATTTAATTAACATAATTGACCATAATGTAAGAAATTATTATTTTAACAAATTATATGCCTGCAGAATAATATTAAGACAGATACTACAGATACAGTATAAAATTAACCATTTAAGATATAAAAATTATATGTATTTAAATTCATTTAAGAGAAATGTTTGCAATACAGTTACACAAACAGATTGTTCTTCTTTTAACAGTTTAGGATTAGAGAAATCTACACAAACAGATAATGAAATCAAAAATGATGAGTTTTTTCGAGACTAATCAGTGTAACAACTATTCTAGTGTAAATTTAAATGTTTTTCACCAAAATTTATGTGGAGTAAGTAGCAAAAAATTGGAGTTAGAACTATATATAAAATCACAGAATACAGAATTACATTACTTATGTGTTAGTGAACACTTTCTGAACAAAGCATCGGTTTTATTATTTAATATTGATAATTATCAACTATTGGCATATAATACCAGATGTAATAAACAGAAAGGGGGAACTCTTATATTAGGTTTAGTTAACAAAGAAACCAATGAAATACCTATGTGTAAAAATGTATACAAGTCTGAAGCTTTTGAACTATGTGGTATAAAGGACATTGAAACCAATCTTAATATTTTCTGCCTATATAGAAATCCCATTAGAGGAAATATTGACGATTTTATGTATCGCTTAGAAAAGCTATTAGAATATAATATTGACAAGAAATGTATAATTTGTGGAGATTTCAATATTAATTTACTCAAAGATGACAAAGTGAAAAATGACTTTTTAAACGTGTTGAAGAGTTATAATTTTAGGGCACTTATATATGATATACACACATTTTCTCGTGGTTCTTCACAGACGTGTCTCGATAATTTTATAACAAATTTACCAGAAGAACATATAATAGATACAAATGTAGATCACAATAATTTAGCGGATGGTCACGCCGGTCTTTTCTGTAATATGTCGCTTAAAAAAAACCAGTGCAGTAACAAAAAATCATTATATTATACCTAATCTTAAAATAATGGAACACAGTGCTCAGTATCAAGCTTACAAAGCGTATAATAAGTTGCCTAAAGAACTGAAGGATTTAGAGAGCCTGAGCTTATTTAAGGTAAAATTAAAATTACATTTATTGGAAAAAAATTATTACTCCATTGACGATTATTTTAAAAATTAAAAAAAAAATGTTATTTGTTTCTTGATTATTTTGACATTATTATCCAATTATTATTATTTTGAATTAATGAATGTAATATAACTAATAATATAATATAAATTGTAAAATTTCAGACACAATGTAAATTGTTTTGAATAAATACTTGAATACTTGAATATAATAAATAAATATAATAAATATTATGGACAATTTACAAACCGCCACCTAGTCCCAAATTATGCGCAAAGCTTGTGTTATGGGTACTAGATAACTGATAAATGTACTTAAATATTTTTTTTTTGTAAATACATACTTATAGTACATAGAAAACACCCAGATCAAGACAAACAGACATGTTCATGCACATAAATGTTTGCCATGTGCGGGAATCGAAACTGCGACCCTTCCGGTTCACAACGTCCACTTCCTAATTTGGTCCACTTCTCATGACGTCCACATCCTAATTCAACTTCCCGAATCGTCCACATCCCATATGGTTTAAAGTCCTAAAACGTCCACTTCCTAAAAATATTGCTTCCTAAAAGGTCCACTTCCTAAAACGTCAATCATCATCAAGTTAAAGATTTTAAAGACAAACAACGTCTTGAAAATGTTTTAAAATCGATCTAATTAGAAAAAGTCAAGTTGAATGGGCGGACTACATCGTCGTTAACCCTTATTGATTCCTCTGGTAGGATACAGGTCTCCCCTCAACCGAAGGGGTTTAGAGCATACTCCACCACGCTACTTAACTGCGGGTTGGCGGACGTTAATGTTTTCAAGCCGCGTTAAAATTTTAAAGGCCATTGACTTGGCTTTTTTTTTTATTGATTTATATTACAATCTATAGACCCGCGGTCCGTACCTTTTATATATCTTACAAATTTATAAATTGCACGTCGCTATATGCTAATAATTATATTATTGTCTATTACTACTTAGCCTAAATGCTCCTATAGTTTACCTTGCAACCATGACAGCCAGGGCAGACTAGTCCTCTCTGGCAGTACCCGTTCACGAGTTGATGCATGGGGCAGCCATCACCGCATTCAACCATTTTCTTGGGAATGCGGCGACCCGCCACACGACACCACCACCAGTTTGAACACTTTAGTGAGCATGACTACCTGGGCTTAACAACTGTTATCTAACGACAATAGATGGGACCGACGGCTTTACGTGTTCTCCGAAGCACGCAGTAGTTCGAGATAAATAAACCCATCCATGATCGACGTTGCTTAACTTCTATACTATACATATACAAAACAAAGTCGCCTCCACGTCTGTCTGTCTGTCAGTATATGTATAATACATTTATATTATCACACAGGTGATACGGGTGAAGCCGAGGCGTGTCGCTAGTTCAAACTAAATTCGTAGACCTTCTACAGAGATTCCGCGTAGCGAAGGCTACAACCGTAGCCAATTGTCTCACGTAGCCTTCGTAGTGCAAGAAGCTGCTACGAAGCTACGAAATCGGGATGACGTCCAGAGGTCTACATAACAATAATAATAAATAAATATTTCTGGACAATTTACACAGCATTGCGCTTAATTTGGGATTAGATGAGTCCCAACTAGACAACTGATAGGATCCACAACGCGCGTGTGATGCCTCTGGGGTTACAGGCGTTCATAGGCTACGGTAACTGCTTTCCATCAGGCGGACCGTATGCTTGTTTGACACTTTAGTGGTATAAAAAAAACCGGACAAGTGCGAGTCGGACTCGCCCACCGAGGGTTCCGTATGTAGTATCATTATTAAATTTGATATTTTTCATTATAAATAAGAAATAATGCGTCGAAAAAAATAAATAAAATATATTTTGCAATGTGTACATCAAGCCCTTTCATATGATACCCCATTTGAACTAGTAGTTTCAATTTGAAATTTCGACACCCTATGAAAAATATAGACCCCCTATTTTTTAAGATCTATTTACAAATGTATAGTTTTGAGATTTATTTCTGTACTTGTAGTCTATAACGATGTTACTTGCCAAATTTCATAGTTCTAGGTCAACGGGAAGTACCCTATAGGTTTTGATTCCCTTGAGATTGTCGAAATATGCGTTTTTTGCTGAATTAAACGGCCGTAACTTTTTTTTACGTAAACTTAGCAGTTTGATTTTTTTACAACTTCATGGGACCGTAGACCTGAGTATTCAGTTCAAATTTCAGCTTGATACCTCCACGCATTCTCGACATAGAAATTCTTGACAGACAGACAGACAGACAGACGGACAACAAAGTGATCTTATAAGGGTTCCGTTTTTCCTTTTGAGGTACGGAACCCTAAAAACACTGATAAATGTACTTAAATACATTTTTTTTATAAATACATACATAGAATACACAGAAAACACCCAGACCAAGACAAACAGACATGTTCATGCAGACAAATGTTAGTCTTGTGCGGGAATCGAACCCGCGACTTCGGAGTCAAAGTGGCCATTGCTAACCATTCGACCACCGAGCTCGTCAATCAATGCAATGGCATGTTAAGTTCTTTGTAGTCGCGAAAGTGGCGCCACAATAATCAGCATATAAGATGAATATCAAATATTTCTATGAGAAGTTCGATGGTTTCGTTGCGCGTGGCAGTCTAAATCGATCAAGCAAGTCAAGCAACGTCGACCGCAGCCTGTCAGTGGATGGTTTTTTTAAATCTATATCTCCTCCATGCTTCGGAGGGCACGTTAAGCCGTCGGTCCCGGTTGTTGTCATTAGATGACAGTCGTTATGCTAACTCAATGGTCTTTCTCCGTCAACCCGTAGTTGAGCAGCGGGGTGAGGTATGCTCTAAACCGTTTCGATTGAGGGGAGACTGGGACGAATAAGCGTTAACGACGTCAACATATAATCAAAATATTCAACAATATAATAACATAACAAAAATCTGCAATTAACAGCTAAAACCCAAGCAATAATCGTTTGGAGGTATTACGGGGCGCATCTGTCGTCCGCGCGAGCCGACCCCTCTCCAAACACAGACGGACAGTCGAACAAACACCCACTTATATATATCAGGATAATTTCGGATTTCCGCAACGAATTATGCTGTTTGAATTGAGATTTCAGCTTCATGTGCGAAATACAACCCTGGTGAAAGTAGCAACGATGGAATTACTACTGAAAATATTGAAATATTCAAAAATAACAAGGTTTTGGAGAAGGGAGGATAAGGCATTAGTTTTTTTTATACTACGACGGGTGAGAGACAAGCATACGGACCACGGACCGCCCGATGTGAAGCGGTTACCGTAGCCATATTAATAGCCATATTAATTATTAACATACGGGTCTCCCCTCAATCGAAAGAAAAGAAATCTCATACTCCACCACGCGGCTCAACTGCTGAACAACGGTTGGCGGAGGCCACTTTTCCAGCGGCCTAAATGCCAGTGACTTAACGACTGTCATGACAATGCAATGACAATAGCCGACAACCGACAGCTTAACGTGTGCTCATAAACACGGAGAAGTTCAATATAAATAAATAAATAAATATTTCTGGACAATTTATACGGCGCCATCAAATTAAGCACAAAGCTTGTGTTATGGGTACTAGACAACTGATATATGTACTATAATGCATTTTTTTTTTGTAAATACATACTTATAATACATAGGAAACACCCCCATTAAGACAGACATGTTCATGCACGCAAATGTTTGTCTTGTGTGGGAATCGAACCCGCGACCTCGGAGTCAAAGTGGCCATTGCTAACCATTCGACCACCAAGCTCGTCGAAATAATAAATAAACACATATATGTACAGACTACGGTCGATGTTATTTAGTTTGCGTGTTCAATTAGATTGACACGAACAATAAGGTCTTATGTTTAAATTATTGACAAATATTTTTAGCTTGGTCGTTAGAGCTTTAGGATTTCCTAACTTAAACACAATTGCCACTAATTTAAGCAGTTGTTTAATTTTCGCAATCAAAAAATCCAATGGAAATCATCTTCAGTTGAGGCGACAGGGCCCCAGCTGTGCTGTGGAGCTCCAGCGCCATCTGTCGTTGGCGAATCTTTTCTATATTAATGTTGGCGACAGTTGGCTGCCCCTTTGTGTCATACGATATTATAGCCTAAGAGCCCGTGGCTGCCAGTCATTCGTTATAATATATGGAAAATATTAAATTTATCAAAAAAAAAAAAAATCCTGATTTGTACATCGAATTAATCTGATCGCACATCAAATCCTGTATTTGACGTGCAATAAGTATTTTTGATATGCAAAATAGGTTAGGTTAGGTTTGTAATGTATTTATTTGATGTTACGTTAAATAGTATCCATTTTAAAAAAGCTGAAGGTTGTCTGAACACCAATTCTCGTAATTATTTTAGAAAGTTGACCGAATCGAGATTGAATTTTCGATTGAATGAAAATGATTTATTCGATTTCAATCATTAATTAATATCAATTCTTATTGCTAACAGAAAAACTATTCTTAGTTTGATTAATTTTCGGTCATACTCGTATTTCGGTATAATCCCACTTAAATTAAACTTTGAAGTTTCATATTGTGATACGAGAATACCAAATTTGACATTTGTGAGATCGATACTGGATCGGAACTGAATTTTGACTATATTTTAATTACGAGAATTGACCTTCTGTCATACACATCAGACAGCCACCTATCTGGCGCCCAACTGTGTGAGCCTAAAAGTGTGAGTACAATTACAATAGGCGTACAGAGTGTGCTGCGAAGTAAGCAAGCGACCTTCTTCAGGGGAGCGCGCCTTACACCGGTACCCACGATGGAGATTTGGGAGTGTTGGTAGGGCCCCGATGCTTGGGAAACCGAGTGTTGATCGCCACGAGCTACTCGAATTAAGAGTGCCCAAGTAGTCTGCTTACAGGCGAAAGGGGAGTAAGACCTGCTACCAATCCGCTCGAGTGCCTGGTTGGTTTAATGGGCGCGATAGCGAGGCGGGTAAGGCCTCTTGTACACGCTAAGGAAAGTCGCCGAGCCTATGCAAGAATTCGTGTCGTTTCTACACACGAACCTGTGTACACAGCTTCCGCGCTAACCAAGAAAAAAATCTTCTCTGCGCCAGACAAGAATTTTGTCGGATCTAGGCACGAAAACCACCGCACCGCAGCAAAAACGTCGCGCGTCGTGTCTAGTGCGGATAAGATTTTTTTCTTGGTTAGCGTGGAAGCAGTGTACACTGGTCATGTGTAGAAAGGACACGAATTCTTGCATAGGCCCGGCGACTTTTCTTAGCGTGTACAAGAGGCTTATAGGTTCTTTTGCCTGGTTAGTATACTGGGCGAGAGACTCACAATAGTCACAATCCTGTGATATAACCGAAATGTTGGTGCACAGGGGAGCAGTAGCTGTAGTCATGGCAGGTGTTAGAGGCATGCACAAGGTGGGTCCTTATGCATGCCTTTGTACTTTTCCTTTAAATTACTTTGTTGTAAATTTTTTTTTACAATATAGACATTACAAATAAACAAAAAAATGATTGTCAAGTACTCTTGACAGTTTTTTACGCGGCCTAACGCAGTGTTATCCATATTACAAAATACAGACAAAATATTTGGTGTATTTTGTGGGCATGTCTACAATATTACGTAGCACATAAGAGTAAATACTATTACATTACGATTGTATTATTGCATTACCTGGGATTTGGTACACAATTGAATCTCCACTTTTATTTCATCGTCCCCTATTACAGACATTACTGAAGGGCAGTATTCAATAAGTTTCAGTAACTTAATTTTGGACACTCGTAAAATTTTCTATTTCGTGACATATTCCTATTTTTAACTAACTTTTATTTATACTTTGTCGAGTGGCGACTGGTGAACACGCATACTTCAATCAACTTTAGGTTAATTAATTGTAATTGAATAAACCGTAGGTGAATTCTCCTTTAAGTATTTCGTTCATTAGTTATAACAAAAATATGTGAAACGATCTTTAGGTATTTTAAACAGTAGGTCTTTTGACCGTAGTTATATCGAAAATAATTATGATGGGTTTAGTTATTATAATATGTAACTCTTTACACACTATGCCATAGATCACGTTAATGACAACAAAGTATAATTTCCAATATTTTCATCCCACACAAAGCTCGATGTTGGAGGTGTTTTGAAAGCTTTGTACCTAATCCTATTAACTCTCTGGGAGGTTTAGTATTGTAATGTAACTGTTATGTCGGCGGTGGGAACGGACAGGTGGACGGACAGACGGGACTATATGTACATTATATATTTAGAATAACATATTTATATGCTATCCGACTGCGAATCTATCTCCACCTCACAGCATCGTTGTCACTCATCTAATTACAACAGCCGGCTGAACGTGCCCTCCGAAACACGGAGGAGCTCGAGATAAATAAACAATGGACAGGCTAAGGTCGACGTTGCTTAAGGCTAGGATTCCCGAGCGCACAAACAATTTGAGGGGGTGAAGAAGCTCCGTCCATCGGGGGGACCCCCCGCGCGTCTCAGTATACTTGCGCGAATGCGCGGCCCGGCCGGGCGGCTGCTATCGTGCCACAGTGTAGCATGTAGTGACCGATATTCAGTAGAACCACTCGAGTTTCATTTTTAATGTAATATGTTTATATTTTTAAAGTGAAATAGGTAATTGTAGTACAAAGTAGCAATGTAATATTGTATTATGCCATCAAAAACAGAACTTCGGAAAACCAAGTCTGGCAAACTCAGAATTTCTACCGTAAAAAGTTATGAGATCCATGTAATACCAAGTCGGTTAATTTATTCAGTCCCTACTTAAGGAAACTTCTGTCTTAAGTTATTAGGTACGTAATTAGTTAACCTAACAACATATTATAGCGACCATATCAATACTAAAAATCTTTTACGTTTTAAATAAACAGAATGACTTGACCATCGCATGAAAACAATGTACTCTTATCTCACAACTTGTGAGATACGTCACAAGTGACACATATCTGGTGGCACGGCAGTGCCCCCGCCAAGTCGAGCAAAAAGCGGCACGACCGTACCATTCTTTTCTCGAAGCAATTTATTATATTATATCAGATTGTTCAGTGCGATTGCCAAGTCAATCTATTATGTTATAATGTAGTTATGAAAACAGAACCGAAATTGCAAAATATTTTAGTTTTTCCTTGATTTATACACTAAACACTAACTGTATTCTAAATTTGAAGCTTCTATGTCTGCTAGAAGTGCCTTAGAATTTTGATGATCGGTCAGTCAGTGAGTGAGTGACAAAATTAAGAAACATTGCCTAGTTATAATTCTTAAACTACAGGATCAAATTGAATGAAATTTGCAATATACTATCTTTGTACAATGCCTGCTTGATTACTAAAAATTCAGACTTCTTGTTTTATCCACAACGAAGTTATAGGGGGTCGAAAATGGCCTGAATTGCTTCGAGAAAAGGATGGTACGGCCCGTGCCGCTTTTTGCTCGACTTGGCGGGGATACTGCCGTGCTCCCAGATAATTTTGTTACGGTGAGGGTGCTATTATGAATCTCAAGCGAAATGAACGATTCTAGAATAGAATTATAGTAAACAAGCTGTTGCCCTCGACTTCGTCCGCTGGAATGTCAGTTATAGCATGGGTCTCGTTTATATCGCGTAAAAAAGTACCCTGTATCATTTTCCAACGTCCAATTAATCTCTATACTAAAATTATTCAAATTTGGTCTATCGGTTTTTATTTGGTATCGGTTTTGGAATGAGATCGTAACAGACAGACAGAGTTACTTTTGCATTTATAATACTAGCTTAATCCATACTTGTATAAATGTGAATGAAAAAACGCTGAACCGATTTTGATGAATTTGGGTATAGAGATAGATTGGACCTTGCAGAAGGATATACGACTATTCTTCACACGATAACCGAAGTCCACGTGGACGA
This sequence comes from Hypsopygia costalis, assembly GCA_937001555.2. Lineage (NCBI taxonomy): Eukaryota > Metazoa > Arthropoda > Insecta > Lepidoptera > Pyralidae > Hypsopygia > Hypsopygia costalis. The sequence goes on from OW443348.2 coordinate 18,813,537, forward strand.
AGTCGTAGGCCACAGCTAGTAATTTAATATAACTAGCTGTTGCCCGCAACTTTGTCCGCGTGAACTTTGGGCAACGCGTGGATTTCGGTTATAACACGGACAAACAGACAGAGTTACTTTTGTATGAATAGTGCAGCGATGATACCTTAGGCCCATAGCACACGGCGTATTTTTAACGCGCAGATGACACGCGTATTAGAAACGCGCGTCTTCGGCGCCATAGACGCTGATTGTTGCTTGTTGTTTGATGATGAAGCGCGTATACGCGCTTCATGCGCTAAATGTAAAAAAAAAACGATACTATTGGATAGACATCCAAAAGTATCGTTTTTTTTACATTTTTTCTCTTTATAAAAGAAGTACTAAAGCCAGCGTAAGCAGTGTTGTCTCAACCGACGCCATTGTACAACTGAAGAAGAGGAGTATCTTATCATAACGCAAAAGCTACGAGCAATAGCACACGTATTTTATACGCGCAGACGACGCACAGATGAAGCGCGTATACGCGCTTCATACGAGATTTGAACGCAACCTTGTAACCTAAGCACACGTGAAACGCGGCTCTACTGCGCGTATACGCGCTGTAGTTGCTCGTAGCTTTTGCGTTTCACACACACTATCAAATATTTAAATTGTTTATAATTTCGGTCGTAACAGGTAATTGCGCCGCAAAAATTGGCACGCGTCCGACGTCTAGCTCATTCCGCAGGGAACTGATTGATTGCATTCGCGACCGTCAACATAGCAAAATAGGTAATTTTGAAAATGAATAATGGCCTTTTAAAATTTTAAACTTATGACGGCCGGAATCCCTCACCTATACAAAGACAATTATTTTGGTATATTTTTCATTAACTAAAACCAAGTATAATGCAAGTAATAGGATATTTGAATTACGATTAGACGGATGTTTGAAATTTTATTTGATCTAGAAAAGTATCACTAATAGAGTATTGAATGGCCGGAATCACTAGATAAAATACTGTAAAATAACATATATTTTTTCCAAATTTTGAGTACTTGTCATTTGCGAGCAATGCATAATTTAAAATACCCTATTTTCGGGAATCCCAGCCTTAACTTGCGTGTTCGATTTGACTGATACGCGCAACGATGCCAACGAGCTCCTCACTACTCAATATATACGTATATCATATACACATTAAAACTGGAAGCTGCTGGATGCGGAAAGCCGCATCCAACGCATAATAATGACGACTTAGATTCCGAGGTCGCGGGTTCGATCCCCGCACAAGACAAATAATGATGTGCATGAACATGTCTGTTTATCTTGGTCTGGGAGATTTCTATGTATTATAATGAATGTGTTTACAAATGAAAATGTATTGCATTATAATATCAGTTATCTAGTACCCATAGTACAAGCTTTGCTTAGTTTGGAACTGGATGGCCGTGTGTAATTTGTCCAGGAATATTTATTTGTATTTATTATATCCATTATTACAAACATTGCTTAATTTGGGACTAGATAGAAAGAATGGAAGTATAGGCTGGCAACGGATCGGCGACCCCTTGGTGTTACTGATCTCCATGGGCGGTGGTGATTGCTTTCCATCAGGTGACCCACATGCTCGTTTACCCCCTCTTATATAAAAAAAAATTGACAGTGTGTAATTTGTTCTGAAATATTTATTTATTTGGATGCACAGGTAGAGTTTAAAGCAGGGATTGAAAGCGGTAAAGGTATAAGGGTATGGTACTGGTATAAAATTACGATATCGTTTTGATTTAAAGGTAGAGCCAAAACGGTTGAGAATTGTGGTTACGTACGATACCGGTAAAACAAGAAGAATACCTTTATTTTTTTACGGTACCATTATACCTTTATATTACCAGTACCTTAACCAAAACCATTTCGGTACCGAAAAAATGATGCGACAACGACGCGACGTAGGTATCGATCAAGTACTTACCTACCAATGCGGCCGACATTGTGGAAAGAAAACCCTTATTTTATAATTTAGATACCTAAAAAAATAACGATACCGGAATACCGAACAATACAATACCGAAATTATTAAGATACCTTTACTTTAAGGTATCGAAATTTAAAGGTATGACGTCATACCTTTAACCGATATATCCAATTTTTTTCGGTTATTCAATCCCTGGTTTAAAGTTATAACACCTTTATTTTTTGAGAGAGGTTAAAAGCCGTTGACTCCGCTGGCGTGTAATTCGTACTAGTCAAAAAACCAAGCTCTCGTATCGGTGCCCAGGCAGCAAACAGTAGTTTTGGTAATCAACCGGCGACTGGTGTCCGTCATCTATAAATACGGCCGCCCCCGCGCCATATGGCCCGCACGTGCCCGCTGCAGTCTATGCGGATATCATGCGGTTACCACGCTCCAACACGTTTAGGATTCCGTACAATTAAATAAAGCATTTAGACAAAAAAAAACTAGTAGGTAATTAGTATATTTATGTATGTAATGTTCATGAACATAAAAACATTGTACAGAGGCGGAATTAATGCTATACAAGCATTCTCTACCAGTCGACCTTAGGGTGATGCAGAAATAAGACGTGGTAGGTGTACAAGGCGAATATTAATATTAAATATAAAACAGTTAAGGAAGCATTATAAATAAATAGTAATTTACAATATAAATTACATACATACGTGAATACTTAAATATATGATATAGTGTAGTAGATTTTATAACAAAACTAGCTTTTGCCCGCGGCTTCGCTCGCGTTAAATTCGCGCATTTTAGATTATCCAAGCCAAGTCTAACACGCAACCAACCTTCATGTAGCACCCTTAATTGTACTAAATACGAATGCAAGAACTTTCCCGATAACTACTACACCCGTCCGTCTCAAACAAATAACAATTATTAAAAGGACCCAAGGTATCTCTGAACCATATTTCATCTAAATCGGTCCAGCAATTTAAGCGTGAAGAGGCAACAGACAGATACTCTGTCGCATTTATAATATTAGTATGGATTCATCATCATCATCATCAGGTCCATTTTTGTCTCCACTACAGGAGCACGACCCTCTCTCGTCATCGTCGTTATTGTTTTCATAATCAGCGACCGGATAAACCATAAAAACAAAACCCATTTTTCAGACTTTTGGAACCCATTTTACCCTTTTAGGTGTTAATATTAGAAAAATCCTGAAACACGTTTTTATTCAATTATCTATAAAAGTACTCGTGTTTAGGATAAAATAGTCCAAGTAATCTCGTTTCCCCATACAAACTTGGGAACTCCGATTCACCCTCTTAGGGGTAAAATTTGAAAAATCCTTTTAAGTAATTTCGTGTCCACTATGTTATATTTTCAAATCGATGCCATTATTGTAATTGACGTCCCAGAAAACCATATTGAACGATTGGGGTGCGATGGGGTTGAAATGTCATAATATCAACATCCATATTGATATTATGACATTTCAACCCCATCGCACCCCCACTGGAGTGATTTTATGTCACGTTTTTTTCGTAATAAGCGACCCGATAAACCATAAAAACAATACCCATGACGATTTTCACACTTTATCACCCCATTTTAGACAATTCAACCCCATCAATGGGGGTTGATGGTCACGTTACCCACGTTGAATTTAAAATCGTTGTTGTTTTCGTAATCAGCGACTCGATAAACTATAAAAACAATACCCATGACGATTTTCTTCAAAAAGGGCGTGAAGAGGTTTTTACAGGGTCGGCAACGCGCGTGTGATGCCCCTGGTGTTACAGGCGTTCATAGGCTACGGTAACTGCTATCCATCAGGCGGGCCGTATGCTTGTTTGCCTTTTTTGTTTGTTAGTGGTATAAAAAAAAAAAACCGCTTTTTCACCCCATTCTAAGTACACAGTTTCAGTTTACAGTCAATTAAAATTTGTAATAGTTCTCACTATGTATTCACTACACAACTTCTAAAATGATATAATATCTGATAAATTATTAATTTGACAATTTATTAGTATTTGTTATCAATTTTAAGTTAATACATCGACGCGTTTCTGAGAAAACAGACGTACAACGAAGTGATCCAATAAGGGTTCTTTTCTCCTTTAGGAGTACGGAACCCTAAAAACTGAAATAAAAGAAAACAGACGGGCCCGGTGGTCGAATGGCTAGCAATGGGTACTCTGGGTACTCTGACTCCGAGGTCGCGGGTTCGTTTCTCGTGAAGACAAACACTTATGTCCATGAACATATCTGTCTGTCTTGTTTTGGGTGTTTTCAATGTATATATAATATGTATGCATTTACTAAAAAAAGTGTTCTAATTCTATCAATTATCTAGTACCCATAGTACAAGATTTGCTTAGTTTATGACTACATAGCGGAGTATAATTTGTATACTAAGAGAAGTTATATATATTATTATAGTGGTGGCTCCACACATGCCTCGGGTTTGCCGTCGGTATCGCTGCCGGCTTGCAGACTGCCTTGTATTACCGCTATTGGTTTATCGCTAGTTTACCGCGCGAGCCGCGTGAAGCCTTGAGTGCCGGCGCGGGCCAGCCGCCGCCGGCGGCTTGGCAGCCGGCCGTGCCGCAGGGTATGTGTGGATACACCATAAGCTGCACGACTGGTGAAGTGCCCCAACTTCACAGAATTTACTGCGAGTAAGTTATATCATCAAAAAGAAAGGATTTGCTGCATTAGCAGCGCGGATGGCGGCGCGCGAGCAATATCTTATATAGCGAGCGTTTATTTAAAGTTTTTGTTGTAAATATCTGTACAAAACAGTTGCAGTTAACAGAATGATAAAAATGTTGACATACAATTTTGGGGTGTAAGTGGTTCATCAAGATCTTTGAACCAAAGCCAACTTCACCTGCACGTGGTGCACCCTGCTGACTGACAAACGAAGCTCTGGCGAAAAGAGAGGTAGGGAGCCTAATTGTAAGCTACCCGACTGGGGAATGTAATTCCACCTCACAGAATACCGCAGCCAAATAACAATTCCCTTGAGGGTTGTTGTGTTCCTGCGAGTGAGTGAGGTCACCAGAAGGGAAGGAGATGCTGCATTGGCAGCGGTGGAGGCGGCATATTTTATATAGCGACCGTTTATTTAAAGTTGTTGTTGTAAATATCGTTATTGTACAAAACAATTGCAGTACACAGAATGATAAAAATATAAATACAATTTGTACAAAGGCGGATTTATCCCATAAAGGGATCTCTTCCAGCCAACCTTTGAGCATTTTAAATGACACAGCATAAATAATAGGAGGAGTATACTCGTACATATGATCAGAACTGTCATAAAGTTATTTCAAGGCTTGAGCGAGTGATTACACTGACACGCGCAACGAAGTCATTGAGCTCCTCTTTTTTTATACCACTATAGTGGCAAACAAGCATACGGCCCGCCTGATGAAACGCAGTGACCGAAGCCTATGAACGCCTGTAACACCAGGGGTATCACACACGCGTTGCCGACCCTGTAAAAACCTCTTCACGCTTTTTTTGAAGAACCCCATGATGTAGTCTCCTAAGAAAACCTCGACAGGCAGTTCATTCCACAGATTCATAGTAAATCCTCATAATATTACTATAACAAATCACAAATTTTTCAGCGCTCGAATTCAGCTGATTGAAGCCTGAAATTCAGAGAATACCAGTGTTTTGTATAAAGGGTGTTCGCAACTTCAGCACAGCCCGCGTTCAATTACGTGAGAAAGTAAAAATTGTATCGGGCACACCTGCGCCGCACCTGTGCTAACGAGACCCCACGACTCCCGGGGGTGGCCGCCCCGACCCCTACCGCCGATACTCGAAGTAAATCCAAACCGACTTAAAACGAAACACACTTATCACCCCGTAAGTGCTAATATTACTGAATTCGCTTGAAGAGCAGTTTCCTAACTTTTCCCAAGAGTATTTATATAGGCTGCGTTGACTGCTTATCATTAGGCGGGCCGCATGCTTGTTTTCCATCTTAGTTGTATAAAAAAAATCGGGTGGGGCTGTGTCGCTGTACACTAACGTGAAACGTTAATATCAGCGAGTCGCTTTTAGTGTTGTTTCCGCTATTCTACGCAATGCCTCTCCCCCACCGCCCCGCCTGGCCCCGATGCAAACTTAAGGTCTTAGCAGTGAGCTGACTATATACGCTAAATAATGGGATGCGATTCATGTTTCTATCCCCGCCGCCACACTATGCTCCTCGCGCTGCTCATCGTCTTGCTCCTCGCGCTGCTCATCGTCTTGCTCCTCGCGCTGCCGCGATGTTTCCCTCACTGCCCACACACTGCTCTACTCGCGCAATTATTCGCGACGCTCCGCACTTGGACATTCGCCTTTGCTATACAATGGACGTTGAAGCTGTGGCAGCGTCCGCGATATGCATTTTTATTATAGCGAAACGAAGCTTTTTTTTATGGACTAACGGTCGAAAAGATGCCATCAAACATTTCTTTTTTGCTACCAGCTCTTATAGGGAAATGTTCATGACAGACATGATTTTAAAAAAAATATTTAAAAAATATGACGCGTGTTACGCGCCCGAGCGCTCGATGCGGAATGCGTCCGAGGCGATTATGTGGCCGGCCACTCGCATTCACGTTGCCGGTCCTTTGACTCGCGCCCAAAAAACCGACAAAACAGGGAATGATGGGCAAGACGAAGAGCAAGACGAGCGGCATGACGAGTAACGTGGCCACACTACGTTCCTGCCTACTTCCCTCGCCACTCGACGAGTGTATGGCAGGGCTATATCTACTATATAAAAATAAGTCGGGTTTTCCTTCCTGACGCTATAACTCCAGAACGCACGAACCGATTTCCACGGTTTTGCATTCGTTGGAAAGGTCTCGGGCTCCGTGAGGTTTATAGCAAGGAAAATTCTGGAAAAATTTGAAAAGAAAAGCGGGAAAATCTTTTTTCACATACAGCGCCATCTGGTGGCGAAACGGAGTTCGCCGGGTTTGCTAGTGACTTATAGTTTTGTAATTATTAAAGTAAGACTATATAGACCTCCTGTCTGGGACGGACGTGAGGGTCGTGCTCCTATAGTGGAGACTAAAATGACCTGATGATGATGATGATATAGACCAATTCGTTACAGGACTGTAACGAATTGGTCTTTCGTCGTCTGTAACGAAACAGCTTTCTGACCTGGTACCCGTATGTATTGGAATTTAAAGACGTTTCAGGTCAAAAATATTTCTTTTTAAATGGGTTAGGCCTACCTACACATTCTTATAGTGTCTCCTGTTGCCAGAATTAACAGCGACGACCAACCAATAAGGCAATAAAAATGAATAAAAATCAATTGATGCTGCCTTGGAACTCATAACGAATTTATTCAAATTAGTAGGAGTAAGAAACTTTTAGAATTTAACTTCCCAGGTTGGCATCTTAAGAGACAGCAATATAACAAATAAGGCATTAAAAGCCTTAAGATGTGGTTAGTCAAGTGAAGCTCAACTTCCGTTCTCAATGGATATTATTTATCTATTAAAACATTATAATGGCAAACTACATTGAGGTTCTTGAGACGCAGCATGCCTTGGAAGCCACCTTATTACAGAAGTTCAGTGAGTTCGAGGCTCAGTTGAAGGCTACCACTACTCCACAGGATTCCAATTCCATCACTCGCTTGCATGCGGAAGTATGCGAGTTCAAGACTCAGGTATGGAACATATTGTCACTGTTGCGCCAGCAGATCTCTGGGCTCTCCAAGGCCATTGATGCTGTGGAAATGAGACATCGGAGAAAGTATCTACTACTTAGTGGCATCCCAGAGGACACAGTTGACCTGCCTAAGTGTACTGCAGGCCTGTTTCGAGATAAACTAGGAGTAGACATTTCGCCTGAAGAGTTCACCGCTTGCCACCGTCTCGGCAGGGTGACAGAGGGAAGATGTCGACCGGTGTTAGTTCGATTTGCGGAGTTGTCTTTGCGGTCTTTAGTCTGGAGTAAAAAGACCGCATTTAAAGGAACTTCACACACTGTCACAGAGTTTCTCACTCGCCATCGACAGGCACTCTTTGTTCGGGCGCGGAAGAGGTTTGGTATGAAGAGGTGTTGGACGATGGAAGGCAACATCACAGTCAAATTAAACGATGGCTCTAAACAGCGAGTTTTCACGGACGACGAGCTTTCTGCTATCCCTATGACGGAAGACGAACTTCAGCCGGAGGGGCAGAGCCATTCAGACACTGCAGCGCCACAGGAGGTAATTACGAAGACAAAAAGGAGCACCAGGAAAAAGTGATCTTTCTATTCAGTCTGTCTTCGATGTTATAGGTATAACTGTAGTATTATCCATTAGTAGGTGCTTTTATATTTTATTTAATTTCTACCTCTTAATATAAAACATATAAATTTTTCTAAAAGTACCTTTTTACAATGACATTATTAGATGACAATAACAAAACTTATTATTAATGTTTCACCATAAATACATGTCATGTTTCACTGTCAGTTAATGTCAAACAATATTGGTAGTGTCATTCATGTCATCTTATTTTTAATTATGGCAACCACTCCGCAATTTCTTTTTTTTTTTCTTTTGTTGTTATAATTTGATGTTACGCAGAGTCTCCAGACAATTCCTTTTTTTTAATTTTTATTACTTAATATTTTTATTACGATTGTATTATATATGTATTAATCATTGTTGTTGTTAGCAGTGAACCGGCAGGACTTGCAGTAATTGGTTTTTTTTTTTTTTTTTATATTATTTCATATTTATATTCAAAATTTATTTATATTTATTATATTTTTAGTGTTATAATTTATATATTTTTGTTATGTCTGATGATGAATCATTTCATTCTGCATTAAATTTCAATCTCTCTTCCAGTATTAGCTCTGACTCCTTAAGCGAACCGGAAACTTTACGCAACATACTCGAAAACGCTATAATTTTTACACCTCACAGTTTTAATATCTGCCACATAAATGCTCAAAGCATACCCGCCCATTATACAGATTTACTAGATACATTTTCACCTTCCTCTTTTCATAGTATTCTTGTTTCAGAGAGCTGGTTTAAGCCATGCCACCTGTCTTCATCATATGCACTTCCTGGGTATGTTTTGATTCGAAATGATCGTATTGGCAAGGGCGGTGGAGGTGTAGCTATCTACTTGCGTAGTGACATTCCTTTTACCATTTTGGCCTCATCACCCTCGGTCTATTCCGGTTCTGCAGAGTACCTTTTCCTTGAAGTTTCCATCAGCGGTACTAAAGCCGTTCTAGGGGTCGTTTATTGTCCTCCTACTATTGACTATTTCTCACATCTTGAGTCTATCTTAGAACCTCTTTGTGTGGATTACAGGCATCACATAATTATGGGTGACTTCAATACTGATCTTCTAAGTAAATCCTCTCAATCTCAGAAACTCGTTGATATCATCAAATCAGTTAATTTATCTATTTTGCCATCCGAGGCTACTCATCACAATCCTATTTCTAATGATACATGGCTTGATTTGATTATTACATCCACTCCAGATCACGTGATCAAAAATGGTCAATTACCTGCCCCCGGCTTCTCCAAGCATGACCTTATTTTCGCCCAATACAAACTTAAACCGACAAAGCCTAAACCTACTACGGTGTGGATGCGTAATTTTGCACGCTTAAATATGACTAAATTGAGGGAGGACGCCGTTATGACTGATTACTCTGCAGTTTTTGAAGCCACGACAGTTAATGAAAAAGTAACCAAACTCAATCATTGCATTTTAAAATTATTCGATGATCATGCACCTATGAAGGCTGTTAGGGTTAAGCGGCCGCCTTCACCCTGGATCACTAAGGCAGTCCGTATGGCGATGACAAAGCGCGACCGCGCTTTTCGCGCCTTCAGGCATGACAGGTCTGATGCAAACTGGAATCTGTATAAAATAGCACGAAATCGATGCAATCAAGTGGTAAGAACAGCCAAAAGACAATACTTTCATGAAAATGTAGTTAATTCGTCCTCGGCCAATATATGGAAGTTTCTTCATTCACTTGGTGTTGGAAAATGTACGTCGCAATCTCAACTTCCTTCCTTTTCTCCTAATGATTTTAATAATCATTTTGCTACAACTCCTTCTCTTAATCCTTATATTAAATCATTAACAATTTCAAAAATTTCTTCCATGGCTAATTCCAATTCTAACTCCTTTTCTTTTTCCCCGGTTTCAGTAGATGAGGTACGTAAAATAATCCTTTCCATTAGGTCTAAAGCAGTTGGATGTGATGATGTGAGTAGGGAAATGGTAATATGTATTATCGAACAAATTCTTCCGGTCATTGCTCACATCATCAATTTTTCCTTTTTGGTAGGTGATTTCCCTTTTCTCTGGCACAAGGATTTTGTTATTCCTCTCCCGAAAATTCCCACGCCAATGCAATTAAATAATTACAGGCCAATTTCAATTTTGCCTTTTCTCTCCAAAATTTTAGAAGCAGCCGCACACAAACAAGTATCTTCATATATTTACTCGAATTGCCTTCTTACCCCATTACAGTCCGGCTTCCGCCCTGGACACAGTACAACTACAGCACTTATTAAAATCACTGATGATGTTAGATTTGGCATGGAGAATAAACTGGTCACCATTCTCATACTCATTGACTTCTCTAACGCTTTTAATATGGTAGACCATGATATTCTTCTTGCCATTTTGGAACATCATAATTTTTCGCCCATAGTACTGGAATGGTTCGCATCATACCTTCGCGGTCGTCAACAAGCAGTGCGCTTGGGTGGCGAATTATCAGATTGGAAAGCTTTATCTGCTGGTGTACCACAGGGTGGAATTCTGTCTCCGTTACTATTTTCTATCTTCATAAATTTCCTGTCCTTTTCGCTCAGTTGTTCTTACCACTTTTACGCTGATGATCTACAAATATATGTGCAGACAACGACAGAAAATGTGAACAGCGCAATTGCTAATTTAAATGGTAACCTATGTAATATCAGTTCTTGGTCGAAAGATTTCGGCATTCCTGTCAATCCAGCAAAATGTCAGGCAATTGTGATTGGTAGTTCTAGGCAGATTGCCAAGATTGATTTCAGTTCTGTGTCGCCTGTTATGTTTGAAAATAGTGTTATATCGTTTAATTGTACTGTTAAAAATCTAGGTCTTCATATGGATTCAACTCTTAGTTGGACCTCACAAATTGCCGAGGTGAGTCGTGCAGTCATATCGGCATTGAGTTTTCTTAATCGGTTTAGGAATTTTCTCCCAATTAGCACTAAGGTCATTCTTGTTAGATCGCTTATTTTCCCTATCATTGATTATGCTGATGTCTGTTATCCAGATCTAAATTTAGATCTTCTCAATAAGTTGGACCGGCTTATCAATAACGCTATACGTTTCATCTTCTGCCTTCGTAAATTTGACCATATCTCTTCATATCGGTCTCAACTTAAGTGGCTCCCTATTCATCAACGGAGGCAACAGAGATTGCTTTGCGTACTTCACACTATTCTCACTAGTCCTACCTCTCCGGAATATTTAAAGTGCAAGTTTCAATTTCTCTGTGACTCTCACAGCCTTCAACTTCGTTCTGACAATACTCGTCAACTTTCCATTCCATTATTCCATTCTGGCTTTATGTCTGATTCCTTCACACTACAAGCTTCACGCCTCTGGAACGCGCTGCCTGAATCGCTTAGAAGTGTTTCAAACAAATTTACGTTTAAAAAGAAAATCCATGCTTACCTTTTAGATGGTTTAATAAACAAATGATCATCATCTTTCTATGTATGTGTATGTATGTTTATTATTTGATATAATACAATATTGTATGTATTTTATATATCGGCTGAAATTCTTGATTCAAATATTGATTATGTTGAATTTGTTCGCGAATCTTCGGAATGTCTGGAAAAAATTAATGAGATAATTATCGGGCAAACCTCGCGAATTGGTGTAGCAAATAAATCGACAATAATGGCCATGACCCAACGAGTTACCTCACTAATATCGATGCTAGCCATAAAGTCAGCCACAGCGGAAAAATACCTCGCCATTTCTGAAAAAAAGCTCGCGATTGTCGAACGGGATTTATTATCCTTAAAATTAGAGTCCAAAAATAACCCCGTTGCGCCTGTAACTAAGGCTAGCGAGTCGTACGCCGAAAAATTGAAACTTCGCTTGCCAAAGCAAATTAAGCCGGTTCAAACTCGCGAGCCTGTGCCTTGCATAGTAGCTTATCCAACAGAAGAACGATCCGCGGAGTTAACAACATCCGAAGCTACTAAGGAGGCACTTATGAAAGCAATTAAGCCATCCGATGATGGGTTTCAAATTGTAGGAGTCAAGAAAACTGCGAAATCCGGTGTAGTAGTACGCGTTTCTAATGACGCTCAAATTAAAAAGCTGCAATCAATTCAAAGCATAAAATCGGCTGGACTTAAGCTCGAAAAGCCTAAAGGACGCCGCCCGCGTATTATTATAAAAGACATTCCAGATACAATGGACGACACTAAGTTTTTAGCCGCGTTATATAATCAAAATATAAAAGACGAATTAAAAATTACATTTTCGGAATACCTAAAAGACATAAAAATCGTGCGTCGTCGTCTTACTGCCTACGGCAGGAAGTGGGTGGGAGTCGAAATCTCCCCGGAAATACGCAAACACCTTATTTCGACAAAAGATAATATTTTTATAGACTTTGCCACATGTAGATTCGTGGACGATATAGATGTCGTGCGTTGCTTGAAATGTCAGCAGTATGGGCATGTCAGCAAATACTGCTCGGCAAATAACTCCACCTGTGCCCACTGTGCCGAAGCACACGACTCCCGGGAATGTCTGAAGAAGTCTGAAGCAGACTTCAAACCTACATGCGCAGCATGTAGGCGTCAAAAAAAGACTGCTGACCACAAGATCGGGTCAGAGTCTTGCCCCACATACGCAGCACGGTTAGAATTCAATATTTTAAACACCACCTATGGATAACGTCGTAATTGGACAACTAAATCTACACAACGATAAAATTGCTACGTCTGAGTTGGATAAGCTCGTTGCGGACTATAAGCTCGATCTTGTTTTAGTTCTGGAGCAGTACCAAAGATCTCAATTAAACAGTAAATTTATACAACTTAATAACAAGTCGCGCGCGGGTATATATGCGCCAAGGGGCGGATTTACTATAACATCAATCAATCACCTAATGTCCACTCACTGTGCGGTAGCTGAAGTAACATCTCCATATTTGAGAGTATTTGTAGTCAGTTGTTATTTTCAATTTTCTGACCCTGTGGGTTCGCATTTGTATCATCTACGAAGAGTATTGCATGCTCTTACTGGTCATAAGGTTATTATAGGAGCAGACGTAAATGCATCATCACCATTATGGCACGGCAAGTTGAGAGCGACCGATGCCGACAGACGCTCTGCTGTTGAAGAGTTCATTGCTGAAATGCATCTTCATATTCACAATACCCCTGAAGCACCACCTACTTTTAGTAGCCCAATGGGCGAGTCTTTTATTGACGTCACACTTTCTAGTGCAGACGTCCGAATACAAAACTGGCGCGTTCTTCCTGAAGCTTCTTGTAGTGATCACCGTCTGATTGTGTGTGAGTTCTCCCCAGTTGTTGATAACTTAAATCCGCAACAGTTAATAGGTTTTCAATATAAAACTAGGAACGCCGACTGGGCAAGCTTTGCTTCACTTTTCGCTTCCCGCGCCAAAGATTTTACTCGTAGTGAACTTACAGTCACGGAAAGTGTTAAAATTATGTCTGACACATTCGTATATTGCGCTGACGTTGCATTAGGTCGAAAACCTATAGTTAATAACAGACGATGCGACTGGTGGAATGATACCCTTATTAGGTTGCGTAGGCATTTTCGTGCCGCTAGACGTAAAATCTCAAAGTTAAAGAAACGTAACATCGAAGGAGAAATTTATCAAACCGCTCTAAGTGACTTGCGTATTGCTAGATCTCACTATCGCGCTGCTGTTGAAAAATCCAAAGGTAATTTACTAAAACGTATTGTAGAAAGATTAAATAGTGAGGGCCCGTGGTCTCCTCTATATAACGAATTTAAAGCAAATAGGCGGATTGATCAGGCATACGTATCCAATATAAAATTTAATAATTCACATACCCTTGGTGTAGAAGAGACCGCTGAGACAATTCTGCATGCGTTAATTCCTGACGATTGCGCCGATAGTGACAGTGACTACCATCGTGAGGTTAGGAGCGCGGCGGATATGTGCCCTTCCACTCCAATATCAAATGTACCGTCGATGGATGAGTTTATGTCTATTGTTAAAGCTTTGCCTACAAATAAAGCCTCCGGTGATGATAAGATTTCGAATAGAATGATTAAAGAAGCTTGTAAAGTAGCCGCTGAACCTATCTTAACAATACTTACTCGGTGTATTGTAGAAGGTCATTTCCCTGGCATTTTGCGAAGTGGTGTTATAAAAATAATACCAAAAGGCGGTGATAAACCACCAGACGATCCGAAGTCCTACCGTCCTATTACTCTGCTACCGTCGTTGGGTAAGCTGCTTGAGCGCTTGGTTGTGCCTCGGTTGCTGCCCGGTGGCCCACAATTTCATAAAAATCAGTACGGCTTCACCATTGGCAAGTCCACTGTTGATGCTGCGCTCGCAGTGCGCAAAGTTGTTGAGCTCTCAGAGAGCAAGTATGTTGTAGCTATTTTCTTAGATATCTCAGGTGCCTTTGATAATGCTTGGTGGCCAATGTTGTTGCTGAAACTTAAGGTGAGAGGTTGCCCTAGCAACATCTACTCTCTCATTCGATCGTACTTTTTGAATGGTACAACTAAATTAAAACTTGGCCATTATGTTGCTTCAAAGGTGCTCACGCAGGGCTGCCCCCAGGGTTCAGTGTTGGGACCGTATCTCTGGAATATCGGTTTTGATGATTTTTTTAGCCTACCTTTACCGGAAGGGTGCTCGTTAACTGGTTACGCTGACGATGGTCTCTTATTAATCAATGCTAATTCAAGATCTAGCATAGAGAAACTAGCCAACGCTAGCCTAGGCTTAATTTCAGATTGGGGTTATCGTAATCGTCTCGATTTTGCGCCACATAAAACATATCAACTCTTGCTTAAGGGAAATTTACAGGTTTCACCGCGATTTCATTTTAATGGAGTATCTGTTGCTAATAGAAGTTCGGTTTGTTATTTAGGTTTGCTTTTGGATAGAAATTTTAATTACATTGAGCACATGAAGCAAGTAGGTGAAAAAGCAAAAAAGAATTTCTATGCCTTAACACGAATTTCTACCTCTACGTGGGGATTAACTTTCAAAACGTTAAAAACTATTTATACCGCCACATACTTAGGTTGTGTTACGTACGGTTCACCTGCGTGGGCAGATAGGGCTACTATAGGTGCAGCACGTCGTAAATTGCTTCAAAGCCAGCGCCTTGCTCTGATATTTTTATGTAAGTCGTATAGAACTGTAAGCACCGAGGCGCTACCCGTGCTAGCAGGTGTGTTACCGGTAGACTTAGAAGTACAACGCCGCGCTTCAATGTACTATACATCTAAAAATATGGTCCCTGATTTCTTGAAAACGCGTGATCGTGAAAAAATAGTTAGACTGTTCAAACCTTTTAATGAAGTATTTGAAACATTGCTGTCTGAATGGCAGGAAAGGTGGGAAACTTCTACCAAAGGACGCCACTTGTATCTGTTCTTTCAATCGGTAAGAGATAGATTAAAGAAAAAGTGGTTAGAAGTCGACCACCCTGTTGCGCAATTTTTAACTGGACATGGCAATTTTAAAGCTAAACTCTTTTCGTTTAAATTAGTGCCGTCGCCCTTATGCGAATGTTCTACTGCTATTTCTGAATTCGATCAAACAGCACACCATGTTCTCTGGGAGTGTGATCTTTGGCAGCGGGAGCGGGATGACATGTTGAATTCATTGCAAGTTGCATCCGGGGTAGTATACTATTCAGATTTGGTAGCAACAAGGGAGAATTACCAAGCGTTCAGACGATTTTGCAATTCATATTATTGGAATCGATGTGTTAGGTAACAACTCAATGTTTTAGGTCCCTAATAGTGTTAGAAACTTAAAATCCGTGGTGCACGGCAGTTGAGCTTCACTTGACTAGCCATCTCTTTAGGCTTTTAATGCCTTATTTGCCATATTGCTGTCTCTCACATTGATAAGAGGGGAAGTCAAATTCCAAAAGCTTCCTACTCCTACTAATTTCTTCTGATTAAATTCGTTGTGAGTTCCAAGGCAGCCGTAGTTTTACCCCTGGGACTGCAATGGACTTCATTGTTCATTGCCTTTTTTGGCGGTCGCCGCTGTTAATCCTGGCTACACAGGAGATACAGTGGTGGGAATGTGTGGTGGGCCCCAAAAAATGTAGGTATGTTTACTGTTAATTAGAATTGAATAGAATAGAATATTAGTTTAGTTGAATAATTATTACCTCTATTTGTGAGATGTTATTTTCTGTCATTTGCTTAGAACCGCATTCATGAATTTCTGTTTTTCCCGAAGGTTGACTGGTAGAGAATGCTTTTAGCGTTAAGTCCGCCTTTTGTACCCTTATGTAATTTTGTGGTCAATAAAGTTTAAATAAATAAATCTAACACTATTGGGAATCTAAAACATTGAGTTGTTACCTAACACATCTATTCCAATAATATGAATTGCAAATTCGCCTGAACGCTTGGTAATTCTCCCTTGTTGCTACCAAATCAGAATAGAATACTACCCCAGATGCACATGCAACGAATTCAACGTGTCGTTCCGCTCCTGCCGAGATACTATTGGGGACCTAAAATAATGATTGGTCTATCAATTTCGACAATATAAATTCTAGTGGTGAAAAGTAGAAAATAGCAGTGGGGACACGATCGGTGAAAGTGGTCGAAAGTTGTTTGTGTCAACGAAGGGAGGTTATGTCGTTCATCAACATCTTTGAACCAAAGCCAACTTCACCTG
Source organism: Hypsopygia costalis (assembly GCA_937001555.2). Classification (NCBI taxonomy): domain Eukaryota; kingdom Metazoa; phylum Arthropoda; class Insecta; order Lepidoptera; family Pyralidae; genus Hypsopygia; species Hypsopygia costalis. Next base: position 18,830,441 of record OW443348.2, read on the forward strand.
CACGCGGTCCACCCTGCTGATTGACAAACGAAGCTCTGGCGAAAAGAGAGGTAGGGAGCGTAATTGTATGCTATTCGACTGGGGAATGTACCTCTACATCACAGAATACCGCAGCCAAATAACAATTCCTTTGAGGTTTGTTATGTTCCTGCGAGTAAGTGAAGTCACTAGAAAGGAAGGAAATGTTGCGTTGGCAGCGGGGGCGAAGGCGCGCGAGAGCTATTTTATGTTGCGAGCGTTAATATGGCTACGGTAACCGCTTCACATCAGGTAGGCCGTATGCTTGTCTGCCACCCGACGTAGTATAAAAAAAAAGTTAATTTTAACTAATGGGGCAGTACTCGCTTCTGCGGATTCTATAATTGCTGCAAAATTAAGTTCGAAAAGGAAGACATTGGTAGGAGTTCACCCTTGTGAAACCGTAGGGTTACAACTACACAAACCAATATTTCATTATTTATATATTTCTCGGTGAAGGGGCAATTTTTTAATTAATCCTTCTGTATTTATAAAATAACATTTCTTGTAAATAACTAAGTATATAAGATCATTTTACATCAAGTGCAAATAATTAGGCTTCTACGTTATTTTCCTTCAAATCAGGACTAAAAAAATTCTTTACTGATGAGACTTGAACTTACCTAATATTTTCATTGCCTGTGTACTATAGTTTTTAACCGACTCCGAAAAAGGAGGAGGTTCTCAATTCAGCTGATTTTTTTTATTTAAATGTTTGTTACTTAATTACTCCGTGATTCGTAAAATATTTTTTTTATTTGAAAGAGTACACTTCCAAATTGGTCCCATATTTTTTTCATCATCATCATCATCATCAGCCTGTATCTACATACATAAATGTAGAGTAATGTTTGGAGTCGGTTTTTTTTTGTTAAAATTATAGAGTTTAGCTAATTGTGTATTTTATTTCTTTATTTGTTGACAAATTCCCTTCTTTCATTTATAACTCGATGCCAATCACTGTAATGTCTACTCCACGCAGTTACTCTAAGGTTGACTGGAGAGATCCCATGTGGGATAAGTCCTGCCTTTGTACCGCTTTATTTTTCGTGTACTAATTTATTATGTAATTTGAACAATAAAGATAATACAATCAAACAAATAATTAGGGTAGGATGAAGAATCACTCCATCTCTTCCCGTGGATGTCGTACAAGGCGACTAAGGGAAATACATTATAAAACATCGATCAGGCCTCCCCAACCCGTCTCGCCAGTGCAGCGTGGGGAGTGTAGGCCAAATCCTCGTCCTTCTGACTGTAACGGACGAGAGAGGGTCGTGCTCCTGTAGTGGAGACTAAAAATGACCTGATGATGATGATGATGATGAAGAATTTATAAGACTATAATTGAAGGTAATTTGTATTATTTGGCCGTATATATTCTATCACAGTATGAGTAATAGTCCTACGTACAGTATGGCCACACTCTGCCGCTCTCTTGTGTCGATCTCACCTCCTTTCACGCTTTGCACAGACGTCATTGTTTATGTAGTAGTAACCGACGCGACATTTGTATAGAGTAGCCGGGGTGTGCTTCTATTTTAGATGTTGGGGAGACGCAGAAATGACCGTAGTTGCTAGGGTAGACAAGACTAAAGCAGTCATGGCAGTTACTTGCATCTATTAACAGTAATAGATGCAAGCGTCGCGAGTAGTTTTCATGAACTAACTAGTAGCGGTAGCACGCGAAGAGGTGTAGATCAAATTTCTTGTAAAATTTACTTACGAACAATAACACTTGATTTAAGTAACTAAGTTTTTTTTTCGTCTATCGGTCACCAGTAGTGTTTATAATGGAAGCTAGCAACAATAAGAGTATGATCGATAAAAAAGAAATTGGTGATCCGCCACGGTTTTATAAGTATGACAATATTCAATAAACCTTCCTGACGACGTTTTCTAAATGATAGAGATATTCGAATCAAAATAAGTCGCGTGGTTTAGGAAAAGTGGATTAACAGGCAGACGTGGAAAGAGGCTTTGTTTCTTGCTATAGGTATATTACGTGGCCTGAAAAGTCCCGGGCCTAACTAAGAAAACGTAGATATTTTGTTCAAATTTGGCTTTATTCATCAACGTAATCTTCATCAAGAGCCACACAGTTATTCCAGCGTCCCACTAACATTTCAATACTACTTTTGTAGAACGATTTATAAAATAGGCCTCAGTTTCAGCGATAACCTTTCATAATCTAACATTCGGACGAAATTTCTAACCGGTGAGTATTTTTTTGAGGTCTGCAAACAGCCAGTATACAACAAATAAACAGACAGTTGCTATATATATATAAACATTAAATTGTTCCACAACCTCATAGCCCTCAAGTGGCCCACAAGGACCCATGGCATCATAAAGAATTTAGTTTAGTATACTGCTACAATACTATAATAGATTGAAGGTGAAGCAAATGCGCACATCTGCGGCGAGCTGGTCTGGCTGTGGCTCTGCAGCCGCGAGCCGGCACCGGGCTATCATCGCTGTTGCGCGGGTTATGGCGGTGACGTAACGCAGATGTACAATCGGTTACATATTGTTAAGGTCATCTTTTATTACCGTCTATATACAGCGTGTCTGGGATGGAACTAACGATAATTTGGGTCGTGTAGGACATATTTCACTAAAAAAAGAACAAAAAAAATGGTTGTCTGTAAAGTCTGTTTACGGACGATAATTTTACGTGATAACGTCATAAGAAAACATCCGCCGATGCGTCACAAGCCGAACGCTTAGGCCGATCGTGCCTTTCTATTTATTGCTTGTTTCGCGCTATCGCTTGCACGCTCGGCTCAGGCGTAACGTGACAATGAGTCATGCTTTTTCGTGCGTGCAGCCGGCGTTCATCGATTTATCACGTCAAAAACAATCAATTGGGTAGGCCATAAACTTAGAATGGCGGCCATTTTTAATTTTATTTATCCACCGATCCGTTGCCAGTCTATACTCCTACCTTCCTTTCTTTCTAGTGAGCTCACTCACTCGCAGGAACACAACAACCCTCAAGGGAATGTTAGTTGGCTGCGGTATTTTGTGAGGTGGAGGCACTTCCCCAGTCGAGTAGCTGCCAATTGCGCTCCCTGCCTCTCTTTACGCCAGAGCTTCGTTTGTCAGTCAGCAAGGTGCATCAAGTCAATCAGTCAGAAAACCACTTACACCCCTTCTTTCACACAGCAACAATTTTCGACATTTTTCGGATCGTGTCCCGATCACTGCTATAAAAACTGCAAACTGCTAAGTAGAAAACTACTTTACGCCACTAGAATGTATATTGTCGAAATCTATAGATTAATCATTATTTGGGGTGTAATGGGTTCATCAACATCTTTGAACCAAAGCCAACTTCACCTGCACGCGGTGCATCCTGCTGACTGACAAACGAAGCTCTGGCGAAAAGAGAGGTAGGGAGCATAATTGTAAGCTACCCGACTGGGGAATGTACCTCCACCTCACAGAATACCGCAGCCAAATAACGGTTCCCTTGAGGGCTGTTGTGTTCCTGCGAGTGAGTGAGGTCACCAGAAAGGAAGGAGATGCTGCGATGGCCCAAAAGTATTTTATGCTTGAATTGAATTGAATATATCACAAGCGGACCCATTGGCAGAAGTTATATAGTAGATGTATAAAAACACAATAGATATATCTGATAGAGTGTACCAGCAGATGCCGCAAGCCGCTGTACACCTGGTTTCTTTTATCGGGACTGGTAAATGTTGAGCGCGTCTGGCAACCGTCACTCGGCTGGCAGCGTGCGAGTTATACAATCTCGCTGGTACGAGCGAGTTATACAATATCCGGTCATAAACGAAATAATGCGTTAGGTGTATACGCCATCAATGAATGAAAATCATATTTCGCAAACGAAAATAACTTCGTTGTCAATCAAATCAAATCTCTGATCGGCTGGACTCACTCTCTACCTAACTGCCGAGACTTTTCATCCAATTTCCAGACTTATTTTTTTTTTTATACTACGTCGGGTAGCAGACAAGCATACGGTCCGCCTGATGTGAAGCGGTTACTGTAGCCATATTAACGCTCGCAAAATAAAATATCGCTCGCGAGCCTCTACCCCCCGCTGCCAAAGCAGCTTGAGCAGCATCTCACTCATTTCCGGTGACCTCCCTCACTCGCAGGAACACAACGACCCTCAAGGGAACTGTTATTTGGCTACGGTATTCTGTGAGGTGGAGGTACATTGCCCAGTCGGGCAGCTTACAATTACGCTCCCTACCTCTCTTTTCGCCAGAGCTTCGTTTGTCAGTCAGCAGGGTGCACTGCGTGCAGGTGAAGTTGGCTTTGGTTCAAAGATGTTGATGAACCACTTACACCCCATAACCACTTACACCCCTTACTTAATTTCTACATTAACTAGCTCACTCGCGCAACTTCGTCTGCGTGTGACAGTGTTGAGAGAGAAGCGTAAGGTTACCATTTGAAAGGTTAGATAAAGGTGATGTTATATAGCCTATAGCCTTCCTCGAAAAATAGGCTATCTAACACTAAAATAATTTATCAATTCGAGTTTCCTGAGGTTAGCGCGTTCAACCAAACAAACAAACTCTTCAGCTATATAATATTACTTAGTATAGATAAAAGTTGGTTTTCTTGTTTCAAACGAATTCCGACATCAATTTGGAAGGTTATTGGCGTGCAATAAACCTCGTTTGCTAATTAGCAAGGTGCACCACTTGCAGGTGAAGTTGCCTTTGGCTCTAAAGTATTCCCTTTGAATTTAAAGTCGATGTAGTAAAGCAGTAGTTCCCAACCGGTGTCCCGCGGACCACTAGTGGTCCGTGAGAGGTAAATTATGGAACGTGATACAAACTTATAATGAAAAAAAAAATACGTGTGGCACTCGGGGAGTGCCGCGGTAAAGCTATTGCATAACATTTTTTATCAACTTATGCAATTATAATTATTTATTTATTTATGCAGTATTTTTTTTTCTTTGATTTTGAGCGTGTGGCCGAGCTACATGGTAGGCGGAGTGGGGGGTGCTAGGTTTTATTTTCGTTACAGAATTTCTTGATTCGGTCGCCGCGCTCAAAGCCCGCGATAAAAGCTTAAAATTGCATAAAAGATTGAGCACTATTACACAAAATACTCAAATCTTGAGTTATACAATAATGGAATTATATGACAGAACAAAAACCTCGAAGTGGTCCGCGAACAAAAAAACAACCTTTTTTTTTGTTGTAATGAACCACTGATGCACAGCGATTTACAAATTTAACAACAAATCTTTAGAGCCAAACCCAGTGTCACTTGACGTGGTACACAGTCCCCTCTACCAATGGGCTCAGAGTCACCGTGTTCCTACCGTTGTTTCAGATGGAAGCTAAGGTGAAGGAAGAACTCCCTGACAAGGACTACACCCAGCCGACCACCGCGGAACGTAGGAAATGTGAGTTATATTAATACACTGTTATAGCAGGATAGCGTATTTTTAAACGGCCCAACTGGGTAAGTACCTCCACCTCAAAGAGTACCGTAGCTAAATAACAATTCCCTTGAGGGTTGTTGTGTTCTTGCGAGTGAGTGATTTCACCAGAAAGAAAAAAAGGAACGAGTATAGGCTGGCAACGGATTGGCGACCCCTTGGTGTTACTGATCTCCATGAACGGTGGTGATTGCTTTCCATCAGGTGACCCACATACTCGTTTGCCCCCCCTCACATATAAATATAAATCCAGAGACAGGCTATGGTTGGTGTTACTTAACTTACGTGATTGATTCATGTAACGACTCCATATATCTGATCTTGTATTGCTTAACCGTCATATTTGATAATAACGAATGTAACATCCTACGTGTAACTGTCTCATATTTATTTTTATACAACTAGGGTGGACAACAAGCATACGACCTGCCTGATGGAAATTATTTGATACAGTAGTACATTTCTTCGTATAAACATTGTTAAAGGGCTTTTCCGTTTTATTTTCGATCCATAATGGCGAGATTATGGCCGAAAATACCTCGGTGGGTAGCCAGTTCGGTGGGAACTAACAGTTGTTGAACGGCGATAAGCTGCCGATTGCTGTGCGAGGCACGGAGAGACTACAATTGGCTATATATGATGTAGTAACTTGGAAATGTCTGCATTTGTCTATTTAGCTTCTAGCGCGATGGTTGAGCAGTGGCGGACTAAGGGCCTAGGTAATGTCTGCATTTGTCTTTTTTTTTCTTTTCTTTTTTTTATACTACGTCGGGTGGCAGAAAAGCAAACGGCCCGCCTGATGTGAAGCGGTTACCGTAGCCATATTGCGTTAACATAAAATATTGCTCGCGCGCCGCCACCACTAACGCAGCATCTCCTTCCTTTCTTTCTGGTGACTTCACTCACTCGCAGGAACACAACAACCCTCAAGGGAATTGTTATTTGGCTGCGGTATTCTGTGAGGTGGAGGTACATTCCCAAGTCGGGTAGCTTACAATTACGCTCCCTACTTCTCTTTTCGCCAGAGCTTCGTTTCTCAGTCAGCGTGGTGCAGGTGAAGTTGGCTTTGGTTCAAAGATCTTGATGAACCACTTACACCCCAAATTCTATTTAAAGTCTATTTAGCTTCTAGTGCGATGGTTGAGCAGTGGCGGATTAAGGGCCTAGGCAACATTGTATTTCCGGGCATACTAAAGAAGTATTTACTTGAAAATAAAAAAAAAATATTTTCGGGCCCCAAAAATTACGGGCCCTAGGCACGTACCTAGTATGCCTAAACCTTAATCCGCCCCTGTTGAGTTCGACAAAAAGCAGGATATTTCAGTATTAAATTAGTGTGACTGATAGACTTGTAATGTATTTGTATGTAATGGTATTGACCAGCTCGGTGGTCGAATGGCAAGCAAAGGGACTCCGAGGTCGCGGGTTCGATCCCCGCACAAGACAAATATTTGTGTTCATGTACATGATTGTCTTGGTCTGGGTATTTTCTATGTATTATATATATTGTATTTACAAAAAAATGTATTTAAGTATAATATCAGTTATCTAGTACCCATAGCACAAGCTTTGCTTAGTTTGGGACTAGATGGCAGTGTGTAATTTGTCTAGGAACATTTATTTATTTGAATTAGCAGACATGAGATAGAGAATGTTGTGACTAGAGTTGGGCAAAATGCCGGACATTTGCAATAACTTCCCAATAAGTACCTACATATAAAGACGAGCTCGGTGGTCGAATGGTTAGTAATGGCCACTTTGACTCCGAGGTCGCGGGTTCGATTCCCGCACAAGACAAACATTTGTGTGCATGAACATGTCTGTTTCTCTTGATCTGGGTGTTTTCTATGTATGTATTTACAAATAAAAATGTATTTACGTACATTTATCAGTTGTCTAGTACCCATAACACAAGCTTTGCGGGACTAGATGGCACTGTGTAAATTGTCTTAAAAAAATCCCTATTTATGCCTAAAACTGGGAATTTATTGGACATTTTTAAGTAATGGAAATTTATCGTAAATCGTATTTTGCCCATCTATAATTGTAACACATTGTTTTGCTTAGGGTGATGCCACACTGCTGTTAAAAATATTTTGATTTTGACGCTATAAGAAACCATGATTTATGTTATATGTTTTTTTTAACAAAACGTAACTCTTATGTTGTAAAAGTGTATTGTGATTGAAGAAGAAGTAAATGGAAGTGTGACATTTAAAATAAGATAAATTTATTTGCGAAAATAAGGTATAATAATAATAATATATATAAAATTATATAAATATATAAGGAGAAAATAAAGATTACATAGATATCGGAATAGAAAGCGGAAGATCGCATAAGGTGGAAAGCATTGGGAAAGGCCTATACCCAACAGTGGGTAGATACAGGCTGATGATGATGATGATGATGATCATTTTCTTTCATAATCTCCACAAGTAAGTCACAAGATTACCCATTACATTATATAGCTGTTTACAGAGCCTCAGTTAGTAGAATAAATTCGAAATATATAACGCAAAGCAACCATGTTCGTGGGAACAACAACAAATGTCGATTTGCGATAATCTGACGATGGTGGGACGAGGCACGGCTCTACGTCGATATTTTACAACTAGAAATGGCAAAACTTCGAAAAAATAAAACCGGACAAGTGCGAGTCGGACTCGCGCACGTAGGGTTTCGTACCATTATCTATAAAAACGGCAAAAAATCACGTTTGTTGTATGGGAGCCCCCCTTAAATATTTGTATTATTTCGGTTTTTAGTATTTGTTGTTATAGCGGCAATAGAAATACATCATCTGTGAATTTCAACTGTCTAATTATCACGGATCATGAGATGATACAGCCTGGTGACAGACGGACGGACGGACGGACGGACGGACAGCGGAGCCTTAGTATAGTTCGGAAAACATAAGTTGAACCAAAATGGTGGTCGTCCGCGCAGGTACAATTAAGGAGAAAAAGTGTTAGACGAATGCTCCGCGGTTGCCTGGGAAATAGTAATGTGAGTTGTCGTGTGAAAGTGATTTCGTCGTATTTATTTATTTATTTAATCATAAACAATTTTTACATTGTGTTTGATATCAGAAATTATATAATTATAAATTAAAATCAAGTCATCAACGAATTAAATGTTAAAAAATAAAAATAATAATAATAACAATAACCGACGTGTCTTCATCGGTCGGAGTGTAAACACAAGAAGGCCCGCAGGACTCTCAGCTCTGGCTTGCCTTCATTGGCCGTCCAGAGAGGAGCCGCTAGAGCTATATGCTCCAGGGGTGGAAGTGTTAAAGGGCATCACGCCGCGAGTAACTTCGGAGAAAGCGCAGCACACCTCTCGACATCCCTGAGTCACTCACACCGGTGTTGCCCCCGGCCGTTTTCCTGGCATTTCGGGGGCCCATCTAGTGAGTGGCAAGCCACCGCCTGCCGCAAATAACTAGCAATAAAAGCAGTTATGGCAGGCGTCCGTCCCTCTTCTTTAATAGCCCGGTATTAATTTCAGCCAGATCTCATCTCCATAGCCCATTTATTTTCCATCACACTTCGCAATAGTCTCAACGCCTGCCGAGACCTGCTCATGGGTATGTCGTTCCATTGACATATCCTGGAGCGGGTCACGGCGGGCGTACAACATTACATCAAACTTCTCAAAGGGGCCTCTACGCGTTGGATCCATATCCCCGCGCATGCCTATCAAATGACCGGGCTTGACCCGTGATTAAAAAGAGATAACAATAATAGTCCTGATAACAAGTCAAATCAGGATTATTACCTGATAACAATAATAATAACCATGTCAATCATTAGTAACATAATAATTTGATAAAAAATGCATAAAGAAACGAAGATCATTTAAAATATTCACTAACAGAGTAAAAGTTTTTATTCAACAAATATGCTTTCAATTTTACTTTAAAGAGCCTATGACTTTCTACATTCTTTATCTCGTCTGGCAATTTATTATAAGCCTTGAAAGCTTGGTATTGTACACTGTGCTCCATTATTTTTAAATGCGGTACTATGTTGTGTTTGAGAGCCTGCCTGCGAGTTTTTACGCGTGTTTGCCTATCTTCATTTGTCTCCATTGTCGATAATCGTTTTTTGAGATCTGTTAAAATTACAAATAAGTATAGACATGGAACGGTTAGTATGCCTAAAGTAATAAAATATGTTTCACAAGACTCCCAAGGTGGGATTCCTATCATTGCACGTATGGCGCTTTTCTGTATCACAAAGGCTCTTTCTTGATTGTATGGGGCCATTCATTTATTACGTAAGACGATTTAGGGGAGAGTGGGGTCGGCCATGTCTTATTTGTTCTTACAAGGGGGTGGGAGGGAGTCTTGATAGTTCTTACGTAAGATTACGTAAGATCATCGGGGCTGATGTGGAATGGATGGACGTCGACGACGTCGACGACGTGTATAACCAACTAGAAGTAGTACCTATTATTAGAGATGTTCCAGTGGCAGATCCACTTTCCGAGTGGGTTTTGAGCCCCTGGACTGAAAATCTTATGTAGGTAAAGATTTTCAGATGTATGATTTTAAGATGAATGATTAAAACCAAAGTTTATTACTACCAAAAAATAAAAATTTGCACCTTTGTAAGTACAAATAAACATTTCTAAAAATTGTCACTTAGAAAAATTGATTTTTTTCCTTTAGATTCTAAGAATGTAAAGGAAAAAAGTCAATTTTTCTAAGTAATAAATATTTAACAGGAGGGAGGGGGTCGGCCTATTCTTAGCGTAAATAGTCTTACGTAATAAATGAATGGCACCTATTTTTTTTTTTTTATTATGTGAGAGTTTAAAAATTGAGTGTAATCAATGTAATCATATACCTAATTAAACGCAAGTTAAACGGAAAACCAAATTTCAGTAAAAAGAATTAAACAAAACTGGAGTGTCGAGTCGCTAAATATTTTAATAAATATATCAGTTAAAGGATTAATAATAAAAATTTAAACCAAAAAAAGTATATGTACTAGGTACATGTTTAATCATTGTCACTCATTGGCATGACACGTTTTATATAATTTGCGAGTGGTATGGGAAAACCAAATTTCAGTAAAAAGAATTAAACAAAACTGGAGTGTCGAGTCGCTAAATATTTTAATAAATATATCAGTTAAAGGATTAATAATAAAAATTTAAACCAAAAAAAGTATATGTACTAGGTACATGTTTAATCATTGTCACTCATTGGCATGACACGTTTTATATAATTTGCGAGTGGTATGGCACCAGAACTTGGGCCAGGAATTGCGTCTTTTCCATCTTTAAGGAATCTAATTCAGTATCACTGCTGTCGGAATCTCTAACTCGTACTATAAATTCTTCCGTCATTTTATCGATGACGTGGTCGCTTTTAACGTAAGCATCTTCAATTGTCTTGACTTATTATGATCACAATCACAATTCACAGGAATAGGAAATGTCAAACAACTGAAAATTTAGTGCGCGATTGTACTCTAGGGCCGCGCAGAGCTTGTGCGGGCGGCGGGGAGTAGAGTGCGACTGCGTGGGGGTTAGCGTCACCGCGTTGCTATAGTTACGGGCGGCCCCTCGCGTCGCACCTCGTACCTCATTGCGTTTGGGACCTGAAAATGTGTTCTGCGCATGGGTCAAGTTATATTTCCCGTACTATAATTGGGTTCCTTTTTACCCTTCGAGCACGGAACCCTAAAAAAGAAAGTAATGTTCATGGTCGTTTCGTTTAGATTTGTATGTAAGTTGATGACTCAAAAATATTTTATGATATACTTACTACTACTACTACATCAAGCCATATCCATCTCACTACTGGGATTAGGTCTCCCTTTCAATCGAAGGGGTTTAGAGCGTACACCACCACGCTGCTCAACTGCAAGTTTAAAGACCATTGACTTGGCTTAACGACTATCATCTAATTACAACAGCCGGGACCGATGGCTTAACGTGCCCTCCGAAGCACGTATGATATATTTGCTTCTACCCAAATGCCAGATCGCGTTGTCGATAAAAAGTTTTTTTTATACGACTACGGTGACAAAGAAGCGTACGGCCTGCCTGATGGTAAGCAGTCATTGCAGCCTACAGACGCTTGCGACACTAGAGACATCACTCACGGTGTTTCAGACCCTGTAAAAATCCCTTTACGCCTTTCTTGAAGAACCCCATACTAGTCTTCGGGGTAAACCTTGGCAGGGAGTTCATTCTACAACTTGAGAGTTCGAGTTAGAAAAGTTAGCAAACTCCTTTGGAACCTTAGAGTTCGCACCCAATTCGGTTCCAATGTGTGAGCATGAATACCCTGCTTATGGCAAGCGGTGCGACTATAGAATGAGGCCATGGGCATCAAATCAAACAACTCCTCTGAACACAACCCATTGTACAGTCGGTAGAATACGTAAAGAGAAGTAAAGTCTCTCCTCATACTTAATGGCTCGATAACGACTGTGAGCTTGGAATCGGTCACTATCCTCAGAGCTGGTCTCCGAACCGAGCCACAAGGTGCTAGCTGGTACTTGGGTGCTCCCGTCTAGAGATAGCAGCAGTACTCCATGTGAGGTCGCACTAGCATCTATCCTATCCAATGTGTTAATCTAGAACATATCAATATAATACAATCATCATCATCAGGTCATTTTAGTCTCCACTACAGGAGCACGACCCTCTCTCGTCCGTTCCAGACAGAAGGAGGATTTGGCCTACACTCCCCACGCTGGCCAGACGGGTTGGGGAGGCCTGATCGAAGTTTTATAATGTATTTCCCTTAGTCGCCTTGTACGACATCCACGGGAAGAGACGCAGTTCTATTCTAGTCTGCCGGAAACCACACGGCCATAATACAATACAATACAATGACTCTTTATTGAACCAAATAAATTACAGACACAAAAGCAATCTCTTCCAGACAACCTTAGGGTAGAAGAGGACAAATGTATATTTGAACAGGTGGGTGGCACAGTGAAAATACTACAATAATAAAAATATATATATTAATAAAATATACCACATATCTTGTATGTTTTTGCATCTTATATTTTTACTGCGTGAGTCACAGTGTGTAATTTAATTAGTTTGATGTTATAGCCGAATTTCATCTGCAACGATGGACGGCTATGCCTTGTTTAGTAGTGTAATTACTTAATAGGTTGATGACGCCACACTGTGACTCACGCAGTAAAAATATAGATGCAAAAATTAGTCACCAACACAAACCTTCCTGGTAGCTCAGTTGGAAAAATATTTTGTATGTTTATTATAATTTCATCGTAGTAGTATTCAAGTAGGAAGTAGGATAATATAATAGTTTACACATCAAGGGGCGTAAGGTATACATTACATAACGAGTGAGCATCTGGAAGTCGAGCCGCAGACGAGACTTCTAAACGGCCACGAGTGATGTAATTTGGGCTTACCCCCGAGTGATGTAGGAGTATACTACTTAATACTACACTTCCAAAAAAATATAAAAGACTGCACATACTCGCGAGCATTAATTTATGTTACCTGCCTTTCCAGGTTTCTCAATAAACAAAATAAAAGTTCTGTAAGTTTGGCAATGACAGGAAAGCAATATATACTACGTATATTATATATACTAAGTATACTACTACGTAGTACTATTACTTATACTGTGATACTACTAATAACTTCATGTTGCAATTGGTTGAATTTGCTTGTATACTATTATGTCATAAAATCATAAAGCAGATTAAAGCATATAAAATCAATTTACCACGATTTATTCCGTATGTGACTGATAGAAATCCATCCTGGGGTGTCAGTGACTCACTACGATTTTTAGAGCCAAAGCCAACCTCACCTGCACGTGGTGCACCCTGGTGAATGACTAACAAGGCTCTGGCAAACGAGAGGTAGGGTACAGCGTATTTGTAAGCTGCCCGACAGGGGAAAGTACCTCCACCTCACAGAATACCGCAGCCAAATAACAATTTCCTTGAGGGTTGTTGTGTTCCTGAGAGTGAGTTAGGTCACCAAAAAGGAAGGAGTTGCTGCGTTGGCAACGTGGGTGGCAGCGCGCGAGCGATTTTTCATGTTGCGAGCATTCATGTGGCTACAGTAACCGCTTTACATCAGGTGGACCGTATGCTAGCCTGCCAGCCGACATGGTATAAAAATAAACGGGTTGCACTCCGGGAGTGCCGGCAGAAGTGAAAACTTGAACAGTAACTTTGTGCATTTTTGAATATTTTGGAATGGTTAGGGAATAATTTCGCACGAATTGCTTTATTAATTAGTATAAAAGTACTATCATTTATGTGGTAAAATACAATATTCATTTATTGCGCTGTCGTACACAAATATGACAATGTATATTACATTAAAAATAAACAACAGGAGCGGGCATACATTTTCGCCGCGCGGTAGAAAGAGAGGGGGATATTACTTCCCCACCCACGCCGCTGCGCCGGTCTGCGCCGCTCCGTCTTACGATTTTTCGATTAGGCCACGTCAGCCACGTGTCCTGACGCGAGTTTAACATTTTTTACCCATCCGAAAAATTGTACAACGCCGCTTAAGAAGTTTTCACTTCAAAAATAATAATAATATTAATTATTAATAATAATAATAAGGGTTCGGACGCAGACTCTCATGTCTACTAAATACTTGATCTGGGAGTATCACAATTACCAGGATAACATAGCTCCACCTGTATTATGACCTGCCCTGTCACGTCGACGTCACAACGCCGATAAATCAACGTAAAGGGAATTTAATATGACGGCGTGGGAGCACAGGCGTGGCTCTGACACGACGAGCCTAGGCAACATCATACATTTATGAATACCTGGTACCTGGAGACGATTATAAATGGTTCTTACATCAATCATACTTCTTCCGTTGAACTTAGGGTGACAGGTTTTATCATACGTTAACTGAATACCTATGTATTAAGGTGAAAGCCCTAAAAATCGGCCAAGTCAACAATGTTTAAATAAAAAAAAAAAAATCTGGACAATTTACACAGCGCCATCTAGTCCCAAATTAAGCGCAAAGCTTGTGTTATGGGTACTATACAACTGATAAATGTAATTAAATACATTTTTTTTTTTGTAAATACATACTTATAATACATAGAAAACACTCAGAATAAGACAAACAGACATGTTCATGCACACAAATGTTTGTCTTGTGCGGGAATCGAACCCGCCAACTCGGAGTCAAAGTGGCCATTACTAACCATTCGACCACCGAGCTTGTCGATATAAATATTTGTATATATTGAACTCCGGCTGTGTAATTTATGTGATTTACAATTTCGTCGTCAATCCCTATTCTTCCCACTGCCGGGTTACGGGTTTCGCCTCAATCGAAGGGGATTTACAACATACTTCACCACACTACTCAACTGCGGGTTGGCGGAGGCCAGTGTTTTCAAGCCGCCTCCTAAAGGCCTTTTTATACTACTTTTTTTTTTTTTATACTACGACGGGTGGCAGACAAGCGTACGGCCCACCTGATGTGAAGCGGTTACCGTAGCCATATTAACGCTCGCAACATGAAACATCGCTCGCGCGCCGCCACCCCCGCTACCAACGCAGCATCTCCTTCCTTTCTTTCTGGTGACCTCACTCACTCGCAGGAACACAACAACCCTCAAGGGAATTGTTATTTGGCTGCGGTATTCTGTGAGGTGGAGGTACATTCTCCAGTCGGGTAGCTTACAATTACGCTCCGTACCTCTCTTTTCGCCAGAGCTTCGTTTGTCAGTCAGCAGGGTGCACCACGTGCAGGTGAAGTTGGCTTTGGTTCAAAGATCTTGATGAACCACTTACACCCTAATTTGAAAACTTGGCTTAACAACTATCATCGACGACGACTATAACGACAACAGTCGGGACCGACGGCATAACGTGCCATCCGAAGCACCAATTTACAATTTATTTATGTGTATTCTTAATAATAATACAATAAAAATAAAGATATATGTTTTTTTATATCAGAGGGAGGGGGGGGGGGGGAGCGCCGGGCGAACATGTGGGTCACCTGATGAATCATTCTGGTGACCTCACTCACTTGCAGGAACTGCAGGAACACAACAAACTTTAAGGTAATTGGTAGTTGGCTGCGGTACTCTGTGAGGTGGAGGCAATTCACCAGTCGGGCAGCTTAAAAAGGTGAGGATGGCTCTGGTTCATAGATGTTGATGAACCTCTTACACCTCAAAATAAAAATTAATAGTCAAAGTTTGATCAAATTTATCCGGGGTTAATGTGAAAATCATAAATTGCCATTTTGTGGCGGCCGCCATATTGAATAAAAAATGGCGGTAATTAGATAAGCCTGCATTGTCACGGGAAAGAAACGAGTGAGTGTGACAAATTTCACTGCATTCGGGCACTTAGAAGTGAGTAAAAACTTACAAGATTTGACTACAGACACTGCGTGATAACGACGAAGAGTGGACAATTTAAAGGCAAAATAAAATGGGAAAAATACTATAATAAATTAAAAAACTGTTTTTACAATGTTTCATTTAGTGGGCTTACGTGATAACTAAAAATTTGGAATATCTTACGTCAAATCAAAAAGAAATATAGAAAAACAAATATGTACAAAAAGTTTGTGCACAACCAGCCAGTCGCCAACACTGCGGTACAAAACTGTGGGCCCACCACACATTCACACTGCTGTGTCAACAGCCGCGACCACCAAAAAAGGCAAAGAATATTGCAGTCCCGGGGGTAAGACTACGGCTGCCTTGAACTCACAACGAATTTAATCAGAAGAAATTAGTAGGAGTAAGGAGCTTTTGTAATTTGACTTCTCCTCTTAGCAATGTGAGAGACAGCGATATGACAAATTAGGCATTAAAAGCCTAAAGAGATGGAGGCACTGCGTTGCCGAAACTAAACAAAAGCTCATAAAAAGTAATAAATAACCATATGTTTGCATCGGTTTAAAAAATACTAAATTATTAAATACCCCCATTCCAAACACGTACGTAAAAAAAATAAAAAATGTCACAATGTACAAATCCTATAATTTTCTATGAAATGGTAATCGATGAGTGTAGTGGGCGGCGCCGCTGGCAAACACCATGAATTTAACATCGTGGGAGAGACCAGTTGTCGGCGATGGTTACAAGGACTGGTGGCGTTTACTGTGATTGGAATATATTTAACCGACTTTACAGATAGAAAGAAGTTAATAAAAAAAAAAACAGAGACACAGACTCCAATCATTACTCCACATTTATGTATGTAGATACAGGCTGATGATGATGATGATGATGATGAAAAAAGTATATTTTAGTACAGGGTGTAAGGTGGATGTGAAATTTTAAAATTGATAAATTTAAGGTTGACTGTATTTACCCGCTTCAGTCTCCACTGAAGGAGCACGACCCTCTCTCGTCCGTCCCAGACGGAAGGAGGATTTGACCTACACTCCCCACGCTGGCCAAATGGGTTGGGGAGGCCTGATTGATATTTGATAATGTATTTCCCTTAGTCGCCTTGTACTATCCACACTACATCCAAGGGAAGAAACGGAGTGATTCTATTCTAGTTTGCCGGAAACCACCCGCTTATGTGGATCGAATAAAAAAATCCTATATGCGCTGGCTAGCTCCAGCGCATATAGGATTTTTTTATCAAATCCCACGTTTTAATACTACCCCTTTACAGTCTCGATTTTCATATAACCTCCTTCCATAGGTGGAAAATCCAGTTTCTCTTTAGTTCTAATCTTTCAAATAAAAAAGTTTTTTTCAAATCGGTTTTTAAATGACGGAGTAATGAAATAATAAATCTAACAGTGGGCAGATACAGACTGATAAAATCAGGAAGTATACTCTTTCAAATAAAAAAAGTTTTTCTTCAAATCTGTTTATAAATCACGGAGTAATTAAGTAACAAACATTGAAAAAAAATACAGTCGAATTGAGAACCTCCTCCTTTTTGGAGTCGGTTAATGAGAGGGGGCAAACGAGCATATGGGTCGCCTGATGGAAAGCAATCACCACCGCCCATGGAGATCACCAACATTTGATCAGAGATTGTCGAGGTTTTCCCAGGAGACTACAGCATGGGATGGGTGATGTCAATGATGCCGGCGGTGTTGTTAGTGTCTATATACTGCGATAACTGCTTATCTATCATCAGGCGGGTCGTAAGCTTATTTGGCACCTCAATAGTATTAGAAAAAAACAAAGTGGGGCAGTGTTACCGGTTTGTCCGGTGTTATTTGGTTCATACAAAAGGCTACTGAGTTGTGACGTCACAGGTTTGTATTTTGCATCAAATCAGAAAGTACGACAGCTAAGTTAAATATTACGTTTATGTAATTAGTATCATAATAAAAGTTATAGTATTTTGTATTGCTTCTCCAATGGAAATATTATTTATTAATAATTTCGTACTTTTAAAATGGACTTTTCCGCCAAACTTTGATCGACCCTAAAATAAGTCGGACGGAAGATATTAGAATTCATTAATATTAGTTTGTAGATCTTTGGATTATTAAGGATATAAAGATCCTTCTAAACATAATGTAACGAGCTACTGAGATCAATCCCCTTAAACGAAGTCGCATCCACTAGCTGGTTGTAATGGAAAAGCTAGGCAGTTGCATAAAAAATGCAGGCAAATTACATGTAATGGCTTGGTGATTGATCTTGGTAAGTATACCCCGCAGTACTCTATGTCTGTGTATAATTTATAGTTCCGACAAACATTGTGGCCGAGTTTATAGTTTTATGTGGCAATTACCGAGGGAAACTAACCCTTAAACATAACTCACTTTTTATCCTACTGTGTCTTGTAGGTATGAATAAAATAAACAAGAATATAAAAAAATAAACAAGCATGGGGTGTAAGCGGTTCATCAACATCTTTGAACCAAAGTCAAACTCACCATCAGCAGGGTGCACGTGGTGCAACCTGTTGACAAACGAGGCTCTGGCGAACAGAGATGTAGGGTATGCTACTGTATGTATAATGTGCAGCTAGATTCACCCAAAAAAAAATTTTGTATTGTGAAATAACTACAAATTTACAGATTTTTTCCATTACTTGTACTACATGACATTGCTCCTTGGGAATTGCAACGGGAAGTACCTTATAGGTTTTAATTCCCTTTGCGAATATCAAAATGTGCGATATAAATGGAAAGTAAACGGCCATATCTTTAGATTGCGTCGATTTAGAAACTTGATTTTTTACTGCTTTGTGAGATTGCAGACCGGAGTATGTTTTTTTATATACCACTAGCGTGGCAAACAAGCATACGGCCTGCCTGATGGAAAGCAGTTACTGTAGTCTACGGACGCCTGTAACGCCAGGGGCATCACACGCGCGGTGCCGACCCTATAAAAACCTCTTCATGCCCTTTTTGAAGAGCCCCATGCTAGTCCCCTGAGAAAACCTCGACATGCAGTTCATTCCACAGCTTCACTGTACACGGGAGAAAACTTCTCTAGAACCGCGCACTTAGGCTCTAATGCGTGAGGATGAATTCCCTGTCGATGGCGAGCGGCGCAACTGTAGAAGGAGGCCGTTGGCATCATGTCAAACAACTCCTCTGAACACACCCCATTGTACAGACGGTAGAACACACAAAGGGACGCAAAATCTCTTCTCAAATTTAAAGGTTCTAAACCGTCTGTTAGTTTGGAATCGTCGACAATCCTCACAGCACGCCTTTGAATCGAGTCACAAGTTGCAAGCTGGTATCTAGGCGCTCCCGCCCATAGATGGCAACAGTACTCCACATGCGGCCGCACCTGAGCTTTGTAAAAATGCCAAAATTCTATCGAAATTTATAGTGGTTATATGATGGTTATTTGATACTAATTTTGAATTGATACCTTCACGAGTTCCTAAGAAAAGAGTATTGACAGACAGACAGACGGACGGACAACGAAGTGATCCTCTAGGGGTTCTGTTTTATTTCCTTTTGAGGTACGGAACCCAAAGCGGTGAATGTAAGAGTACGACTAGTTCAGCTGACTAGGTTAAAAACACAATATCAATACTTGCTCTTTGGCTAAAAGAATGACGTCATATTTTACTAAGCACATACATTTTTCATACACAATTGCTTTTGTGGTTATGGTGTTAAATACTCAGTTCACATCAAACGGGCGCAGCTTATTTTCCATCCGTATAAAAAAAACTACACTCGCCGTAGGGCTATACTCCAATCCAATTTCATAGCACCGTAAAGGCTGTGGTAAAGGCCGGTGTACACGCGTGTTTTTGTCGTCTCTCGTACGCCTGCTGGCGACACCGTTGATCTCGCCGCGCCTCGCCTTTATAATAGTGATGTTCAATTCCTGTTATCGATATTGTACGTATTTTACAGACGTTTATTTTCATCGCGGATGTAATCAAATTTTGAAAGTTAAACTTGGCTCACATTCCATAGTGTTCTTGAATCACTTTAATAGTGGATTGAAGAAGAGAAAAATCCGAGGATCCACATGTGGAGGGATGGCCCTCAGCTCCAGCTAGGGTTGCCAGATAGGTCGGGTAGATAGTCTGCGCGTGCAAAATTTTGACAGATAAATTTTCTTTTCTCCAGGCAACAAAATACTTTATATTTTGAAATGTTATCCAGATGCTTAGATTTTTCGATCTGGCACCCCTAGCTTCAGCACTCTACAGACGCCCTCTTGGGTATGGACTGACGTGAATCATCGCGTAAACTGATTGCAACAGGTTCAACTCGTTTTAATTCGTTTGCCTCTGAACTTGTTGTCCATAACTTTCGCACCTAAGATAGGATCAAATTTTCACTGGGTACATCTAGTAAGGGTCGAATATCGTACTACGAACAAAACATTCGACCATTTTGTTCTTGGAACGGTACTTAATATTAACACTTACTTTTTCTTGAATTTGATCGTAAGAAGTTTTGAAGGGTAGGTTATGAAATAATTTAAAAATGTCTGACGTAGCCACTATAAATTTCGATAGTATTTTGTCATGCAATTGTTAGTTAATCTATTTCATCTAGGAACAATATATGTATGTAGAAATATGTATATTATCGATACGCTATGCTGACTTCCCTAGCTTTCATAGTCGACGCGTTGCGTTTGACGTCTCCAAGCCCGCACCGAACTGAGGTCGCCAGAGGTGGCAGGGCGGAGGGCGGCGGCGCCGGCAAAAACTGAAATCAAGAACGTATGGCAAGTTAGGAACGCAAAATATGCGTCTCCTTTGCATTGAAAGGTCCTTTCAAGAAGACGTATAAAAGGAGATTGACCACGCGCAGTACTCTTAGGTTATTTACTATTGTCACTCTTATTATTCAGCTTTCCAACTTAACCATACTGTCACAGATTTAAGCTAAAAAGAGTTCACAATTCTTACAGCTACAGATTTAAGCTGAAAAGAGTTCACACTTTTTAGCTTTGATTTGAACAGAGCATTTAGAATGCTAATTCGCTGGATATTATGCTTACGTAGTACTATTAGTACTTATACTGTGGTATGGTCTAACATAATCTAAATCAAACGGATTTTATTTCTTAAATATTTCTGAATTCCGGAAAACAATACCCTCCAAACTTTCTATAACGTATCCAGTGATGACATAGAACTAAGTGAAGGTTATTTAGAGATGGCACAACAATTTTATTATCAGTACTTTTATCCATACATGAATGGGCAATCTCCTTTTAGCTATACATGAGGTGTAATTACTAATTATATGGGATGGGGTGTAAGAGGTCACCGTATTTTCTAAAGCAAAAATCGATATCACTTGAGTTGGTGCATCCTGTTGATAAACATACGAGGTTCCGGCGAAAGCTAAAGCCGTCCTCGATCAGCGGGATCAGCTTTTAAAGCTTATTGCGACACGCATGAGGAAGCTTTCAGGCGTATCGCAGACTTAGAATCTGAGTTGGAAGAGGCATACAAGCAGATAAACAAATAACATCGCGAGTCAGTCGAAATTGCAAACTTATATGAGGAACTGGTAATGTGAACAAGTTCCGTCAGCTTCTATGCCTTAATAAATAATTACCCTATTATTTTAGATTTAACCAAGGATAGCAAAGTAAATTCTCAAGTCGCCTGTAAATTAAGTATAAAAATGGATGTACCTCAGGAATCAGGGGTCTGGTTTTGTTCCTTAAATATAAAATGATTTGCCCTACTTAGTGCAGAAACTCGCGGATACGGTACTATTTGCTGATGGTATATCGCTTATATTTAATGTTGCTGTTTGTCAATATGGACGAGGTTAACAGTGTACTTTACATTAAATGCAAATAAAACCAAATGTATTAAATTCACTTTTCCCAACGTAAGACAACTTGATTCGAATATAGTTTTGGGGTGTAAGTGGTTTATCTTTGAACCAAAGCCAACTTCACCTGCACGCGGTGCACCCTGCTGACTGACAAACGAAGCTCTGGCGAAAAGAGAGGTAGGGAGCGTAATTGTAAGCTACCCGACTGGGGAATGTACCTCCACCTCACAGAATACCGCAGCCAAATAACGGTTCCCTTGAGGGCTGTTGTGTTCCAGCGAGTGAGTGAGGTCACCAGAAAGGAAGGAGATGCAGCGGGGGTGACGGCGCGCGAGCGACATTTTATATTGCGAGCGCTGGTATGGCTACGGTAACCGCTTCACATCAAGCGGACCGTATGCTTGTCTGCCACCCGACGTAGTATAAAAATGACGAGCTCAGTGGTCGAATGGCTAGCAATGGCACTTTGACTCCGAGGTAGCGGGTTCGATTTCCGCACATGACAAATATTTGTGTGCATGAACATGTCTGTTTGTCTTGGTCTAGGTGTTTTCTGTATTATATTATAGGTATGTATTTATAAAAAAAACGTATTTAAGTATAGGTATTATATCAGTTATCTAGTACCCATAGTACAAGTATTGCTTAGTTTGGGACTAGATGGCAGTGTGTCAATTGTCCAGGAATATTTATTTATTTATAATAATTAGGCTTTGATATTGACACAGTATATCTTGATATTACAATTGACTCAAAATCGCAATGGGCCCCCATTTAATTAAACTGCTCGGTAAACATAGTTCAGTCAGGAGAATCAGACGATTGACAGATGTAGTTACCGCACGTCTGAAGGCCAATTCTCGTAATTTTTCTACGAACGCAGATTGAAAGTTGACCGAATCGAGATTGAATTGTGAATTGACTAAAATTATATACTTGATTTCATTAATTAATTATTATCAATTCTTGTTGTTGGCAAAGTAACATTCTTAGTTTGTTTAATTTTCACTCATATTTCGATATAATCCCGCTTAAATTTAATTTTGTAGTTACATATTGTGTTACGAGAATACCAAATGTGACATTTGTGAGATCGAGACTGGATCGAAACTGTATTTTGACTACATTTTAATTACGAGAATTGCCCCTCTGGTCTACTTTAGCTATTTCCACAGTATCATGTCATATGTTATATTGCTGAGGGGTAAAGCTGCCGATATAGAAACAATTTTCATTTTAGAGAAAAGAGCTATTGGCAAATTTTTTGAAATGGGTTCTAGGGACTCACTTCGAGAAGTTTTCAAAGAAATAAATATTCTTACTGTTGCATCTCATCATGTATTTACGTAAAAATACATCAAACTTCCTTATAGTAAGTGACTGTAGTGCTGGTATCACTTCGCAAAATTCTGACGTCTGGCAACGTTGGAGGTAACCATTATTAAACCTTATAGTGTGACAATAAAAGTCGCGAAGTTGCGCGTGACCGCTAGTTATACTATAAATATGCCTTGTGATCAAATTGCACTCATTAGCCATGCATAATTGTTTATCTTGTGCGGGAATCGAACCCGCAACCTCGAAGTTAAAGTAGCCATTGCTACCAGCTATTGAATCAACGGGCTCGTCAATAAAGATCCAATTGAAATTACAAATCAAACTATAAATTTAATCAACTTCTATATAGGGTACACGCACCAATCACGGTCTCTACCAACCCTTACCAGAGTAGTTCATCTGACAGGATGATAGGTGGCGCCACTTGCCCTCGAGTGCTGTCCACTGCCGCGTGATCTATGTTCGGACAAGGGTACCGATTTCCAAAACCTCCTCATATATCCAAGCGGGCTTGCAGTTAATATTTCTACACTTGTCCTGAACATATATTAGGCTTTGACATCCGAGCCAGGCGCAGATTCCAAACCTTTTGATTGAATATTTAAGATTTTTAACGAATAATTTCAAATAAAATCTTTGTAAGCTCCAGCTGTGTCAGTATCGCTATATGAGTCCAAAACCATTTACCAAACTATTTCAATCTCCTTTTAATAAGTAACGAGAAAAACGTTTTTAATACGTGTACGACCTATTATTTGTCTGATGACATTAAAAGCTTATAATTTTAACAAAAAAAAAACCGACTCCAAACATTACTCTACGTTTATGTATGTAGATACAACCTGATGATGATAATGATGATGATGAAAAAAATATGGGACCAATCTGGAAGTATAGTATAGTTTTTTCAAGTCGATTTATAAATGACGGACTGAAGATATTAGAATGAAAGTTTGCAGATCTCTACAGAATTGTGTATTTTACGATATTGTTAAATAATTTATACAATTTTTTAACATTGTCAAATAGCCTATTGTAGGTCTTCTACTCATCCAACTCGCACCGACAGACAACCACGCATATGTTTGTTACGACATTAAGAAAAACGAAGAAAACAAACCTTTCGACAACACAACACATGATGCTTACGTCTCGATGACGACTTAACACATGACATCTAACTTTGTATACCGGAAACTTATGTAGTTCAGCCCCCTTACCACCATCTCTTATTGCGATTCAACAATTAAATAGATTGCTTATTCATACAAATGAATAACAGCCCCAACAACATTCTTAGAATGATTGCGGACAGAGTGGACAGCCCTTATATGCTTCACTGCTATAAGTTGCACACTCCAATTAAGATCAATTGTATTTACTAACACCTTAGAATAGTCTACTTACTAACATAATGAGTCATGTCACTTGTAATTTTAAATAAATAATAATAATAATAATAATAGCCCATCTAGTGAGTGGCAAGCCACCGCCTGCCGCAAATAACTAGCAATAAAAGCAGTTATGGCAGGCGTCCGTCCCTCTTCTGTAATAGCCCGGTATTAAGTTCAGCCAGATCTCATCTCCATAGCCCATTTATTTTCCATCACACTTCGCAATAGTCTCAACGCCTACCGAGACCTGCTCATGGGTATGTCGTTCCATTGACATATCCTGGAGCGGGTCACGGCGGGCGCACAACATTACATCAAACTTCTCAAAGGGGCCTCTACGCGTTGGATCCATATCCCCGCGCATGCCTATCAAATGACCGGGCTTGACCCGTGATTAAAAAGAGATACATAATAATAAGCGACTCTATTCCATTTAAAATAGAGTCGCTTATTCATTAGTATAAATAAGCAATCTATTCAGTTATTGAATCGCAATAAGAGATGGTGGTAAGGGGGCTGCACATAGATGATTTGATTTCATGATAGAACACTTAATCTTCAGTAATTTGAATCTGTAGTAAACTCCTTAAACAAGGAAAAGGCATAACCAAAATATTATTAAAAAAAATCATGTAGTTTTGACGTTGGGAGGGGTGAGGCTCAGGTATTGTCCGAGTGGTCGACATGATAACGGATGGCCACGGAAACAGCGGGCAACTTGCCAAGAAGTTAAGTTATTATTATTGTTTATACAAATTTCCTACTCCTTCAAATTTACTCTAAATCTTTTTCTGTGCGGGCAGTGCGCCTTTGGAACGCGTTACCATGTGAGATCTGCCCCCTTACCACCATCTCTTATTGCGATTCAATAACTGAATAGCATGCTTATTCATACCAATGAATAATTGAATAATTAAAACAACCATAGCGCGACTTGTGGCGCCATCTGTTGGCCGATAGCCCATCATACAGCGTCTCTATAGTAGAAAAAATACTTTTTACCCCCATTGGGGGGGGGGGGGGATTTCCAGGATAAAAACTATCTTATGTCCTTCCTCGGGTCTTAAACTATTTCCATACAAAATTTCATCAAAATCGGTTCAGCGGTTTTAACGTGACAAGGTAACAGACAGACAGACAGAGTTACTTTCGCATTTATAATATTAGTTTGGATATTTTATTTTTAATTCTATTGTTTTTATAGTCCGCGTGCGATTCAATAACTGAATAGCATGCTTATTCATACCAATGAATAATTGGTATGAATAATAAGCATTCTATACAGTTATTGAATCGCAATAAGAGATGGTGGTAAGGGGGCAGGAATGCTCAATAGCTAAAAAACAATCGCTAGCTTTGTTTAAAAAAAAAACTTGTCAAAATCCACAATCTTTCTTTTAATGTTATTCAATTTTCATTAGTCACAATTTTAAACTCTATCTGTTTAGACTCATTATACTAGGTTTGTATAATTAGTGTGTATATGTGTGTATATATTTATGTATGAATGTATGTGTGTGTATATATTTGTGCATATTTATTTATTTATATAATTAAGCATGTATGTAAGTACCTATTTGCAATTTATTACTCGTGGTAATTAATAATATCTGCGCCACCTACTATTATTTCAGATTATTTGTCCTCTACCTTACTTTTGGGGTGTAAGTGGTTCATCAACACCTTTGAACCAAAGCCAACTTCACCTGCACGCGGTGCACCCTGCTGACTGACAAACGAAGCTCTGGCGAAAAGAGAGGTAGGGAGCGTAATTGTAAGCTACCCGACTGGGGAATGTACCTCCACCTCACAGAATACCGCAGCCAAATAACAATTCCCTTGTGGGTTGTTGTGTTCCTGCGAGTGAGTGAGGTCACCAGAAAGGAAGGAGATGCTGCGTTGGCAGCGGGGGTGGCGGCGCGCGAGCGATATTTTATGTTGCGAGCGTTAATATGGCTACGGCAACCGCTTCACATCAGGCGGGCCGTATGCTTGTCTGCCACCCGACGTAGTATAAAAAAAAAAACCCTAAGGTTGTTTGGAGGAGATCGCTCGACGATAAGACCGTCTTTGCACTAGTACTTAATTTTTTTCACTGTATATTTTTATTTTATTTTGGTGCAATGAAGTATATTGTACTGTATTGTATTTCCTAAACTAGGCCGGATTCTAGCCCACGGGGCCGAAATCTAGGTTGAGTGAAGCGAGTAGATTCGCTGCGTGTAAGTTTTCCATTGATTTCAATGGAAAATGTATTTGATGATCATTCCTCAAGGACATGATCGATTTCAATTTTTTTTCAACACAACCCTCAAGCATTTCGAGGACTTCAATTGTGACAAGTTTCATCAAAATCGGTTCAGTGGTTTTAGAGCCTTGTCATTTCCAACAATGACTTTTCGTCGTATATAGCGTTCCGCTCCCGTTGCTCCACTCAATAGGCATCTGAACAAATTAAGTTCTAAAATTATAAAAAACTCTCCATCAGTAACGTAAAATAGGCACATAAAACTAGAACGATCTGCGATCTCAAAAGTTTTATGGTCGATCAAAGTTTGGTGGGAAAGTCCATTTTAAAAGTATGAAATTATAAAAAATCAATATTTACCTACCATTGTAGAAATAATAAAAAATACTATAACTTTTGTTACGGCACTAGCTACATAAACGCAATATTTAACATAGCTGTCGTACAAACTGATTTAATGCATATAAAATAGCGTATCGTGACGTCATAATACTGTAGCCTTTTGTGTATGGAGCGATTTCGGGATAGTCCAAAATTGTGATCTTCAAGTTATTATATCTCGAGAAGTTATTATGCTATCGAAGTAATTCTTTCGCCTATAGTTATATTATTGTAACATTTTTAAATAACAAAAAATAGAAAAAAAAAATTGTTCCGATGCCTATTAATAACTGGATGTGTTCCCTCCACTTCATAACACCGAAAAAACCAATTAGTGGTGTTACATAGATTCTCTCTACATTTGGATACCACTAGTGTCCGACCGAAACTGGTTTTTACGACCGAAACCGAAACCGAATTTCGGCAACGGTCTCAGTTTCGGCCGAAACCGAAACCGAAACTTTTACGAAACAATTATCTAACTGTAGGTACTTTTCTTATAATTACGTTACGTTACGTTATAATTGCTACTTGATTATAATTTTTTTTATACGTCGTCGGGCGGCAGACAAGCTTACGGCCCACCTGATGTGAAGCGGTTACCGTAGCAATATTAACGCTCGCAACATAAAATATCGCTGGCGTGCCGCCACCCCCGCTGCCATCTCAGTATCTCCTTCCTTTCTGGTGACCTCACTCACTCGTAGGAACACAACAACCCTCAAGGAAATTTTTATTTGGGTGCGGTATTCTGTGAGGTAGAGGTACATTCCCCAGTCGGGTAGCTTACAATTACGCTCCCTACCTCTCTTTTCGCCAGAGCTTCGTTGGTCAGTAAGCAGGGTGCACCGCGTGCAGGTGAAGTTGGCTTTGGTTCAAAGATGTTGATAAACCACTTACACCCCATTATTAGACAGGCTATGGTCAACAATGCTTCGTTTACACGTACGTTCGGCCCTCACAATGAGGCTATCGGACTCCATAGAGCAAATCATATAAAATTGTTATAGTTCATATTTATCTCACGTTAGTACACAGGTCTCCCCTTGATGTGGTCTAGAGCGTACTCCACCACGCTGACCAACTGCGGGTTGGATTAGGCCTGTATTTTCAAGCCGTACAAAGACCACTGACTTGACTCAACGACTGTAGTCTACTATCAATATCCGGGACCGACAGGTTAACGTGTTCTCCAAAGCACGGAGGAGTTCGAGATAATTAAACCCATCTATAAGACAGGTAAAGGTCGAGGTTGCCTACCTTGCGTGGTCTATTGGTGAGACCACCAATAATATAAATTAGAAAATCGATTAAACGCTTGGAAGAGAATTGTCTCTATTATTACCATATAATCGGAATAGTATGCTACCTCGGATGCGACATGCAAGCGCAAGCGGGTAATAAATAAATTCATCCTTAAACAAGCTGCGGTCAACGTTGCTAGGCCCACAACATTAGGTTGGCCCTCGCAACGACGCCATACGGACTCCATAGAACACACTTATAATACACCATCATTATTTCAGTATTAGTAAGTAATAGCAAAAAGCTAAATAATCTGCAGATGACAGAATAAATAAAAGTTTGGTGGAAAAGCTAGTGGCGTGCCAAGTGCGGCCCTCGTGCCACGAACACGCGCCCTCCGCTGCAACCTCTAGGGACACGACTGGCTCGATAATACATCTATCGACGTATCGATAATTTTTATCTATATTTCTACAGGCCTATCGCTTAACTGAAGTGGTTTCTGAGGTAGGTGCGCGGCGCGGAAGCAGTGACCTTTGATATAACAGTATTGTTTCACTGCACACGGTAAAGGGGATGCCCTACTGGTCTCTAGCTTTATGTAAATTTCTATGGAACCGTCTCGGTTAAACCGTAGGCCTGTATATTATTCACTTAAAACTTTATTGACCAACTAATTGGTACAATAGGAAGATTTAACATTTGTATTTTATTTATAAAAGAGGGGGCCAATAAGCATCTGAGTTACCACAGACAACAGTAATACCAAAAGGCCACTAATACGTTCCCATGCTTTTTAGAAATATATATACTTTTTTCTTTTTTCTTGAAAACTGCCTCTTGAAAAGTCGTAGTTTACAGCTTGTAGTCGATAAACTCTGAAACTACTGACCGATTTTAATCGTTTTTTCACCATTAGAAAAGCTGCATTAACCAGAGGTAACATAACTTCTGTGCAATTTAGTAATAACAAAATATTAAGTTAATAACAATTAAATGGATAAGATATTGAGTTGATTACTTTAATGTAGAGCTGTATTATTTTGTTTGTTTAGTTTGAAGCTATATTCATTTATCTCTGATAATGTGTCTTACAAAGGAATGGGTTGAATTGAAAGCATTTATAAAGATGTTTGATGACGAAAATCGGTATAGTTATTGTTGAGATACAATGATGAAAATCCCGAACATCGGACCTTTTTATAAATTTCCAATTTACATTTACTATGTCTTGTCATCCTTTAGTCACACAATAATTTCAATCAATCATTCAAGGTGATTGGCTGTTTAGAGAAACACATACAAGGTAACAAAAAACAGAAGATGTTTCAGCACGACAGAAGTAAAAACTTCATCTCTCGCTTCCTCAGTCACCTCGAGGTGTTACATAGCTCAGTCAGCTCAGTCCTCACTAACCACACCCACAAAATAAAGTGCTAAGTGCGGCTCAAGAAGTTTTTAATAGATTAAAGTGGTGGAAGTCATTATATACATTTTGCCTCTGGTGTGAAAGCAGAAAGCGTTAGTCGACATTTTCATCGACATGCGAGTGCAGCCCATCTCTACTCGTTATGGAGCGCTGCGTGTGGCAGGCGACACCTCTCGCCCGCGGCGCGCTTTCATCTCGCTCTACAATTACTGTGTGAAAATATCGTGAGTTTGAGGGACATTAGAAAATTGTGTATACATATAAACACACATACAAATAAAATACAATAACCCTACAAAACATACAATATTCATTTACTACAAACTTCATTCATTAATTGCACGAAAAAAAATACGTGTGGCACTCGGGGACTGCCGCGGCTGCCGCTTTTTTATCAACTTATTCAATTATAATTATGCAGTATAATTTATTTATGCAGTATTTTTTTTCTTTGATATTAATTAAAGTTTTTTATTTGATATTAAATTCAAGTTACACTTTTGGAGAAATAAAAAAATATAAAAAAATATATATATTTATTTTGCTGCGCTCAAAGCCCGCGATAAAAGCTATGCAATAGCTTAAAAATGCATTCGAGCTCTATGTGATATCCCGCCGGATCAATCTTGTGTATTTAAACGCCTTAGTTTATTTATTTACTAGCTGACACGACGGACGTAGTCATGTCTTCTTAACAATGAATATTGAATTCGTATTTGTTTCGCGCAATCTGTCAAATGGCGGACAGTTCTGTCAAACGTCATAAGTCAGTTACATTAAAAGGTCGTTCAGTTTTCTTAAATTTTCTAATTTTCAGCGCAACTTTCTAATGTACCGTACCGCACCGAAATTGCGTTTAACAGGTTTAATATTAATTACAAGAAATACGTAATTAACAAAACTTATCAAATAAGTATCCAATGTGAACATGTAATTAAACGTCAAAGCAATACTAATACTATTATTTTTTATACTACGTAGGACAGACAAGCACACGGCCCGCCTGATGTGAAGCGCTTACCGTAGCCATATTACCGCTCGCAACATAAAATATCGCTAGGGCGCCACCGCCACTGCCAACGCAGCATCTCCTTCCTTTCTGGTTACCTCACTCACTCGCAGGAACACAACAACCCTCAAGGGAATTGTTATTTGGCTGCGGTATTCTGTGAGATGGCGGTACATTCCCCAGTCGGGTTGCTCACAATTACGCTCCCTACCTCTCTTTTCGCCAGAGCTTCGTTTGTCAGTCAGCAGGGTTTTTTTTTCTTTTTTTTTATACCACGAAGGTGCACCGCGTGCAGGTGAAGTTGGCTTTGGTTCAAAGATGTTAATGAACCACTTACACCCCAAAATTATACCCACTAATGATATGCAACTGAATAACATTTAAGAGAAAATTTCACATAGAATAATATGAAATCAATGAAAACAAACTTACAATTTGTCATTAAACTATTCTTTCATATTTTATTAAGCCTTGTGAATAAGCAGATTTTTAAATTCTTAAATTTATTACCATGGAGGGCTTTCAGAAAGTTCAGCAAGTGATTACAATTTTGATGGTCATATAATATGAACATTTTGGTTTAGATTAAGATGGGCGGAGGGTGCAAGCAGATTGTTTTGGCTGCGCGTAACATGGTTGTCATATCTTTGATCCGAAGCCCTACTGCCGGAGCTGAAGCCGACTACTTATTATGTTTAGTTTAGCTGAAAGAAACTCTAGACCTCTACCAACTAAGCTAAAGATGTTTGTCAATAACTTAAACCTAAGATTTTTAGACTCTAAAAAAACGATGCTAAATAGACTTGAACTTTGGCGGTATATTACACACAAAGGGACGCAAAATCTCTTCTTAGACTCAAAGGTTCTAAAACGTCTGTCAGTTTGGGATCGTCAACAATCCTCACAGCACGACGTCCTTAACGTGCCCTCCGAAGCACGGAGGAGTTCGAGATAAACAAACGCATCCATAAACAGGCTGCGGTTGACATTACTTAACTTGCGTGTTCGATTAAAATGACACGCGCAACGACGCTATCGAGCTATTCAACGCGCTATTGAGCTCAATTAAAAAAATCTGACCATTGTATAATTAATGCAAATAAACATGCAATAAAAATTGGGGTAGAGACATTGGGGCCGTGGGGCCCGTCAGCCCACAAACATTTTAGAGATATTTCTCAAAAATTGGTCGACACGTCCTATAACCAGAAGGCTGGCCATTACCTTGCTCAGAGAATAAGTATAGCTATCCAGCGAGGTAATGCTGCCAGTGTTCTGGGGACACTGCCGAAAGACAACGATCTTGGGGATATTTTTTATTCGTAAGTAAATTTGTATTTATTTATATATATATTTATTTTTTATTCCATAACTTTTTCTTTGTTTTATTGATAAATTAGATAGGCTTTTAGATTAGTTTTAGTTTAATATTAATTTATTTACTCTATGGTTTAATATACATTTTAGAATATAAGACTATAGATATGGCATAAAAATAAGGATAAATTCAGAAAGATTTATTTATTTATTCACGCATATCACCTTTTAATTTAAATATAGTTATTTGCCGTTGCACCCTTGTGGAACTTAAACATGTCTTTCATTGTTATTTTTAAACAACCCTAAAGAAGAACCCAAAAATAAAACAAATTATCTAAAGTGCCACTGCCCACACACATCACGCGTTGAACAATCTAACAATGTTCTCTGTAGATATATGATTAAAAAGTAATCACACGTATCTATAGCTTGGTTTACGCAGCATACGCTACTAAAGCGTCCAATTCGCATGTTTTTACGAGTTCTTATTTAGGTTCGGTGAATTCCCTGCTTATGGCGAACGGGGCGACTGTAGAAAGAGGCCGCGGACATCGTGTCAAATTGTCAAACAATTCTCTGAACACAACTCATTGTACAAACGGTAGAATAAACAAAGAGAGGTAAAGTCTCTCCTCAGACTCCTAATACTCAATCACGTCCGTAAGCTCGTAATCGCCAACAATCCTCAGAAACGAGGCGCAAGGTGCAAGCTGGTATTTAGGTAATATAATGTATTTAATTTAAAAAAACGAATGTGATTTCTAAATCACTTCCACTTACCACTGCTTCAGTCGTGTGGTAGACCACACGACTGAAGTGGCGTAGCTTATGCTAGACGAACCTCGTATCAAAATTTGGTGGTGGGCCCGTCTACCCAAACACTTCAGGGCTAGGTAGGTGGCTTTATCTACTCGAACCGAAGATGCTGGGGGCCCTTGTAGTCCGGGGGCCCCATATCATTGATACGGCTGATACGGCTACAGCTACGCCCCTGGACTGAAGTAAAACTTCATTAGCTCTACTAACTTATATCTTCCTCTCAACTTCTGTACGCCGTTTCCGCTCTCGTCACGCAGCCAGCTTAGGGGCTATGCATAAATTTCGTCACACGTTAAGGGGGAGGGAGGGGGTCGCCAAAGTGTGATATTGTGTGACAAGGGGGTGGGAGGGGTCCTAAATTACGTGACGTGACTTTTCAAAATCTATTATCATACTTTTAGTATTAAAACACGAACTTCTAACTATTAACGAAAAATTCAAAAACATTTGCAACTCTATATGTAAAATTACAAAATGTGTGGCGTCACACTAGGGAGAGGGGAGTCTCACAAATGTGATCAGCTGTGACAAGGACGGGGGAGGGGTAAAAAAAATCATGAAATTCGTGTGACGTTATTTATGGATGGCCCCTTACTCCTCAAGTCAAGTACGTGTGTAAAGAAAGTAAAGAAGTTTTATTTAAAAAATTAGGTAAGGAATGCTTCAAGATGTCTACATAGTTCCATCAAGTGCCAACAATCAACAGAACCAACGTACATAACTCCATTTTGAATTATGTAGGTACATTTTCCGTTTTCCATTACGTTTCGTGGCCCCACCCACCATAGAGCATCGGCTGGGCCTGTGTAAACCACGTGATGAGTTACGTGCTAGCGCATAGTTAATGCTGTTTATTCCGCTGTATTGGAAGTGAGGCGGCTGGATGCCGGGTTTTTGGCATACAGCCTTCACACTGCCGATAAATGGTTTATTTGGACCCAGTTTTTGTTTATGACATGAAGTTAAATTAAATGAGATGAAATGAAATGCATTGTTAGTTTTTTTAACACGCTTTTATTAGATTCACCTGTATGTTTGGTTGTTTGTCAGTCTGTAACAGACTTCTTTGAACTTAATTTTGACCCACTTTGAACGTTCAGATTTAATTTAAACTTTGTATCAAGGACCGATGACAATAAAATAATTTTATAAGGTTATTTAATTATGGGTATGATTTAAACTCTAACCTAACCAAAAATCAACTCAAATCTAACCAAAACATAATTTAATACATTGACCAAGTATTATTGGTAAGACTCGTCAGTGAATATGACGCCAATTTGACTCCGACCTATTAGCCATTTTTTCATTAAATTAAGGAGCTGATCTATTTATTAGGTGACAGATCTATTATTTTGATGATCAAACGAATTAAATGATACTAATAGTTTGTCGATTAGATTTTTATGGTGAAAGATTTGCTATTTTTAGGTACAAATGTATTATTGCTTCTCGTGACTTACTTTTTAGAGGACAGATCTTATATTCACGCTATAGAAAAAAGTGATCAAACTATAATTTAAGATACATATTTACATTCAGCCGATGATTTATATTTAGAGACAGTTTTGATTAAAATGATGACTAATATTATATTTCTTGGGGATAGATATTATTATTAGGGTACTGCAGATTAGTGACACATCTAAACTTAGGTGACAGAAAATATTGTTCCCTTTAATTATCCTGGTAAGGATCGCCAGAATTAATTACTTTCCTTACATATCACATCGAACTAAAAAGTGGAAAATAGGTGCATTACTTATCTATTTCCCACTTTTACATTTTCTGTTATCCATTATGTTTCGTGGTGGTGGTGGTTGTGGTGGTGGTTTTAGTTTAAAAAAAACTGAAAAGCTTGGGTGGGTGCTCGATTCATCTGTATACATATAATAAAACAGTAAAAATAATGTGTCTGTACATTGAATATATTTACAAAAAAAACAATTGGAGGCGATGGAGATATAGTAATAGAGTAAGAATTTAAAAAAAAATGTCAGTCTGTTTGTCTGTATGTCTGTTTGTACACGCTAATCTCTGGAAGTACTGGACGGATTCGAATGAAACTTTTTTTGTGATATAGCTGTTAAGCCTGGGCAAAATATAGGGTATAATTGATTTTGGAAAGTGGAACACCTGATGCAGCACCATAATGGTTCAGGTAAACTATAAGAAATATAAAAATGACGCCTTAGCAAAAGTTGTTCAGCCTGATAAGCATTTTCTGTTGAGGTATAAAAATCCAAGATTTGGAACACCTGATGCAGAACCTTAATGGTTCAGGTAAACTATAAGAAATATAAAAATGACACCTTAGCAAAAGTTGTTCAGCTTGATGAGGATTTTCTGTTGAGGTATAAAAATCCAAGATTTGGAACACCTGATGCAGAACAATAATGGTTCAGGTAAACTATAAGAAATATAAAAATGACGCATTAGCAAAAGTTGTTCAGCCTGATGAGCATTTTCTGTTGAGGTATAAAAATCCAAGATTTGGAACACCTGATGCAGAACCATAATGGTTCAGATAAACTATAAGAAATTTAAGATTGACTCCTTAGCAAAAGTTGTTCAGCCTGATGAGCTTTTTTGGTTGAGGTATAAAAATCCAAGATTTGGAACACCTGATGCAGAACAAAGTTAAATTTATTTGCATAAACAACACGTGTTTACAATAAATTATAGTTTTTAAAAAAACAAGCTTTAATAGCCCATAGAACTAAAAAAGTTTATTAAGTAACTTTTTTAGTTCTATTTGCTATTATAGCGTGTTTTTTTACTTTTTTAAATCTATTTATTACAATACATAGATTACAGTAAATAGATTAACAAAATATTGAATGTATTGTAAAAAAAAAACGGGGGGTGCTACTTTTATTCTTACCTGCTACAAGTTAGACGCAATCGTTTTATTTTATTTACAAAGGTAAAGTAGACCACGTTACCTTTTTAGTCAGTTTATTATAGACGTGTACGCTAAAATTGAAATGGAACGATTCGCAAAAACCAGAAGAATACGTGCATTTGCGGGACGCTATATATCAAGATCAGAGTTTATTTGATTTGGTGGTGGAAAGTGTTTTAAGCAACGAGGGGAAACTGTTTTTCTGAATTGCTCCAGGAGGGACTGGAAACTATAAAATAAGATCTCGCAGCAGCATCGCCAGGTATTGCAGCCACATTACTACTAGGCGGAAGGACGCAAATACAATGTTCAATATCCTACTCGATTTAAACAGAATTGAAACACCGACATGCTCTGTGGCACGAAACTGTGACAAAGCGAAGGTGTTTCAGGATTGCTGCCTAATCGTTTGAGATGAATGCGAAATGGCTAACAGTAAGGCACTAGAAGCTGTAGATAGAACTTTACGTGCTAAAGAGTTTTCAAGAATATTATTAAAATTTGGGGTAGATCTCCTTTCTGAAGTAAAGTCAATGGCAGCGCAATATAATTGAAGCTGAGATTCTCACTGGGAGTGGTGCCGGTGAAACTATATATTTATTCCGCGTATCATAGATCCACCACTCTTCTCCAAAAAAAATCCATTTTAATTTTAAACGTACGCAGTTGTCTGTGACCACTTGCTTTGCTATGACAATAAAAAAATCACTACAATTCGCTGGTGACAAGCTTAGGACTGGTTGTTTTTCGCATGGCCAACTTTACATGGCTTTCTCGAGAGTTAGTGACGCTTCAGGTCTGTTCATATTAGCTCCCGAAGGAAAGACTCCCTTAATTTTATTTTTTAAACTATGGTGTATATGTTAAACAAATAAAAATATATTGACTTTTAACGTATAACAAATATTTTCTTATGTATCTACATTAGTTCGTATTTGTATTAATACGCCGGAATCATAAAGTCCACGCGAACGAAGTCGCGGGCATCAGCTAGTAAAAAATATGGCACAAAGCACCCCACTATTTTTTCACAATAAGACTAATCTTTTTCGTTCATTTATATTTTCTGCCTGTATTAAAAATTATAATATTTTTATTTATGTTATGGTGCTCCCCACCGGGAGCAACTGCCTGTAACCTACCGGATAGTGGAATTCTCTAAATTTCTTATATAGATTAGTTTTAGCATACATATAATGGCACATAATATAGGCAAATTATCAGTATTCCCAAATAAGTTCGAGGAGCTCGGTGGTCGAATGGTTAGCATAGCCACTTTGACTCCGAGGTCGCGGGTTCGATTCCCGCACTAGATAAACATTTTGTGTGCATGAACATGTCTGATTGTCTTGATCTGGGTATTTTCTATGTACCTATTATAATTATGTATTTACAAAAAAAAATGTATTTAAGTAGGTACATTTATCAGTTGTCTAGTACCCATAACACAAGCTTTGCGCTTAATTTGAGACTAGATGGCGCTGTGTGAATTGTCAAAAAATATTTATTTATTACCTGGGAGCCTTCAAGAACAGAATAAATTTTGCCCGCATCGGCGAAACCTTGGTTTTTTTTTTTTTTTTAATACTACGTGGGGTGGCAGACAAGCATACGGCCCGCCTGATGTGAAGCGGTTACCGTAGCCATATTAACGCTCGCAACATAAAATATCGCTCGCGTGCCGCCACCCCCGCTGCCATCGCAGCATCTCATTCCTTTCTGGTGACCTCACTCACTCGCAGGAACACAACAACCCTCAAAGGAACCGTTATTTGGCTGCGGTATTCTGTGAGGTGGAGGTACATTCCCCAGTCGGGTAGCTTACAATTACGCTCCCTACCTCTCCTTTCGCCGGAGCTTCGTTTGTCAGTCAGCAGGGTGTACCGCGTGCAGGTGAAGTTGGCTTTGGTTCAAAGATGTTGATGAACCACTTACACCCCAAAAAGTGGTTGGTGTTGCTGATTTCTATCAATTTAGCTATTTTAAAAATATATAAAATGTACTTATTGGGGTTTTAACCTAAATGCCCGGCATTACGCCCATTTTTATGCAGGTTCAGACAGATCGTTGTGAAAGTCAAACGGGAAGGCCTGTGTTGAACACGACGTTCGACTAAACTGATGATGATGATGATAACAATCGATAATACTCGGCCAAAGTCGGGTAATTTCGATAGTTATGTGTATATAGGGTGAGCCTGAGTAAACTTAAAGCTGAGGGTCGTGCACCCGCATACAGGGTGATACTTACCGGATTATTGAACGCTATTCAATACTAAGGGTTATTTCACACTATACGCACACAAAAATAAACTGATCTTTATTTTAACACGGACGGTATTGAAGACATTAAGTGTGAGGAGAAAGTTTGTGTTCTACCGACTGTACAATGGGTTGTGTTCAGAGGAGTTCTTTGATTTGGGGCAAAACATGATAGCTCGCGAGCTGCCGCCCTTGCTGCCAACACAGCAAGTGACCTCACTCACTCACAGGAACACAATAACCCTCAAGTGAATTATGTAGCTGCGGTAAATTCTGTGAAGTGGAGGTACTTCCCCAGTCGGGCAGCACAAAATACGCTATACCCTACCTCTATTTTTGACCCTCATTTGTCAGTTAGCAGGGTGCACCACGTGCAGGTGAGGTTGGCTTTGGTTCAAAGATGTTGATGAACCGGTTTCACCCCAAATGTGAAGTGTATGCATGTAAATTTATTTGCCACGCTCTGCACCCTAAACAGCTTGACGAATTACGATTTAAGGTGTCGATTTGTCTCACCTGTGAGTTCGACCCAAAAAATGAAGGTGACAAAAAAAAAACTGCAAAATAAAATGGACGATAAAAAAATATACTATACTTCTAAAATATATATATATATATAACTTTTTGTCGGGATTTTTGTTTCTCTTAATTAATTACTTGTTTTGAGACGTTTTCCCTCCCGCAATATACAAGTCATGAATAATTACTTGTTTTGAGACGTTTTCCCTCCCGCACTATACAAGTCATGAATTAAATTGTCTATCAAGTTTTCTCAGGAGACATGAAGTTCTTCAAGAGTGGCGTCGCTGTATCACTGTGTGTTGTGGTGGTGGGAAGAGGTTTCTGATGTAAAATATCTAATACAGGTCGGCAGTTGGCGTAGTGACGCGTGACCACGCGCGCCTGTATTATTGACTGAATGTTTTAGTATTATTATTGACGAAGTTTTCTAATAAGTCCTTACCGTATCGCAAGTTTTTAAAACGTACAACAAATCAATGCACCTCCTAGTATTCGAACCCGGTCACCATGTATGCCAATGCTAACGTCCAATCCAGTGAGCTAAAATTACAATTGGCTGGTGCGATGAATTTTTATATAGCCTGTTGTGTCATAACTCCTCAATTTGAACCTTTCCCGCTGGAAGCGCCATCTATTTTCCAGATTAGACATATTATTTTCTTACAAATAAATAAATATTCCTAAACAAATTATACACTGCCATCTAAGTCCCAAACTAAGCAAAGCTTGTACTATGGGAAATATTTTTTTTTTTTTTGTATTTACAAAAAAAATATTTAGTAACCATAGATTTACATACTTTAAAACATAGAAAACACCCAGACCAAGACAAACACACATGTTCATGCACACAAATATTTGTTTTGCGGGGATCGAACCCATGACCTCGGAGTCAGAGTGGCCATAAAGTAACACAGTGTAGCCGTATAATGGCCGACTTATGGTTTTAATGTATCGTTTTAGCATTAAAACCCAAGTTCTATATTAGTTTTATATACGTTTATAATGCTAATATAATGCTGATTTGGGCACAAATTAAACAGCTTTAGGTTCTTAATAGGTTTTTTATTCGCATTACAGAAGCATTATACCAGCATTACTATGGTCAAAAAAGGTTACAATCGCATTACAGAAGCATTATACTAGCCCTATTACTGTTAGTGAAGTTGCTAATCACCTTACAGAAGCATTATACTAGCATTACAATTTAATCAAAAGAATTATTGGAGTCCTTCAAGTGTTCACATATAGAACTCAAATAAGTCCTATATTTTTGAAAAAACATCCCTAATGCCGCGGTACAAATGCTTTAATAGAATAAACGTTGTAATTTAATTATCGTCTAGCGGATATGACTGATGGCGACGAAATTGAATGAGTTTGTTGTTTGACATTATATTCTGGGTAACCTTTTTACTCTTGTTCTATTACTTGTCTTCAAATATTATTGCGAAATATAGTTTACTGTCAATGTCTATATAGGTTTCATTGAAAATTTTCACGCGCCTTCAGTTTATCGAGCCTTTGTTAATTTTTTTATAAAAAGATATGGGTGTAATAAAAAAACAATTGCATATTTATGTATAGAACGACATTTTTGCTTGATTAACTTAATAGTTATGAATTAACTTGAGCTATCACTTTATTATATGTCTATTAGTTTCTTATATAAGCCTAAATAATAATATTTTTTGGTTATGGAATATTTACAAAATGGTGTCGTTATAAAAACTTTGGTGAACCATAAAAATGGCTTATTAATACCATCAGCTGTTTAAATACTCACATGTGCATATTTTTTAAGCCAGAGGCCAGAGAGAAGACTTTTGATAAACCACCGTAGTGTCATCGTCTGCAAAGTGGTTTTATATGTGTTCACTTATATACCAGTAGACTTCATGTGAACTGAATTAGTTCCGTTACAAAATGCAATTTTAGCGATTCTTGAACGACAAAACCCATTTTCTTTTATTTAACCACATTTTTGTACAGCTTAAGTCTGTTCGCAAAGCGTTGATAAAAAGGTCTTCTGAACGGATTAATTACTACCAAGTGGATGTATGTACAGCTTTAAGCATTACTATAACTCACATGTATTCGATTAAAGAACTGTTAGGTGTACAACAGAACTCAATTTATCTTTCAAAATGCAAGCACTACAATGAAACAAGTTTAAGCTGCTCAGCAGCTCTAGGCTTTTACTTACCATTTAAAAATGCTATCATATTAGGTTGGGGAAAAAGTCTTTTCGTATTTTATATGAAAATTCAAAACATTTTTTAATAAAGTTTATTTACATTTAACTAAAGTATGTAGGTGCCATTATGTTCGATAACTTTTTGTCATCTTGTAGGTAGAGACATGATCCCATTACTATAGAAATTTTGGGACTTCTGTTCAAAAAACCGCGACAAGTGGTTTTGGCAGTCTTCTCGTGATGTTAACCTGACATTGCCTAAAGAATTCTTAAGAGACCGAAACAGGTGGAAATCAGAAGGTGCAAGGTCAGGACTATACGGCGGATGCATTAACACCTCCCAGTCAAACTCTCTTAATTTTTGCTGAGTGGCTAAAGATGTGTGAGGTCTAGCGTTATCATGTTGAAAAATCACACCCCTTCTATTAATTAATTCCGGCCGCTTTCTCTCAACTTTTTGCTTTAATCTCATCAGTTGTTCACAGTAGAGTTCAGAATCGATAGTCCTGCCTGGCGGTAACAGCTCATAATGAATATCTTCCCTTCCAATCCCACCATTCACACAGCCTGACCTTGTTGCGGGTTAACCCGGGTTTCGCCAGAGTCTCTGAAGCCTGGCCGGCCTTTGACCACGACCTTTTTATGCGCCAAAACTGTTATGTGGTCAATTCCTAGTTCTTCAGCTACGTCGTAACTACTGATATGCCGATCTTGCGCCACTTTTTCAGAAATGGCATCCATTTTATCCGTAACAGGGCGCCCAGAGCGACGTGCATCTTTGACATCAAAATTTCCGGATTGAAAACGCTTAAACCAAATTTGTGCTACTCTCACAGACACTGCACTAGGTCCATAAACGTCACAAATTTTTTTCGCAACTTACGTTGAATTTTTACCTTTTTTGTAGTTAAATTTTAAAATGTATCGAATTTCTTCATTAGATTCACTCATCTTGACAGTAAAAAAAACAAATGAAAATCACACATTTACCTAATTTGAATTTGGAATTATCTTTTTTAAAATTTAAACTTTTTAAAGATATCAAAACCTGCTAGATACAAATGGTATAACCAAAGAGATTTAATTACAAGTTCATACATACTATATTGCGAAAAGACTTTTTCCCCTACCTATTACAACCAAAGGCACTGAAAACAGCTAAAAGCTGTACAGCAGATTTACGAAGCATTATAATGGTTCAGGTTTATGCTATTAAGTATCAATAGGCATTTAATTACTAGTTAAAAATGCAATTATATAACCAAAGGTACTGAAAACAGCTAAAAGCTGTACAGCGGACTTACAGTGCATTATAATGGTTCAAGTTTATGCTATTAAGCAGCGTTAGGCATTTAAAAATGCTATTGTAGATCCAAAGGCAATAAAATTAGCTAAAAGATGTACAGCGGCATTGCGGTATGCTGCACTACAACTGAAGGCATTATAAAAGCATTTTGTGATACCTTTAGCCAACCGCTATACAATCTAAAGTATTATAATGGCTTTCAGATGTTTATATAGAGCGTCAGGCTTTTTGGTGAACTTTTTTATGAGCTTATATAGACCTTAAGTTCTACATAAGTTCACGACTAGTTAGTTCAAATGCTCATTGTGTTACTTGGGATTCGACCACCGAGTCGATACATACAAAGACATTTTAATATTTTACACCTCCCAGACGTCCTGCAATGGCTCAATTTTCTCAATAGAATATTCAGAGAGACTCAAGTCTTAGATTTAATGATAACTGTCTATAAAAGTTTGAAAGCTAATTAGAAATAATTTATTTGTTGCAGCAAGTACAGCTGGCAAAGAGAGACGTTCACCAGAGCAGGATGAAGCCAGATCTTCGCCGACCCCTGGACCACCCAGTCCTCAGAACAATGGCACCACTGGTAAAGTCATCTCATCAACTTCATAATCATACTACCGCTGGGCCATGCTTGGTGGGGAGTTGCCACGCTGGGTGTTAAACAAGCTTACGGCTCGCCTTAAGGTGTCCAAGCTCTCTGAGGTGATTCTTGGTCTGACAAAATAAGTGAACATGAAATGAAATTGCTAAAGAGAACAAATACATACTTTAAGAACATTAAATGCTGAGAAGTTATTTATGTAGCTTTGACTAAATCACCAGTGTCTTTTTTTATACTACGTTGAGTGGCAGACAAGCATACAGCCCGC
Source organism: Hypsopygia costalis (assembly GCA_937001555.2). Classification (NCBI taxonomy): domain Eukaryota; kingdom Metazoa; phylum Arthropoda; class Insecta; order Lepidoptera; family Pyralidae; genus Hypsopygia; species Hypsopygia costalis. The sequence continues at coordinate 18,873,375 of OW443348.2, forward strand.
CTGATGTGAGCCTTAGATAGTTGGGAAGCTCATACCGTGCAGGTGACGACCTCGGCTCTAAAGATGATGGTGAATCAAAAAAATTTAAAACGTACAACGTTGTTCAACTGCGGCTTGTCGGTGGCTAGTGTTTTCAAAAAGTCATTAAAAATTTAAATTTAGAAACAAAATTAAATTAAATACAAAAATAAAACAGAAAACTGTGTTATCTTTTAACGGCATGTACCGAGTACCATAGACTGTATGGCTACTTGATACGCACCTACCCCTCCCTACCTCACCGCGCCCACACCGCACGATAGCTCTGTATATGCGTTTCCATCGGACGACTGGAACGGAAAGGAATACCGAGCGTTCCCTAGGCTGTGTCAACGCTACACCACGCTGCTCGACTGCGGGTTTACGGGTAAACAGAAACGACTACGACATGGGTCTTTTCATGACTTTACTTCCCTTAAAATGCTGGCAACGGATCGGCAACACCTTGGTGTTGCTGATCTCCATGGGCGGTGGCGATTGCTTTCCACCAGTTGACCCACATGCTTCTTTGCCCCCTCTCATCAATACATCACGATTTTCTTCAAACAGCTACACTATCATCCACGGAGTCTCTATCACCACCACTAGAAGGTACCAGAGCTGCACCAGCGCTACAGCGGTTACGAAGGTTCCTGTCGGCGCTGCAGCAGTTCGCAACGGACGCTGGCGCTGACACCGGCGAGAGGGTGCGCCAATTGATATACAACCTTGTTGTAAGTGACATAAATATTATTTTACATTAAAATAATACATATATCTTATTATAAAATTGGTAAAATAGCATCGTCTGCGTTGAAAGAAAAATGGATAAGTATTTTTTTATTGTTTCAGTTGTGTTTAATGAAATTAAAAGGAAAACTACAGAGGTGATTTGATTTCTTGCTTCTTTCTGGTGATCTCACTCACTCGCAGGTACACAACAACCCTCAAGGCAATTGTTATTTTGCTGCGGTATTAGGTACTTCCCCAAACGGGCAGCTTAAAAAATACGCTATGCCCTACCTCTCTTTTAGCCACAGACTTGTTTATCAGCCAGTAGGGTGCACCATGTGCAGATGCAAGTTAAGCAACGGTCGCCGTTGCATAACTTGCGTGTTCGTTTAGACTGACACGCGCAACGACGCCATCAAGCACCGCCGTATATAGTGTACATCTGTTATATATATACTCTTATAATAGGCTATTTTCCAATGTTTAAAATTTGTATAAATAAATTAACAATATCGTAAAATACACAAAACTATAAAGATCTGCAAACTTTTATTCTAATATCTTCAGTCAGACTTTTTTCTAGCGTCGATCAAAGTTTGGCGGGAAAGTCCATTTTAAAAGTATGAAATTATTAAAAAATAATATTGCCATTAGAGAGGCAATAAAAATGCTATAACTTTTATTATGATACTAATTACATAAACGTAATATTTAACATAGCTATCGTACAAATTTCTGATTTGATGCATACAAAATACAAACCTGTGACGTCATAATTCGGTAGTCTTTTGTATGGAGCGTTTTGGGGCAATTCATAAAATTGAGATTTTCAAATTACATATCTCGAGAGATTTTTGTGCTATCGAAGTAATTCTTTCACCTATGGTTATATTATGGAGACGTCCCTACATTTCAAACCGAAAAAAATGATAGTCAAATAGCCTATTCTACCACAGTCTGGTGCTCTGAACATCGAAGAATTCCAAGCAGGCGTTCAAGAATGCACGAACTACCCGCTGAGGGCGTCCGTGCCTGGTTTCCTGAGGGCATTGCTGCCTTTAGCCCAACGCGACCTTCACGCTAGAGCACGGAGGGCTAAACAGGTTAGTTCAATATAGACTTTATATGTTTGAGAATCAGCCTATTTATTGAGCTCGGTGGTCGAATGGTTGGCGATTGGCCACTTTGACTCCGAGGTCGCGGGTTCGATCCCCGCTCAAGACAAATATTTGTGTGCATGAATATCTCTGTTTCTCTTGGTTTGGGTGTTTACTATGTAATATATGGATGTATTTACAAAAAAAAAATTCATTTATGTAATATATCAGTTATCTAGTACACATAGTACAACCTTTACTTAGTTTGAGCAAACTATTACCCTATTACTTATACTGTGGTTTGGGATAAGATGGCCGTGTGTAATTCGTCAAGGAATATTCGTCAGGGAATCAATCGCTTTGCTAACACTGAAACAAATTATTTACATCATGGAACTTTATGGTGCTCCTGGGAGACCTCTACAGCAGGTTTTTTCAGGGGAAGGATTTTTCATTTCACCCAGACCTTGTCAGTGAGTAAAATAGAAACCTTTCTGAAATATATATATGTAGATATACATATTAGCTTTTTATATGTGCCATCAAACAGAATAAAAGTATTTAATTGTAAGATTTTTTTTATACCACGTCGGGAGCCAAAAAAGCCTACGAACCGCCGGATGTAAAGTAGTTACCCTAGCCTATAGTATATAGTCTGACAATATACGAGTTTTGCTGGCGTGCTGGCGGGTGCCAGCCGCTGCTGACGCATCATCTCCTTCTCATTACTTTCTGGACACTTGACTCACTCATGCAGCTGATTGTTTAGGTCACTAAACCACACCACGTGTTTTAAAGGCGGTACCTACCAAACGCACCAACACCATGCACACAGACCGATTCCATTCGATCCATACAAATGATCTACACGCTGTAGATCAGAGGTTCCCAACCGGGGGTCCGCAGACCACCAGTGGTCAGTGAGAGGTATATTATGGTCTGTGTTACAAACTTATAATGAAAGAGATTGACCACTATTATATAAAATACTAAAATCTTGAGTTACAGAATAACGGATTTATATGGCAGTCGGGGACCCTACACGCAACAAAAACCTCGTAGTGGTCCGCGAACAAAAAAGCTTGGGAATCACTGCTGTACATACTAAATCAGCCGGTGCGCTGATACTTTAGTCAATCCGTTTCAGACTCTTAGTCTATAAGTTAGGCATACAATAGTGCCAACCTTCAAGAAACTTGTTTGTTGACAGACTCCTCTGCAATACATCAGATCCCACGAGCACCTGATTCTGGAGTCAGGAGGCGATAGTAGCGACATCTTCGCGCCCCAGCAGCCTGGAGTTGCTGAAGGGGGAATCAAACGAAGAGCTAGCGATCCGTAAGTGTATAAATATCAAATTATCTTTTCGGACAGGCCCATGTTGTTGAGTTGGCTCTAATGATAGTGGCGAACTACTTACACCCCAACAAAAGTACTTAAGTAAAAGACAACGAATGTAAAAATATTACGATCTGTTCTGTTTCTCAAATTTATCCCTTAATTTATACAAATCAAACTAAACGTCAAAAGCAATCAAACATTTAATTTGTAATTTAACCAACCCGTCGCGTCCTTCAAAAATCGTTCGGCAATCGTCAAATCGGCGTAGAACTATCAATAATCGGAGTCTGAAGCAGGTGAGTGCTATGGACAGGTAATTTGTCCGCCCCTCTTCGCCCGTCCCGAGTACGATCGTGTGGTGACGGGAGATGCGTCACGGAACTGTTATTGAAAATATCAGTGACGATACCTGTTACTCGTGATGCTTGAATTTTAGTACATTTTACTAGCGACCCGGTTCCGGCTTTCCTTGCCTTGACCTTGCAAAGGCAAGGGGTGCAGTCTTTGAGAACTAGATTACATAATATTATTTTGAAATTTTATTTTGTTTTCTACTTTTACTGTATTCACAAAACTTAACTTAGTAAAAAATAACTAACTGACAGTGAAAACCATCATCAAAATCCGTTGCGTGATTTATGTGGAGTTAGTGGATATACAGCAGCTAGTCGCATAAAGCGACTTTGTTTTATAATATGTAGAGATAGAGAAGAAGAGAAGAAATAAAAATGCGATGTGACGATGTTAATAATAAATAGGTTAAAAATGATTGCAATAAAAGAAGAACTAGATTATGTAGTTATGTACTAACTTAACTCCTCACAGAAGCTTATTGTTACCTATGGGAACATAACAACCATCCAGAGAATTGCTATAAGGGATTGGTATTTTATAATAAAAGATATTCCCCTCCAGTCGGTTATTTTCAATACAAAGCTAGAAGCTTCTAGCGCCTGATTACATTCAAATAACTCAATACCTAATTGTAAAATCTTTTATTTGGTGCATTAAAGAATATTGTTTTATATTGTACCTAGTACATAAGTATGTACTAGTGTAAAATACTTATGTACTAGGTAAAGTTACCATAATACCAGTTCCAAAATACCAGTTCTTGTCACTCCGTCGCCTCCCTGCTGCCCTCCCACTAGCTGTCACTGCTGTCATCCGCACTCTGCGGCTGAACTTTTTTGCGGTCATCCCTGACACCGATGGGCTGTGATTGTTCTCAGTAATTGGCGATTCGGGGTGTTCTTGCCATATTTACATATGGGGGTAAGCGATTTACAATTTGGTTTTATGGTTCTGTCGTATTTTTGTTTATGGGTTTCAATTTGGCGCTATAACATATCTACTACATCAATCTATTCGAGAAAAAAATACTGTTCTGTTTTGAAATATATATTCACTTAATTTTTTTTAAATATTGATTAAGTTACGAATATATGTAATATGACAAATTACAAAACATGACTTGGTTACTTCAAATCGGCTCTGATGAGGTCTGTCAACAACGTTATGTTGACTACATATTAATTGTTTATTATTTTGAGTTTTATTTATTTATACACATCACATATCATAATATAAATATGTGTTAAAGGGTACTCATATTTAAACTATGTTCTAAAATTTTTGTCCTATCCTATTATCATCACAGCGATTATTGTGCTTTGTTACACGCCTTTAATTTTAATCCTTTTGATACTCCAAAGTTGACTGGAAGAGATCCCTCTAACTAAGGGATACGTCCACCTTTGTGCTGCTTTGTTTTGCATTTTATTTGTTATTATATTTTGATGAGTTATAACAAAAAAAAACAAATAATGTTTTCTTTTGTTGAACATTAAAAAACAACAGGTCATTAATTCTAAGTAAATGAGAACATAAAAATTAAATTTAAAATATGTAGCCTAGAATGATATCATCAGAAATTAAATTAAATGCACTAGGTTGAATTAACGTTTTACAATTGTTTATATTACAATATTTTTATTAACTAGCAATTTGTATTCGGCACCATTTGTGCTTCCCAGAAAGCGATTAACGGTCACCAGTTGTTAGTGAGCGCCTGTTCAAAGTGCCACAAACTTCGTCGAATCGTAGGTACGACTAATTGCTTATAGCAAAACTAAAGGCGTTTAATTATAACAAAAGTATAGCGACGTACAGTAATTATAATATTATTGTGTTTCTTAAAAAATAAGGGATTAACAAAAATTTTGTTTCATAATAAAAATAAACTAAAGACATACGCTGCATTGTTTTAATTTTTGTTTGTTTTGTATTTTGAAAAACTTTATTGCGCACTGTTGTGTTCTACTGTATGTTGTGCTGTTGCATAACATACAGTAGAACGGCGGACTTATCCCATAAAGGGTCTCTTCCATTTTATTAAGCATGGATTTAGAAATACATAGATAAATTGAAATTTAAAGATCGCATCATTTTAGCCATCCAGCGAGGTAATGCTGCTAGCATCTTGGGAACGATGCCACATGGGCCTTTTATTTTAGTTTTATTTAATTTTTGGTACTTTAGTTTTATAGTTGTATTGTATAGATATTTAAAAAAGATCGTATATATTCCATAATACCTCTAAATAACAAAAAAATATTTTAAACATAAAAACTTTCATCGAATTTTACCTAAAATAAACTATAAACAACGTTCGATAAAGTATAAATGAAATATGAAACACTGCTATCGTTTCCACAATATGTGGTCAGCCTAACCCTGCCATGTTATCATGAATAGCGAGTGTCATAACTTCCCAGTGCCCAACGAATGGCGGATAAAACCTGGCTGGCCGCAGCGGCGCTGCCAAATGGTCCTATAATAATAAACTGCTAAACAGGGCCTCGTGTAAATAATGAACACTAGACTGAGAGCAGTTCGGGCTGAATAATGAGAATTATGAAACAATAGTAGGAAATTATGAGAATTTAGGGCGAAGTTTCTTTAAAAGAGAACACGGCCTCTCTTTATCGCAAGCAAATAAACTTGTTGATTTTTCGTACTGGTCATTTTATACATATAATAATTTAAATACCTATATTAGTAATTTATTATTACTAATCGAATATTTCGCCGTGTGGTTTCCGGCAGACTAGAATAGAATCACTCCGTCTCTTCCTGCGGATGTCGTACAACATTTACATTATAAAACATCGATCAGGCCTCACCAACCCGTCTGGCCAGCGTGAGGAGTGTAGGCCAAATCCTCCTTCTGTCTGGGACGGACGACAGAGGGTCGTGCTCCTGTAGTGGAGACTAAAATGACCTAATGATGATGATGAATCGAATATTACTAACTACATTGACCGTAACCTATAAAAAGCTGTGGTCGAATGCCGAACAATGTCGACTTTGACTCCGAGGTCGCTAGTTGGATCTCCATAAAACACAACCATTTATGTGCATGAACATGTCTATTGTCATAGCATGGTAGTAGTATAAATATGATATGTATTTACAAAATAAATAAGTATATTTATCTGTTTTCTAGTAGGTACCCATAGTACAAGTTTTGATTAGTATGTAATAGACTAGATAGTGGTGTATAATTTGTCTAGGAATATTTATTAATTTATTATACATATATATACAAAAGTAAAATACTTCAAATTAATTATTTATTTGACTTGCCAATAATTGTTTACACTATTACTTAAGGTAATACATGATCTTTTTTTGCGATAAGTGTAACAATTACTTTTATTTTATTAATAGGCACTTGTTATAATTTATTAGACAATGTAGAAGTTTATTAAAACATAAGACGGTTTAGTTTAATTCATCTGTAATTGTGTTACAATTTATAAATAGTTTCACTACATTACGCAACATAATGTGCAAAATGATCATGCACAGATCTATAAACTTTTCCTATGGAATCACAGTGCACGACAACAATATCACAACTTATATGATATACTTATAAAATTACATAATTCAAATTTCTCTCAAAGAAGAAGTGCGCAGTTTTAATTGATTTGAGTTAGTTACGTGTGTAACAAAAATGCAAATAAATTACATACACATCTGTGTCAAAATAATGTAAAGCGCCCGTTGTGTATTCAGACTTAATATTTCATAAAAATATGACAACCTAACATGTAGTCTAACTAAACATTTGTGACCCAAATTACTTATAATTTCATGATCAATCACACCGAAAATACGTAAGCGCCTGCTGCTTTAGCGCCGGCAATTAGCAGTGAGAAGTTTAATTGTGAAGTAATTGCTCTCGAAAACAGTCAGGCGTCCAAACATTGCGCGCAGCCGGCCGACACGTGTTGTGTTGCGAACTACACTTTACACGAAAACTTTTGATAAATTGTGTGTAATTTGGGTGTTATTAATTTATTACCCTAATTTTTGGAATATTTAAGAGTGATAGCGATCGAATGTTATCGTGAATCCTACTAATAATATCTATTATAAAATGTAACTTTGTAAGGATAGATGTATGCTTGTACTTTATCTGGAGTCGATTTTTTTTTACATATATTTTTTTTTATATTCGGATGGCAGACAAGAATACATCCCGCCTGATTTGAAGCAGTTACCGTACCGTCATATCCTCCAACATTGGCTGCTTTTTTCATTCTTTTATTCATTTGGAGAAAACTATTTACCGTACAGATACAGATGGGTCACATGGCTAGTATGTAAATAATATATATATTAAAATACAACAGAAAGGTTAATATATAAGTAAACGTTTGTAGTTACAGAGGTGGACAAAGTTATGCGGGAATGTGCTCATATATTTGTTCATCACAAATTGCCAACCTATTTAAATACTTACGGCTTTTATTTTAAAGATTTGAAGTGCCTATTGAGCACTGATGCGAACTACATTTAAAATTTTACCAAATAAGCCTCATTTACTATGCTCAGGTTGCATAAAATATAAGTGTCTAGTGTTAGTTAGAACTAAAATAACGCTATATTTTTATTTAGATTATTGCATAACTCAAACTTAGAACATTTAAATCCTCAAACAATGGTTCGCCGTAATTAATTGTTGATAAAAGTTTTGCCTCCCAATTAGTTGATAGATAATGGCTCAAATGCAGTATTGTTGGAACACACAATGCCTTCTGGTCTAGTTCCAATGAGGTGTGGTGTAAGAATAAAGCAGCGAGCGGGGAAAGGGGTGGTTATTGCTTTTCTGTTTTCTGGGCAAAACAGTATTTTTGAAGTAAAACTTTTTACGCACGCTTGACTAGCGAGTATCTAAGCTGGTGAAGGCGAATGGGAGTTGGAAGGGAGACATAAGTTAGTAGAGCTAAAGAAGTTTTATTTCAGTCGTGTGGCACACTCGTTTTTTTATATACGACTAGGGTGACAAACAAGCGTATCACCGGCCAGTTGGTAAGTAGTTATTACAGCCTATTGGCGCTTGTGACACTAGAGGTATCACTCACGCGTTGTCGACCCTGTAAAAAGCTCCTTTACAAAGGCGTAAAGGAAAAGCTTGAAGAACCCCCATACTGTAGTCTCCTGGAAAAACCATGGCAGGGAATTCATTCCACAACTTGAGAGTTCGAGGTAGAAAACTTTTCTGGAATCGTATACAATACGCCCACAATTACAAGGGATTATCTAAAAAGGCTTGTTAAAAAATATTTATTCTTGTTCTTAAACGTAACGTATTAGTATATAATATGTTAAGCGAATTTGTAACTTATTTATTAGTATTATGTTGTAACCCGCATTGTAGATATGTCTACATTTCCCAAAGGTTGACTGGTAGAGAATGCTCTTAGCATTAAGCCCGCCTTTTGTACAGCTAATAGCACTTGAACCTTTGTACCGTTCTTATGCCGTATGTAATAAGAGTTACAATCGCATTGTGACTGCCAAGCATACCTATCCGCGTATCCTGTAATCGTGTATACATAATGGTAGAGTAATTGATGGCTCACAATTATTGTGAGTCATCATTCTAGTCTAGGTCGTAAAACGATATACTGTGGGAAGACCTGGTAATAAATAGATTAATTATATTGAATTAAATTAATTCAACTCAAGTATAAGCACAGCCTCGACTAATATATAATCGACTCTTAACTGCGCCCTTATTTTCTGGTCAATAAATTTGAAATAAATTTTCTCCCGCTTTTCGCTTCTCACTTGTACCAAACATCTGTAAATTTATTAACCCGTGTCCGAACAATTTGCTGGAAGTTTTGCATTGTCTGCTTGTTTTGTAGTCCTGTTAAAGAGTGCTCCGCGGCCATTGTTTATTGAGATACGCCTATCCTTTGTCGCTATTGATTTTAATCCTGGATTTGGAAAATTAGAGAAGATTGAGGTTTAATGCGTTTCAATAAAGTTTTCATCGTATTTACTTAATGCTTTGCACACGGTTTGTCTTCGTAATACGAGAGCTTGGCAAGCACATACAGTCTTCAACCACACCGCACGCGCCGTGGACAATGAAGCGAAGATTTTTTTTTATGCTATGTCAGGTGGCAGACAAGCATACGGCCCGCCTGATGTGAAGCGGTTACCGTAACTGTATTAACGCTTGCAACATAATATATCACTTGCACGCCGCCACCCCCGCTGCCAACGCAGCATCTCCTTCTTTTCTGGTGACCTCACTCACTCGCAGGAACACAACAACCCTCAAGGGAGTTGTTATTTGGCTGCGGTATACTGTGAGGTGGAGGTACATTTCCCAGTCGGGTAGCATACAATTACGCTCCCTACCTCTCTTTTCGCCAGAGCTTCGTTTGTCAGTCAGCAGGGTGCACCACGAGCAGGTGCAAAGATGTTGATAAACCACTTACACCCCGAAATTCTATAATGGTTATCTTACGGTCATGCATTATTTCTTAAATTATAATTAGGGTTGCCAGTGTTGCCACCCGTACTTTATAGTAAAGTATTGTACGTTATTTCACGTAATGGTACTCTATACTTTACGAGGATAATAAAGTACAAGAAAATACTTTATTTCGCATGATTTGATTTTTTTGAGATTTTGAAAAGTTTTTTAAGTTTGCCGTATGGCGAGACGAAAGAAGCTTTTAAAATTAAACTTTATCTCTGAATTTAAATAATGTAGATAAGTAAAATATATTTTTTTACTTATCTACTTTAATTTAAATATAGACTGTAAATATGCTGTCCAATTGTTTAGTAGAGATACAAAGTTGATACGAACTTTTGCAGTTCGTATATATAACTTTGTATATATAAACTTCTTTGTATATATCAACTTTGTATATAAAATAAAGTACAATTTATTTTCCTTTATTATTATATTTAATGTACTTTTATTATTATATTAAATATAATATTTATAGTAATAAATATATGTTTTTAAATATAATAATAAAGGAAAATAAATTGTACTTTATTTTGATACTATGTACTTTTTTTTCTTATCTGTAATAACCAATGTACTTTAATTGCAAAAAAAAAAGGTGGCAACCCTAATTATAATCATTCATCGAGAAACAAGCTGCGAACAACATTGTTTAACTTCCGTAAATGGTTTCACCAAGTCTTATGTTTCAGTTTCTACGACGCCCCACAAACCAACGGTACCCACGACGAGTACCCACCACACCCCAAACGACCCCCACCTTCCAGTCTGTTCCTCAACCCCTCCCCTTTCCTCTACCCATTGCCCAGCAACGCCAGCCTCTTCGACTACAACCATCCGTACCAGGGGTACCACGGGACACAGAGTGAACCTGGATTTGAGAGAAGAGATGGTAAGAACAAATTGAATACATATTATTTCCTAGTTTTAGTTTCCTTCTGCTCTGCGAGCTACTGTCCAGTACGGAACCACTTCAAATCATATATTTTTTGAAGTACTTCTTTACGCACGCTGGACTTGGAGAGTAAGCTGGTGAATGCGTGACGAGAGCGTTACGAAATGTCTGATCGGGCGAGGCGAACGGAAGTTGAGAGGGTGAAGTAAGTTAGTGAAGATAGAAAGAGAGAGAGACACGTTTCGTATATTACTGTAGGAGCAAGAGAGAGAGGTGCGAGCACACATTTTCTTTCTCTCATAGCCAGTTACGAGAAGTTTTACTTCAGTCGCATGGTATAGAGCACACTCGTTTTTTATAGTACGTCGGGTAGCAGACAAGCATACGACAAGTCTTACCCCGCCGCCACACTATGCTTCTCGCGCTGCTCATCGCCTTGCTCCTCGCGTCCTCGCGCTGCCGCGATGTTTCTCTCTCTGCCCACACACTGCTCTACTCGCGCAATTATTCGCGACGCTCCGCACTTGGACATTTGCCTTTGCTATACAATGGACGATGAAGATGTTTCAGCGTGCGTGATATGCATTTTTATTATAGCGAAACGAAGCTTTTTTTTATGGACTAACGGTCCAAAAGATGCCATCAAACATTTCTTTTTTGCTTTCAGCTCTTCTATGGAAATATTCATGACAGGCATGATTTAAAAAATATGACGCGTGTTACGCGCCTGAGCGCTCGATGCGGAATGCGTCCGAGGCGATTGTGTGGCCGGCCACTCGCGCTCACGTTGCCGGTCCTTTGACTCGCGCCCAAAAAACCGATAAAACAGGGAATGATGGGCAAGACGAAGAGCAAGACGAGCGGTATGACGAGTAACGTGGCCACACTACGTTCCTGCCTACTTCCCTCGCTACTTCCCTCGCCACTCGACGAGTGTGTGGCAGGGCTATTACAACTTAAAGTATCGTTCGCGTGTCGCTGCTCTCGCTACCCTCGAAGTACCTCAATCTTTCCTGGTATTCTCACTTACTCATAGTATGACAAGAACCCTCTGGGCCTTCAGGTAATTGTTATTTGGCTGCGGTCTTCCGAGAGATAGAGGTCCCAGTCGGGTAACTTTTATATAAGCTGAGCCCTTCTTCTCTTTTGACAGAGCCCGTGTTGCAGCAGTTACTCAGCAGAATGCACCATAATGCAATAGGCTATTTGACAATGTTCAAAAATTGTACAATATCGTATTGTACAATTTTTGAACATTTAATTTGTTGTATTTAACAATATCGTAAAATACACAATACAATAAAGATCTGCAAACTTTCATTCTAATATCTTCCGTCCAACTTATTTTAAGGTCGATCAAAATTTGGCGGAAAAGTCAATTTTAAAAGTATGAAATTATTAAAAAATAATATTGGAGAAGCAATAAAAAAAATAACTTTTATTACGATACTAATTACATAAACGTAATATTTCGGTTTAAAGATCTTTATTACTCATAAGAACAAGTTACAGTTCACTTAAAATGAGCAGTATATAACATTTCCAATTTTAAAAGTAATATTTAACCTAGCTGTCGTACAAATTTTTGATTAGATGCATACAAAATGCATACCTGTGACGTCATAACTTAGTAGACCTTTGTATGGAGCGTTTTCGGGAAAGTCCAAAATTATGATTTTCAAATTAACATATCCCGAGAGATTTTTGTGCTATCGAAGTAATTCTTTCACCTATGGTTATATTATTGTGGCGTCCTTACATAATGAAACCGAAAAAAATGTAGCCTATTGGCTTTGTAGACTTATACCCCCAAATGCTGATCCATGAACCTGTCTTGTCTTCAGGAGGCATAACAGTCCGTGACGTATCATCGATGAACGCGTCCTTCTCCGAGCCTCGCGCGGGCCCAGCGCCCATCACCAAGGGTGATGACGAGTGGAGAAATATTAATACCATGCTCAACTGCATCCTGAGCATGGTGGAGAAGACAAAGCGAGCACTGGCTATTCTGCAACAGAGAGGTTTGTTTTTTTATCAGTAAAGTGTGTATAAATGTAATATGTATATGTTTAAGAGCTCTATTACATTTGCACGCTGACGAGCTCTCGCGCAGTACTAAACCCGCGAAGGCCGCCGGTGCATCGTTTTTTGTAGTAATTTTGAAGTTATATTTATCGTTTTTATTGAAATATTAGGTTGGGGAAAAAGTCTTTTCGTATTTTATATGAAAATTCAAAACATTTTTTAATAAAGTTTATTTACATTTAACTAAAGTATGTAGGTGCCATTATGTTCGATAACTTTTTGCCATCTTGTAGGTAGAGACATGATCCCATTACTATAGAAATTTTGGGACTTCTGTTCAAAAAACCGCGACAAGTGGTTTTGGCAGTCTTCTCGTGATGTTAACCTGACATTGCCTAAAGAATTCTTAAGAGACCGAAACAGGTGGAAATCAGAAGGTGCAAGGTCAGGACTATACGGCGGATGCATTAACACCTTCCAGTCAAACTCTCTTAATTTTTGCTGAGTGGCTAAAGATGTGTGAGGTCTAGCGTTATCATGGTGAAAAATCACACCCCTTCTATTAATTAATTCCGGCCGCTTTCTCTCAACTTTTTGCTTTAATCTCATCAGTTGTTCACAGTAGAGTTCAGAATCGATAGTCCTGCCTGGCGGTAACAGCTCGTAATGAATATCTTCCCTTCCAATCCCACCATACACACAGCATCACCTTGTTGCGGGTTAACCCGGGTTTCGCCAGAGTCTGTGAAGCCTGGCCGGCCTTTGATCACGACCTTTTTATGCGCCAAAACTGTTTTGTGGTCAATTCCTAGTTCTTCAGCTACGTCGTAACTACTGATATGCCGATCTTGCTCCACTTTTTCAGAAATGGCATCCATTTTATCCGTAACAGGGCGACCAGAGCGACGTGCATCTTTGACATCAAAATTTCCGGATTGAAAACGCTTAAACCAAATTTGTGCTACTCTCACAGGCACTGCACTAGGTCCATAAACGTCACAAATTTTTTTCACAGCTTGCTTTGAATTTTTACCTTTTTTGTAGTAAACTTTTAAAATGTATCGAATTTCTTCATTAGATTCACTCATCTTGACAGTAAAAAAAACAAACGAAAATCACACATTTACCTAATTTGAATTTGGAATTATCTTTTTTAAAATTTAAACTTTTTAAAGATATCAAAACCTGCTAGATACAAATGGTATAACCAAAGAGATTTTATTACAAGTTCATACATACTATAATGCGAAAAGACTTTTTCCCCTACCTATTATGATAATAAATTCATGCTACAAAGTTTATTCATCATGAAGTAACAATTATTCTCGTATAAATTTTGCTCAATAATATTATTGTTTATTCGAGAAATTAACAGTTTACTTAAAGCGATTTTCGAAGTATTTTTGGTTAAAATAATGTTTTTTTTTTCTAGATTAAATCAATGATATTTCAAAATTCAGAGGTCGCTATGAACTATACGACTATATAAGAAATAACATTCTATTTTTTTTATTTCATTTGTTTTGAACAGTAGTAAATCCAGGAGCTGGAGGAAAAAAGTGAACATGCGCATTTTATGTAAATCTTTCTCTGCAATTTTGGGTTAAATTAAAAAGTTAAGCAAAATTTACAAAAAGCGAGGCCGCTATGAACTAAGCCAATAGGTATTCTGTACTATTCATTATGTCAACATTGTTAATGTATTTTTGTTTCCGAGATCAAGAACGCAAAAATTGGCCATTTCACGCAAAAATCACAGTCGATATGTAATATGGCTCTTTAGTATAGTTTATGTATAGTATATTATAAGTTATAAGTTATATTATAAGTTATAGTCACTTTTTATGTTTCTTCTTAATATATATTTTAAACCGCATTTGTAGATGTCTGCACTTCCCGAAGATTGACTGGTAGAGAATGCTTTTAGCTTTAAATCCGTCTTTTGTACCATTGGTCTTACTGTGGTCAATAAAGAATTTAAATAAATAAATAAAGTTGTAAACAATGGACATGTAAAAAGTCACAGCAAGTACCATGTGGTGTAGGTTGCTCTCAATTTGACGGAGTAGAGGAGAGGCAGTGAAGCCGCCCGTCATCGACTTAGTGGTCAAATGTGGAAATGACGTCACTTTGGTACTTGGCTTTGGTTGCCGAAAATGTGGAATCAACTTCTTTCTTCTGATTTTGTAGGTTGTTGTTATAACCATCAACATCTACAGATCGCTTGAGGATACCTCGCGTATAGGTGTCGCAGAGACGATCACGGCAGTCGCGGCGGCAGCAGTCGCATGTTTCTTCTGCTTCAGATGTTGGAGATTCGCCGAGACGACCGCAGCAGCTGGAGCAGAGACGACCAAAGCAGCCACGGCAGTCGCAATGCAACTACTAACGGTAGTGGGTGGGTGCCGACCGGCAGTATTTTCCATGAACTTATTGGTGACGCAAGCACGAAAAGTAGTGTAGATCAAATTGTCTGAATGAACTTCTCTCTCAGTAGTATTCCCAAACTTGACCAAACATGAGTATTGGACATGGGAGATGTTCTTGAAGAACAGAGTTTACATGAAAATGTTGCCAACGGATCGACAACCCCTTGGTGTTGCTGATTTCTAAGGGCGGTGATGATTACTTTCGGTCAGGTGACCCACATGCTTGCTTGCTCCCCTCTCACTTTAAAAAAGTGACAACCCAAGACATAACTGCTTGCCGCTGAAGATTAAGTAGATCCGTCTATAATAACGAGGCCAGGATCGGAGAAAGAAGAAGAAGTAGACCAGAATATAAAGCGGTTACCGTGGCCTGGTGATCAATAACACGTTCAAGCTCGACCAACGTCATATTAATTTCAGAGTTCACTCTAATATATGCTCATGAATTTTTAGTAGACCGCGTCTAATACTTTCAGAAAGACAAGCGTAGAGCATTTATATATAATACACGCGTAGATAAGCGTAGAAGTAGAACATATCTTGTATATAACACAAGCCACTCGCTAGTTGTCATACTTGCTGCTAACACATCACCATCTCTGGGGCTTCCTAATGCCTTGCTAATTCACAGGAACATGATAACCCTTGAGAAAATTGTTGTTAAAAAAAATTGTGACTTCATCAGCTGATTCTCATTAAGTATCAAACCTGCAATACCCTCATCTCTTTATTCAGAGCCCAGTTTGCAAATCAATGTCACTTCCTGGTGAGGTTAGATTTAGATCTAAAAATAAAGGTGAATCATTTATACATCAAGAACTTATCTGGCTTATCTTTTTTTCTTTTCTTTTATATATTATATTAAAGTAATAATGAAATTTGTAGTATATTGATAATATACTAAAAATAAAATAAACATCTGGCAGATTTGAAATGTAAAGAGGTGGCACAAGGCACAGTATTGGGTCCCTACATCTCATCAGATTATTGGGTCCCTACATCTCATCAGATATACCTGTTTTTTTTATATATATAAGCCAATCGCAATTTGCTCCTAATCAGCGGTGTAAATTGCCGCTGAGTATGTGCAGATCGGCTTACTTCGGAAATCGCACACCCCTCTCGTGGACAAGGCTCTTCTTATCGTTTTTATAGTTTTTACATCAAAATATTCTAAATACAATAGGCCTGTGAACAAAGTTCTAAAATTATAAAAACTCTCTATCAGTAACGTAAAATACATAAAACTAGAACGATCTGCGATCTCAAAATTTTAATAACTTATGTCCGACGTGTTTTATGGTCGATCAAAGTTTGGTGGAAAAGTCCATTTTAAAAGTATGAAATTATAAAAAATAAATATTGCCATTGTAGAAACAATAAAAAATACTATAACTTTTGTTACGGCACTAGCTACATAAACGCAATATTTAACATAGCTGTCGTACAAATTTCTGATTTTATGCATATAAAATAGCGTATCGTGACGTCATAATACTGTATGCATTTTGTATGGAGCGTTTTCGGGATAGTCCAAAATTGTGATCTTCAAGTTATCATATCTCGAGAAGTTTTTATGCTATCGAAGTAATTCTGTCACCTTTAGTTATATTATTGTAACGTCTTTAAATAACAAATCGAAAAAAAAAATGGTTCACAGGCCTATTATTAGCTAAAATTAAAAATAAGTCAATGACACAATAGCAAATTAAATACCTATTTTAAAATTACATGTATACCTGTCTAGGAGTGGAGCCGACAGAGAGCTGTGACATCAAACGAGCTGCCAGTGAAATCATGGCGTCGGCAGTCCGGCAGACGGAGGAGAGAGTAGCAGAGGTGAGGAGACGAGCTGAGGATGCTGTTAATCAGGTAAACGATTTATATTGACTAACGAGCTCGGTGGCGTAGCGGTCAATGACGCGGCTTCGACACCAACGCTCGTGGGTTCGATTCCCACATAGGACAAACATTTGTGTGCATGAACATGTCTGTTTGTCTTAGTCTGGGTGTTTTCTATGTATCATAAGTATGTATTTACAAAAAAAATGTATTTATGTATGTTTATCAGTTGTCTAGTACCCATAACACAAACTTCGCTTACTCTGGGGCTAGATGGCGCTGTGTAATTTGTCTGGCAATATTACCATAACAGGAATACATTATTAAGTATTTTCAAGTCATCTATCCTACATCCTAAAACTAAATAAATAAATATAAATAAGTAAATAATAAATTAATTAATTAATTTGTTACTCTGAGGTTGCCTTGAAAAGATTGCTCTCAGCAACAAGGCCGCCTTGTTGAATATATACAAGTCTGTAATAATTTATTGATTCACTGTACTTTTAATTTGTATTATGTAAATAAAGCATATTCTATTTATCTATCCATCTATCATAATCTATAAATGAGGAACTCAAAAAAATATATTAAAATCTAACGATTTTAAAATTTATTGAAGTTCTAATGAAACGTATTCCCACCTGTCTACTTAATAACAATTACTTGACAATTTGTATTTTTAAAAAACAAAGTTATTAAGATTAAATTGGTGAGAAAAATTAATCACTCAGCATTAAGATAACTCAAGAAGAAACAAAAGAATTGATTTTATAAACACCTTTGCACCTTTTTTTCATTTTTTATTCTACGACGGGTGGTAGACAAGCATACGGCCCGCCTGATGTGAAGCAGTTACCGTAGCCATCGCTACATAAAATATCGCTCGCGCGCCGCCACCACCGCTGCCAACGCAGCAACTCCTTCCTTTCTGGTGACCTCACTCACTCGCAGGAACATAACAACCCTCAAGGGAATTGTTATTTGGCTGCGGTATTCTGTGAGGTGGAGATACATTCCCCAGTCGGGTAGCTTACAATTACGCTTCCTACCTCCCTTTTCGCCAGAGCTTCGTTTGTCAGTCGGCAGGGTGAACCGCGTGCAGATGAAGTTGGCTTTGGTTCAAAGATGTTGATGGACCACTTACACCCCTAACCCTTCCAAACACCCAAAGCTCGGTCTAACAGGTATTTTCTCTAAATTGGAACTTCAAGTCCAAAATTGTTGTTGCAACAGGTGAAACGACAAGCTTTATTAGAGCTGCAGAGAGCTGTAGGAGCTGCAGAAACGAAGGCTCTGGAGATAGTGGCCGCTGAGCGCGGGAAGGTGGAGCGGATGATCGAGCGACGGCACAGCCCGCCACCGGGACGAGATCTCAGCCCGAATGCTGCTGGACAACAAAACGTAAGCCATTGCTTGTTTTATTAACTAATTCCAAAATATACAGAGTAGAAACTTCTAATACTATCTGGAGGGAAAGTACTTCGAAAGTATATCGAAAATTTTATTCAAAGAAAACATTCCTTTATTGTATTTGTAACTGAAACTTTTAATATCATAGTTGCAAAAACTAAATTACGCTGAAATGGAAGATCTTTTGAGTAGGTATATGCTGTTAGTTAATAGTAGTAGTTATTTTAAATAGAATTATGTGTAAATGCATACAATACTAACCTTTGTGAAAGAAATGAATAAAGATTATTGTTCCTTTAATTTGTAAAAGAAAGAAAACTGCATTCAAAGATTTTCGAAAATTTCTTTGCTACACTAGGGAATCGCACCTACTAAAATCTGTAAAAATTATATTCTGTACTTTTTATTGACGTACGATAATGACCCTAGCGATCGATGCAATAAAAGTACAGAGTGTAATTTTCTGAACTTCTTTTAACTGAAACGAATAACTTCGATGGAGAACCAATGTTGTTGACATAGCTCTCAGAGTCAGCAAGCTCTATGAGAGAATGGAGGCTGCGTATGGAGCCATAAAACAACGGCACCCTCTCTCTAAATCAGTGGTTCCCAACCTTTTTTTGTTCGCGGATCACTACGATGTTCTTGTTGGGAGTACGGTCCCCAAGTGTCATATAAATCCACCATTCTGTAACTCGAGTTGTTAGTATTTTGTATAATAGTGTTCTATCTCTCTTTTGCCGTGATTTCTGGCAGACTAGAATAGAATCACTCCGTCTCTTCCCGTGGATGTCGTACAAGGGGACTAAGGGAAATACATTATAAAACATCGATCAGGCCACCCCAATCCGTGAGGTAAAGGCCAAATCCTCCTTCTGTCTGGGACGGAAGAGAGAGGGTCGTGCTCCTGTAGTAGAGACTAAAATGACCTGATGATGATGATGATGACGTTCAATCTCTTTCCTTATAACTTTGTATCACGGACCATATTTTTACCTGTTATGGACCACTCAACTCAACTCCCAACCCATGGTCCGCGGACCACCGGTTGGGAACCCCTGCTCTAAATGAACCAATTTGAGCTGACCTCAAAATAGCGGCTGGATTCGGAAATCAGAGGATCGTATCTGGTGGAAGAAACCTTTAACCAGCACTGGGCTGATAATGATGATGGAGTACCTATTGTCTATGTAAAGGATGGTAAAAACGATGTGTGTAGAGATGTATGGAGGATTTGTTTATACCTGTATTGAGAGAAGGATAGAGTGCTGTTAATATAGATTGTGTTATTGTTCCAGTGTTGTTGGAACTGTGGGCGAAAGGCTCAGGAGACGTGCTCAGGTTGCAACGCTGCCCGTTACTGCGGCGCCTTCTGCCAACACAAGGACTGGGAGAATCATCATCAGGTAAGTCGGACGATTTGGAGATTTTCTTGGTAACCATTAATAATATGCACTACTGTTCTGTTCTCTTATTGCAAGTAAATTTCTTGGCCAGCAGAAAATATGACGGTGAAATGGATCCTGTTACGCAGAATAGATCCAATCCAAACGACATATTGTTACTTTTAAGTTAAAGTTTAATAGGAATAAAAATATCACGTAGTATAAGTTTTGGGAAGCATATGCCATCAAACAGCTAGAATCTGTTGCGAATATATAAAACTCGATTTGATGTTTCTCGCTATGTATATCTCTCAATTTGGCATAGTTTGTCTGTTGGGTCTATTCTGCATAACACGGTCCAAATGTCACTTGCAGGAATAGAACAGTAGACTTCATGTTATTTGGTTACTGTTAAAGTGGAGTTGAGTTTCTTCGATCGATGATGATTTAATAGTAAAAAGATAAATAAAACTATATTAAATTGTTTATTGCACATTAATTATTATAACATAGTTACATCAAAAGTGTACAAACGTGAGCTTATCTCTACAAGAGATCTCTTTCAGCCGACCCTAAAGGCTGTAAGAGAAATAGTCACTTGACGGATAATTACAATATGTACTTACCCACTACTTATCACTTAATACTCGTATCGTGTAAGGATGATTGAAATGTTGTACAACCTGATTATTTAAAAAAGACCCATATTTGCAAGTTTATTTCAAGCGTTTCTTCTTCACCATTGGGCAGTTCCAAATATTGCTAATAGATTTAAAAAAATATAATTTGGATAATAAAGTGTAAAACGTACCCATAAGACTAAGGGCCCAATGGCATAATAAAAAAATATATAATATGTATAATATTTCTACTGCACGTTTAATCTCTATAAACTATGTCTATCTATCTAAACACGATAAACTCAAAAAATACTGAACAATTTTCATGAAGAAAGTTTAGATTTACAATTCGTTATTAGAATTGCGCGAATATCCATTTACATTATGGTTGGTCGCGATCGCATACTAGATTAGAGCTTCTAAAGCAATAGAGTTATACCCGTACGAATCCCAGGCGGTTTGCTAACTATGGTAGTAAAGTTTTTCATTCATATAACTATTGATGTGAAACCTGTATTGCTGCGGGTCAGGCTGACTGATGGTGTGTTAACGCATCGCCACGCAAGTGCCTCCTTTTACTCTCCGACAACCACCCACAGAGACAAAAGCATCAATCTCCCTGCTTGACTCTGCAATCATCCCTCTCGTTCAGGCATATTTTCAATACAAAATAGTTCACATCCGCTAGATATCAGGCCAAAATTAATTTGTTTTTCATTCTCCAGGTGTGCAGCGGGAGAGACCAAAAACCAACAACATTACTGCGAACATCACCTCCGGCTACCGCCACAACTCTGGCCAAAACCCTCACCAGATCGACCACCCCTATAACAGCAACGACCAGCAACCAGCCACCAGTTACAACCGTATCAGACCGATTGCCAGACAACCGCTTATCACTCAGCTCCCTGAATTCTGCTGAACGACTCCTATCAACCACTCAAGAGAGGAGTCTGACCTCGTCAAGCAGTGAGAGGATTGCATTAGCTACATTATCGTCTGCGCAAGGTCTTATAGGAGGAATTGGGGGGAAGAAATGACGCCTCAGCAAGGAACAAGTGGGAGGTTCCATAAGATTCCCCAGGAAAGTTAGGAGATAAATGAACTTTGCATCTCTTCCGTTTGCTGACGAGAATACGTCTTTGAAATTGCTTTCATAGGGAGGCAATTAAAAAAAAACGAATGATAACAAACACGGGGAATACGTTTTGGTGTTAATCTATCTTCTCCATCCAAAATTCAATCACACCACTGGATAGATCAAAGAATTTATTACGCTAAGTAAGGAATATGGAACATCGCGTCCGGGGGAGGGGAAAGCGTTGCCATTTTGAGATAATTTTAGTGCATATAATGTATTCACGTACAACACACGGCTATGTCCATGACACAGCCACACCCCTTCTTCTTCTTTTTTTGTTGGCTCGATCTCTTTGTTGGAATTACTCTAGCCAAGCTGTATATAGGTAGATGGAATCCTGGTTGCAATCAATACTTTGCTCAATAATGAATAAAACCTGAATTCACCCGAGTCCACCGAATCGTTCATGCGCTACCCAAATTTACGATTGTTTGTGCGCCAATCGGCAACGTTCGGCCGAATATCCGGCGGCCGGATATCGGTATTCGGTATCCGGCCAAATAATTATCCTTATCATATCGCTACTCCAAACTCTATCTTTGAAGTGCTAAAAAGTTTGTCTCCAAAATAAATCTAATTGTATAAAAATAAGGGATGTTTCGGGCAACATCTTTTTATCTGTATTTGTATATACTGTGGAATAAATTATTTTTATTAATTGTTAAATAGTTTCAATGTTATTTTGTTTTTATTAAATGTCCGCAACATTCCTTTCTAAGTGCGTAATAATATTATCTGTAATGTACCTAAACTGAGATTTTTAAAATAATTTTAATAATGCGAATACATTTTGAAATTTTTGATCAAAACTGTTCAAATGTGTAATCATTGTAAGTATAATGTAAGGCAGCGGATGTAATGTAGAGGCAATAGCGAGTAAATTTCACAATTTGCGCCATTATAAATGGTAAATATCACGTTTCTTTCAGTAACCAGTTTTTTTTTCTACTAACAGAATTATCTCATTGACATTTTAAAAGTTACGTCACGATTTGGCAATTGGTACTTTATGGGATTAAATAAAAAAATATAATACTGCACGTATAACTTTTTTTATTAAAACTAACGTGGCAAATGACGTTCAAGATTTCTTACGATTTCGAAAAACTTTCCTCTATAAATTACTCTAAAGCAAAATAGTTTTGTATTTTTTGACACTTACCCAAAGATCCTTGCCAAATTGTGTAGGCCATTCATTTGATATGTAATATATCTGTAAATATTCTTAAAAAGTAGTTAATAACGCAATACTTAATGGCAATAAGCAAAATGCTACCTGCCGGCGTTAGAGGAATTTTCTTTGCTATATTTTGGCATTTAATTGTCTTTTGTTAAACATAGGAGAGAGGGAAAGACCATAATGTGTTTTGTTTTCGTTGATGCGTTATTGCATAGCAGCATCCATTACAGTCTACAAAAGACGTGGAAATCGCTGTCGCCTCTGCAATGTAATCGCTATTTCTCAATGTGATGTTATCAATGTACGTATTTCTTAGTTAATAATTAAATCCTCGTAATAACGTGCAATATTAAAATGTAATAATTAGTTATGGATGTATAAAATTTCGAATTTAATAAATGTAAGGTTTAATATAAATAATTGAATTTATGTAAGTAATTAAATTGTGAACATTCTGCGTCAATATCAAATAAATTGAAGTGTTAGAAAATTACTAGGTATATTTGTATTATTTCTGCATTAACCCTATGTCCATCTTACTGATGGGCTTCCCTCAATAGAAGAGGTTGTGAGCGTAATCCTCCACACGGCTCAACTGTGGTTTGGCACAAGCTAGTGTTACCGAACCAGTTGCCAAAAGACTTGGGTCAAATAATGTTATTTAATGACAACAGCTGGTATAGCCTAAGGTTTTTTTTTATACCACTAAAGTGGCATACAAGCATACGGCCCGCCTGAGTAAGGTAAAGTTCGTAATTTTGGATTTTTAACCCATATTCGATAACCAGACAATGAAAAAGTTTATGTGATCATAAAGCATTTAATCTATCTTATTCCTTTATTTATTTTGGGGTGTAAGTGGTTCATCAACATCTTTGAACCAAAGCCAACTTCACCTGCATACGGTTCACTCTGCTGACTGACAAACGAAGCTCTTGCGTAAAGAGAGGTAGGGAGCGTAATTGTAAGCTACCCGAATGGGGAATGTACCTCCACCTCACAGAATACCGCAGCCAAATAACAATTCCCTTGAGGGTTTTTGTGTTCCTGCGAGTGAGTGAGGTCACTAGAGAGAAAGGAAGGAGATGCTGCGTTGGCAGCGGGGGTGGCGGCGCGTGAGCGATATTTTATGTTACGAGCGTTAATATGGCTACGGTAACCGTTTCACATCAGACGGGCGGTATGCTTGTCTGTCACGCGACGTAACATTTGATAATCGGGATAGTATACCTAATACCAGGGCCTGGAGCCCTATCGGCTAAGCTGAAACCGATTCCCATAGGATTTTTTGATTGCGAATATCAAACTTTAACTTAGATTTTTTTTTTAAATAAAACTGCTACTACAGACCAGGTCCGTACTTTTTTAAGTTGAATACATTTTTGTTAGTTTGTTTATTACTCCGCGCTTAAATCACTATTCTCAGTTCTATTACTCTAATGTTAGTCAGGTGTTATTTTGTTTTGTTTTTCATGCCTTTTGTTGTTTTTTTTTATACTATGTATTATTTCCTTCTGTTATGTTATTATTAGTCCATCTCTTTTTTTCTTATTGTCCATATACAGTTTATCTTAATCTTATTCCGTGTATTCGTGTGATGTCGGGGAGAGCGCGTTTCAGCGTCTGGGTTGGGTTCTCTTGTGAGGTTGCTCGTTTTGCGAGCGCGTCAACGCGCCCTCCCCGGACACCACCGTTAGTTTCGTCTTATTTATTTATGGCGAAAGCCTAACTTAGATTTATGATACCTGCGGTTATTTTAGCTTTTTTTTTTTTTTTTTTTTTTTTATATGAGAGGGGGGCAAACGAGCATGTGGGTCACCTGATGGAAAGCAATCACCACCGCCCATGGAGATCAGCAACACCAACGGATCGCCGATCCTTTGCCAGCCTTTTAAGGGAATTAAATACTCTATTCTTGAAGGCTCCCATGTCCTAATTGTTTGGAAATACCGCTGAGGGAAGTTGATTCCACAATTTAACCGTTCGTGGTATAAAATGCCTTAGGAAACGTACTGTAGTAGAT
The DNA here is from genome assembly GCA_937001555.2 of Hypsopygia costalis. Classification (NCBI taxonomy): domain Eukaryota; kingdom Metazoa; phylum Arthropoda; class Insecta; order Lepidoptera; family Pyralidae; genus Hypsopygia; species Hypsopygia costalis. The sequence goes on from OW443348.2 coordinate 18,898,363, forward strand.
CGCCAATTATCAAGATGATATGGGTGGAATTTTAATTTATGGCGAGTTGTACGATAGTGGAATTCAGCGGCAGGTATCAAATCAAACAGCTCATCCGAGCACTCCCCGTGATATAATTTGTATAGAATGCAAAGAGACGCTACATCTCTACTTGTTGAGAGAGAGTCCAGTCCATCCGAGATCATTGGGTCCCCGACGATTCGAACTGCTCTTCGTTGTATGCGGTCAAATGAAGTAAGCAAGTATTGGGGCGTACCGGCCCAGAGATGCGAACAGTACTCCATGTGAGGGCGAACCTGGGCTTTATATAGTTGAAGGCGATGTCGGGGTGTAAAATACCGCCTGGCTTTATTGATGACCCCAATCTTCTTAGAAGCCTTAGTTTGGCCTTGCACTCCAAGTGGCCGCGAAACTGAACATCACTCGATATGTCGACACCCAAGATGGAAATGTTGGGACTAACACTAAGGGGAGTACCTTCTAATCTAGGAGCTACGATAAACGGGGACTTTTTAGCGGTAAACGCACAAACCTGAGTCTTTGAGGGATTTAGCTGTACCAAGTTCAATCTACCCCAATCCGAGACGTGTCCAAGAGACGTCTCAATCTCAGACACAAGTTTTGTTCGGTACTCATCGACGCAGTCCCGAGAAACATTAGCTTGGCCAGTGTATCCCACGTCCACTGTACTGTCGTCCGCATAGCAATGAACATTGTGTACAAGTAGCAAGTCATTGATATGCAGAAGAAACAATGTGGGGGACAATACACAGCCTTGTGGCACGCCAGCATTCAAGGGTAGTGGATCCGAGCGTGCTCCGTCAACCACAACCTTGATGCTACGCTCAGTGAGAAAACTGGCAATCCAAATGCAAAGCTTCTCAGGTAGCCCAAAAGAAGGAAGCTTGGAAAGTAATGCTTTATGCCACACCCGATCAAAAGCTTTTGCTATGTCCAGACTAGCAGCCAAAGCCTCGCCCTTGCTTTCCACTGACTCCGCCCAACGGTGAGTCAAATATACCAGAAGATCACCAGCTGAGCGACCACGGCGGAAGCCATATTGGCGACCATTTATCAGCTGGTGACTCTCCAAGTAGGCTACAAGCTGTTGGTTGATAATAGTTTCCATGACTTGGAAAATATGGAAGTTATCGCAATGGGCCTCGGATCGGATGGACTATAGCCTCCTTCCACGAGCAGGGGACCACGCCAAGTGAGTAGGAGTACCGAAATAGGCGTGTTAAAATCGGAGCCAACTCTGGAGCACACGTTTTTAGAACAATAGGTGGAATGCCATCCGGCCCACTCGACTTATGGATGTTCAGGGAGAAAAGCGCTCTACGGACAGCTCTTTGCGAGAACTTAATGTCTGGCATAGAACTCTCACACCGTGGGATGGTTGGCGGTGCTGCTCCCTGATCATCGAGAGTCGAGTTAGACGCAAAGAGAAATCCCAGGAGGTCGGCTTTTTCTCTTGCAGTGTGGGCCAGTGAGTCATCCACTCGGTGCAATGGTGGAAACGACGACCGACAGAAGTTACCTTGAATAGCCTTGGCGAGCGACCAGAACGCACGAGATCCAGAGGGCAAACGCACTAACCTCTCACCAATTTTGCTAATGAATTTGGACTTTGCCTTGGCAATGCAGCCCTTAAAGGACCTTGAGGCAGCGTTGTAATTTTTTTTGAGGACACCGGTATTTGCATCTCCATCGGCCCGAGCTTCGGACCAGGCACGGTAAGAATCCTGCTTATGACGCAACGCGGCTTTGCAAGACCCACCGAACCATGGTCGAGATTTGCCACCAATGGGCACCGCAGAGTTAGGAATAAAGAGTTCCATGCCCTGCAGAACCACATCAGCGACAGCATTAGCACAGGCGTTGGGATCGTCCAGCGAAAAGCAAACTCGCCCCCAAGGGTAGGAGGCCAGGAAACCACGCAGCCCATCCCAATCCGCTGACCCAAAATGCCACACACGACGTGTACCGGCCGACCGCGGCCGCTTTTGGCGGGTGAGCGGCACAATACTCCTCACGAGGCAATGATTCGAAGACCCAAGAGGGGCGTCAACAGATACACGATAATTTTCAGGGTGGGAGGTCAGCAAAAGATCCAAAAGGGACGCCATATGGTCCAACATATCCGGCACCCGCGTGGGCGAGGAAACTAGCTGTGCCACTAGCTAACTGACTAGCTGGCTGAATTATACATCAAGTTAGGTTTCAAGTCATTATCTAAAAAAGGTAAGTTACTAGTAGGTAAGTTATTAGTTAGGTTTACTCTCATTCGTTCTAAGCGACTAACTGTTACTGGCACAAAAGTTTTTTTTGTCTTGACAACATTTTTATTATTTATTTTAATACTTATCATTTGCCCAGAATGATCAGAATCCAATTTATTAATAATACTTTTTTGGGTTGGACTAATATCTGTATATATATTATCTAAGCAGGTAGCCGTGGTGGCACTTATTCTAGTAGGCTCCATAAATAAGTTAACTAAATTATGGGATTTAAAAAGATTTAGAAAGATGTAGTTGTATTAGTAAGTATATTAATATTAAAATTTTGGATGCGTATATCAAACTTCAGCTTTATTTATTGTACCTGTGTTTAGTTTAGCTGGTAGAAACCCTGGAGCTGGACTGAGCTGAAGATGTTTGTCAATAACTAAAACGTAAGACCTATTTTTCGAGTCTAAATATTCGATGATAATCGGCTTCAGCTTCGGCGGTAGGGGTCCAGGATGCGACTTGCAAGGAATTCAACACATCGTCCCGCTCCCGACTTCAAAGATCGCACTTCCAGAGTACATGGGTTGTCGTTTCTTCGAATTCATGATTTGCAGTATCTGCTGCCAAAGTGGCGCCTCTTGGGTAAACAAATCGTAGGGTAGCGTAGAAGATAAATATCAAACTACAAAGAACAAAACATTATGACGTGAATGCGTCTATATTGCTTTCATAGGGAGGCAATTAAAAAAAAAACAAATGATATCAAAATCGGGGGATACAGTTTGGTGTTGCAGCTACATATCTATCAGCTCCATCCAAAATTCAATCACACCACTGGATAGATGAAGAACTTATTACGCTAAGTAAGAACAGTTGAACATCGCGGGCGGGAAAGGGGGAAGCGCTGCCATTTTGAGATAATTTTGGTGCATATTCACGTACAACACACGGTCGTGGCCATGACATAGCCACACCCCATTCTTTTATACTATGTCGGGTGGCAGACAGCCATACGGCCTGCCTGATGTGAAACGGTTGCCACAGCCAGATTAACACTCGCAATATGAATGATCGGCCGCGCGCACCACCTCCGCTGCCATCGCAGCAACTCCTACCTTTCTGGTGACCTCGCTCACTCGCAGGAACACATCAACCTGTATTCTGTGGGGCGGAGGTACTTCCCCAGTCGGGCAACTTACAAATACGTTATACCCTCTCTTTTTGCCAGAGCCTTGTAAAAGAAACGTATTTGGAATGGCAATAAAAATTTACAATTATCTTCCTGGCAATCGAGCTGTAGTTAATTCAAAAAAAATCAATATTCAAAAGGGGAGTGTAGGCCAAATCCTCCTGCTGTCTGGGACGGAATAGAGGGTCGTGCTCCTGTAGTAGAGACTATAATGACCTGATGATGAACTACACGCAAGCAGTACGCTTTTTAAGACATTTTCTACCACGAACTGTGAAGTTGTGGAATCAACTTCCTCCAGCGGTATTCCCAAATAAATACGACATGGGGGCCTTCAAGAACAGAGTCAATATTTCCCTTAAAAGGCTGGCAAAGGATCGGTGATGCTTTGGTGTTGCTGATTTCTATGAGCGGTGGTGATTGCTTTCCATCAGGTGACACACATGCTCGCTTGACCCCCTCTCAGATATAAAAAAAAAGAATAAAGGAATTTTATCGTATCTTATCTCGTGTAGGTGAGGTTGGCTTTGGTTCAACAAACAAACAACAAACGCTTTTTGACAAACTTTTATTAGGTACTTGTTAATAAAAAAAACCGGACAAGTGCGAGTCGGACTCGCCCACTCAGGGTTCCGTAGGTACGTATCGTATAGGTAAGTATCGTTATTAAATTTGATATTTTTCATTATAAATAAGAAATAATGCGTCGAAAAAAATAAATAAAATATATTTTGCAATGTGTACATCAAGACCTTTCATATGATACCCCATTTGAACTAGTAGTTTCAATTTCAAATTTTGACCCCCTATTTTTTAAGATCTATTTACAAATGTATAGTTTTGAGATTTATTCCTGTACTTGTAGTCTATAACGATGTTACTTGCCAAATTTCATAGTTCTAGGTCAACGGGAAGTACCCTATAGGTTTTGATTCCCTTGAGTGTGTCGAAATATGCGTTTTTTGCTCAATAAACGCCCGTAACTTTTTTCTACGTAAACTTTGCAGTTTGATTTTTTTTTAACTTCATGGGACCGTAGACCTGAGTATACAGTTCAAATTTCAGCTTGATACCTAAACGCATTCTCGACATAGAAATTCTTGACAGACAGACAGACAGACAGACAGACAGACAGACAGACAGACAGACAGACAGACAGACGGACAACAAAGTGATCTTATAAGGGTTCCGTTTTTCCTTTTGAGGTTCGGAACCCTAAAAAGAACTAAAATTTTTAGGTATATACTGTGTTTGGGTCATCAAGCCCTTTCATTGGATCCTTAAGTATCATAATAAATAAATATTTATTTCTGGACAATTTACACAGCTCCATCTGGTCCCAAATTAAACACACAGCTTGTATTATGGGTACTAGACAACTGATAAATGTACTTAATTTTATTTTTTTCTAAATACATACTTATAATACATAGAAAACCCCAGGCAAGATAAACAAACATGTTCATGCACACAAATATTACAAATATTTGTCTTGTGCAGCCATCGTTAGGCGCTCGACCACCAAAATAACACTTCAGTGTGTTCTTTTGTTGTGTTTTGACGTGACAACGTCTTATAAATTGGTTAGCCGGGTGACACTTCAAGAAACTGGCTCACGTTATGCGCCTACAATGAGAGCGAGTGAAAGGCACGCGTCCCTTCTAAGAGCGAGAGAGACAGACATAAAAAGAAACAGACGAAAACATTTTACCACTCAAAGTCGTTGTCACGTAAAACTTTCGCCCGTATACCGACTTTACAGGCAACCAATTTTTTTTTGGTGGTTTAATTTGGTAAAGTTTTCAAACTTTATTTAATTATTAGAAATTACATTTTTTTAAAACGTCAGGCACCAAAGATATCTGTGCCCCTCCTGATGTAAAGCGATTATCGTAACCTACCTAAACACTACATCTGGTTACGCCTGTTAACCTGACTTACTTATGCATTGGTATTGTTATTGACAACTGTAAGGGTGGTTTCCCTTACGTTACTAGTTACTTGTTTGCTTGATGTGGAGTGCAGAAAGGAAAGTCACCAATAGTTGTAGTTAGTATAATTTCTTAGTTATGGTGATTATAACTCAGATACTGGCAATTCCTTTCTCTCGTGTATTGGTTCGATGTTATGATTGCACTCACCGATATTAGTGACAATATTTACTTTTATAGTAATCAAATGTGACGCGTGCGCGCGGAGTCGCCGCATCAGCAAAATATAAAATTTACATGTGTGGTGTAAACCGTACATTTTGGGAACACCAGAAAAGAGATAAAAAGTTAAAAATGAAAATGCTCAACACAAAGAGATAAGGAAATGCCATTACAAAATAAATTTAAATCATTCGAAGTTAAACGCGAGGTTCTTAATTCCACCGGTGACGTTCTGACGTGACGTCTCTGCTGGCGGGACCTCAATGTGGATGCTCCGTTGCTGGGGCTCGTCCGGTCGCCGTATTACTTGAAGTTCGATATCTTCAGAGTGTTGACGAGCTGGTGCCCGTGGTCGGTTTCTTGCACAGTAGTGACAGCGCTTCCTCCCAACCAGCACCAGCACAGTAAAAATGATTGCTATCAGTAGAGTATAGCAAATGGCGTATTGATGTACGTCATGAGTAGATAGAGTTGGTAATCTGGCTTCTTGTTTCTTTTGATGGGCGATATCCTCTTCAATCTTCGCAAAGTCGGAGTTTGTTGTCTGTAGCAATCGTGGGACATCGTGGTAAGTTGTCAAGTTAACTATCTTGTTGATAGACTTGTTGAAAGCTGGGACCGAAAAATCATAATCCATCTTCATGCGGCTGTTATAGTGGCGATGAGAGTGGATCGTCAGTCCCTTAGATTGCACCACGCATCCTTGCGGCATTGTGATTATCCCGGATGACGTTATAGTATAAGAGGTAACGTCATTACCACATATAATACGTAGTGGACAAGTTTCACAACATATGATCAGCCAGCTGTTCTGTGTATGTAATTCAATCCACGAGTCGTAGCACGCTCGGCGCTCGACTTCACAAGGCTGAATGTTTTGATGCGACAGCAGTTTCGCTTCGCATGGTGCCTTGTTGTTGTGTAAATCGAATATAGGTGGATTCAATTTGCAGGTAAACTTGTTCGATTTCTGTAGTGAGCAATGTTTGAAGTCATCATCACTCATCAACATGTAGATGTTCTTTTCAAAGTTAACAGCTATGTACTTCGAAGTCACTCGTATATAAACCGCTTCTGAGTCTCCTTTTATGGGCAGTGCAGTAGGTTTATAGAGTGTGAAGTCCTCGTTCGATATGAGTGGAATGTTCATTTCGAAAAGAAAGTAGTTTTCAGTTACTCGTGCTTTGACATGTATCTGCTTGTAAATGTCTTGGATTTCTTCCTTATAGTTATCTGCCGGTAAAGATAATGTTTTCGGGATGGTTCCAGATATCTCATTGAGTTGCTGAATGAGATGAGCAGGCGTTATCAAATGAACGTCGACATGTCCTTGATAGACGTTAGTCAGTGTGTCAAAGAGCATCTCTTGAAAAGTTTTCAGGCTGTTCATCAGGAGATACAAAGTTAGTGAAGCTGAGTTGATGTAAGTTGTAGCTGACAGGACTTGTATTTCTGTCTCTAGTGCACCAATATTCTGGTTATTTTGATTCACGAATTGATCGATCATAGTGAATTGGCGCTGAATGTTATCTTCACTTTTCTTTAGAATCTTATTCTCAAGTTCCACAATAGTTGTTTGGTTTTTGATAAGTTCCAATAGATAGTTGTCATTGTTTCGAAGAGATTCAATATCTTCTTCGTATTTGTCAGCAAATCGTTGGTCTAAAATGCCAAATAAGCTATTAGCGAGGTATCCCACTCCGTCCACTAATCCTCGTTTCTTTCGGCTTGCAGTTAGATGTTTGTGTGGGTTTATTAAAATGTCGTTATAATGTTGTAAAAGATCCATCTCGTGACTTAATTGTTCCATTGTAGTGTTGCATTGTAGTAAGTTGGAGTTAGGACACAAGTTTTTCAAGTTATTGAAATAGTCGTTGATACGGCGAGTTCCTTCCCAATAAGTTGATAAGTTGTAATACATAATAAGCGTCCACTCATTATGCACCGTACGCAGTTTGCCCACCGTGTCATAATAAATAGGTCGGCTGTTTTCTAAGGCCGTAACCCGAGCTCCAGACGACCCGGCGTCGAGGGAGCCATATGATGGCGATAACAATGTAAACATTGTCAGCATTGTTATTAATAGATTGGAATTAATAAGTTTATTTCCTTTCCGTTTTTTCTGTTCTGAGTTCTTTTTTTGTTTATTTTCAGTTTCCGGTTCTGATTCACTTTCAGAGCTCAATGGGAGAGGCGACAGTTTGACGATAGGACGTGTGATGACTCCAGTCTGAGTTTTGATGGTTGTCACGCGAACATATCCGTCGAATCCAGGATGTGTCTCCAGGACGCGACCCATAGCCCATTTTCCTGGCGGCAAGTTATTGTCTTTAACCAGTACAATGTCACCAATCCGAATGTTTTTGGTAGGCTGGTTCCATTTGCTCCGTGTTTGTAGCTGAGATAGATAGTCAAAGGACCAGGTTTTCCAATATCGTTGGAACATTTGTTCAACCATCTGCCATCGGCGACGTATATCGATGTTGTCGTCAGTGTAGTTTGAGAGTGGCAGGGTCATTATCGAGCTGCCGGTGAGGAAGTGTCCGGGAGTCAAACAGTTATAAAACTCCTCCGGGTCTTCGGTCAACGGGCACAGTGGCCTCGAGTTCAAGCACGCCTCGATTTTGGTAAGAAGTGTGGTAAACTCCTCATAGGTTAATTTCTGGTCGCCCAGCACTCGGCGTAGATGACGCTTCATCGACTTTACTGCGGCTTCCCATAAGCCTCCTGCACTAGGCCAGGCAGGCGCGTTAAAGTGCCATTGGACTTCCAGCTTCGTAAGTTCGTTGAAAAAGTCTGTATTTATAATTTTCTTGAATTCATCGAATTCCTGTCGAAGTACTTTTGCTGCTCCGACAAAGTTAGTTCCGCAATCCGAGTACATATGTTTAGGGGTGCCGCGCCTCGCGCACAAGCGTTGAAAAGCTGCTATAAAGGTTTCTGTAGTGAGGTCGGAAACCAGTTCGATATGCACGGCTTTGGTACTCATGCATATGAATATTGCGATATAACCCTTCGTAGTTTTGACGCCTCTGCCTTTGTTGATTTTCACATCCACGAATCCAGAGAAATCCACCCCTGTGTGTGTGAACGGTCTACTTGGAGTCACTCGTGATGTTGGAAGATCTGCCATCAGCTGACTGTTATTAGTTTGGTTGAAGCGGTGACAACGCACACACTTTTGTAGCTGGGCTTTGACAGCCCTATTGCCGCCGACTATCCAGTATCGCTGCCTTAGATGAGTCAACGTTAGCCGAGCTCCTCCATGCAAAGTGCTTAAGTGTGCATTTTCGATTAATAGTTGTGTGTATCGACCAGAGTATGGTATTATGATGGGGTTTTTCATGTTCATAGGCAAGTCGGAGTTCTTGAGACGTCCGCCGACACGTATCAGCTGGTTCTTATCGATTTGAGGGTTCAGTTTCAATAGTGTACTCTTCTTAGATAAAGCTTCATTATTAATCAGTTGTTTATAATCTTCCGTAAATTGTGTTTTTTGTACGTGACTTATAATAAGTATGTTAGCTTCATTTAATTCGCTTGTTGTTAGGTATTCCGGTTCGGATTTCTGTTTGTTGCGTAATATAGAAATATAGCGTAGTATCCATGCAGTAATTCGTATCACTCGTGTTAATGAACTACATTTATTTAATAATGTAGTTGTAAAATGTTCTTCGTTCTCAGGCGAGGCTGTTTTCCGAACGTGATGAGTTATGGAGCCGAAGTTAGTTTGAAAGTTACAGAGTTGTTTCTTGTTTTCTTCAGTCTCCCGTTCTTTCAGAAATTCAGGTCCTTGCCACCATAAGTTGTGACTCATGAGTTTGCTTGGCAACATGCCTCTCGAGGCGCAGTCAGCGGCGTTATGCTCTGATCTGACATAACGCCAGTTAGTCGCGGGGATGACGCGCTTGATTTTGACGACTCTGTTAGCAACATACGCCTCTCTGTTTGACGTATCGCCTTGAATCCATGCTAATACCACCTGGGAATCACACCAGGCAGTTATTGTTGTTTTGTAATCGGAGAGAGCGTCTTTTATCTTCTCCATAAGTTCGGCTAAGAGTTGAGCGCCACAAAGCTCAAGCCTCGGCAATGTAGTCTTCTGTGTCACGGGAGCTACCCGTGTACGTGACGCTAGTAGGGAAATCTTTAGTGATCCCTGTCCATCCATGATGCGGCTGTATACGACACAAGCATATGCTTTTTCGCTTGCGTCGCAGAAACCGAGCAATTCCACGCATTGTTCGGTGTCGCCGATCCATCGGTTTAAGTTTATGTTTTTGATTAACGAGAGTTCGGTCTTGAGTTTCATCCATTCTCCCTCAATGTCCTCGGGTACGTTGTCATCCCAGTTGAGTTTAGATATCCAAAGTTTCTGGAATAATAGCTTAGCTTTGACTGTTACAGGAGACAGCCAGCCCAAAGGATCATATAGTTTGGATATTTCCGAGAGTAAGGATCGCTTTGTTATGTGCTTCGAGTTTTCTGTCGTAGGCCAGTTGAAGTTAAATGTATCGCTCGTGGGGTTCCAGCGTAGTCCCAGTGTTTTCGACGGCTCATCGGTTTTGAAGTTGTAGGTATTGTTGGAGGAAATCTGATCTTCTGGCAAATCTTGTAATAGTGGAAGATGATTGCTTGACCACTTGCGGAGGTTCATTCCGCCACCCTTTAGCAACTCGATGAGTGATTGTTGTAGTTGTTTCGCATCATCGTACGAGTTATGACCGCTGATATGGTCATCGACATAAAATGCGTGTTTCAATGCGTTTGCGGCTTCGGGAAACTTGTGCCCGTCGTCGTCCGCTAGCTGTTTTAAAGTTCGCAGGGCAATCCATGGGGCGCATTTCAGGCCATATGTAAGGGTGCAAAGTTGGTATTCCCTGAGGGGTTCGTTTGGTGTATCCCTCCAGATTATTTTTTGCAGGGGTTGTTGTTCTGCTGTGATCCATATACAACGGTACATTTTCTCAATGTCCGCAGTAAAGGCGTATTTGTATGATCTCCACTTCAAAATGAGCGCTTGAATATCCTTTTGAAGTTTGGGGCCTTTCTCAAGGAGGCTGTTGAGACTGTGGCCGTTGCTATTTTTTTGAGATGCGTTAAACACAACTCTTAGTTTGCTAGTTGTGGAGCTTTCTTTCAAGACTCCGTGGTGCGGTAAATAGCACATAGTAGTTGATATAGGAGACGATGGCTTCATATGTCCTAGTTCTTTGTATTCCTTAATAAAATCTTTGTACATAGTAGATAGTTGTTTATTTTTATTAAGGCGTTTCTCTAGTTGTAGAAATTGGGAAACAGCGATGGGTCTTGATGTTCCCAGTTTTTCCTCGTAATCGGAGCAAAGTGGCATCTTGACGATGTATTTTCCGTCCGAGGCTCGTTGTACTGTTTCCTTGTAAAAAAGTTCGCATTGGTCGTCCTTAGAAATATCCTTAGAGTTCTGGATTTCTTCGGTCTCCCAAAATTTTGTTAGTTCCTCCAAATTGATCAGTGTCATATGACAGTTAAATGTTTTCATTTTCCCGCATAATATCCACCCTAGGTGTGTCTGTTGGGCAACAGGGGATTGTTGGCTTCCCTTTAGTACCCCGTCCAGAATTATTTCAGAATACACGTCTGCTCCCAATAGAAGGTCAACAGGGCGAGACTTGTTGAATTCTGGATCTGCAAGTTTCAGATTTTCCAGGTGTGGCCAGTTAGATTTTTCAAAAGTTGAGCTGGGTAAGTTATTAGTTAGTTTCTTCATAATAAGTGCTTGAGTTTCAAAGGTGAAGTCAGAGTGTATCGACTTGCAAGATAAGTTGAGTTGTCCCTTGCAATCCTCGGACACCGATGCGATGCCAGTGACAGTAGCTGAGAATTTGTTTCGGGGAAGACGTAGCAGTTGTGCTGCGTTTTCAGTGATTAAGTTGACTTGCGAGCCTTGATCCAGAAGGGCTCGAAGTGTAAGATAACTTCCATCCATAGTTTTAATTTGTAGTTGAATTGTTGTAAGTAATATCTCCGTATTGCAGTTAGCTAAGTGATTCGAAGTTGGAAGTCGTGAAGATGTTGAAGGATGTTGCTCCATATAATTTGGTTTATTCGAAAATTGTTTTTTCCAGTTGGGATTGTGCAATAGCGTGTGGTGTTTCAAATTACATTCCCTGCACGTTTTCTGCGACTTGCATACTTCGTTATGTCGAAATAGACAGTTTTTGCATAGTTTCAGTTTTGCAATTGTGTTACTGCGTTGAGCTATGTCCATGTTATTGAAATTAGGACAATGCATCAGCACATGATTTCCGGTGCAATGTGGGCAATTTCCGTAAGTAGTATGATAGTTGTATGACTTCTTGAATTCAAATTTTTTTGATGTTTGTTTCGGCGAAGGTTTCCATTGAGATGATTTTTCAGACGGTGTATTTCCCTTTTTAGTTGATCTGGCGGTCTCGTATGCCATGAACTTGCATTCCAGGAAGTATAAAAAATCAGATAAATTTTGAAGTTCTCGATGATCTCTGATCTCGTTCATGTATTCGTTCAAAGTGGTTTGATCCAAATTTGGCAACATTAATTGCACCACCATCGGGTCCCAAGTAGATGTATCGATACCGATGTTAGCTATTCCGCTCATGCATTCCTTTATGGTGTCATGCATTTTTCTCAAGTTGTTGGCATCTGGATGTTGTATGACTGGAAGATTCATCATTGTGTTGAAAAATGATGTAAATTGTAAGCGATGGTTGTCGTAACGCTGTGTTAATATTTCCCAGCAGGAAGAATAGTTTTCAGCGCTGACAGATAAATGCTGTACCAAGGTCTCAGCTTCGCCCTTGAGTTTGGTCTTGAGGTGCTTCATTTTCTGAGCCTTGTTGATAGTTGGGTTGTTGTGGATAGTCTCAAGGAACAAATCCTTGAAAGAAATCCACTTGCTATAATTCCCAAAAAAATCCGGGAGTTCCACTTTCGGTGCAGATTGTTGGTAGTGTGCGTTCGCCCAAATTTCGGAGTTGAGCTTCTTACGTAGTTCGTCGTACTGTGCTTCAATTTCCGAAAATGTTTGGTTGTAATAGTTATTCGATCCCTTTAGACGGAAATCTATTTGCCAGTGTAGATTGTCAATGGGTTCCCATTTAGATTTCAAAATAGCTAAGTTTTCCTCCAGTTCCCATTTCTCCGAAACAATTGGTAAGTTAATTTTTGCCATAGCACGCTGAATGGCGTTAAAGTTGCATTCTTGTTTGTTGAGAAGGCTCCGGACAGAGCTGTCGTCCGTCTCTTGAACGTCGCCTTCAAAAGTTCCCGCTAAGTCAAACTTGATGCGTTGTTGTTTGCCGATATCGTTAAGGCGATTGTTCATATCAGTTTTAGTTGTAAGGTACATCTCCTTAGTTTTTCCGTAGATGTCCTCAGTGAAATAGTTGATAGTTTTGTCTTCAAATTCCAGCATCAAAAGGGCATGTCGCTTATCGAAGTCTATCCATTGCTCTTCGAGTGACGCTAGACGTAAGTTAAGATAATCTTCAGTTTTCCGAGACGAAGAGTCCTTGCGATAGTTGACACACAAGGACTTGATGTTCTCAAAACAGGTTTGTTGAAGTTCCAGCTTCTCCATGTTGTTGCGTTTGTGTTGTTATAACTTACAATATCTGGCACGGATTGATGACAGATATAGTGTTGCTTCAGTTAGTTGTGTAAATATCTGGCACGGATTAATGACAGATATAGTGTTGCTTCAGTTAGTTGTGTAAATATCTGGCACGGATTAATGACAGATATAGTGTTGCTTCAGTTAGTTGTGTAAATATCTGGCACGGATTAATGACAGATATAGTGTTGCTTCAGTTAGTTGTGTATCTCGAGATGAAGAATCCTTGCGATGGTTGACACGCACGGTCCTTATGTTCCCGAGACGAGCTTGTTGAAGTCATAGCTCCGGGTATCTGGCACGTAGTTGACGGTGACAGGCGTAGAGCGTTGCGTTGGTTCGTTGTAGCTCTCAGTGTCCTTGCACTCTATACGCAGTGTGTGCGCCTTCTCAATCCAGCTGGTGATTCTCGCTTGTGAGAGGCCAGCCGAACCGATTCGCCACTGTCGTTTAGAGACACAAAAAAACACCAAGTTCTTGATAGCTTGAAGGACCAAATGTAAGGGTGGTTTCCCTTACGTTGATCAGTGACTTGTTTGCTTGATGTGGAGTGCAGAAAGGATAGATCACCAAAAGTTGTAGTTAATATAATTAGGTGATTACAAACAAGTCAGATGCTGGCAATTCCTTTCTCCAATGTGTATTGGTTCGATGTTATGATTGCACTCACCGATATTAGTGACAATATTTACTTTTATAGTAATCAAATGTGACGCGTGCGCGCGGAGTCGCCGCATCAGCAAAATATAAAATTTACATGTGTGGTGTAAACCGTACAACAACAGTATTTTTTTATACCACGTCGGCTGCCAAACAAGCATACAGCCCGCCTGATGTATAGCTTACTGTAGCCTACCAGGCGGGCCGTATGCTTGTTCTACCCGACGTAGTACAAAAATTAAATATAAAAAATATACTCTAACATTTTTTTGTTTTTACATAAAACATTTTTTTTGTTTTTACCCTTAAATTTTTACTGTCAAAATTATATATTTTTTTATATTATTTTTTATATATTATCTTCCATTTTTTTATATTGAATTAATTTGCTCCATGGTAGAAAAACACACGGTATGTTCTTCCCGTATATAGCCAGGCAGGACTACGTCACGAATTTGGTTATCGAAATCTGTCATTTTCCATACAAAATATAGCTGATGACGTACACAAGTTCACACCATGTGAAATGAAATGAAATTATTTATTCTGTCATCGGGCCTTTGTGGGACTTAAACACGTCTTACACAATTTTATTAATAATTATTCTCAAATTTTTTGTTATTATTTTTATATATTAGCATTTCTGGTATTGACCATTGGCGTTAGAAGTAATGCTTGAAAGAAACTTGCCAATATGACAATATTTGTCACTGAAAAACATCATTTCTGTTTGTAATATGCGGCTAAATGTCCATATTTAGAGTTTCACCGCGACTTCACATTACGCGCTGCAACATTGACGAATGTTGTTGACATGGCAATAAGTTAGTAATTTAGTAAATTAAGACTCTCTGTGTTGTGTACACTGCTGAATACACATATTTAGGATTTCACTCGTCAACCGTCAACAATAATACACCCTATGTGTATGAGAGTGCACATAGCTGAAACGAATCTAATGATACCTCATATGTTGAAATCCATCAAGCGGTTTAAGCTATATAGCTTGACAAAGAAATATACATACATACAAACTCTCGAAAAACAGAACCCTCCCTTCTTCGCCAGTTAGGGGTCTCACCGCCTAAGCTGAAGCCAATTACCATCGAATATACTGACGAATATTGAAGAGCTCGGTGGTCGAATGGTTAGCAATGGCCACTTTGACTCCGAGGTCGCGGGTTCGATCCAATATTTGTGCACAAGGCAAATAACAAGGAAGCAATGAACAAGGTAAATATTTGTGTGCATGAAAATGTCTGTTTGTCTTGGTCTGGGCGTTTCTATGTATTTAAGTATGTATTTACAAAACAAAAATGTATTTAAGTACATTCAGTTGTCTAGTACCCATAACACAAGCTTTGCGCTTAATTGGGACTAGATGGCGCTGTGTAAATTGTCCCAGAAATATTTATATTTATTTATTTTTAATTAGTATCATAATAAAAGTTATAAAGTTAATATATTGATTTGAAAAATAGGTCTTACGTTTTAGTTATTGACAAACATCTTCAGCTTAATTGGTAGAGCTCCAGAGTTTCTACCAGCTAAAGCAGCTAAACATCCAAAAAATCCGATGGTAAGGTTTGAGATACGGGCCACCGCTCAATCGAAGGGCTTTAGAGCATACCCCACCACGCTGCTCAACTGCGGGTTGGTGGAGGCCAGTGTTTTCAAGCCGTCTGAAGGCCACTGACTTGGTTCAACGACTACCAGTCTGCCAATAAATGATAACAGCCGGCACCGGTGGCAGCCTAGTAAAAAAAAACTACGTGAATACGTTATATGCACTAAAATAATCTCAAAATGGCAGCTTTCCCCCTCCCCCGCACGCGATGTTCCATAGTCCTTACATAGCGTAGTTAATTTCTTTGATCCTTCATCTATCCAGTGGTGTCATTGAATTTTGGATGGAGATGATAGATATGTAGCTGCAACACTAAACTGTATCCCCTGATTTTGTTATCATTTGTTTTTTTGAATTGCCTCCCTATGGAAGCAATTATAAAGACGTTAAAAAGAATAAATCTGTATTTTCCCAAGCAAGTATGTTGCTATATCTATTCAAAAAGGAAATTGTTAGATCAATTTAATCTCAGAAATTCACCTTTCACAATAAACCATCAAAAACTGTAATTTTGGACATCACAACTCTTTGATTCGTTACTGTCATGATACCATGATACAAAGCATGACATGTCTTTGAGGTCCCTTTGTAACGAAGCACAGCCCGGAGCGATCGCTAAAGTAACAAGACACGTCCGCTCTCGTCTGCGCCTGACAGCATTGTGCCGTCTTCGTTCCAAATTTAAAATGCCCGCGGCCAATCAACATCTTTGACGTCAAAGAGTGCAGGTGACTGGATGTAAGGATATCAAGTTGAATTTGAAAATGTTTTTGATTCAAAGGTTTGTCGTGTATGAGTTACAAGTCCTTTGTTTGTTTAATACAAGCTTTGACCGTGACTTCATTTACGAACACTTTACCAGTATCATACTATTTTTTTTAGCATCGTGTCGGTAATTATGACTATTACATACACATTGGGACGTAGGCAAAGCGCGAATGAACATGGGTGCGTGCGGCGCCATAAAAACTGTTCGAGATTCGTCTTAGATGGGAGGTGACGTCGATACGAGAGAGCGGGAGATGAGGGCCATACTATACATAGTACTATTGCTACTGTGTCAGTATGAACATACGTACAATCTATACATACATGACATTTATACATACCTATCCAGAACAGTGGATCCGCGTGTCTGTAAATTTAATAAAATTATCATAAAATCTTCTTCTTCCTAGTCGGTACACTCTTGCCAGAGTGGTTATGGTCATCATTATGAATCACGATGAGTGATCATTTTGATAATACAGCGCCATTCATCGCCGACTGCAGCTTTCCTGGTGCACTCGCAAACCGAGCACTCAGTTGCGACCTTGATCTGGTCCGTCCATCTTGTGGGTGACCTATCACGTGGTCTTGCCTTCAACTTTACCCTGTACTTACTTAAATTATCATAAAATTGAGGATGAAAAAAAAAAGAGTAATCAGAATCAAACTTTGCACATGTCTTTTTATCTCACCCAATCACCAGTCAGACTATTAATCGCACTCAAATCTCAATCATATTGCAGTCACCATAGCACGCCCTGTCATCACTAGGGTGTCCACGTCGTATGCAATTAAAGTCCGTGACGTAAACGCTGGCGTAATGACGGCAAGTGCTGGACGGCTTGATTTAAAATAGACGGTGACCATTCTACAGCTCATACCATTATTTTCTTCGTTTAAAAACAAGTAACAACAAGTGTAATTAAAAGAAATAGAAAGTGCTGAGAGACTAGATACCGCTTGTTCATTATATAAAATAAATATTCTGGGCCAAATTACACAACGTGTCAAACTAAACAAAATATGTACTATGGGTACTAGAAATAACTGATAAAATTTAGTTATTTTTTTGTAAATTCATACATATAAATAGAAAATACCAAAAGCACCTAATAAATAAAATGAAAGTCATACTTGAATGTCATATTTGAATAAGTACTCGTATTTGGCGAAATTTAATGCCTACACAATTTTTTCCTGTTATTGAAATCGAATTACAAAATCACATTTTCTGAGAATACGACCATTCTATTCCTTGTATTACATAGTGTGCCTTATTTCGGCACTGCCCAGGTCTCAGATCTTGATTTTAACTAGACAAAAAATTAGTCGTTAATTTGTCGCCCAAAGCAAAAAATTTGTCGGGGTCCCGTTAAAGAGTTATAAGGTTTTTTTTTTGTGGCAGTGCCGAAATAAGCTTATTTCGGCACTGCCCACTCGGGATCTATTAAACTACAAAACATAGCGAACATATGATTTTCCCCAGAATTAGTCGACCTCCCGTTAAAAAGTTATAAGTATTTCTTTGTGGCAGTGCCGAAATAAGCCTTATTTCGGCACTGCCCAAAAAAACTACACCACCTAGCGAAAATCTGATTTCACCCAGATGTTGCCTTGAATTTGTCGAAATTTGTCGGATATAAAACACAACTGGTCGATGCGTAATTAAAAAGTTACACGCATTTTAATAATTCTCATAGTAAATATAGTCCGAGATCTTGCATCAAAATTATATCATGCACAAAATGCAACAGTAAACGTTTCATTTCCTTCCTTTTTCAGAGTCTGGCAAAGTTTGTCAATGCATGCAACTGTTTTCTGATCTACGAATGCTTTAGGTGTTCTTTAGCACTACATTAGTTGCTTTTTACGATAGCCATATGTGAATGGGGTGGTGTTATTCTACTCTGCCTACGTTAGGCTCTCTGACTACAACGCGAATTATTAAAATGCGTGTAACTTTTTAATTACGCGTCGACCAGTTGTGTTTTATATCCGACAAATTTCGACAAATTCAAGGCAACATCTGGGTGAAATCAGATTTTCGCTAGGTGGTGTAGTTTTTTTGGGCAGTGCCGAAATAAGGCTTATTTCGGCACTGCCACAAAGAAATACTTATAACTTTTTAACGGGAGGTCGACTAATTCTGATACTTGGTGTTTGAATTCGACAAATTGACGACTAATTCTGGGGAAAATCATATGTTCGCTATGTTTTGTAGTTTAATAGATCCCGAGTGGGCAGTGCCGAAATAAGCTTATTTCGGCACTGCCACAAAAAAAACCTTATAACTCTTTAACGGGACCCCGACAAATTTTTTGCTTTGGGCGACAAATTAACGACTAATTTTTTGTCTAGTTAAAATCAAGATCTGAGACCTGGGCAGTGCCGAAATAAGGCACACTATTACATATTCTAGTGAAAGGCGAAATTTATTATATTCATTATTTTCCTTGATCGGTCGCCTGGATAAACAAATATAACAATTTTATAGGAATTGAAGTATAATTATGATAATTTTAATGCTGATCAAACACATACAAAAAATAACCAGTTACCAACAAGGTAGAATTTCTATTGCTAGGCATTGCTAGGCTAGACAATCCCGACATCTCTAAAACCATGGTCACCAGCGTGTCTCGTGCACGCAGCTCGACGATGCTTCAGCGTTCATAGACGGATTAATTGAGTGGCTCGCTTTCAGCAGCGATAGGAAAAACTGATGGATTTGAGACAAGTGGCTGAACAAGTTTGGAGAGACTCACAACCATATTTAGAGCTAAAGCCAACCTTACCTGTACGTGGCGCATCTTGTCGATTAGCTAACGAACGAGGCTCTGGCGAAAGAGAGATATGGCATTTCAAACTCAACTGGGCAAGTACTTCCACCAGAAGAAAACGCAGCCAAATATCCTTTAGGGTAGTTGTGTGCCTACGAGTGAGGAAATGCTGCGTTAGCAACGGGGTTGCCAGCGCGCAAACAATTCTTCTTGTATTGAAAGAGTTTATAGGCTACGGTACCCGCTTTACATCAAGCGGCCCGTATGCATGTGCGGCACCCGGCTTAGTATACAATTACCAACATCTCTGGGGTAAGGCGGTAAGCTATTACAATCAAACATACTCAATTACATGTGAATGCATATTTTTCTTACATGATGATGGAGTAAATTACTCTTTTGGTTTAGGTATTTTTGTGTGAATGCGATAGAAATAAATAAATATTTCTGGACAATTTACACAGCGCCATCTATTCCCAAATTAAGCGTAAAGCTTGTACTAGTACTAGACAACTGATAAATGTACTAAAATACATTTTTTTTTCTAAAAACATAATTATAATACACACAAAACACCCAGACCAAGACAAACAGATATGTTCATGCACACAAATGTTTGTCTTGTGCGGGGATCGAACCCGCGACCTCGAAGTCAAAGTAGCCATTGATAGCCATTCGACCACCGGGCTCGTCAAACTAATGAAAAAAAAACGGTAATTTAAAAAACTAAAAAACCCGACTGCTTTTCTGTATAATTTGGAAATGAAAATCCCCTAAAACAAGAAAACATGTAGCAGTCGGAACCCTTTCTAGAAATGGAGACTTAGTGAATTTAGAGCACATGTAGGGTCCCGACTGCTACATGTCTTCTTGTTTTAGGGGTTTTTCATTTCCAAATTACACAGAAAAGCAGTCGGGTTTTTTAGTTTTTTAAATTACCGTTTTTGTTTATGTTTTTTAGTTTTATTTATTTTGATATATGCAATGTCGCTCTCATAGAACTCAATGTCTCATAGTAAATACATATCTGATGACACCCCTCGAGCTAAAATCCAACAAGCCGTCCAGACTGCAGCGCGCATTTGCATTTGAACTTGGCGCCAAAAATCCGCCATTTTGATTTTTTTTTTATTTTGACGTACCCAGTGTCACTCTCACAGCAAATACGAATCTAACGACACCTCTCAAGCTAAAATCCATCTAGCCGTTCGGGCTGCAGAGCGTGCCAAACAATTATACATATACATATACTTATGTACATACATACTCTCGAAAAACATAACCCTCCTTCTGTCGCAGTCGGGTAAAAAGAAACGATCAATTTGTCTATATTATAAATATTTTTTAAAATGGAAAAATACACCTCCGCCGCCAAGGTGGGATGTGAACCCACGACCTCTCGATGACCGGTCGAGTGCACTTCCAACTGAGCTACCAGGAAGGTTTGTGTTGGTGACGAATTTTTCCATTTTATAATTTTATTGCGTGAGTCACTGTGAGGCGCCATCTACCTATTAAGTAATTACACTACTAATCAAGGCATCGACATAATAATCTAAATAAAATAATGATTAGAACACCTACATTTAAGTAAACCAGTCCTATTACCTATTACACATTTGTGTTGACCAAAATAAATTATGGCTATTTAAAAATAATTTGGAAAACCCGTTGTACAAATATTATTTATTAAGGTATTTTTGACGTGAATATTGAATTGTATTTTTATTTTTCACGTGAAGTGAATTGCTTCAATAGTGAGGCAATTAAAATAAACGAATGACAAAATCGGGGAATATAGTTTGGTTTTTTCAGCTACATCTCTCATCTCCATCCAAAATTCAATCACACCACTGGATTGATGAAGGATTTATTAAGCTAAGCTATGGAACATCGCGTGCGGGGGAGGGGGAAGCGCAGCCATTTTCTCTCGACGAGCTCGGTGGTCGAATGGTTAGCAATGGCCACTTTGACTCCGAGGTCGTGGGTTCGATTCCCGCACAAGTCAAACATTTGTGTGCATGAACATATCTGTTTGTCTTGGTCTGGGTTTCTATGTATTATAAGTATGTATTTACAAAAAAAAAGTATTTAAGTACATTTATCAGTTGTCTAATACCCATAACACAAGCTTTGCGCTTAATTTGGGACTAGATGACGCTGTGTAAATTGTCCAGAAATATTTATTTATATTATTTATTTTGAGATAATTTTAGTGCATATTGTTATATTCACGTACAACACACGGCCGTGTCCAATACACAGCCATACCCCTTTTTTTTCAACGATGGGTTCTTAGCTTCTTTTACTGGATTGCAGCGAAATCCAAAAGAACTTTGACATTTTATATTCACTCCCCAACCTCTCCATGGTAGCAACTCTAATACTGGTTTCCAACACGAGACTTGTTTTCGAGCAATATGATTCGACTACTGCCTCTTGAGGCTTGTCACGCGCTATATGGTATATAGATCTGCGACTTTGCTTTTTTCTCTAAGCCATAGTCACATATTTTGTTCTTTGTCTCTAAGTGTCTTACCAGTTTTCTTTCTAATGCCTTCTGAGCCACTTGTATTTTATTCAAACTTTCCATTATTATTTTTCACTCTCAATATTTTTATTTTTAATTAAATTAAATTTATATCTCATTACATTTAATTTAATTTATATTTCATTTTTATTATTATGACATTGCTATTCTATTTTTGACATTGATATTTTATTTGACATATTACTTATTGAATTGACACTATTTTATTATAATTTTGATAATAATTTTTGACATGTTAAATAATTAATTCTTACTTACTAATAATAATGTTTTATATGGATACTCAAATCTGAAATAAACGAATATGTAATTTAATTTAATTTATTTCCGAAACTATCAATATAAACAAACATGTCAATAGTAAATAAATAGAAAAATAATTAATTATGAATGTAATATGTGTCGCCATCTATTGGGAATTCATCACACTCACACATTGGAGCCTAAGTGGTCGCGTACTGTGCGGTTCCAGGGAAGTTTTCTTCCGCGTACTGTTAAACTGTGAACTGTCTGTCGAGGTTTTCTCAGGAGACTACGGCAGACTAGGGGTTCTTCAAAAAGGGCGTAAAGTGTTACAGGCGTTCATAGGTTACGGTAACTGCTTTCCATAGGGCGTATGCTTGTTTGCCACTTTAGTGGTCTATAAAAGTAATATTATATGTAGGTATGTCGGATACTATGTTGTCTCGTAAATAAATACTAAAGTTCGTGCACTTAGTTTAAACTACGCAAAAGTTAAATTCGGTCTAAATACGTTCATTATCTGTAGTTAATTACCGAATAAAGCAGTTATTGTGAATCACGATATAAACAAAGCAGTGAGTCAGTCTCCACACGTACGAAACAGGTCTAGAGGAGCCGTAGAGTAGTTTAATACAGATGTTCAACTGTGTAAAAGTATAACTTGTGGATACCTAAGAGCACCCCTACCGCCGAAGCTGAAACCGATTATTTTGTTTCGAAAAATGAGTCTTAAGTCTTAGTTATTGACAAACATCTTCAGCTTAGTTGGTAGAACTCCAGGCTTTCTACCAGCTAAATTAAACACAAGTACCAAGATTTTACCAATCAAATAATACGATGGTAATCGTATTCAGCTTCGGCTATAAGGTCCCTGATCATGCTTGTTGCTTGCGTGTTAACTGCTATCCAGCATCCAGCATAACGTAAGTGAAGATGCAAAGTCAAGATTTTAGAGAAATATATTTGATATTTGTTTGTTTGTGAAAACTCTATTGTACTATAACATAACGTAATACACACAGTGATAATAACATTTTTGTACAATAGCGGACTTATCCCATCAGGGATTTCTTCCAGTCAACCATACTGGACTGGAAAAAAATTGCTTAGTTTTAACTGCCTCGCTAAACTTTCAGTATCTAAATATATCACAATGTCTGGATAAATATATACATACATACATATATACACAGATACATACTGATAATACTAGTCTTGTCTAGGCGCTTTAGCGCTTTGCTACGCATGGATATTCGGTGCAATATTAACTAACTGGACTACATTGAGAGCCTCATCTCAACAGCTTCCAAAAAACTCGGAGTCTTGAATTAGGTGCTTTAGTTCTTTGCGCCGGACCAGCTTTCTCTTCTCTATGAGTGATGAGACTCAAGTTTGGGCTTGCGTGGAGTATTGCTCTTTGGGACGGTTTAGCACAGAGACACAACTTCGTAGAGACATTAGCTCGCTAAGCATATTTTATCGCCTCTAATACGGTGAGTGCTTTGAAGAACTGTTTCCCCTTATCCCACCTTCGTCCTTTCGTCACAGAGTCACGCGTGCAGGGTTGCGATGTCATTGTTCCACTGTTGAGTTGTTGTTGAACATCTCTTCGCATACTGAAAAGTTCAGCAACCGTCTCTGTTGCACCATTAAAACATGGAACTCCTTCTTAAAACATGGGACGGCTCTTTGGAGAAAGTATCGTTCAAATTAAGGTCATTTTATCTCATTATTTTATGTCATTTAAGACGAGCCCGGTGGTCGAATGGTTAACAATTGCCACTTTGACTCCGAGGCCGCGGGTTCGATCCCCGCACAAGACAAATATTTGTGTGCATATGAACATATCTGTTTGTCTTGGTCTGGGTGTTTTCTATGTATTATATGTATTTCCAAAAAATATATATTTAAGTATTATATCAGTTATCTAGTACCCATAGTACAAGCTTTACGCTTAATTTGGGACTAGATGGCGCTGTGTAAATTGTCCAGAAATTTTTATTTATTTATTGTATTGTCTTCTTAAGGGTTCACACAGACTGGCTTGGAAACAAGAACAGATGGTCACGTTTAAAATAGAGATTTTGGTCATTGGCAAGTTTTGTTTTTTCTTTTGTTATATCAGAATACTTGACAGCCGATCTGAAATTTAAAAATGGACCTTAGTGTGTGTGAACGCAGGGTCGGACTGGGCTGGAAGGGCCCGGGTGGCTGACAAGCCCGGGGCCCGAGACTAGATGATGGTAGATGGTATATTACCCTAAGGTTGCCGCAAGCCCCGCAGGCCAGGTGGGGGGCCCGCACAGGCTGGGGCCCGGCTGGCTAATGCCACCTCGACTATATGGCCACTCCGACGCTGTGTGAACGGACAACGTAAAGTATATAAAACTATATAAACTATATAAAAGTATATAAAACTTAGTTACCATCGGTAAATATTTACTCTATGTCTCGTCATATCCATTTCTGAGTAGTGCATCGACCAGCTTATGATGTAAACAATATGTATCACTTATTAGCCAAATAACTGCCGTCGGGGACAGTCGTCTTGCTCGAGCGTCCATCAACATGCGAGCTTTTGTGAGTTTTCAATTTTATTTTGAGTAGTTTGATCATAATTCCGTGTAATGAGGAATATTTGCGTGGTGGGAAAATATTTCCCACACACAACGCATTGGGCTATTGATATGCGTATGCGGTCGGTGAAATTCAGTGTTTTGTGACTTTGTAGCTGTTGAATTTTACATATCGACGAGACGAGCGGTATAATGTTTTTTTTTAAGTGTGAGAGAGGGCACACGAGCATGTGGCAAATCGAAATCCTGATGGAAAGCAATCACCACCGCCCATGGAGATCAGAAACACCAGAAGGTTGCCGATCCGTTGCCAGCATATACGCCTTCATTTCTTTCTTTCTGGTGACTTCAATCACTCGCAGGAACATAACAACCCTCAAGGGAATTGTTATTTGGCTACGATATTCTGTGAGCTGGAGGTACTTCCCCAATCTGGCAGCTTAAAAATACGCTGTGTCCTACCTCTCTTTTCGCCAGAGCCTCGGTTGTCAGTCAGCAGGGTGCAACATGTGCAGGTAAGGTTGGCTCTGGTTCAAAGATGTTGATGAACGACACCCCACTGGTTTAAGTATATACCAGTTATCTAGTACCAATAGTCCAAAGCTTTGCTTAGTTTGGGACCCCTGGCATCGAATACATAATAGTACATACTAGGTACTAAGAGTTATAGTAGATATAATGTACATACAAGTATGTTGTACATCTACAAAGTGTATCCGCATATTATGTCGAGTTTCTCATTGTTGTGTATATAATTATAATGTAAAATTACCCTGACGTAGTCCTTCTTAATTAACAGTTAGAAGAAACTCGTTTCCTCGTATAATTTATATTATTTTATATAAATCTCGCGTCGCCATGTTTGACCGTGGTAATCTTATCTTATCTTAGACTAGCTGACTCGCGCAACATCGTCTGCGTGTGACAGAGCGTTAAGAGTTAAGCGTAAGGTTATAGTGAGCCAAACTTAAAAGACATAAGCTGTCACGGACTTTTTTTTAGAACTTTTTAAGATGAATAATTCCGTCGTATATAATTGTTGCGTAACTTGAACCGTTTACGCAGCGCACGCGACGGAAGCTCTCAAAAGGAATATTTTTTCCCCATTTTTGCAACATTTTTCATTGGTGCTACGCTCCTATTGGTGGTAGTGTGATATTATATAGCCTTCCTCGAAAAATAGGCTATCTAACACAAAAATAATTTTACAATTCGAATGAGTAGTTTTTGAAATTAGCGCGTTCAACCAAACAAACAAACTCTTCAGCTTTATAATATTAAGTAAGATATTAGTATAGAGTGGGTCCAGTGCTGCAGCACCGGTGTCACGTCGACCCTCATGGATCTTTTGTGCTCTCCCTAATCCTTTAGTCACTCTCCCCTGACAGTTCCATGTACTTCAGGATGCCGCTTATTGGGAAGAGCCTTTAGTCCTCCAGGTCCGGGTATGCCTTTCCCAGGATTTCCATTCGTTTGCCGGCTTGAGCGTCACATTGACACCTACAACTGTTTCATCATCATTATCATGGCCTCGTGTCCTGTGTCGTGTCATTGTCCGTGACAAACTTAGATAGGTGCGTGATTAGTTTCAACTTAACACAGTGAGGTGTAAGTGGTTCATCAACATCTTTGCACCAAAGCCAACTTCACCTGCATGCGGTGCACCCTGCTGACTCACAAACGAAACTCTGGCGAAAAGAGAGGTAGGGTGCGTAATTGTAAGCTACCCGACTGGGTAATGTACCTCCACCTCACAGAATACCGCAGCCAAATAACAATTCCCTTGAGGGCTGTTGTGTTCCTGCGAATGAATGGTCACCAGAAGAGAAGGAGATGCTGTGATGTGATAGCAGCTTATTATGTTGCGAGCGTTAATATGGCCACGGTAACCGCTTCACATCACGTGACAGTGTGTTATGTCATCTACTCTAAATGAGTATCCTAACACCTTGATATTTAAGCTGACTGCACTTCAAGGTGTGCAACGCCAAAAACTTGTTAAATGAATGTTAAAGGAACACTACTTAACTGTAACGAATGAGTCACCAAACCGCGGATAAACTGTTTACGATTTGCGTCGTTTAGTACATATGTAATTTTATATGCAGATCTGAATCAGGGGACCGTTTTGTACATTATCAATGTGTAACATACTTATATATATAAAAATCTGTTATCAGAATTTAAATGTGGTGAGTAGTGTTTTTACGTTTTTTTTTATACTACGTCGGGTGGCAGACAAGCACACGGCCCGCCTGTGTGAAGCGGTTACCGTAGCCATATTAACGCTCGCAACAAAAAATATTGCTCGCTCGCCACCACCCCCGCTGCCAACGCAGCATCTCCTTCCTATCTTTCTGGTGACCACACTCACTCGCAGGCAGTCGCAGGAACACAACAACCTTCAAGAGAATTGTTATTTGGCTGCGGTATTCTGTGAGGTGGAGGTACATTCCCCAGTCGGGAAGCTTACAATTACGCTCTCTACCTCTCTTTTCGCCAGAGCTTCGTTTGTCAGTAAGCAGGGTGCACCACGTGCAGGTGAAGTTGGCTTTGGTTCAAAGATCTTGATGAACCACTTACACCCCACCTACACCTACAAATTACGTACCTTGATTACCTGATACCTGGGAAATGGCCGTCTGGCCAAGTTAGCAGGTAGTCATCAGAAAATAAGTGACATCTGGCAGCCCTGGGATCTTCCTCTATTAGCTATATATTGATAAAGACTTTTTTTATTCGTGTTCCAGATCATCATCCTGGGAGTATTCTTGGTGACATGCCTAGTGTCCTCCACGCCCATAGACCCGAAGAGGTGGCTGATAAACCGGCCTGGCGTTGATATGTACGGCAGGGTAAGGCGGACACCACCAGGCGTCAAAGGGGGGATGCATCATTCCCCTGCCACCAGAAAAGGTAGAACCATAGACCTTCTATACTTCCTCAGTTGGACAGGTTACAAATACTGTGCCCTAGCTCCTTTTGCCAGAACCTCTTTCGCTAGGCGACAGGTGGTCGGTTATAGTACAGACGAGCCTGGTGGTCGAATGGTTAGTAATGGCTATTTTGACTGGTCGCGGGTTCGATTCCCGCACAAGACAAACATTTGACGAGCTCGGTGGCGTAGCAGTCAATGACGCGGCTTCGACACCAACGCTCGTGGGTTCGATTCCCACACTTGACAAACATTTGTGTGCATGAACATGTGTGTTTGTCTTGTTCTGGGTGTTTTCTATGTATCTAAGTATGTATTTACAAAAAAAAATGTATTTACGTATGTTTATCAGTTGTCTAGTGCCCATAACACAAGCTTCGCTTACTTAGGGGCTAGATGGCGCTGTGTAATTTGTCTGACAATATTTATTATTATTTGAGTGTTTGTGTTGGTCTGGAAGTTTTCTATGTATTATATGTATGTACTTGTATTTACAAAAACAAAGTACCTATGTAAGTACTGAAGTACATAACAGTTATCTAGTTCCCGTAGTACAAGTTTTGCTAACTTTGGGACTAGATGGCGCTGTGTAATTTGTCCATGGATATTTATTATTTATGTACTTTTCGACCTGTCCATTGCCACTTCAGCATGCTTAGTTGCGAGTTGTGTACATTTGTGTGCATGAAGATTTATCTTGGTCTGGGTGTTTTCTGTGTAATCATTTATATCAGGTGTCAAACAAGCATACGGCCCACCTGATGTAAGGTGTTACCGTAGCCGATAAACGCTTGTAATTTCAGGAGTATTGCTAACGCGTTGGCACCACCTCTGCTAACGTAGGATCTCCTTACAACTAACGACGTACGCAAGAACACAACAATCCTCAAGGTACTTAAAGTTCCTTACTTAAATGTCCTTAAGATACGAAAAAATTTTGTGAGGTGCAGGTACTTCCCCAGTCACGTTCGACGTACCCTACTTTTTTTTCCACAAATCCTCGTTAGCAAGTTGTCAGGGTGGACCACGTGTAGATGAGGTTGGTTGGGCACTAAAGATGGATTGATGGATCCATGGCCATACCTTAATGGAGCCATGTAAGGAGAATCAAAGAGAATGAAGGGCTCCGTAGTATCAAGTTGTGGTATGAACTGCCTATTGAGGTTTTCTCAGAAGACTACAGCACGGGTTCTTCAAAAAGGGTTTGAAGAGATTCTTACATGGTCAGGGGCGCCGGCTTTTAGAAAACCTCATGGGTGCTCATGCTCATTTTATGACTCTAAAAAGTGGCGAAGTGTGAAAAGACCGACAAATAAATTAATGTCCTACTTATGTACTGCGTACTCTAAACCACGGGTCGTCGTAATAAAAAACACGTATCATCAAGGCGATTACTGATCTGTTTCTTGATGTCTATTCTGAGGGGTGCTCGGCACCCATTGTTTATTTCTCATGGGTGCTCGAGCCCCCGAGCACCCACGGCGTCGGCGTCCCTGTACATGGTCGGAAATGCGCGTAAGATGCCACTGGTGTTGCCGGCGTTCACTGTTACTGTACTACGGTAACTGATAAAGCCTCAGCTATGCCGAGCTGGGACCATATTAGCGGCACATATTTGTTGAGTATTTTTTTGTAACTTAGTTTTAGAAACATGTGTGGCATAAAATACTAATGACGAACTCGGTGGTCGAATGGTTAGCAATAGCCACTTAAGACTCCGAGGTCGCGGGTTCGATTCCCACACTTATGTGGGAATCGAACAAACATTTGCGTGCATGAACATGTCTGTTTGTCTTGGTCTGGGTGTTTTATATGTATTAAAAGTATGTATTTACAAAAAAAATGTATTTAAGTACATTTATCAGTTGTCTAGTACCCATAACACAAGCTTTGCGCTTAATTTGGGACTAGATGGAGCCGTGTAAATTATCCAGAAATACTTATCGTTATTTATTTAAATATTTTTCTTTTATTTTTAATTTATACTTGGTTTCAGATACCTATCAACCCTTACAACATCGTGTGAGAAAAGGGGAGTATGTTTGCGGAGACAAAATATGCAAGTTAACGCCAGGCGTCATCCCTAAGGGATGCGACGGGCTGTGCCAATACCCTATCTAGAGATGGGACGGACACAGGTTTCAACACACGAACACGCGGCCAAATGTTTGGCAAAACTTTTACCGAACCGAATAAATATTCCTGGAATTGTGTAACAAATTACACAATGCCATCCAGTCCCAAAACACAATATAAGTAATAGTACTACCCAAACTAAGCAAAGCTCGTATGTACTATGGGTACTAGATAACAACGTATAGTATATTTTGGCGAGCTCGGTGGTCGAATGGTTAGCAATGGCCACTTTGACTCCGAGGTCGCGGGTTCGATTCCCGCACAAGACAAATATTTGCGTGCATGAACATGTTTGTTTGTCTTGGTCTGGGTGTTTTCTATATATTATAAGTATTTATTTACAAAAAAAATGTATTAAAGTACATTTACCATCTGTCTAGTACCCATAACACAAGCTTTGCGCTTAATTTGGGACTAGATGGCGCTGTGTAAATTGTCCAGAAATATTTATTTATAAGTATGTACTTAAATACATTTATTTGTAAATACACATAATTATAAGTGGGGGTCGATGGCGACGTTGCGCAAGCCTGTCTAATCGAAGACGCAAGTTAGGCAATGTTGCCCGTACATGTAGCCTGTCCATTAATGGGTTTATTTATATCGTGCTTCGAAGGGCACGGTAAGCCATCGGTCTCGGCTGTTGTCATTGTTTATGTAGTAGTACGACGCGACATTTGTATGGAGTGCCCGGGGTGTGCTATTTTCTCAAGAATCTATCGATATTTTTGAAGTAAAACTTCTTTACGCACGCTTGACTTGGGGAGTGAGCTGGTGAATGCGTGACGAGAGCGTTACGGGAACGGCGAACGGAAGTTGAGAGGGAGATAGAAGTTAGTAGAGGTAAAGAAGTTTTACTTCAGTCGTGTAGTCTAAAGCAGTGTTCCGCAGTGTTTGCAGAGGCACACTGGTGTACCGTGGTCATTAGTTGGTGTGCCTCGGAAAAATACGGTTATCTCATAAAGCTAAATAGACGAACGGAAGAAAAACTCTTACACAAATAAAAACAGTTTTTTCATTTATGGTGTACCTCTAATAAATTTCGTTTTCCTAGATGTACCTTAAACACAAAAAGTTTGCGGAACACTGGTTTAAAGCACACTCGTTTTTTTTTTTATGATTCCCCTCAGTATAACAAAGCTGTAGGTCACCCTGTATAAATAAAAAACAACAAAACAATATTTTTTAATTATTTATTCTCCTTAACAGCTTTCAAATGAGTTTTCCCCATTTCTTCTGCGACAGCTTGAACGTCTACACGTCCAGTTTTCCGGCTATTATTTATTATAAGTTGAAAGCGAGACATAAGTTAGTAGAGCTAAAGAAGTTTTACTTCAGTCGTGTGCTCTAAAGCACACTCGTTTTTTTTTTATAGTTTCCCCTCAGTATTATCATACATTAGAATTTATTTTATTTTAGAATTTATTTATTTATCCACATACACAATTATCATTACAGGCCTTTCAGCCCAATGCGACAGTGTAGCAAAAACATAATCACATAATTCTATTGGTTCATAGTATCATAAAATTATAATCATAATATTAATAATATAATACATTTTACTGTTATTTTTTAACAAGTCACCTTTGTCATAAAATAATAATTTAAACATTATCAACCCATCCTGTATAGTCTTTATCAACCCATCCTCTATAGTCATTATCAACCCATCCTGTATAGTCATTATCAACCCATCCTGTATAGTCTTTATCAAGCCACCCTCTATAGTCATTATCAACATCAACCCACCGTGTATAGTCTTTATCAATCCACCCTGTATACATAAAAAAAACAAAACAATATTTTTTTATTATTTATTCTCCTTAACATCTTTCAAATGAATTTTCTCCCATTTCTTCTGCGACAGCTTG
Source organism: Hypsopygia costalis (assembly GCA_937001555.2). NCBI lineage: Eukaryota > Metazoa > Arthropoda > Insecta > Lepidoptera > Pyralidae > Hypsopygia > Hypsopygia costalis. Next base: position 18,929,722 of record OW443348.2, read on the forward strand.
AACGTGTTCACGTCCAGTTTGTCGGCTATTATTCGGCCGTACTGCGAGCCGTTGAGGAGGCTGCTCTTGTCTGCGAGTTCGCTCATGATCTTGACCTTTTGTTCGGGTGAGGCGGCTCCGTAGATCTGCTCGAAGGCTCGGGAGCCGCATCTTGACAGCGCAAGAGTTTGGTAGCAACCCTGGAAAAACAATTTATGTTAGCCTTAACCCATTCCATCGTCGTCAACGCTTTCATCCCATTGCTGGGATACAGATCCCCCTCAATGGAAGGGGTTTAGAGCTCCACCACGCTGCTCAACTGCGGGTTGGCGGAGACCAGTGTTTGCAAGCCGCCCAGGCTTGGCTTAACGACTGTCATCTAATGACAATAACCGGGACCGACGGCTTAACGTGCCCTCTGAGACACGGAGGAGCTCGAGTTAAATAAACCTCGTCGGTAGTATTTCTAAAACCGTTCTTACAACACCAGGGGCCATCCATAAATTATGTCACACGATATTCATGACTTTTTGACCCCTCCCCCCGTTCTTGTCACAGCTGGTCACATTTGTGAGACTCCCCCCTCCCTAGTGTGACGTCACATATGTTGTAATTTTACATCTAGAGTTGCAAATGTTAAGTTTTTCGTTAATAGTTCAAAGTTCGTGTTTTAACTCTTAGATTATAATAGATTTTGAAATGTTACGTCTTGTCACACTATGTCACACTTCGTCGACCCCCTCCCTCCCCTTAACGTGTGACGTAATTTATGGATGGCCCCTAAGCGCCCTTTGAGAAACGAGATAGTCCCAAAATGGACGTGTTTATTCCATGCAATCACCATCGCCCATGGAGATCAGCAACACCAAGGGATCGTCGACCCGTTGCCAGCCTTTCTTCCTTTCTGGTGACCTCACTCACTCGCAGGAACACAACAACCCTCAAGAGATTTGTTATTTGGGTGCTCTGTGAGGTGAAGGTACTTCCCCTGTCGGACAGCTTAAAAAATATACTAAGACCTACTTCTCTTCGCCAGAGCCTGGTTTGTCAGACAGCAGTGCACCACGTGCAGGTGAAGTTGGCTTTGGTTCAAAGATGTTGATGAACCACTTACACCCCAAGTGCCTGGGGAAGGACTGTTGGGACCTCGCAGAATACCGCAGCCAAATAACAATGCCCTTGAGGGTTGTTGTATTCTTGCGAGTGAGTGATGTCACTAGAAAGGGAAGAGTTGCTGCGATGGCGGAGCGCGAGTGATATTTCATGTTGGGAGCGTTAGAGGGGTTAACGCTTTGTCCTGTCAATGAGGGTCTTTTGGCAGCACTGTAGCGTAGGGTCCAATCATTTGTCATAGCATCTTGTCAAATGTCAAATGTCTTATTGACGTCTTGTGTTGTCTTGTCGTCTTAAAGTTTCACTGTCAAAAAATTCAGTACATTTTACCTACCTAGCGACATCTAATGTCAGAAAAAATATCAAACATCCCCATTCTGTACTAATGCTGTACCCACCATGGAACCACGGCATGCGAAAGGTTGATATGGCCACAATAACTTCTTCACATCGGGTGGGCCGTATGCTTGTCTGGCACCCGAAAAAGCGATTTTGGCAGACCAAAACGTACCAAAGTCCCTTGTCTACCCAGGCCGGCTTTTGAAACGTGTGAAAATACACCTCCCCTGTACTAGGTGGGATACTTAATAGGTATTATTTAGTAGTGTAATACTTATTAGGTAGATGGCGCCACACTGCGACTTCACAGCAGTAAATATATAAAATGCAAAAAATCCGGAACGAAGAAATTCGACAGAGAACATAACCTTTAGAGTTTGCAAGCTGAAGTGGCAATGGGCCGGTCACATCTGCCGAGTAAGTGACGGCAGATGGGGGAGGAAGGTATAGTGGAGGCCGTGCGTAGGATGACGAAGCGTTGGGCGCCCTCCTTCTAGATGGCCCGATGACCTTAAAAAAGCGGCTGGAAGCGGATGGATGCGGGAGGCGGAGGATGGTATTAGATGGAAAGCATTGGGGAAGGCATATATCCAGCAATGGGTAGATACAGGCTGATGATCATGATGATGTCACAATTAAAGACCTCGACATGCTTGAGGTTTGTGTCGAAAAAAAAATTTAAATCGATCATGTCCTTGAGGAATGATCATCGAATACATTTTCCATTGAAATCAATGGAAAACATACACTCAGCGAATGTACTCGCTCCACTGAACTTGGATTTCGGCCCCGTGGGCTAGAATCCGGCCTAGTTACAATATTCTGGCAAGTTGGCTGAAATCAACTTTTTTTATACTACGTCGGGTGGCAGACAAGCATACGGCCCGCCTGATGTGAAGCGGTTACCATATTAACGCTCGCAACATAAAATATCGCTCGCGTGCCGCCACTCGCGCTGCCAACGTAGCATCTCCTTCCTTTCTGGTGACCTCACTCACTCTCAGGAACACAACAACCCTCAAGGGAATTGTTATTTGGCTGCGGTATTCTGTGAGGTGGAGGTACATTCCCCAGTCGGGTAGCTTACAATTACGCTCCCTACCTCTCTTCTTATATCAACTATGTAAATAAATACTGAAAAGTTAGTTAGCTTACTTTCAGTTTCCACAGCATCTTGTCCCTCGCCTTGACGCCCACGCACGGGCTCCTGCAGAAGGCGTCTGCCACGTGACAACCCTTGGGGTCATTGAACATCACCACCAACTCCTCAGGAGTCAGCTCCAATAGACTGTTCACCGCTTTTGCTGGACGCTGGAACCAAATACAACATTTTACCCGACTGACGAAGGAGGGTTATGTTTTTCGACTGTACGAGTATATATATATAAATAAATCCCTATTTCCCTTGGTCAAGGCATCACGCATGAACGGCTGGACCGATTTTGATATTTCTATTTATGTTGAATTTGTTATTGTCAAGAGAATGTTCTTATGAAAGAAAAAAATATGAAAATTGCGCGAAAATTTAAAAATTTAAGAAAAGGTCGCGGGTACGATTCGCGCACAAGACAAACATTTGTGTGTGTATTTAAGTACATTTATCAGTTGTCTAGTACCCATAACACAAGCTTTGCGCTTAATTTGGGACTAGATGGCGCTGTTGTGTGAAAAAAAAAATTAATAAAAATATTTCCGGACAATTTATGTCCAGAAATATTTTTATTAAATTTTTTTTTAAAACTATTTCTGGACAATTTACACAGCGCCATCTAGTCCCAAATTATGCGCAAAGCTAGTGTTATGGGTACTAGATAACTGATAAATGTACTTTAATACATTTTTATTTATAAATACATACTTATAAATAAATAAATATTGTCAGACAAATTACACAGCGCCATCTAGCCCCAAAGTAAGCGAAGCTTTTGTTATGGGTACTAGACAACTGATAAACATAAGTAAATACACTTTTATTTTTTATAAATACATACTTATGATACATGGAAAATACCCAGACTAAGACAAACAGACATGTTCATGCACACAAATGTTTGTCCTATGTGGGAATCGAACCCACGAGCGTTGGTGTCGAAGCCGCGTCATTGACCGCTACGCCACCGAGCTCGTCAATTATAATACATAGTAAACACCCAGACCAACACAAACAGACATGTTCATGCACACAAATGTTTGTCTTGTGCGGGAATCGAACCCGCGACCTCGGAGTCAAAGTGGCCATTGCTAACCATTCGACCACCGAGCTCAAAATTATTATTTACTTAATTTAACATATAGGTAGCCCACCTGGAATTCTAGGATGCACTGCAGCACGATGGAGCCGTAGATGTTGATGAAGTACTCCTTCTCCGAGAAGTCCACGCGCTCCGACGGCAGCATGCGGAGACACAGCACGGAGAAGTACTTGTGGTGCTCGGGAGACGTGCAGTTCAGAGCTGCTTCTAGAATCTGGACAAGAAGTTACCGGATAGAAAATGCGTAAGACGGAGGCGGCGCGGCATAGGAGAGGAAGTAATATCCCCCTCTCTTTCTACCGCGCGGCGAAAATGTATGCCTGTTCCTGCTGTTTATTTTTAATGTAATAAATTGACATGTTTGTGTACGATAGCGCAATAAATGAATATTGTATTTTACCACATAAATGATAGTACTTTTATACTGATAAATAAAGCAATTCGTGCGAAATTATTCCCTAACCATTCCAAAATATTCATATAAGTTAATGTTCAAGTTTTCACTTCTGCCGGCACTTCCTAACTAACTCGAAGAACTAACGTGTCCATCCTCAAAGAACTTGGTATAAAGCAGAGGCTTTCGTCGATTTTACAACTACGAATCCTCAAGTTCTTTGGACACATCAGCAGAAATCCTGACGATATCATCAACAGAGGAGTTTAGAGGAGTTGTTTGATGTGATACCCACGGCCTCCTTCTACAGTCGCACCGCTCGCCATCGACAGGGAATTCAACCTCACACATTGGAGCCTACGTGGTCGCGTACCGTGCGGTTCCAGAGAAAACTGCCTGTCGAGGTAATTGCTCAGGAGACTACAGTATGGGGTGCTTCAAAAAGGGCGTGAAGAGGTTGTTACAGAGTCGTCAGAACGCGTGTGATGCCCCCGGTGTTACAGGCGTTCACAGGCTACGGTTACTGTAGCCTGTGAACGCCTGTAACACCGGGTCATTGTCAATCTTTTATCTCATTCGTTCCGCATACATCCGTCCCTATTTTTTACCGTTAATATGGCTACGGTAACCGCTTTCATCAGGCGGCCCGTAAGCTTGTTTGTCACTTTAGTGGTATACAAAAAACCAGATTGCACCTTGTCACTGGATTCAGATGCGAGCTGGATGAGGATTGTTGACCATTTCTGACTGACAGACGGAATAGAACCTTCAAGTCTAAGAGACATTTCACGCAAAGGCATAACAGACCACGTCTGTTTTTAGGGTTCCGAACCTCAAAAGGAAAAACGGAACCCTTATAAGATCACTTTGTTGTCCGTCTGTCTGTCTGTCTGTCTGTCTGTCTGTCTGTCTGTCTGTCTGTGTGTCTGTCTGTCTGTCTGTCTGTCTGTCTGTCTGTCTGTCTGTCTGTCTGTCTGTCTGTCTGTCTGTCAAGAATTTCTATGTCGAGAATGCGTGGAGGTATCAAGCTGAAATTTGAACTGTATACTCAGGTCTACGGTCCCATGAAGTTAAAAAAAAATCAAACTGCTAAGTTTACGTAGAAAAAAGTTACGGCCGTTTATTCAGCAAAAAACGCATATTTCGACACACTCAAGGGAATCAAAACCTATAGGGTACTTCACGTTGACCTAGAACTATGAAATTTGGCAAGTAACATCGTTATAGACTACAAGTACAGGAATAAATCTCAAAACTATACATTTGTAAATAGATCTTAAAAAATAGGGGGTCTATATTTTTTAAAGGGTGTCGAAATTTCAAATTGAAACTACTAGTTCAAATGGGGTATCATATTATTATGAAAGGGCTTGATGCAAACTATATTTTATTTATTTTTTTCGACGCATTATTTCTTATTTATAATGAAAAATATCAAATTTAATAATGATACTACGTACCTACGGAACCCTCGGTGGGCGAGTCCGACTCGCACTTGTCCGGTTTTTTTTTTATACTCCGTCGGGTCGCAGACAATCATACAGCCCACTTGATGTAAAGCGGTTACCTGCCTAATATGGCTACTATTAACGCTCGCAACATGAAGGATATCAACAATTACAGACCTATCTCTGTACTCCCTGTCATTTCTAAAATCCTAGAAAAAATAATTAACTCTCGTTTACTTAAATTCCTTAAAACTTACGACATTCTCTCTAACTCACAATACGGGTTCCGTCAGGGTATCAGCACCGAAGATGCTATAATAGATATAACAAATGATATCACTACATTGTTGGATGATAAAAAGAAAGCCTTATGCATTTTTCTGGACCTCAAAAAGGCTTTTGATACCGTTTTCATTCCCACGCTTCTATTTAAACTTGATGCAATTGGCATTCGTGCGAGCCACGAATCTACTCAAAGACTACCTACGTAATAGAACTCAACGGGTAAAGATCAATAACGGCATATTCAGTGCTGATACAATTAATTCTAACTTTGGCGTTCCGCAGGGAAGTGTCCTTGGGCCAACATTATTCCTGGTATATATACCATATTAAAAAAATTAAAGCTAAACTATGTAGTTTCTCTTACGCATTAAGAGAACTACGTCAAGCTACAGACGTTAATACCGCCATATCAGCATACCACGCCTATGCCGCCTCATGGTTAACATACGGGATCATACTCTGGGGTAACAGTGTGGATGTGGGAGAACTCTTTACTGTCCAAAAAAGATGCATTAGAGTCCTCGCTAATATAAAAGCTCCCGACATCTATACACCTAACTTTCACAAACCTTATTTTGTTAAATATAAAATACTGTCTGTAACATCCCTATACATTCTAGAGATATGTAAATTTGTTAAAAAATATCCCGACTTCTTTACAAAAGCAGTCAATAGATCACGTAAAGTTAGAAAGCAGTTCAGACACAAGCTAATAAAACCAAAATCAAATCTTGCTATGCATAGTTCTAGCCCTAATTCGATGGCCGTCGAAATATTTAACAAATTGCCAAATAAAATAAAAGATATTGACCAAGGAGCAAGCTTCATTAAAAAATTAAAGACCTTACTAGTTGCCAAATGTTATTATACTCTTGACGAATTTTTAAATGACAAATTAGATGACATATAATAAACCGTTCCGTACACTTCAGACTGTTGCCATACCCTTATAGGGTCATAATATGTAATAACTTTAAACTAACATGTATTTTAAGATCGACATGTACCTACATATTATATGCAATAAAGATATTGAGTATTGAGTATATTAATGACCTAACTAATCTAAATTTATCAAAAGGAAAAGTCTTCTCATTTGCCGACGATACTGCCTTACTATTCCATGGCAATAATTGGCAGGAAGTATTTAAAACAGCGGAGGTAGGTTTACACGAGGTTATCAAATGGTTGAACTTTAATTTACTCACCTTAAATACAACAAAAACTAATTTTATCCCTTTTTCCATCCGAAATTCCCAACAACCTGATCAGAGCTTACGTATATCTGCTCACTATTGCAATTATTCTGATAATATATCCTATCCCATAGGCTGTGATTGTCTTTCCTTGGACAGGCTGAATGCTACCAAATATCTTGGTATCATCCTGGATAGAAATCTTTCTTGGTATCCACATCTTGAACAAGTGGGGAACAGAGCTAGGAAACTCATTTGGATTTTTAGATACTTACGAGATATCACAGACACACAACTCATTACCTACATCTATAAATCACTAGTACAATCTATTTTACTTTATTGTATACCGATTTGGGGAAACTCACATAAAACTAAATTTATAACTATAGAGCGAGCACAAAGATTCATCCTTAAAGTTATGTTGAAGAAAAAGAAACTATACAGAACTGAAAAATTATATGCTGAAGCAAAAGTCTTAACTGTAAGAAAATTATATATTTTACAAACCATACTCAAAACACACAAAAACGTAAAGATAGACCCAGACAAACTAAAAAAACGCAACCAATACTCAGTGATAAACTATAAACGCAGCCACACAGCATTCGCCGACAAACAATTTTGTCACCAATCCAGTAAACTATATAATAAAATTAACCAAGAACTAAGGATTTATACCCAGACCCTTACACAATGTAAAAGCACAATTTCTACATATTTAATCCCATTAACATACGAACAAACTGAAAACCTGTTAAAGTCCACATTCCGTCAATCTGCCGTAACGACCTAGCGAAATTTATTTACTTATTTATCTTCTTTTATTACATATTATAACACTAACACTCACACTACACATACATATTGTATCACGAACATACAACTACACACTTTATATAAGTATAAATGTTAAGGAGATACGTTTTTAGAATTAGATTATAATAAGACTGTATAACCATAAAGTTTGTGAAATATTTTTACCTTCAATTAGTTTTGTATTACAAGATTAAAATTGCCACGGAGAAGAGGGGGACTCCTCTAATACAGGTTATTTTAACTTAACAGAGGAGATCCCAAATCATTGTAAACCAAACTTGTAATTACCAATAAACTGAATTTGAATTTGAATTTGAACAATCGCTCAAGCGCCACAACCCCCGCTGCCAACGCAACAACTCCTTCCTTTCTTTCTGGTGACCTTACTCACTCGCACCAACACAACAGCCCCCACGGGAATTGTTATTTGTTATTGTTATCTGTGAGGCGGAGGTACATTCCCCAGTCGGGTAGCTTACAATTACGCTCCCTACCTCTTTTGTCGATAATCCCCATCGTCCAACATAAATAAATACAAGTCAATGTCCGCCCTAAAGAAAAAGAAAAAGCTACGACCGCCATTTTACACCAGTCGGATCTTACGACCCACATTCAAGCTTATGCTTGGTTGCCACCCGGCGTGATCTCAAATAAACAAGCCTCTTGGTCGTCTCTGAAACTTAAAGTTCCAACTTACATTGAGGAACTGCATCTGTTTGGTTTTGATCCTAACGCAGGCCTTGGCGATCGCGACGATCACGCCGCTGTTGCCGCTCGCGAGCACCGCGCCGAACTTGTCGGACAACTCATCGAACATCGGCTCGAACTGGAACCAACCCAACATCATACGTTTAAACTAAATCTGTTTTTAGGGTTCCGTACCTCAAAAGGAAAAACGGAACCCTTATAAGATCACTTTGTTGTCCGTCTGTCTGTCTGTCAAGACCCTCTAAGTCGAGAATGCGTGGAGGTATCAAGCTGAAATTTGAACTGTATGTATATTCAGGTAGGCGGTCCCATGAAGTTGTAAAAAATCAAACTGCTAAGTTTACGTAAAAAAAAAAGATACGGCCGTTCCGTTTATTCAGCAAAAAACGCATATTTCGACATATTCTCAAGGGAATAAAAACTCATAGGGTACTTCCCGTTGACCTAGAAGTATGAAATTTAAACAAGTTTTGCAAGTAACATCGTTATAGACTACAAGTACAAGAATAGAAGCTTGTTGCCATTATCAATATTGAGCAAAAAAAATCACGTTTGTTGTATGGGAGCCCCCTTAAAAAAATATTTTATTCTGTTTTTTAGTATTTGTTCTTATAGCGGTAACAGAAATACATCATCTGTGAAAACTTCAACTGGCTAACTATCACGGTTCATGAGATACAGCCTGGTGACAGACGGACGGACGGACGGACAGCAGGACCTCAGTAATAGGGTCCCGTTTTACCCTTTGGGTACGAAACCCTAAAAATAAAAATATATTGTAGATCTCACCTCTTCTTTAATCCGACAGTTATCTATCAGCCTCTGCACTGTGAAGTTCAGCATAGGCTTGGTAGCGAGCTGCCCGATACGGTTGATAAAGCACCGAGCGTATATCTGAGTGAATATTTTCTTTTTGGCTACAAATAATGCCGCTTCCAATAATCTGAAATATCAGAAATTTTAATAAAAACCGAACATAATAGGCTATTTGACTAACATTTTTTTGGGTTTGATATGCAGGGACGTCTCCATAATATAACCATAGGTGAAAGAATTACTTCAATAGCACAAAAATCTCTCGAGATATTGTAATTTCAAAATCTCAATTTTTAGACTGCCCCAAAACGCTCCATACAAAAGACTACCGAATTATGACGTCACAGGTTTGTATTTTGTATGCATCAAGTCAGAAATTTGTACGACAGCTATGTTAAATATTACGTTTATGTGATTAGTATCATAATAAAAGTTATAGCATTTTTTATAGCTTCTCCAATGATAATATTATTTTTTAATAATTTCTTACTTTTAAAATGGACTTTCCCGCCAAACTTTGATCGACGCTAAAAAAAGTCTGACTGAAGATATTAGAATGAAAGTTTGCAGACCTTTATAGTTTTGTGTATTATACGATATTGTTAAATAATTTATACAATTTTTAAACATTGGAAAATAGCCTATTGTGGAGTTATGATTAAGAGTTGATGATGATGATGAGCTCGGTGGTCGAATGGCTAGCAATGGCTACATTGACTCTCAGGTCACGGGTTCAATCTTCACACAAGACAAACATTTGTGTGCATGAACATGTCTGTTTATCTTGGTACTGGTTGTTTTCTATATATTATAAGTATGTATTTAAAAAAAAAATATTTAAGTAAATTTATCAGTTGACTAGTACCCATAGTACAAGCTTTGAGCTTAATTTGGGACTAGATGGCGCCCTGTAAATAGTCCAGAAATATTTAAAAATATTTATGTTCACACGATACAATTCATATTTATTTTTTCACTAATCTATTCATTTATTCACAAAGCTATGTGAAAAAATTATATAATAAAATAAATAGTAGCAGGGGCTGGGAAAGTACACTCAAAGTCACAAATGTGATCTCTCATGGATTGTAGTGTTCCTATAAGTGAGTAAAGGTACCAAACATATAGAGATACTGTGTTAGTAGGGGGGATGCCAAAAAAACTCATTCTTACTTACCTTACAGAAGCTTCTTTCTCAAAAACTGGTGGCAAGTTCCCATCATCGCTAGCCTCATTTCCTGTCACTGCATTTCCATCATCATCAACATCAATCTTGTTTTTTTTCTCATCTGTACCAGACGAAACCCAATTTTCTGGAGCAAAACTCTCATCTAGCAACTTCCTAACTAAGTTCTTAGTTAAATGTTTATCAACATTTTTAATAGCAAACAACAGTACTTGTAGCAACGCAGAAGTTAAATTCTCGAACGGTAAATCTTTAAACTGCGGCCATGAAATTAACCGATTAACAAACTCTTTAACTAACTCTTTGAATTCTTCCGGTACATTCTTGTACTCCATTTTTGTCAAATGTGGAGGAATACCTTTATCTTCTTGTACCGTATCTTTAAAGAGATTAACTTTTGGCTTTTCACCGGGCAGAAGAGTTATTCCACTTAAGCATTTAATAACACTTCGCAATATATGATTAGCATATGAATTCCATATGAAGTCTTCCAAATTATTAAGCGCATATTTAGAGATTTTTATCATAAAATCGTGACATTTTTGTATATGTTCATCACTATATTTCTGCTTGGACTTTGATTTCTTTTTCTTTTTCTTAGGTTCTTCATCTAATTCCTCATCCGTCTGTAAGTTCTCTGTAGCTCGACTACAAGCAACTTTTAATATCGTCTCTACGACATGGCTACTGAAGTTATCTGAACATAGAGTACGTAGTTCTGGATTTATTATTTCAATGAACCGCTCAAAGTCCTCTGATGACGAGTACGGTAAGAGGATTTCAATGACTCTGGAACCGAGCTGGTTGCCAATGATGGTAAGCTCATCTCCTTTTGTCCTTTCAAGTACATTGTTGATGAGAGATACTAAAAAAATTTAATAATCTATAAATATTTTATTAAAAGAATTTTATTTACAAACTTGCTGACCAGGCAGATTTGTCCTGCCTTCTTACAATGAATATTAAACTTGAAATGGTTTTGCGCAATCTATCAAATGGCTGACAGTTCTGTCAAATAACATAAAGTTATATTAGAAAAGTTAATATGCTCAGTCTGTTTTGTTAAATTTTGTAATTTACCTTGCAATTTTTTTTTCTTACATAAGAACTTTCTCCTGATAAAAAGAAATGCAACATAAAAATAATTAGCGAGATTGGTCCAGCCGTTCACGTGTGAATATGAACAAGGTACATCGTCTTCTGACACACCAACTCACTTGCTATACAACTCACCATAGCCAATTTTGTGAAACGTTTGAATCGCTCCGATGTGCTAGAGTTGAGCACTCTTGTCGACTGACTCATTAAACAAGTAGCTAAATTTTAAAGAGGAGTTGCTATCGGGAATTACCTCTCCCCGATAATAATAACAGTGCATTTGCACGCTGCTGACTGACAAACGAAGCTCTGGCGAACAGAGAGGTAGAGAGCGTAATTGTAAGCTACTCACAAGGGAATGTACCTCCACCTCACAGAATACCGCAGCCACATAACAATTCTCTTGAGGGTTGTTGTGTTCCTGCGAGTGACTTAGGTCACTAAAAAGGAAGGAGATGCTGCACTGGCAGCGGGGGTGGCAGCAAGCAATCAATATTTTATGTTGTGAGCGAGATCCATATTAACCGCTTCACATCATGTGGGCCGTATGCTTGTCTGCCACCTGACATAGTATAAAAAAATACAAAAAGAATTAAAAAAAAAATAAGTGGAATAATACAAGTGATTTTAATATGTAATACAGAAATTTATAATTATTTAAGCTACACTGCACATAGTATAAACTTGCTTTTTAAAAGTTGTTGAAGACATGATAGGAAATGCAATACAATAGTGATGCCAGAGCTGTTAAAATGATTCATAGGTTATAAGAATTATTTAGCATAGACTGCATGAGTCTTTCACCTCTTTGATATAAAAAAAAATTAACAGGTACATATTAAAAATATATTTTATTGGGTTTTAATACAGAGCGCGGCTGATCATTAAATGTACATAAATAAATACACAAGTCTAAGAACTATAAAGTTGTAAGGAATATTAGAAGTATTGTGCCACTTACCTCTCTCTTCATCGTCTGTAATTCCCTCCTTCATAGCACTTAAAATACCGACAAAATATTGATAAAGCTCATGTGTCATTTGAGTGCCTCGGCCTGTTTGACCTTTATTACCATATTTCTTAGCATTTCTGAGAAAATCTATCTTCTTTTTTCTCACTCGTTTTTTGTTAGGGTTATTTACAGTTGTATCTTCACTCATGTTATTTGTTTTAGTCAATATTTACGATTAAATCGGATAAAGCAGGTGGGCTTGTAATGAACTTTTTTAGGTTAAATGTCAAATAGTAAGCAAATTCTGTCATGCTTGGAGGTAAACAAACGAAACGAATGATAAAAAAAATATTAAAATTGAAATCTACATTCTTATCATTGTTTCATTGGCGATCACTTGAATCGAAGATTATATCACCATTATCAAGTAATTATGTACAATTTCATCATCCCGGCTTCGGGAATATCGTTATGAATGCATTACTTAAAATTTTACTGCCCTTTTCATGATTTCTTGGAATAACTTTGCAGCGGCGATTTAAACAGTTTTAATCGAAGTCCACAAATTTTATCCATCCACAAACTAGCAGATCCTGTCGATAATTTTCGCAATTTCTCTAGCGCTGCGAATATGATGATGAAATAATACAAAACTTGAAAATGGCAAAGATAAAATTCGAATGAAGAGTGGTCGCCAGAAATAATAAAAAGAAGGATTATTTAGCGGGAACTTGTAAAAGAAGGTTGTTTAAAGTTCTATAGAGCTCCTATTCTTTATTATTATGACTTCACATAGAGTCAGTGTAAGCTGCAAGGGATCATTAAGAGTCCGTATCTAAAATTCCACAATTTTTGTAAAAAAAATGCTCAACTTTTACCTTTGTTTTCTAGAAAGTATACATACTGCACCGTATTTGAGATTTTAGTGTATATTCCATTCCAATTCGCACGAAAGAAACTAATTATTCTGTTTGTTTAATATGTACATTAATTTAGATATATTCACCTCGATTTAATAACAGTTTTTTCGAATTTGATGAACAGTATTCAAACAATGGCCCTATTTCTAAAGATATTGTTAAGGAAACTTTGAAAAAATACCAAATAATTTTTTATACGTTATATAAATTTGCTGAGAAAAAAAAATAACACAGGCAAATTTTCGAGAAGTCTTGGGGTGTAAGAGGCTCATCAACATCTTTGAACCTAAGCTAACTTCACCTGCACGCGGTGCACCCTGCTGACTGACAAACGATGCTCTGGCGAAAAGAGAGGTAGGGAGCGTAATTGTAAGCTACCCGACTGGGGAATGTACCTCCGCCCCACAGAATATCACAGCCAAATAACAATTCCTTTGAGGGTTGTTGTGTTCCTGCGAGTGAGTGAGGTCACCAGAAGGGAAGGAGATACTGCGATAGCAGTGGGGGTGTCGGCGCGCGAGCAATATTTTATGTTGGCTACGGTAACCGCTCCACATCAGGCGGGCCGTATGCTTGTCTGCCACCCGACGTAGTATAATAAAAAGTTAAAAAAAACGATGGCTATCTTAGCTATCTAGAGAAATATATTATAATAAAAAAAAAACCTAAAAAAATGTGAGAGACAATTAATGTGCAAAACAAGAAAATATCATTATTGCTGGTCTTCGAAAAAATAATCTAATAGGTACTTACTAATAAGAAAACTAATAAAAATTATATTTTCATGATTTGCACATAGCCCTACACATCAGGTAGTAACTGCTTCATATTGGGTGAGCTCTATGCTTGTTCGCCCAGTTCGCCACCCGACATAACAAAAAAAAAACAATATTAGCGTCTTGTCAGTCTTGTGCGATAGAAATGCCTACGTAAGTAGTACAGTTGTACCTTTTTTATTTTATATCGTGGCAAATAAGCATACGGCCTGTCTAATAGAGAGCAGTTACCGTAGTAGCCTATAGTGCAGCGTTTCCTAACCTTTTCAATGGTGGTACCCCTATGACCAATAAAGGAAACTAATTTTACCCCCCTCCTTAGATTAGATTTTATTGGCTTGTACTAATTTGTTATCTTATAGCAGCTTGATTACCCTTACAGAATTCCTATTTTACCCCTGAGGGGGTAATTACCCCTAGGTTCGGAACCAAGGCTATAGTGCAACACCCAGAGGCATTTTTTACTCGCGCATTGCCGACTCTGTAAAAATTTCTACACACCCTTTTTGAAGAATCCCATGCGGTAGTCTATCGGGAAAACCTCGACAAGCGTGGGAGGAATTCCCAGCAGACGGAGAACGGTATGATTGTATCAAGAAGTTGTTGGCAAAAATTAAGGGTCATAATACATTTTGACAGTGATTTTTGCGTAAAATGGCCAATTTCGGCGTTCTCGATCTCGGAAACAAAAATACATTAACACTGTTGACTTATTGAATAGTACAGAATAGCTATTGGCGTAGTACATAACGGCCTCGCTTTTTGTAAATTTTGCTTAACTTTTCAAATAAACCCAAAATTACAGAGAAAGATTTTCATAAAATGCGCGCATTCACTATTTTGAGCTCCTGGATTGTACTACTGTTCCAAACAAATGAAATAAAAAAAATAGAATGTTATTTGTTATATAGTCGTATAGTACATAGCGGCCACGGAGTTTTGAAATGTCATTGATTTAATATAGAAAAAAAACATTCTTTTAACCAAAAAAACTTCGAATATCGCTCTAAGTAAACTGTTAATTTCTCGAATAAACGATAATATTATTAAGAAAAATTTATACGAGAATAATTGTTACTTCATGATGAATAAACTTTGTCTCCGAAGTTACTCGCGGCGTGATGCCCTATAACACTTCCACCCCTGGGGCATACAGCATTATTAAGTATATATGTAAATAAATATTATAAAAAAAATATCAAACACAATTGTAAAAGATTGTTACGGAATAAATATTGATTGATTGATTGATCGCCTATGCTGAAGTCGTTTACGATCGGATTTTTTGATTGTGACATTGTTACCGTAACCGACACCGGTATATTTGGTGCGGTATCCCGAAATACACGTACGAGAATTATAAAAAGGGAATGCTTTCAGTAGTGCAAAATATTTCCTGACTATTCAAAAAACTCACACGTAATTGTTGAAGTTTTCACTTCTGTCGACACCCCCGGAGTGTTACTGTTTTTTTTTCTAAATGCATATTTTAATGTTGCAATACCATAAAAGGTATAGCCACACCTCTTTGTTTTTATGTTTTACTGAATACTTAGGAAAAAACGCTAGCAGGAGTCCCAGCTATACGTACTATATAGTTGTAGGTACGTTCGTGTGGCATCGTAAGGCTGCGCCTGCTGCTGCTGAAAAGCGTTTTCAGAAAAGCAACTGGAATGTCCATAATTGTGGTTTTTATCATCTAAGTTTAAAATTAACTCGATAAGTTTTTATACCATCAAAACAATTCTTTCACTTATAAGTAATTACCTATATTACTATGATGGTGTCCATAAACAATCAGCAGAAAAAAATGCGCATTGTACTCTATTGTATTATAATCAGTGTAATTATTACCACAGTCTATGGAATAGTTCTATGTATCATTAGGTTTAAGTACTAACTTCGTAAGTACCTTGCCCAAAATAATGAGACATTAAAATACCTCATAATACCGCACTGCAATGTAGTGTGACGTCAACCTAAATGTAAATAGCTGTAAATCACAATGCTTTTAGTTCGAAATTCAAACAATGTAAAGCTGGCATGAATACTAATATATTCCCCGGGATCGTTCCTATCAATGAATTATCATATGATAAACATGCGAGCTGTGGTAACAGCAAAGCGATCAAATTGGAAAAGCTACGATAAAGATAAAAGTATAGTTCTCTCTGTTTGACACGGGTGAGCATCGAGTGCAACCACGAGCAACCAACCAAACTAGTTTGTAGCCGGGCGGCGCGGGCGCTACAGCGCGCATTCGTTGTTTCATTAGTTAAAATCAGTGATGCACCTCTAAAAGACCTAATTTCAAACTGAGAATTATCTTTGCCGGGATTTTTTAAATATAGAATACAAATAAAAAATGCATAGATTAAATTAAAAATTCGGATACATTGACAAAAGATAATATTTCTTTGCAGAACTGAAACGTATTTTTTGTTGTTTATTGTCTGAACTTCAAGGAACTGTTGTTGTTCGTGTCTGGGTGCAGTGCGTGCTAATTAGATAGGTAGGTTTAATTAATGCACGCCGTCCGTTGAGAAGTGGCGGGACAAGTTGGGAAATGCCTGGGAAGGCGTTGACCGCACGCGTCTCGGTGACAATCTCGTTTATTGTATGCTTTCTTGTTTGGCATGAAAATGTATTTAAAAGCACTTCCTTTTTTCAACTATTTAATTTGAAGCACGTGGTTTGCAAGTTTTTGAAAATCTAAAAAAATATTGCACTTATATAAAACAGCAAACACGCATACGGTCAGTCTGATTTTAAGCAGTAACTGTAGCCTATAGACGCTTGCAATATAAGAAGTCTGTGTCACTGGCAACGCAACACCTTCTCCCGAACTTTTTGCTTACCTTACTCACTCGCAAGAACCCAACCCCTTAGGTATTTGATTGGCGTCTTCTATCCCTAAGTCTCTAATTGAGAGATGCCATTCTTCGTTCATAGTTTAGTGTGAAAATTTACAGGGGCGGGATGCACCACGTGTAGGTTGGTTTTAACTTTAACTGTAATGGTGAGGTTTTCAGGCAAAAATAGCTCACTACCATAAAATACTTTATTAATTAAATTAATCGAAACTATTTTCGATCTCAGCGAAGATCTTCATCAGGAATGTCTAGACGCGACGTCCCTCTCTCTATCGCGACGAACACACCTCACGTTCACTATTTTCTTTAGAGTCAACATTTACACGTGCACATAGTGCACGCCACAGATCAGCAATCAAGCTCTGGCGAAAGAGAAGTATAATAGAACATCTATATTTACATAAGCGACGATCGTCTAGGGAAGTGCCTCAACCTTTCAGTACGCAGCGAAGTAGATTTTTCCTCGAAAGCAAAATATTTTTCTGCAAGTGAATGAAGGGAAATGCTGTGTTAGGAGCAAGTGTTGCAGGCTTAAAGAGGGTTTTACCTACGAAGCTACAGTAGAAGCTCAAATCAGGCAATTCATACGTCTGTGATTAATGTTAGTTTAATTTATCAATTTGTTATCTCAAATTACTTGAACATCAGGCTTCCTATTAGGCGAGTCGTATGCTTGTCTGCCACCCGAAGTAGTATAAAAAATACAGTATGTTTTTTACATACTGAATACATTTTTGTGACCACCTCTTAAAACCTTGACATTCAATGATAGAATTTTGACACTTATTCGAACGGTTTGGAAGAAGAAGACGTTTGTTTTGGCGCCAAAATTCCGGCAATGAAATTTTTACTAATCTATGTTATGTATGTACTCAGTGACACTCGCGTTAATACGAATCTAACGACACGTATCATTTATCAAAAATCAGTTCAGCCATTCAGTAGCTACGAGGAAAGATCAAAGTCAAAGATATCAGTCAGAGTCAAAGATACATACGAGTGCTGCCTCTGTTTTTCCTAATGTCTATAGCCTGCGATATGTGCATATTGTCAGGTGGATCGTAATCTAAAAAAAACATACAGGTGTACAAAAATTGCTTGAGAGTGCACAGGAGGTCCAAACTATGTAAACTACTTTATATTCTATCATCATGTGACATTGCTCTATCAGTCTATATAAAATTTCATTAGATTAAACCAATATACAAGGTACGCCTTGTATAATGGTTTAATCTGCGTATACGTTTAGCTATCGTTTCCTTAATCCTGACCATTCCTATACAGAACAACAACATACCAACTCTCCTTTTCAGCTTCGACCCAATCGGTAACTCCTAAAAAACTAAAACCTAATGCATGGAACTACGACATCTACGATTTTGACGTGAATATGTCTTCAAAATTGCTCCCATAAGCAGGCAATTAAAAAAAACGAATGATAACAAAATCGGCCGATACAGTTTGGTGTTGCAGCTATATAACTATCATCTCCGTCCAAAATTCAATCACACCACTGGATAGATGAAGGATCAAAGAATTTATTACGCTAAGTAAAGACTTTAGAACATGGAGTGCGGGGGAGGGGCAAGCGCTGCCATTTTGAGATAATTTTAGTGTATATAACTTATTCGCGTACAACACACGACCGTATCCATGACCCATTTTTTTCATGACATGATGATATGAAAAAAATGTGGTGTGGCAACACCCCATTTTTTTCCCTAGCATAATGTGTGCACCTTAAAGGTACATGTCTCCAATATGGCGCTCGGTTCAAATTTCCGTATGTATAGACTCTACTCTTTAAACCTAACAAATTTTAGGTATTAAAGACGCAAGTCACTATAAAATTAGGCAAATTACATAACAACATGATACATCAAAAGACATTGTTGTTATTTCAACGAAGTCATCATTACTTAACGATATTTAGTACTAGGTAAATTAATTTCTTGAAATATCAATAAAAACAGAAGTATCTCATTCTGAAGCATCTTTTTGTGTATTGGGTCACGAATTCTAATTGAATACAACCGGAAGAAACCCAATTTTCTCTATTCACCCATGATTTATCAATCGTCAATTTTCAAAATAATCTATACATTTTATTTTGATTCACAAATCTTAACTTACGGACTTATTTTTTTATTGCCCAAAACTATGCAATATGAAGTAAATACATGGTAAATTAGTTGCTCATTTCGGACGTACAATTATTATTACAATTACTTTCATAATTTATTAATGTACACTACATTAATAAATTACAATAATATTATTTATTTGCGACTTGTCATACTTTAATATCGTCAAAATATTTGTTTAAACTATAAAAACATTTACATAATAGACATTCTTTCAGTCTGTTTTTGAATGTCACTCCGTCTAGACTAGACATTTAATGTCTCCAGGTTAATGATAACATAAATACCTTGATGTCATAATTATATATTATGTTCTTTTGTCAAATAAGAGACGTTATTTGTGAGCAAAGTTAAGTGGTAGTAAAGACACTATCGGAAGCGGGTTTCTATCGTTCGATCCCGCTAAAATTATTACATAGTCCTGTTTGGTGAACTCCTTACAAAACAGCATTGCATCCTAACAGAATATGTTCATTTTGTGCATTTGGTTTAACTATGTTCGTTACTTGAAATTTATTGCCTAGTAAATTTTGTAACATCTGACGGATACCCTTGCCATTCTGATCCCCAAGTTACAACACTTTCCTTTCCTCTACACATGTACTTGTTTTATTAACATTAGTGTCCATGCGATTTTTATTGATTGTCTGCTCAACATATAGGTCGGTTTTGTTGATGTCCTCTTTCGAGTCACGAACCCCTATTAAATTCCATCGGAAGAAACCTGATTTTTACTTCTATCTCATTCCCACATCCAGGCTTCAAAGTAGACTCTACATTTTTGCACTTTGAGTCACGAGCCCGATCGAATTCAACCGAAGAAAACGGTTTTTTTTCTAATAAGTATCCTTTATCGGCTTTACGTCAAAATAAACGTAGATATCTAATTTTTATTTCTAAAAATTAGATATCTATATATACAATATTTTTTTAATCTAGAGATCTAGACAATATTTTTTTAATTTGTACGACATAAATTGTCGTGAATATTAAAAATTACTCAAATTTTAATGTGTTTTGATCACACACCACTAAAATAATTTATGTGGCTGGACAATATTTGCCGGATTAGTTAGTACTCGTAATTTATAAATTTCAAACATTGTAATTGCGGTAATCTTGGTTCGCGGCGAACGAATGATTATTTTGAACTTAAATTAACTTTTTCAACTTAAATCGAAATGAAAAAAAACGAAAGAAACCTAAATTTTTACCTCAATCATACCTTCCAATTATCAAAGTAAATCTACATTATGATTCATTTCGAGGCGCTGAACTGTAAATGCAAATTCCATCGAAAAAACTTGATTTTTTCATCTCTCCCATCCCGACACGCCAAGCCGGTGAGGTCATATTGGCCATTATGAAATTGACCCACATGCGGCGTGTGGTTTAATCCAACCAAGATAATTACCATGCCTCAACGTCATTAGGGACAGGATGATCAACACCTTACTTACTGTAGAATTATTATAATAATTCTCTATAGTAGTTGATAGAGATCACCTTTACAATGAAATGTTAATTCTTCAAGCGTTTTCTGATATCAGTTTAAGCATTTAAGTAACAAAAAGAAAAAAAAATCGGTTTGCACTCCGGGAGTGCCGGCAGAAGTGAAAACTTGAACATTAACGTTGTGCATTTTTGATTTTCGCCGCGCGGTAGAAAGAGAGGGGGATATCTCTTCCTCTCCTACGCAGCGCCGGCGGTCAACGCTCCCTCCGTCTTACGAATTTTCGATCAGGCCACGTGTACTGACGCGAGTTTAAAATTTTTTACCCATCCTAAAAAGTACACAACGCCGATAAAGAAGTTTTCATTTCAAAAAGAGTTTTACAAGATAGGGTGAGTCCGGGAGAGTATACCTGCCTTCCACTAAAATGCTCATAAATCTTACTACATTTACAAATCGCTATTTTCTATAAATTGTTAAGATACAATTTAGCTGCATTATTTAGCTATATTGCCTCTTAATAAAATTTGATACATCATTAATAGTTCACAAGTAATTAACGATTTCTTCCAAAGTGACATTCGGCTAATATCTCCCGCCTGGGTGGGAGACTTGACCCCTCAAGTAGGGAGCCTTTACCCGGGTTTAAAAATAGGCAAAATTATCATTACAAATTATAATTCTATAAAGAAATTTAATTATAAAAATATGGCACATAGTATTACGTAGTAAATAAGAACGTAGTAAATAAGGAAGAAACTTTGAGTATCTTTGAGATACATAAGTGAGGAATTAACTAGCATCACATTATTGTTCAAGGTTTCTTGTCATAAATCCTCTGAAGCAATCTTTCTCTGCGCAGTTGTTGGAAGTCCAAGAATCTGGAATCTTTTTGAAATTAATTGTTGCATATTCATATATGCCAACTTCATAGCAGCCTGTCTAGTTAAGCCATAATTCATATTGCTGCAAGTTAGAACATATTCAAGAAGTGCTTTCTATTCCTCGATTGTAAATATCAATGCTGTTCTATTTCTTTCTTTTTTATATATTTAAAGGGCAATTTGTATGATTATTTGAAATAAAATATAAAATACTATTAAGGCCGGGAAGGAAACGACGGGAGAGATTACCCTGGGTAAAATCTCCTCCCGACGCGACGGTAATGTCTCCCACACCACGCCAAGCTGTCCGTTATTGCATTTTTATAAAAAACTATGACACTTAAGTAAAAGCTCTCTGTGATAAATGATACTAGGATAGTTACACTTACGATGTATATAAATGACATGCTGGAATCTATTCACAGTATGCATCAGAAACCAAATATCGAAAATTCAAAAAAAATACTTTTCGGGCAAAAAAATGTGTCGTCCTTCTCATTCCTAAACCAAACTGCCGGTCGCAACGGTGTCGCGTGAGCGAGGTGGGAGACGCTTATGGAGTACAACAAGTGTGGCAACATCGCAATATTAAGTTCTACAAAGATTCTATGAGCAGTGGCTAGTGTCTCCCACCTGCTAAGCTCTCCCGGACTCCCCCTACGTACAACTCACAACTATTAACGTGAATACGTCTATAAAATTTAGGTTACATAGGGAGGCAATTCATAAAACAGACGAACCAAATCGGGGGATACAGTTTAGTGTTGCAGCTACATATCTATATCTCCATCCAAAATTCAATTACACCACTAGATAGATGAAGGATCAAAGAAATTATTTCGCTAAGGTCTATGGAACATCGCGTACGGGGGATGGAGAAGCGCTCCCATTTTGAGATAATTTTAGTGCATATAACGTATTCACGTGCAACACACGGCCGAGTCCGTGACACAGCCAGGCCCCATTTTGTCTCAGAATTTTGGGCATTCGATTTCTGATTCATGTTACAAATTATATTACGGGGAGTGCTCGGATAAGCTGGTTGATTTGATACCTACCGCTGAGTTCCACTATCGTACAACTCGACATAAATTAAAATTTCATCCATATCATCTTGATAATTTTATTGTCGATCTACTACAGTACATTTCCTAAGACATTTTATACCACGAACGATGAAACTGTGGAATCAACTCCATCCACTTCCTCCAAGAACCCCAAAAAGAGGGTTGTTATAAGTAGGAACGAGTAAGTTTAGGAATAAGTACAACATAGAATAAGAGTTATGGAATGTCACAAAAGACCGCAGTCACATAACAATTCCCGTGATGGTTATTGTGTTCCTGCGAGTGAGTGAGATCACCAGAAAGAAAGGAAGGAGTATAGGCTGGCAACGGAGGCCCTAACGCCAAGGTGAAGCCGATTACCGTTGAATATTTTGATTAGAAAAATAGCTAGGTCTTACGTATAAGTTAATGCCAAACATCTTCAGCTTAGTGGGTAAACGTCCATGGTTTTTCCCAGCTAGGCTAAACATGGGCATGTGGTTTCCGGCAGACTAGAATAGAATCACTCCGTCTCTTCCCGTGGATCGTACAAGGCGACTAAGGGAAATACATTATAAAACATCGATCAGGCCTCCCCAACACGTCTGGCCAGCGTGGGGAGTGTAGGCCAAGCCCTCCTGTCTGTGACGGACAAGAGAGGGTCGTGCTCCTGTAGTGGAGACTGAAATGACCTGATGATGAAGCTAAACATAAGCGCCATAAATCTAAGCTGAAGTTTGATTTTTGCCATCAAAAAATCTCATGGGAATCGGTTCAGTTTAGCCGGTAGGGCTCCGGATCGGCGACCCCTTGGTGTTGCTCCATGGGCGGTGGTGATTGCTTTCCTTCAGGTGACCCACATCTCGTTTGCCTCCCTCTCACACAAACAAAAAGATAATGCTTTAGCATTAAGTGCACCTATTAAATATATAAAATACTTTTGTGTGTCTGGCCGTGTGGTTTCCGGCAGACTAGAATAAAATAACTCCGTTTCTTCCCGTGGATGTCGTACAAGGCGACTAAGGGAAATACATTATCAAATATCGATCAGGCCTCCCCAACCCGTCTGGCCAGCGTAGGCCAAATCCTCCTTCCGTCTAGGACGGCCGAGAGAAGATCGTGCTCCTGCAGTGGAGACTAAAATGGACCTGATGATGATGATGTCGGTGCAATGGAGATTAAATAAATAAAAGAATTTCAGCCAGAAATTACGGTTGGTAATTTGGTCGTAGTTAAGTCCATACTCGCCTACTTATCGAGGTTAGCCATGTATGAATCCTTTTCAGTTAATTTACACGTAACACTTAGCTTAACTGAACTAATTATTACCACAAATTAACGTCTTTTGTGAGTTGAGGTTTAAACAAGAAATAATAAACATGATTTGGTGTTTTGAGGGACAGGTACACTTATCATAGTCTCTAATAAATGTTTTAGTGGAAGTCATAATCATGGAGAATTAATTACACGTAGTGGTCGCCCATTGGCCTAAATTCAAACATTATTATAATTGGTTTGTCAAGGAGTGTAGTTCTATAACCACTTCAGTAAGACTATATATATTGAATATATATAACATTGAATAAAAAAAGATAAGTCTCTTCTCAATTTGAAAAAGAGTACATATATATGCCTTTGTGTCAAATACGTGGTAGTGTGTGATGTTTTTTATTGATTTAATCTATTTTTAATGCTTAATTAATAGTAGTTTATGAAACTGTTGCATAATAAGGGTTATTAAAATACGAGTGTGAGTTATAATAGACCACACGAGTATTTTAATACCTAATTATGTGCAGTTTCATACACTACTTTATCTAATCTAATGAAATATATGATAATAATATTTTAAACACAATCATGAAGTTAATTTAACAGCTATAATTCTTACTTATAAATCCATTTGCAGATCGAGCATGCGTAGTGCGCATGCGCGTTCACAGATTATGTAGAAAAATTTTGCATAGTTGCAATGTATTTGCATTGCAACCTGTTTAAAATACCTGTATCCAGGGCTGAAGCTGTATCGAAATGGTAAAAAAGTTATTTTACGATACAGTTGCCCATAGAAGAGCTGTATCGAAAAATAACTTTTTAAATTTATTTTGATAGCTTGTGCGTAAAGACTGTCATTAAGATACTGTGTTTAGTTTTTTAATGTGTAAATTTCAGTATGAGATTAGATAAAAAATATATTAGCATACTGCACTCCTTCTCTATATAAACTATAAGTGTGCGAAATTTCATACTCCTCCGTCCGCACAATTTTCGTAAAAAGAGTTTCAAAGTTTTAGTTTTACGTATTATTATAATGTTATAGCACAGTTATAGTTAACACCCGAAATCTAGACGCTTCTAGGTTTGACTAGGTAAATCTCGGGTACCTCCACTTTTTGACTCCTTTTGACTGCAAAAATTGGTCAGGAGTAGTGTATGAGGGGGCGGCTCTCCGACACTACTTTTGATTTCATAAGTCGGTTAAAAGTGGTTTTGACCAACGTCCTTAGTCAAAACTATTTTTGACCAATTTTTGCAGTTAAAAGGAGTCAAAAAGTGGAGGTACTCGAAGTTAAACTGCGTCAGGCTTTTTTTTTTATATACTACGTCGGGTGGCAGGCAAGCGTCGGGTGGCTGATGTGAACTAATGTGAAGCGGTTACCGTAGCCATATTAACGCTCGCAACACAAAATATCGCTCGCGCGCCGCCACCCCCGCTGCCATCGCAGCATCTCCTTCCCTTCTGGTGACCTCACTCACTCGCACGAACACAACAACCCTCAAGGGAATTGTTATTTGGCTGCGGTATTCTGTGAGGTGGAGGTACATAAACTCCGAGGTTGCGGGTTCGACGCCCAAGGCTAATATTTGTGTACCTACGTGAACATGTGTGTTCGTCTTGGCCTGGGTGTTTCTATGTATATATTTACAAAAAAAATGTACATTCCCCAGTCGGGTAGCTTACAATTACGCTCCCTACCTCTCTTAAAGAACAGGCTTCGCCCCACGTAAACACAATTCCGAGATATAAAGTATCCTTCGAGTCAAACCAGGACCGACCGCTTTAGCTAAAGCCGATGCCCATCATATTTTTTGAATGCAAAAGTCAACCTTCAGCTTAGATTAGTGGCAATTGTGTGTAACTTAGCCGATAGAAACTCTGAAGCTCAACTGACAAAGCTAAACATGTTTGTCAGTAACTTAAACCTAGGACCTATTTTTGGGAATCAAAATATTCGATGGGAATCGGTTTCAGGATTATATTAGCGGGGGCAATGCAAGCCAAATTGCATTCAAATTCGTTCAATAAAATAATAGGCGCATTTTTATTATTACTAGCGGTCGCCCAGTGGTCGAAAATATTAATCGGCCAATATTAATTTAAATTATGACTGTAACAATAAACAAAACAGATCTATGCGTGTGCGTGTCAAATATATAATAATAATAAATATTGTCAGACAAATTACACAGCGCCATCTAGCCCCAAAGTAAGCGAAGCTTGTGTTATGGGTACTAGACAACTGATAAACATACGTAAATATATTTTTTTGTAAATACATACTTATGATACATAGAAAACACCCAGACCAAGACAAACACACATGTTCATGCACACAAATGTTTGTCCTGTGTGGGAATCGTACCCACGAGCGTTGGTGTCGAAGCCGCGTCATTGACCGCTACGCCACCGAGCTCGTCAAAGCTAAATGGTATATGGTAAATGGTATAAGCTATATGGTAGTGTGTGTAATGTTTTTTTATTGATTTAAGTATTTGTAAGCATAATATTAGCATTCTGCACTCCTCTATATTTGGCCGTGTGGTTCCCGGCAGACTAGAATAGAATCACTCCGTCTCGTCCCGTGGATGTTGTACAAGGCGACTAAGGGAAATACATTATAAAACATCGATCAGGCCTTTCCAACCCGTCTGGCCAGCGTGGGGAGTGTAGGCCAAATCCTCCTTCTGTCTGTGACGGACGAGAGAGGGTCGTGCTCCTGTAGTGGAGACTAAAATGACCTGATGATGAATGAACTCCTCTAAATAAACTATAAGTGTGCGAAATTTCATTCTCCTCCGTCCGCGCAATTTTCGTAAAAAGGGGTACAATGTTTTTGCTTACGTATTATTTTTTTTAATAATAATTTAATAATAATATAACAATTTATTTATTTCTCCCACATAATAACACTAAAGTTTGCTTACATAATGAAGTCGTTTAAAGTCCAATGTAGATACTTAACAAACAGCACATATCATGATACATGGATAGGACCTTACATATTATAATTTACAAATTTATGAGGGAGACAGAAGAAGAATTATATTTATATACAATGTTTTATTATAAATATAAATATTAATTCTTAATCTATATATATATTAATATATAGCTTATGAAGATATTCAGTTGACGATCGTATGTTTGCAAGTGTAATAGTGCCTTTAACACTAAAATATTATATCTCCTCATGAACCGTCCCAACAGCAACAATTCAGTTCACATCTGCACACCCTCATAGTGAGTACACTGTAACACTGTGAAGATTACTCAATCTTATTTTAAAATGTGTGAGTATGTCGGTGTGTTTTCATCTATCAAGTTTCCTATCATCTATCTACATATTTTCTTTTACATATTTAGACTAGCTTGGTGGTTATCAATGGCCACTTTAACTTTTTTTATAAAATGCTACGTCGGGTGGCAGACAAGCATACGGCCCGCCTGATGTAAAGCGGTTACCGTAACCGTATTAACGCTCGCAACATAATATATCACTTGCGCGCCGCCACGCCCGCTGCCAACGCAGCATCTCCTTCTTTTCTTTTCTGGTGACCTCACTCACTCGCAGGAACACAACAACACTCAGGGGAATTGTTATTTGCAAAAAAAAAAAAAGTATTTAAGTATAACATCCATTATCTAGTACGCCTAGTTTTGCGTAGTTTGGGAATACATAGCTGTGTAATTTGACCAGGAATATTTATATATTTTCTGTTCTGGTTTCTAAGTAAGTATTAATCATAGCTACTTGTCCATAATCTCTGATAAATTGGCATCAAACATAAAAGATCTATTAGGGAAGATAACAAATGTTCAAGTATGTAACAGCGGTATAATAAACGGACTGAGTGTTCAGATGATTTTGCAATTCATATTATTGGAATCGATGTGTTAGGTAGCAACTCAATGTTTTAGGTCCCCAATAGTGTTAGATACTTAAAAATCCGCAGTGCACGGCAGTTCACTTGACTAGCCATTTCTTTAGGCTTTCAATGCCTTATTTACCATATTGCTGTCTCTCATATTGCTAAGAGTGGAAGTCAAATTCCAAAAGCTCGTACAAATTTCTTCTGATTAAATTCGTTGTGAGTTCCAAGGCAGCCGTAGTTTTAACCCCTGGACTGGACTATAATGGACTTCATTGTTCATTGCCTTCTTTGGTGGTTGCCGCTGTTAATCTTGGCTACACAGGAGACATACTCGTAGTGGTGGGAATGTGTGATGGCCCTCCGTTAAGTATCCCTACCATTCTAATATCCCAGGATATAATCAAAGTCCGAAGTTTCGAACATTTCTGATCGAAAATACCACTACAATAGGCTTGTTATGAATCTAAAAAAATGTGACATCAATTAGGATGATACTCATATACCTACATCAAACTGTGGAAGACACTTGGCTACTGACTTTAAAAGTAACTAGGTACATTTCTTGAAAGACCAAGATAGATTTAAAGTAAAACAAGTCTATGGTAGGATGATACTAAAAGTGGTTTGTACGAAGTTATTAGGTTAGCAGAATATACAACCTGTGCATCCTGGGTTAATCCAGAGGTAATCGCCCACAAACAAATCCTCTAAGCAATAATCCACTTAATGATTAAAGAGGTATAGGTACCAACCTATGGATATAAATTATGAAGCAATTGGATAGCATAATCCCATGCTTTTTTTTTTTTTATACTACGTCGCGTGGCAGACAAGCATACGGCCCGCCTGATGTGAAGCGGTTACCGGAGCCATATTAACGCTCGCAACATAATATATCACTTGCGCGCCGCCACCCCCGCTGCCAACGCAGCATCTTCTTTTCTGGTGACCTCACTCACTCGCAGGAATACAACAACCCTCAAGGGAATTGTTATTTGGCTGCGGTATTCTGTGAGGTGGAGGTACATTCTCCAGTCGGGTAGCTTACAAATTACGCTCCCTACCTCTCTTTTCGCCAGAGCTTCGTTTGTCAGTCAGCAGGGTGCACCACGAGCAGGTGAGGTTGGCTTTGGTTCAAAGATGTCGATAAACCACTTACACCCTAAATTATTTTATTATATTACAAAACCACTAAAAACGTACTGAGCATTGTTGTCTCTGTGAATCAATTTCATCTGCTTTAGTTTTTGTGATGTACCAGTTCATCATCATACAATACGATGTTACCATTGTTGAAACTGAAAATAGGAAACTGGTATAATTAAGTACTCTGTAGTCTTGCACAGTAATGCTTTCACCTCTGTACTAATAATATACTGAATTACTTTTTTTTTGTGGAATGCTTTTGGAAATGTCAATTCGTATACTGTTTTTCTGTTACGTAACCTGTAGTAGATCGCTAATTTTATCAAGAATATGGATAGTAGCTATCATGGCATCCAAACACTTCCCGTGATATTACTTGTACAAACAGATGGATCACCTCTTCGTGTAGACAATCCAGCCTGTCGGAGATTACTGAGTCGCCGAAGATTCAAACAGCCCCCTTACCACCACCATCTCTTATTGCGATTCAATAACTGAATAGAATGCTTATTCATACCAATGAATAAGCGACTCTATTCCATTTGAAATAGAGTCGCTTATTCATTAGTATGAATAACCATTCTATTCAGTTATTAAATCGCTGTAAGAGATGGTGGTAAGGGGGCTGCTCTTCGTTGTATGCAGTCACATGGAGCAAGCCAATATACCACCGAAGCTGAAGCCGATTAACTCGAATATTTTAATGCGAGAAACAAGTTTTACGTTTCTCTTATCGACAAACATCTTCAGCTTAGTTGTTAGAGTTCCGGGGTTCTATGCCTGCCATAAATTTAATTTTAAATTAGATTTTCGTAATCAAATAATCCGAACTAATCCGCTTCAGCCTCGGCGGTAGGGCCCCAGATTAGAGAACACTATTATATTAACTACTGCTAAATCTTACAATTTTACGTGCCCATCTTGTTATCTACTTAAATTATAGCTTTCAATGTTCATATTCTTACAGCTTTAAACGTCTTAAATCACGTTAGAGACTATAAGTGCCTGTAACCAAAACTATTTATGAAATAACTACATATCGCGCTCGCAACTTGTACGCGCGTATCCCTGTATCCCGGGTGAATATTTAAAAATCCTTTCTTAGGCGGTTGCTTACGTGATAATAGGAACATCTACGGCAAATTTCGATCCGATGCGTCCAGTGGTTTGAACTGCCCTCTTACCACCAACTCTTATTGTGATTCAATAACTGAATATAATGCTTATCATACCAATGAATAAGCGACTCTATTCGAGACTCTATTCAATTTGAAATAGAGTCGCTTATTCATTGGTATGAAAAAGCATTCCATTCAGTTATTGTATCGCAATAAGAGTTGGTGATAAGGGGGCAGTGCGTTGATAGATTAGTTAGTAACGGGTGCATTTTATAGATAAAGAAGACTAGTTTGTTTGCACTAACATAAAGTTTCCTTTATCCTGATGTCCTTTACGGGAAATTGTCAAAAAAGCTACCTACGTCATAATTATGAAACTAAAACAAAATGGTGGATTTTTGGCGCCAAATTATGTATTGAATTTATTTTTCTTTAAAACCAATCGAGAATATGGTATTAAAATAAAGTGTTTTTCTATGCAACTTATATGTTTAAATGTAATTTGGAATGAGAAATGCTGGAAATATACTTACTAGTTTTTACGCAAATTTACTTTTATTATTTACGCGATTTTTTTTAAATTTATATTTGGGAGTCTTACAACTCAAAAGTTGTATGCATGATAATAAGTTTCCATCTATGTATAGAAATATAAGAACGGTTACACAAGACAAAACATTCTACGCAAAAGATAACAATTATGTTAACATAATATAGACACAACAAGAAGTAAACAGTGAGTGCATCATCTATGCTGCTGTAAGAGCCGAAACACATAACCAGTTGCAGTAAAGTAAAAGACTGACATTAAGATTCTGTGTTTAGTTTTTTAATCTCTAAATTTCAGTGTGAGATTAGATAAAGTTGTTTTATTATCACTGAGGGCTGGCACTATACGTATTTTTACTACGGAATAATGTTCTAAACGTTTGACACCTGTTTCTATAAATACCCTCCCCTTACGAGTTTACGAGAGATGTTTAAAATCTCACGTTAATAATATTATTGGGTGTTAGGCGCATAGCCAAGTTTAGAAGGAGAATTCAAAACAATTGCCTGGGATTTAATATTTGTTTACATTAGAACGTTGGTATATGCCAACACCAAATTAATAATCTGGACGTTGCAACTTACACAGCGCCATCTAGTCCCAAATTAAGCGCAAAGCTTGTACTAAATTTACTAGGTAACTGATATTATACTTAAATACATTTTTGTTTTGTAAATATATACATATAATACATAGAAAACACCCAGACCAAGACAAACAGACATGTTCATGTACCTACACAAATGTTTGTCTTGTACGGGGATCGAACCCGCGACCTCGGAGTCAAAGTAGTCATTCGACCACCGAGCTCGTTAGTAAGCTCGTTGTAAACTAAGAGTAATTTAATACAAGATTCAAAGTAATATCTTCGGAGACGGTAAAAGTTCCATATAATCTGAAGATTGCCCGAGCATGTCGTGAGCACCGTTGCTCGCCAATGGCGCGTGACTCCTGTCTAAATGGCAGCATCTTGAGAGGGGTCCGAGTTTACTGTAGGCAGGGTTTTTTACGTCATAACGTCTTT
Organism: Hypsopygia costalis; assembly: GCA_937001555.2. Lineage (NCBI taxonomy): Eukaryota > Metazoa > Arthropoda > Insecta > Lepidoptera > Pyralidae > Hypsopygia > Hypsopygia costalis. Next base: position 18,961,395 of record OW443348.2, read on the forward strand.
CTTATAGATCGATGAACAAAGACTGCACGCACGAAAACGCATAACTCATTGTCACGTTCCGCCTGAGCAGAGGTACAAGCGATGGAGAGGCACGGTCGGCCTCGGTGTTCGGCTTTACGTATCTATCTCTCTTCTCTTTTCCATCGGCCGATGTTTTCTTATGATGTTATCACGTAAAATTAGGTATCTATCGTCTGTAATTAGGTATCTATCGTTCGTAATTGAACAATAACCAGGCCTGCTTACGTTTTTCATTGTACCTTGTAACATATGACCTACAAACATTTGCGTTTTTTCCGCTGCGACCGTCCGAATATAAATTAGCGACGTCCCTGGAGGTCGCGACCCATAGTTTGAAAATCACTGTTGTAGATGAAATTACCTGTAAATTTGACTTTCGCGAAATAACATACTAATTTTGGGGTGTAAGTTGTTCATCTACATCTTTGAACCAAAGTCAACTTCACCTGCACGCGCTTCACCCTGATAACTGACAAACGAAGCTCTCGCGAAAAGAGACGTAGGAAGTGTAATTGTAAGCAAAGCGACTGGGGAAAGTGGGGAATATACCTCCACCTCACAGAATACCGCAGCCAAATAACAATTGAGGGTTGTTGTGTTCCTGCGAGTGAGTGAGGTCACGAGAACTGAAGGAGATGCTGAGTTGGTAGCGGCTACGTGGCTACGGTAACCTCTTCATATGAGGCGGGCCGTATGCTTGTCTGCCACCCGATGTAGTATAAAAAATAACACCTGAATCAATGAAGTAAATTAATTAATACTTATTTCAGGTTGTATAATGCGGAACAGTCTTCGTCGGCTGGCGTCGGATGAGGGTTGGCGCGAGACGAGGATCGGGGACTGGCGACGAGTGAGGATCGAACTCCTCGACGGCGAGCACATATACATCGATATAAATGTAAGTTTATTTATTAATGTAAAACTTTATTGATATTGGGTACAAAAGGCGGACTTAAGAGCCCTATTACATTTGCACGCTGACGAGCTCTCGCGCAGTACTAAACACGCGAAGGCCGCCGCCGGTGCATCGTTTTTTGTAGTAATTTTGAAGTTATATTTATCGTTTTTATTGAAATAAGATAATAAATTCATGCTACAAAGTTTATTCATCATGAAGTAACAATTATTCTCGTATAAATTTTGCTCAATAATATTATCGTTTATTCGAGAAATTATCAGTTTACTAAAAGCGATTTTCGATGTTTTTTTGGTTAAAAGAATGTTTTTTTTTTCTATATTAAATCAATGATATTTCAAAATTCAGAGGCCGCTATATACTATACGACTATAAAACAAATAACATTCTATTTTTTTTATTTCATTTGTTTGTAACAGTAGTACAATCCAGGAGCTCAAAATAGTGAATGCGCGCATTTTATGAAAATCTTTCTCTGCAATTTTGGGTTTATTTAAAAAGTTAAGCAAAATTTACAAAAAGCGAGGCCTCTATGTACTATGCCAATAGCTATTCTGTACTATTCAATAAGTCAGCATTGTTAATGTATTTTTGTTTCCGAGATCAAGAACGCCAAAATTGGCCATTTTACGCAAAAATCACAGTCAAAATGTAATATGGCTCTTAATGCTATTGCATTCTCTACCAGTCAATCTTTGGGAGTGCAGAGTATTACGTTAACAGTAAGAGTAAGTTGTGGAGGAATAAAACGAAAATATTCAACTTCTTTGTATACCACGTCGGATGCCTAACAAACTTACTGGTCACTTGATGCAAAGCGGTTACAGTGGCAATGCAAGAAGTATGGTTACAACAGATTATTACAGTCACCTTGCTGATAGGCTAACGAGGCTCTAGCGAAACAGAGGTAAGGCATAGTTATATAAGCTGCCAGACTGGGGAAGTACCTCTACCTCACAGAATACCGCAACCAAATAACAATTTCCTTTAATATAAGGAGATGTGTTCCTGCAAGCGGGCGAAGTCACCGGGAGGGAGGGAGTTGCTGCGTTTAATGTTGCTTAGAGTATATTATTCTGTGATGTTGCGAGCGTTTATCGGGCGGGCCGTATGCTTGTTTGCCACCTGACGATGAATAAAAAAAAAAACGGGTTACACACCGGGAGTGCCGGCAGAAGTGAAAACTTGAACATTTACGTTGTGCATTTTTGAATATTTTGGAATGGTTGGGGAATAATTTCGCACGAATTGCTTTATTTATTTGATCAGTATAAAAGTACTATCATGTATGTGGTAAAATACAACATTCATTTATTGCGCTATCGTACACAAACATGATAATTTATATTACATTAAAAATAAACAGCAGGAGCAGGCATAAATTTTCTCCGCGCGGTAGAAAGATAGGGGGATATTGCTTACTCTCCTTCGCCGCGCCGGTCCGCGCCGTCTTACGAATTTTCGATCAGGCCACGTGTCCTGAAGCGAGTTTAAGATTTTATTACCCATCGCAAAAAGTGCACAACGCCGCTAAAGAAGTTTTCACTTCAAAATACTCTCTATGCGAGCGAAATAGTAGACTGAAGGTAATAATAGGAAGTATATAGATAGAGATCTCCAAGTCTTAAGTAGGTATTGCATAACCGAAGGTAAAACAGTCGTTTGGCACACGCGATTCAATGAAGACATAGATATAAATTATAATTTATCTGCGTTTAAACCCGTACTTTACACAGTACATGGGATGTTTACAAGCACCTCATCCAGTTTTATAGACATTTACTCGACTGATTTATAGTGGTAAGACAACGGCGCCCACTCTTCGAAATAGTGTTTACCTACGTCACAAAACGTAGTCCGAGTAACATCTGGTAAGCAATTTGATCTACGAGTACATTCATAAATACATAGACGACGATTCGTTTTGGCGTGAATATTTCTTTAAGTGACATGAATATGTTTTGGCCGTGTGGTTTCCGGCAGACTAGAATAGAATCAGTCCGTTTCTTCCCGTGGATGTCGTACAAGGCGACTAAGGGCATTATACAACATAGATCAGGCCTCCCCAACCCGTTTGGCCAGCGTAGTGTAGGCCAAATCCTCCTTCCGTCTAGGACGGACGACAGAGTGTCGTGCTCCTGTAGTGGAGACTAAAATGGACCTGATGACGATACAAAATTTTAATAGTTAGGTAGATTATCATATTTCTTTTAAAATAAAATTATATATTATTAACCGAAAATGTACAATACTTATTTAGTGTTGGTTATTTTCGTGATTTATTAGAGAGGGCCCCATCCTCTGAGGGCCCATCTGTTGAATTTGCCACGGGCTCGTGATGGTACGCCACTGTTACGCCACTGGGTAGGGCCCCTGGATCTAAGGGCGTCGCCAAGGGGCAACAGGGAGGGGCAGCTGCCCCCTTCCCCTAGAGACTCTATTTATAAGTTTTATTTATTGTAAAGTGTCTCGTGAAGCTTTACACGTTGGACTCTGTACCTTTATTATTATTACAATGGCTGTAGATGTACAGCTCGCACTAAAGTAAAAAGCTTCATGAGCTCTCGTCTTTACCTACAATTCACTCATTCTCCATATCAAGTTGCCCCCCCCCCCCCCCCCCTCTGGGCCATCGGCTGACGACGATCTTGCTTGCCTGGATCGGAACTGAATTTTAACTACATTTTAATTACGAGAATAGATCCTCTAGATTTTATGCCGTGCGTAGGATTTTAAAGCTACGATAATCTATTAAAGAGAATAGGCAATCAGACAACACGGACATTGACCTGAGAGTATAAAAAGTGACTTCAAGGTGATCTGGGCTGCATTTCACAGAACTTGGACTCATCGGAACATGTTTTTGTTGCTACCGTAATTTTTGTCCATAAATTTAGGTTCTTGGAAGTTATAGTTTATATGCATTTCCTTGACTAGCTTGCGTCCGCGACTTCGCATGTATCCCGTGAGGATTATCAAAAGTCATTTCTTAACGGACTACGTTATAATATTTACCTATATGTCAAATTTTAACCTGATCCGTCCAGTAGTTTGACCAGCCCGCTTACCACCATCTCTTATTGCGATTTAATAATTGAATAGATTGCTTATTCATACCAATGAATAAGTTACTCTATTCCGTTTGATATAGAGTCGCTTATTCATTGGTATGAATATGCATTCTATTCAGTTATTGAATCGCAATAAGAGATGGTGGTAAGGGGGCTGTACGTTGATAGGTCAGTCAAGAAATGTCTTTGAAACACCCAAACCTGGATTTGCTATGGCGGGTTCAGGTTCAGATCCAGGCATCCTGTATATGTTTGACCCAAGTACGGAATGTCTTAACTTTCGAGGTTGATATATGTAACTACACCTCTGACGTCTTGATTTTTTAATTGCTTTTCTCACGTATCTTGGGCTGATATATCATTCAAAAATAAAATAAATAAATATTCTTGAACGAATAATACACTGCCATCTAGTCCCAAACTAAGCAAAGCTTGTACTATGGGTACTACATAACTGATATTATTATACATTTTTTTTTGTAATACATAATACATATAAAACACCCAGACCAAGACAAAAAGAGAGAATTTTAAGAGAGGTAGGGAGCGTAATTTGTAAGCTACCCGACTGGGGAATGTACCTCCACCTCACAGAATACCGCAGCCAAATAACAATTCCCTTGAGGGTTGTTGTGTTCCTGCGAGTGAGTGAGGTCACCAGAAGGAAGGAGATGCTGCGTTGGCAGCGGGGGTGGCGGCGCGCGAGCAATATTTTATGTTGCGAGCGTTAATATGGCTACGGTAACCGCTTCACATCAGGCGGGCCGTATGCTTGTCTGCCTCCCGACGTAGTATAAAAAAAAAAAAAAAAAAAAAAAAAAAAAAAAAAAAAAAAAAAGACATGTTCATGCACACAAATATTTGTCTTGTGTGGGGATCGAACCCATGAACCCGGAGTCAAAGTAGACATGGCATGCCATTTGACCACCGGGCTCGCCATTAATTTTCTTCTCGTATACGTTACAATGTAATCGATATCGTAATTCAATCAAGCAAAGCAAGTAACACTGAACACACTCCATCAAGCTCAGATCACTTACCTACCCCATCATGTAACATACGAGATAGTAGCTAGGGTTGTCATCTCTAAATGCTAGCAACCAGGACAAGATGTTAAACTCCGGATTTTGAATCTTAAAACCCGGACACATCATCAGTGGTTTTTAGTACTAGTACTATTTTCTATTTTGTGACAAGATGGTTATTCGCAGCGTGGGGCGGGCGGTAGTGATTTAAAACTTTTTGCCCTGGACTACAAATGAAACCCCGCACGGACGCTCCCGGACGCCCTCCAAACTAGGATAAATCCGGGGAAACTCGGGCCGATGGCAACCCTATATTCAGTTCACATTTTTATCATCATCATCATTGTCAACCTGTATCTATTCACTGCTGCTGCTTTCCACCATATGCGATCCTCCGCTTTCCGCATCCAGGAGGTCATCGGTCAATCTATACCCATTCTATAATTTAGATTACGCCATCATGTAGCTTCTAAGGTACATTGTAAGGTATATCAATCACGTGATTAATGGACAAGGAAGATTTTACATTACAATAAGTAACACTGTTCAGTATCAAGAGTACAAATCCTTGTGAGAGTCTGGAGTCCGAACTAGACCGAAGTCTGTACTGGAGATCCGTAGTACAGACTTCGGTCTAGTTCGGACTCCAGACTCTCACAAGGCTTTGTACTCTTGATACTGAACAGTGTTACTTATTGTAATGTAAAATTTTCCTTGTGAGATGTGAATAAATATATATTATTATTATTATTATCAAACCAAGCTGGTTCTATGTTATCTTATTTACCCGTCGAAAAAGCTATCTTAGACTAAGTCGCTTCATATAACTACTTTTTGACCACTAAATGGCATTGGACCGGTGACATTAAAAAGTAGTTGGAACTGGTTGGATACGGAAAGCGCATAATGGTGGAAAGCATAGAGGAAGCCCTATATCCAGCGACGGAAAGATACAGGCTCATGATGATGATAAGTAATGACATTTTTTTCTATAATTTTTCCAGCGAAAAGCCAAAGGATCTGATCTTTTGGACAAAGTGTGCGAGAACCTGGATGTGATCGAACACGACTACTTCGGGCTGCTGCACGCCCAACGTGGAGACCCCAGGGTGTGGGTGGACGTGAACAGACGGCTCTCGAAGACTTTTAAAAGTAAGATATGCGCATCACCATATTCTTTACCCATTTCTGTCAAGCTGTAGGGTGTAAGGGTCTCGACACCATCTTTATAGACCACGACAACCTCATTTGTATTTGGGGCCGTCCATTAATCACGTGAGCCTCCAAAGAGGGGGGAGGCACCTTTACCGGCATTTAAAAACAATATTCCAAAAATTTTAAGATTTTTTTCTTCAAAAATACACGTCTTTGGGGGTTTTTTGACCTACATCTCACCAAGTATCACCAAGGGGAGGCGGGGGGAGGGGCGGGGAGTTGTATAAATAAAAAAAATAAAAAAATAAACAGCATCACGTGATTAATGGACGGGATTCCCTGCCGACTATCAAACAAAGATCTAACGAAAGAGAGATAGGACAAGTTGAGCCTGAATGGGGTAGCTCTTTCAATTTCAGAAGATCACAACTAAATAACAATTTCCGATAGGCCTGGCTGTCGTGTTCCTGCGTGGGTGTGAGGTTACCAGAAAAATAGGTTTTCCACCCGGAAGTTAAATAATATATGAAAACAATATTTGGTGGAAGGCATCAGGGAATCCTAAAGTTGAGGCCATGTACTGTACATTAGTACTTCATAAGGAGCGAAAAGTTGAAGGCTGTCCAGCCGCTTCTCTGAGGTCATCTATCAGACAGATTACCTCTGAAACAGATGGTACCGGAAAACGGAATATCGTATATGATGGAAAGCTTTGGGTAAATCCTATACCCAGCAGGGAGTAGATACAGTCTGAAACTCTTTATCTAGCAATGACGGTGATGATAATCAAGATCATGGTAAATTCTCTAATGCAGACTGCCAAATGCTGAACTCTGAAAAATTGACTTTGTTTCGAAGGGGGACAGGCGTACCGCACATCTGCACCACTGTGTCTCCTGTGTAGCCAGGAATAACAGCGGTGACCACTAAAACGTCATTAAACTCCACTGCAGTCCTGGGGGAAAATTACGGCTGCTGGGGGTACTCTGCAACGAATTTATTCACTAGAAATTAGATCAGTTCAAATCTTTATTCAGATGCATCACGCTCAACATCAGGCGTTATTTGTATCTATCTCCTGTAATATCCTTAATAATCCTGTCATAATCTTGCAGATGAGCCATGGGACGTGAAGTTTGCAGTGAAATTCTACCCACCAGAGCCTTCAGAACTGAATGATGATGCCACCAGACACCAGCTCGTGTTGGCCGTCAGGCGGGACCTGTTAGAAGGTGAGAATTATCTTCTTGAGTCTAAGGTCTAAGTAGAACAAACTTCGGCTTCGCTGGATGTAATTTTTCGTAACTAGGTTGGTTTTTTTTTTCTAATTACATTAAAGCAGGCTGAATTATGCTAAATATGTACAAACCTTCAGTAAATAAATCACTAACTGGCCGAATCAAAATCGTGGTTTATGAAGAGCGTTCAGTAAACAGACAGATGAAAGCTACTTAAATTTATACTCTGTATGGATAAGTTGAGAAGCGTAAACCCTGCCTTTAAGCAAACGACGCTCTGAGGAAGTACCTCCACCACAAGAGAGGTAGAGCATTCAACTCCTCTTCCCTCACCTACTCTTGATGACCTCAAAAAAGCTGCTAGATGCAGAAAGCAGATGCGAAAAGCTGCTAGATGCAGAATCGCATATCGTGAAAAGTATTGTGCACTATTGGGAAAGGCATTATGTCCAGCCAGTGATTAGATAGGCTGATATTTATTATTTTTTGTTTATTCCAGGTCGTCTCACGTGTTCCAATATCACATATGCGTTGCTAGCCTCGTACAGCCTCCAAGCTGAGTTGGGAGACTACGAGCCAGGCCAGGTGTCGACCGCGCTGCTGGCTGACGAAGGACCCATCCCGCTGAAAGTCATATCCCCGGAGATGGAGAATAAAGTCGAAGATTTGTATAAAAAACACAAGTAAGACCTGGAATATTGTCGAAGTTCTGTGGGCAGGTTTCGAAATAGTTTTGGAAATATACTTTGACGCATCTTTAAAGATGTATTCACATACGTCTTTAAAATTGCTTCCATAGGAAGGCATTTCAAAAATAGTTAATTGATTCAGGTGTTATTTTGCGGAAGTCAAATTTACAGGCAATTTGATCTACACTACTTTGCGTGCTTCCGCCACCAATTAGTTCATGCAAATTACTGCCGGCCGGCACCCACCCACTACCGTTAGTAGTTGCATGCGACTGCCGTGGCTGCTTTGGTCGTCTCTGCTCCAGCTGCCGTGGTCGTCTCGGCGAATCTCCAACATCTGAAACAGAAGATACATGCGACCGCCACTGCCCCGATTGCCGTGGTCGTCTCTGCGACACGTGTTGTTCTAACCGTCAACATCTACAGATCGCAGAGACGACCACGGCAGTCGGGGCAGTGGCGGTCGCATCTTCTGTTTCAGATGTTGACGGTTAGAACAACAACCTACAAAAAATATTTTGTAGGTTGTTGTTCTAACCGTCAACATCTACAGATCGCCTGAGGATGCCTCGCGTAGAGGCGAAACACGTCACGGCAGCTGGAGCAGAGACGACCAAAGCAGCCACGGCAGTCGCATGCAACTACTAACGGTAGTGGGTGGGTGCCGGCCGGCAGTAATTTGCATGAACTAATTGGTGGCGGAAGCACGCAAAGTAGTGTAGATCAAATTGCCTGCATTTCAAAAAAACGAATGATAACAAAATCGGGCAGCAATCGATGCAGTGCGGTGTTGCAGCTACAAATCTGTCATCTCCGTCCTAAATTCGCACCACTGGATAGATAAATATAAATAAATAATAAATATTGTCAGACAAATTACACAGCGCCCTCTAGCCCCAAAGTAAGCGAAGCTTGTGTTATAGGTACTAAGACAACTGATAAACATACGTAAATACGTTTTTTTTTGTAAATACATACTTATGATACATAAAAAACACCCAGACCAAGACAAACAGACATGTTCATGCACACAAATGTTTGTCCTGTGTGGGAATCGAACCCACGAGCGTTGGTGTCGAAGCCGCGTCATTGACCGCTACGCCACCGAGCTCGTCATGAAGGGTCAAATAATTTATTACGCTAATTAAGGACTATGAAACATCGCGTGCGGGGGAGGGGGAAGCGCTGCCATTTTAAGATCATTTTAGTAAAGAAAGTAGTAGTTATTTAAAATAATGTAGATAGGAAACTTTACTGAAAGAAAACTTCACTTTATTCTTAACCCAAGCTTTGCTGTGGTTCAATCTTTCTGTTCCCATCTCATTTCACTGTGGATTTCATTTATGAAATGATCGGTCTCATCTTTAGAGACACAGCCAACCTCACCTGCACGTGGTGCACACTGCCAACAAGCAAAGAGAGGGAAGGCAGTGTGTTTACAAGCTGCTCGACTGGAGAAGGTACAAAATACGCCCTACTTCTCTTTTCGCCAGAGAATCAAACAAGTGGAAGATTGGCTTTGGTTCAAAGCTATTGATGAACCACTCAGTCTATATGGTGTTTTTGTCAATGAAGTCTGATGTACTACATGATCCTAAATTATCCCTGATTCAATCCCAGGCGCAGTGCCGTACATAAATAGAGCCTTTTCTGCGCCCTGTGCGAGCTTCTATAACTGTGCCCTTGTTTTTAGGGTTCCGTACCCAAAGGGTAAAAAGGAACCCTATTACTAAGGCTCCGCTGTCCGTCCGTCCGTCCGTCTGTCACCAGGCTGTATCTCATGAACCGTGATAGTTAGACAGTTGAAATTTTCACAGATGATGTATTTCTTTTGCCGCTATAACAACAAATACTAAAAAACAGAATAAAATAAATATTTAAGGGGTTCACGTTTGTTGTTATAATTTAATAAATATTAAATTATAACAACAAACGTGATTTTATTGCTCGTTTTTGCTCGCAATTGATAACGGCAATAGGTATACACTTGAAATACTCACATAATATTTAGTTATATATTCACTTTAAAAATAAATAATTAAATAAAAATAAAACAAATATTTAAGGGGGGCTCCCATACAAAACACGTGATTTTTTAAAAGATAATGGTACGGAACCCTTAGTGCGCGAGTCCGACTCGCACTTGGCCGGTTTTTTTTAGATATTGTCTAATTTAATAGACGTTTTTGATGATACTGGCATGTAGGTACGTATGTGTTGGAATCGAGCACTAGGGGCGCAGCGGGAACTTATCAGGAACAAACAGAAAAAATAATAGTCCCGCCTGGCCATTCTTGCGCCCCCCAGAGGCTACGCCCTGTGCCCGGGCACCGGTGGCACCGCCCTATTTTTGGCACTGCCCAGGCACACTGTATAATCCACTGAAACGATTACTCCACTCGTGTGCAGAGGCCAGAGCCCGGCGGAGGCGGAGCTGAACTACCTGGAGAGCGCCAAGAAGCTGCCGCTGTACGGCGCCGAGCTGCACTGCGCCACCGACTGCAGCCTGGTCGACATCGTGCTGGCCGTCACCGCCGCCGGCCTCGCCGTGCACAGAGACGGGTAACGCCTTTGTATACTACGGTGGCAAACGATCTACGGCCTGATGAGCCAGAAAAACCACTAGTTTTGTAAATTCAAAATTTTGATTATTATCATCTATAAAGATAAATATAATTGGAGTGTCTGTTTGTAATATTAAAATTACCGCTTTTTACTAAATGCATATTTAAACTAATATTATAAAGCTGAAGAGTTTGTTTGTTTGTATACTACGGTGGCAAACGATCTCCGGCCTGATCAGCCAGAAAAACGATTAGTCAGTTCTCAGACTCAAAGTGCTCGGTGCACCGAAGCGATGGCAGCAGCGTGCACATACCCGCCCTGATGAAGATCTTCTCTCAATTCCTTCCTTTTTGATAAGCTCACTCACGCCCAGGAGCAGAACAAGCCTCAAGGCCTTTAGTAAATTGTTATTTGACTGTGATCTTCTTTGAGGAGGTACTTCCCCAATTGGGCAACTTATGCTGTTCTCTACCTCTTTTTTGGAAGAGCCAAGTTATATAATCAGCAGGGTTCACCGTTTTTTAACTCGCGTGTTCGATTAGACTTAGTTCGATTGGGGTGTAAGTGGTTCGTTAACATTTGAACCAAAGCCAACTTCACCTGCACGCGGTGCACCCTGCTGACTAACAAACAAAGCTCTGGCGATAAGAGAGGTAGAGAGCGTAATTGTAAGCTACCCGACTGGGGAAGTTACCTCCACCTCACAAAGTACCGCAGCCAACTAACAATTCCCTTGTGGGTTGTTGTGTTCCTGCGAGTGAGTGAGGTCACCAGAAAGGAAGGATATGCTGTGTTGGCAGCGGAGGTGGCATCACGCGAGCGATATTTTATGTTGCGAGCGTTAATATGTCTCTGGTAACCGCTTCACATCAGGCGGGCCGTATGCTTGTCTGCCACCCGACGTAGTATAAAAAAAGACTGACACTGGCATTCACGCCATCGAGCTCCTCAGAGAGTGGAACAGTACAAGTGCTTATTTATTTATTAATAACAAATCCTTTTTAATTGTTGTAAAGGCAATTAATGAACCGGTTCCCCTGGGCCAAGATCACGAAGATCAGCTACAACAAGCGCACGTACACGCTGCGGCTCCGCGCGAGTGAGTTCGACGAGTTTGAGACGCATCTCATCTTCAGGCTGGCATCCACCACCGCCGCCAAGAAACTGTGGAGGTGCAGCGTGGAACATCACATATTCTTCAGGTATTTGCTCAAGGAGCTCGGAACTGAAATCGCACGAAGTATGTAACAGATGGAGTCAAGTGAAGCTCAACTTTCGTGCACCACGGATTTTAAATATCTAAATAAATAAATATTGTCAGACAAATTACACAGCGCCATCTAGCCCCAAAGTAAGCGAAGCTTGTGTTATGGGTACTAGACAACTGATTCCTTCCTAGTCGGTACACTCTTGCCAGAGTGGTCGTGGTCATCATTGTGAATCACGATGAGTGATCATTTTGACAATACAGCGCCATTCATCGCAGACTGCAGCTTTCCTGGTGCACTCGCAAAGCGAACATTCAGTTGCGGCCTTAATCTGGTCCGTCCATCTCATGGGTGACCTACCACGTGGTCTAGTGCCTTCAACTGATAAACATACGTAAATACATTTAGTTTTTTTTGTAAATACATACTTATTATACATAGAATACACCCAGACCAAGACAAACAGACATGTTCATGCACACAAATGTTTGTCCTGTGTGGGAATCGAACCCACGAGCGTCGGTGTCGAAGTCGCGTCATTGACCGCTACGCCACCGAGCTCGTCAAAATTCTAACACTCTTGGGGACCTAAAAAAAGCTTGTTACCTAACCCATCAATTCCAATAATATGAATTTCAAAATCGTCTGGTAATTCTCTCTTTTTGCTACCAAATATGAATAGTATACTACCCTGGATGCAACATGCAACGAATTCAATATGTTGTCCCGCTCCCGCCGCCAAAGATCACACTCCCCTAGAACATGGTGTGCTGTATGATCGAATTCATGATTTGCAGTAGAACATTCGCGTAAGGGCAACGGCTCTAATTTCAATGAAAAGAGTTTGGCCTTATAATTGTTACAAATATTAAGGCCAAACTCAGAATCATTGTTGCTACCCCAAATGCAACACGCAAGAATTCTATTTTAGTTTATAGTAGAGTATTTGTTTATTAGTTTGAAAGTAGTTGTTTGTTATAAATAATAAATAAATAAATATTGTCAGACAAATTACACAGCGCCATTATTCTTCAGGTATACCTATTTGCTCAAGGAGTTCGGAACTGAAATCGTACGAAGTATGTAAGAGATCAGCTAGTCAAATGAAGCTCAACTTTCGTGCACCACGGATTTTAAATATCTAAATAAATAAATATTGTCAGACAAATTACACAGACAGCGCCATCTAGCCCCAAAGTAAGCGAAGCTTGTGTTATGGGTATTAGACAACTGATAAACATACGTAAATACATTTTTTTTTTGTAAATACATACTTATGAGACATAGAAAACACCCAGACCAAGACAAACAGACATGTTCATGCACACAAATGTTTGTTCTATGTGTTACTAGTGTATTTAATTTTGTGCTAATATATTTTTAATAAAACTTATTTGTCCACAGACGGGAGACTCCCGTCAAAGTGGAACGTATCACCGGCTTCCCTCGACTCGGCTCCCGAAGAGTGTCATGTCGCCGCACTTTGTGTCAACTTCGCACACAGACGCTGTGTAACGGACAAACCCCGCTTGTTGCTTGACATATTCTACACGAGTACCCTTGGTCACATCGAGATAGCTTTACTTATGATAAGACATTTAATCTGTAAAAAAAAATTTATACCACTAAAGTGGCAAATAGGCATACGGTGTGGCTGAGGATGCCGCCTGATGGAAAGCAGGAGCATCACACGCACGTTGCCGACCCTGTAAAAACCTCTTCACGACCTTTTTGAAGAACCCCATGCTGTAGTCTCCCGAGAAAACCTCGACAGGCAGTTCATTCCACAGCTTGACAGTACGCGAGAGAAATCTTCTCTGGAACAGCACAGTACGCGACCACTTAGGCTGTGTGAGGATGAATTCCCTGTCGATGGCGAGCGGTGCGACTGTAGAAGGAGGCCGTGGGCATCATGTCAAACAACTCCTCTGAACACACCCCATTGTACAATCGGTAGAACACACAAAGGGGCGTAAAATCGCTCATCAAGTCATCGATATTTGCAAATATATAGAAAGTGTTTAATAACATAAGAAGTCGGCTTTTTGTCACATATGTTCAACTTTCACAAGTCAGCCTTACTGAGGAAAAGATGTTTGTTGCAAAAATACCTTAAGTCCGACGTGTTTTATGGTCGGTCGAAGTTTGGTGGGAAAGTCCATTTTAAAAGTATGAAATTATAAAAAAATAATATTACCATTGTAGAAACAATAAAAAATACTATAACTTTTGTTACGGCACTAGCTACACAAACGCAATATTTAACAAAGCTGTCGTACAAATTTATGATTTAATGCATATAAAACAGCGTATCGTGACGACATAATACTGTAGCCTTTTGTATGGAGCGTTTTCGGGATAGTCCAAAATGGTAGATCTTCAAATTATCATATCTCGAGAATTTTTTGTGCTATCGAAGTAATTATTTCACCTATAGTTATATTATTGTGAATTATTTAAATAACAAATCGAAAAAAAAATGGTTCACAAGCGTATTCTGCAGAGATCATAATTTGTTCCGTATAAAAAACGGAAATATTAACTTTTCTAATCGACATCCAGCCAGCAGGATATATACCAAAGTTACGTCTGATGAACTACAAATTGGTCTTAACTTTCAGATCTGTAATTGCTCTGTTCATCAAAACAAAAAACATTCTTCTAACGTCCTTACTTCAGCCACAATCAAGCTATAAAGGAATCTCCAGTCAGCGGACGGAGTAGAGACTATTTTGTAGTATAAATCCATAGAAGTGACATGAAGGGTGTCATATCGACGTACTCACTCTTATATAAGTAGGGCGTATACATAAACAGATTTTAGAAAAATACAATTTATTTTATTTAGAACTCCTTGACACTGGCTTCCCTCAACTAACAGTTGAGCAGCTTGGTGGAGTACACTCTAAAACTCTTTCAATTGAGGGGAGTCTTGTATCCCAACAGTGGGACTCTTAAGGCATATTTTCTGGAGTAAGCAATGTTAAATGTTCTGTGGTGATACATAGAATGATGTCAACCTTGGCGTGCTATTGATTGTACATGTAAACCCTTACCCTCCTTTAGACAGCTGTGTAACAAAGCAATAAATTTAGTATTAAAGTTAAAAATAATAAATGAACTGCAATACTTAGAAATAAAATTATTAATTATAAGAAAACATACATGGACTGCATACATTACTTAGAATACGATGAAAATTTTAGATATAATTAATTGGAGACTATTATGCAAAATAGATCTAATCGACATTTCGTTACTTTTAAGTGAAAGCTATTTAAAGTTAGGAATAATAATATCACGCAGTATAAGTTTTGGGAAGCATATTTCATCAAACAGCTAGAATCTGTTGCGAATATATAAAATCTTTCAATTTGGCAGAGTTTGTCGATTGGATCTATTCTGGTTAAAAGGGTTCAATGATCTTAGTACATATAACATTGTATAATTAACATAAGTCCCTTGCTTGTTTGAAATCGCCATCCTCGTAATAAATATTTGTTTTATTCACACACAATAAACTTTATGTAGTCACCAGGAACCCTACCGCCGAAGCTGAAGCCACCGCTTACCATGGAATTTTTTGATTGCAATAATGATTTTTAAGAAAAAATAAAAACCGACTTCAGCTGGCAACAGGGCAAATTTAAGGGTTTCCATATTTTTTTCTGGGATCCCCTCACCAGACCCTGACTTGATGAATATGGGACCACCACGCAATCATTCATACCCTTTCAAATAAAAAAAAGAATTTGACCATACGTGCTTATAAAATTTAAGAGTTTCCCTTGATTTCCCTGGGATCCCATCATCAGATCCTGACTTGGTGAATATGGGACCACCTTGCAATCATACCCTTTCAAATAGGTAAAAAAAGAATTTTGAAAATCGGTTCACAATTCGCGAAGATATTAAATAACAAATAAAAAAAAAATCAGTCGAATTGAGAACCTCCTCCTTTTTTGAAGTCGGTTAAAAATCAAGCTCCAGAATAGATTAGTGGCAATTGTGTTTAACTTAGTTGGCAGAAACTCTGAAGGTTTACCGATAAAGCTAAAATTGTTTTTTGATAACTTAAACCTAAAACCTATTTTTGGGGATCTAAATATTCGATGGGAATCGGCTTCAGCGTTAAGGTCCCTGGCTCACCGCCGGTGACAAAACGAAAGATTATTTTCTCGCTCAAGAAACGTATAATAAATATAAACCGGTTGTTAATGAAAGCTGCAAAGTTGATCGCTGCCGTCACGTTTTGTCGCAACGACAGGAGCTATTAAAGATGTTTTTAACAACTATATTGTATACATTTGTGAAGCGTAAGGAGACTGGTGATTTGTAATACAGTGGGCCTAGCTCAGGCACTAATTCTCTCCACAGTAAAGGTTTAATTCAGAACTTAAAACCTTGTTTAAGCTACCTTATTTAATATTCCTGCTATCTTTGTGGAGAGAACAATAAATTAACTATATTAATATTATATTTCATAATCTCTCTCACACTCGCTTGACATCAAGCCTTAGAAACAAGTGACAAGTGCAAGTGATGAGAGTTCGTGGTAATCACACACTCACATTATAGCCCAGCGACAAAACTAGCGTAGCTACACCCGAGCTATTCGCTGGTACCTCCGTTTGCCTCCGTTATAGCTGCTAGCTCTACTCGTTTCTCGTTATTCGCCGGCGATGAGACAAGTGCTTTATCTATTTCCATCGGTTTGATTGAACCATGTTGTCGTTATTGGGAGGAGCTATACATTATTTTATTAAGGCTGTACATGCTGCAAGTCTAGCGCTGCTCGACTAAAAAAATTATTATCCGCTAAATACACAACGAGTCAAAAAACTATGTTATACAATTGTTTATTAAGCCGCATAGTTTTTTCGTTAACTCATAAAATTGATAAAATATTATACTCTGTAGTTGTAGAAATCGCCGTTTTCCGCGAATTTCGTTGCAAAATATATAAGACATCAATTTTGTAATTGTTTTTTTTTTAAATTAAATTAGTATTAAGCGAATAATATTTGTTTTTACTTGAATGTTGCTAGGTATGCCGCACGAACCGCCTTAATTATGATCTATTCAAAAGATTAAAAAATAGGAAAAGAAATCATTAATTTAATTATATTAAAGTAAATTTATAATAAGTGCCATTCACTGTCTAAATTCGTGTTGCTTATTATATTTAGAAAAGTATTTATAAGTTGTACCAAGATATTGTGTTTTTAATGTCTTATTATTCTAGACGCTTTGTAAAATTTAAAAATAAATTATATAGTACTCGTGTACTACTTCTAAAATCTTTTGTTTCAGTCATCCCTCTATTGCATTAAAAATAGTAAGGACAAGTTAATTTAAAATTAAAATAATATGAAATGAAAAAAATATTGCCAAACACACAGGTGATACAATAATAATAAAGATATAGATATAGAAATCATAAATTCCATAAATTCCAGAAATTCCAGAAATCAAAAAGAAATAGATTTAGAAAAAAAAAACAAACAAAAACAAAGATTAACAATAATTCATTACATGCAGAGAAATTTGTCTAGCATAATTTTAACAAATAACCGACTCCACAAATTTCACTTCAACTGTAAGCACCGCTAAAAAGTTAAAAACACTATCAGAACTGAATTTTATGACATATAAAAAAATTGGAACCAATCTGGAACTATACTCTTTCAAATCAAATAACATTTTTAATCCGTTTATAAATGACGGAGTAAATAAGTAACAAACATTAAAAAAAAATATAACCAAATTGAAAACCTCCTCCTTTTTTGGAGTTGATTAAAAAAAGGCATTGACTCAGCTGTATGTACCAGTGTCTAACAGGCTGCCATCACTAACCAACACTGTTTCGTCTAGCAAGAGATCTGCCCCCCTAGCCAAGTGTAATTCGTAGCGTAACGAACGTTAGATAGATCACGTGACATTTGTCAATTCGAACATTTTAGTATGAGCTCCACAGTTCAAATTAGCGATCGCTACGCTTTTCTACTTCGCAAACTGCCATTTGGCTAGCCCCCAAGGTGAGATATGAGAAGCTCTTCGCTACTGGAGGTTGGCTACATCCAGTAGCAAAGAGGCACCGCAAGACATGACGACATTTATTTCCTCAAAAAATTTCACAGTTCACACAGGAGAAGCCGCAAGCAGATGCTAGTAAGATATACCCACCACACATTCCCACCACTGTGTCTCCTGTGTAGCCAGGAAAAAAGGCAATGAACAGCTGCCTCGGAACTCACAACAAATTCTATCAGAAGAAATTAATAGGAGTAAGACGCTTTTGGAATTTGACTTCCCCTGTTAGCAAATGCGAGAGACAGCAATATGGCAAATAAGGCATTAAAAGCCTGAAGAGAAGGCTAGTCAAGTAAGAATGTAATGTATAATTTACCTTTGATGACAGATGATGACTAATTACATGTTTGTAGATCGAATGATACAAGGCTCTTGAATAATTCAATGAGATATGGATGTAAACCGCGTAAACGCGCCGTGGTGTACATGTGAGGCATACAAAACGACTCATATTGATTACTATTATTACTTATACTGTGATTGAGGTAAGGTATGAAATAAAAAGTTTATAAAACGTTTTTGAAGTAAAACTTCTTTACGCGCGCCTAACTTGTGGACTAAGCTGGTGAATGCGTGACGAGAGCGTTACGAAAAGTGTGATCGGGCCACGCGAACGGAAGTTGACAGGTATATAAGTACTTTTACTTCAGTCTTGTGGTCTATAGTACACTCGTTTTTAGGATTCCGTACCTCTAAAGGAAAAACGGAACCCTTATAAGATCACTTTGTTGTCCGTCTGTCTGTCTGTCTGTCAAGAATTTCTATGTCGAGAATGCGTGGATGTATCTGAAATTTGAACTGTATACCCAGGTCTACGGGCCCATGAAGTTGTAAAAAAATCAATCTGCTAAGTTTACGTAAAAAAAAGTTACGGCCGTTTATTCAGCATAAAACGCATATTTCGACACATTCTCAAGGGAATCAAAACCTATAGGGTACTTCCCGTTGACCTAGAACTATGAAAGTTGGCAAGTAACATCGTTATAGACTACAAGTACAGGAATAAATCTCAAAACTATACATTTGTAAATAGATCTTAAAAATAGGGGGCCTATATTTTTTATAGGGTGACGAAATTTCAAATTGAAACTACTAGTTCAAATGGGGTATCATATGAAAGGGCTTGATGTACTCATTGCAAAATATATTTTATTTACTTTTTTCGACGCATTATTTCTTATTTATAATGAAAAATATCAAATTTAATAATGATACTACGTACCTACGGAACCCTCGGTGGGCGAGTCCGACTCGCACTTGTCCGGTTTTTTTTATATTTAATTTGGAATATAAAAACTACATGTCTCTAATACAGAGGTACCCAAATTTATTTGTTTCGCCGACTCCTTGCGTTAATACCCAAGCAACACGTAAGCCAGATAATAGCAAAATTAAGCACCAATTGGCAGTTTATAGTTTCATTACATCTTTATAAAAGCTGACGTGATAGCTTTATCTTGAATAATACAGTATTTAAACTTTAATTTCACTGAAAGCTTGATAAGTTCTGCATAAAATTGGTATTTTCTTTTAAATCTTAATAGTAATAATATTTGCTACTGTTATATTAACGATATTCAAATAAAAGTGTCTGAGACAGCTAGTAGCTACATAACAGCTGAAAATTCAGCTTTGCGCTGTACAACTTTGATAAATATTTCAATTATACGGCTTGATTCTGAATAGTTTATTGTTTGGTTTCTTTAAGCTGCACAACCGGTCAAATCGTACTCATTTATTCAGAATATGGATATTGACTACTCTTTTAGCGTTTAAGCAGCTAACTACTGCATAAATGAAGATGACTACGATATTATGACAATCTTATAGCGGGAGAAGCGCACTAATACTTTTATGTGTAGCTCAAAGTGGTAAATATTATGAATAATAGATGTTTATATATCTAATAACTGGTTATTGAAGGATTGCAATGTTTTTTATGCAAGAATGTCAAACTTATTTTATAATTATGACAAGATGTCGTTTAACAGCGAAACGTGTAAAAATGCCCCAAATTCATGGAGAAAAAGAAAAAGGACAGGAGGAATAAGAAGAAAGTGTTTAAGGAAGTATCTAAAAATAAAAAACAATATCTGTACACAAGCAGAAACGAGTTTGGCAGCTAATGCAAATTACAATACGGATCCAAGCACAAGTCGACCAGTTCAAGAGGGTTCCGTATCCGTATCTCGTAATTTTACATCTAGGTACATCACAGATATTAGATAAAAATTACGATTCATATTTTGAGGAAACCGATTCATGTTCGAGGTAGTTTAGCAGAAAACGTGTCAGAATTTAATAAAAATGTAGATTTTCGAAATAACCTCAGAGATTGGGCAGTGAATAAAAATATATCCCAAGCATCTGTAAAAGATTTATTGGGTGTGATTAATCATAGATTTCCTGGAATTTTACCGACAGATCCTAGAACTTTATTGCAATCACCTAGACAAATAATGATTAAAAATATTGAAGGTGGAGGAGAATATTGGCATAACGGCCTCACTAAACCATTGCAAAACGTTTTGAGTACTTGGCTTAATATTCCAAACACCATTAATTTAAATGTAAATTTTGATGGTATGCCAATTTTTAAAAGTTACAAAAAAGAATTTTGGCCTATTCTTTGCAATATAAATGAAAAAACTGATCTACAGCCAATCGTTGTTGGTGTTTATTATGGATCTGGTAAACCGAAGAGTTTAAATTTGTATTTAGATGATTTCGTCACTGAAATGGAAAGCTTACTAGAAAATGGATTGCAGATAATTAAAGAAGGCACAGTATTAACAGTTGCTATCAAAATAAGGTGCTTTATTTGTGATTCTCCTGCGAGTCCTGATTGTCATAACTTTACATATGTAAAGTTATGCATATGCATGCATACCTATCTACTGTATTTAACCTAACATTTATTTTCAGGTGTTTCCAATTTCAACTCCAAGCATGGCTGTCTAAAATGTATAACAGTAGGTGAATACTCACTTCAGACCCATACAGTTGTGTTTCCAAACTCAAGAAGCCCTAAGAGAACAAACGAAGGTTTTAGAATGAAAAGCTATGGAAATCATCATGAAACAGACACCCCTCTGTTAAAATTACCTATTGATATGATCGAAGACTTCCCGGTTTCTGATTCATTGCATCTTGTGGATTTAGGTGTACCTAATGAAACGGTTGCTCATTGGGTCGCGCGATGGTAATTTTCCCAAGCTTCTAACAAAGTGGAGAGCGCATGATACGCAGAAAGTTCCGCATTTTTTACTTACTTGTAAACTTCCTTCTGAAATACATAGATGCGTGCGGGGGTTAGACGAGCTTCTTCATTGGAAAGCAGTAGAATTTAGATCGTTTTTTTATTACTTGAGCATTGTAATTCTTCCAGACGTGATGTCAAAAGAATCATATGAACATTTTTTATATCTTTTCTGCGCAATTACTATTTGTTCTTGCCGAAAATACAGTTCACTACTAGATTTATCTTATGAATTAGCATTGTACTTTGTAGAAAACTTCAAAAACTTTTACGGTAACTATATTACAAGCAATATTCATAACTTAGTACATGTAACTGATGAAGTCCGTAAATTTGGGCCTCTATATAGATTTATATCGTACCCATTTGAAAATAAGCTTCATGTCATAAAAATGATGCAAGTAGCGAAAAGACTAGAATGCAGTGAAGATAGTCATTTAAAAGATGGAAGTCAAACTAAATTTCCGATTATAACAAAAAGTAGACAAAACAAAATAGTAGAGTTTGAGACATTCAAAGTTTCACAAAAATCTCAAGATAAATATTTGATGACTACCGATGGCCATATTATAGAAGTGAAACAGATAACTGACACAAATATTATAGGCTACAAAATCGAAAACTTGTCTGACGTTTTTCAAATTCCTATAAAGTCATCTTATCTTAATATATTTAAAGCAAGTTTATCTGATGACAACCACATAATAGTTAATGTGAATTTTGATAAAATCAGTTACAAATTAGTAGCTACAGCACCATAAAGACGAAATGTATTTTGTTCCTCTATTACATACGGTAAAATAATAGTTACTCAGTCACACAAAACCCACACACGCACA
This sequence comes from Hypsopygia costalis, assembly GCA_937001555.2. Lineage (NCBI taxonomy): Eukaryota > Metazoa > Arthropoda > Insecta > Lepidoptera > Pyralidae > Hypsopygia > Hypsopygia costalis. The sequence continues at coordinate 18,983,474 of OW443348.2, forward strand.
CCTACACAAATACAAACACATCAACACATACCTACTCATACACAACACACACACCACTACAGTCACACACAGCTACTCACACCACTTACTATATTACTACAATTATATTCTAGGAAATAATTTTGTGTTGTAATAATTAACTAAACTGAGTGTAGGATTTATAAAAATAAAATCAAACTTGAAATCAAATATGTATGTGTTTTATTAGAAATTATTCAAATACAAAAATCTTTGACACTTATCTATTAAGTAATACAATGTGTTTTGTGACTTTTTCTTTAAGGAAAGAACCTACACATAAAACTGAACAACTTTTACAGAAAAACATGGATCCGGAAACGAAAAAAAATTTTTCAACCTCCCATACAAAAAGCCCGATTAGCTGACTAACTTAGCATGGGAGGATAAATCGAAAATTTTTTTTCGTTTCTGAACCCATCCTTGGGGAACGTTGTTCAGTTTAATAGTCAGAACTGACTCTAAAAATTTGTCCAAATAATTCACCCTGTAGAAGGCATCGTTCGTGCTGGCTGCAACTTATTATACCTACTTATAAATTCACGCAGGTATTTATTATCCACTTTTAAAAGAAAACAAAAATAACTAATAATAATATTGATTTAAATAATCATAAGTAATGTAATAAAACACGTGAATAAGCTTATCATATTCAATAATCAACTTTTAAGGAGGAACTTGGCCCCTGAAAAATAAAAGGTTTTTTTGACCTCCCACAGAAATCTGCTAGAGGCTAGCAGATTCATTCATATTAGGTATTAACCTAGTTTTTGTAATCACTTGCACTTATGCCTACTACAGTCTTCATCGCCTGAACTAACAAAATCAGTACGTACACAAGTATTTAAAAAAATCACGATAGAAAATCAACGGTAATTTAACAAATATTCAAAAGTAAACCTATTTATCAAAATCTCCAACAAGATGAGAAAAACAAGACAAAAAAATGTAAGTAAAAAAAAATCCTACTTTTCACGTGGACATTCGGCGACGTTTTTGGACGATATCCGGATTATTACAAACTTCAGTCTTGTTTTTAATTGAACTCACATTTTTACGTTGGTCGTTATTATTTATGTTCTGTTTAGCTGAACGGCTTGAATTGGCTTCACTGAAATTAAGCGCATTATTTTCTGCGACTTTATCAGTTGCACATAATTTGGATGTACTAGGGATGCTTTCTATATTATTTAGAATTCGATAATTTTTTAATTTATCATTTCCGCTACGTCTTGGGCTGGCTTCGCTATTATTTGGCGTCTTATCTTCGACTTTATCATTTGAATTCTGTGTGATTGTACATATGGAGTTTGCTACACTGATATTAAGTGTTTCGTCTTTGTCAACTTCACCAAGTTTATGTTGCCCATTTTTTGGTTTTGTGGTCCTTTTGCATTTTTTACTAGATTTGCGGATGTTTTTCGTGTCTTTTCTTTTTAATGCGTTTCTTAGCACTGACTTTAAAAAATCTTCATTACTTTCTACTGAGTATTTGATGTCCCAGTATCTAACCATCTCAAAAAAAAATTTTATGATATTTTTGTAACCCTTAAATCCAATTTTTACTTCATCTCCTCGACTACCTCCAGTCCAAGAACACTTGCACAAGAATTCTTTAGAGAACAGAGAATCTAATAATCTGTATGCACAGTTAGATCCACTTCCTTCCGCAACAGAGCATAAAATTGAATACCTTTCCTTTAGTTTATTAAATATATTAGGGTCTGATAATTCATTATCAAATCTTTCCAGGTCTGCGACATTGTTAATGGGTTCCATGGCAAATCTTTCATTTTGGGTGCCACCAACTTGAGCAAGTGTGCATACAAACGGACTCCTATTTTCATATATTTCTTCTAGCTGCACTGAAATTTCTGCTAGTTTTTTCATAATTTTTTCCTGATTTTGCGTAATAACAGTTAAAAATTCGTTTGAAACCTTGATTTGATCATCATTATTGTCATATACGTTCACTGTGGATGCTTGCTGTACTGTTTCGTGTTGATGATCTTGAGTTATAACCTGATAAACTTCGCCGTCAATACCATGAGCTTCAATGACTTGATGTTCTGTAACTGTACTTGTATTTCCAGCATCAACCTGTAAAAAATATAACAAAAACATGAAATATTATAAGTACCAAAAAAAATGTTTTATAAGAAACAAAATTGTTACCTCCTGTTAATAAATTAGATAATGTATCACATTTTTTTGTAATACTAAATGGAATCAAGAACGAAATAAAGCAAATATTATATTTTTTATGCTGATATTCTTGATGGAAATGCGTTTTTAAACAATTTTATTTATTTGACTAAATATTGGTTTTCAACAAGTGAAGTTAATTAAAAAAATCAAAAACCCGACTGCACCTACAACAGATTTATTAATCACGCGTAACACTAGTATAATTCCATACAAGCAAAGCCGCAGGCAAAAACTAATATATCAAATATATATTTGAAATCAGATCATCGAGAGAAAAAAAAATCTAAAACCCGACTGCACCTATTAACAGATTTAATAATGGGCATCATTTACGCATCACCAATTTAATTAGTTTTGTGTTTCTTAACTAATAGGGTTTGCCCGCAAAATAATAGATTTGTCACCAAAATGTAGTCACCAAACAATATAAAATCGATTCCACAATAAATCACCTAAAATCATAGAGATATAGGGTCTAGTACCAAATAAATGTTTTTGTATATATTATATTGTCAATTATTAATATTTAAGCTTACTTGGCACCACATCATTCATCATGTAGGTTGACGGAGATCCGCTTTGCGGAGCTCCTATTTCCGATGACAGGACACAAGAAAACCCTAACCTAACCAAAACATGATTTATTACATTGACCAAGTATTGGTAAGACTCGTCAGTGAATATGACACCAATTTGACTTCGCCCCTATTAGCCATTTTTTCATTAAATTAAGGAGCTGATCTAATTATTTGGTGACAGATCTATTATTTTGATGATCAAACGAATTAAATGATAACAGTAGTTTGTTAAGCTGATGATTTATTTTAGAGACAGTTTTGAATAAAATGACTAATATATTTCTTGGGGATAGATATTATTATTAGGGCACTGCAGATTAGTGACACATCTAAAATTAGGTGACAGAAAATATTGTTCCTTTATTAATCACGCGTAACAATAATATAATTCCATACAAGCAAAGCCGCAGGCAAAAACTAATATATCAAATATATATTTGAAATCAGGTCATCAAGACCTTTATTTTGATACCCATATCTATATATTAAGAAGAAGAAAAAAATTACTGCAACGACAATTTTGCGGCTCACAGCCGCCATATTGATTTTTTTTATATTTGATGTAGCCTATGTCACTCTCACAGCAAATACGAATCTAACGACACCTCTCAAGCTAAAATCCATCCCGCCGTTCAGGCTGCAGAGCGTGCCAAACAATTATACATACATACATACATACTCTCGAAAAACATAAACCTCCTTCTGTCGCAGTCGGGTAAAAACACTTCTTGTGTTAGGAAACCTACATAGAAAATACCTACTAAATATTACTCCGCGGGCGGGACTCAAACCTGCGATCTGTTCTCGCACTTATTATTTTGTAACCAAATCTTACTATAGACATAGATACGATGCATTGAATTACGTATACAAAGTTTGGTTGTAAGTATGTACCATTTTACAATGAAAACGAAACTAAGTTTGTATGCCATTTCGGCTCACGTAGGCCTCTTTAAGTTTCTGACATAATGTTATTTACATTATATTCATTGATATTAAGCATAACTTAACATACTGGCTGCATCCAAACTTAGACTAAATTAGATGGAGTTAGGTAATAAAATTGTTTTGTTTTTTGATGTTATAGTAACAAAAATATTCCTTACCAAAAATTCTGCCATAGCATTAAAATTTGGATGTTGCGAAATTGATCTGACTGATTGCTGTCTTTCTTCAACATCAGTGTCTTCGGTATCTGTTCGATCTAACATTCTATTTAATTCAGCTTCGGCGTCTTCATATGAAAGAAAGTTTGATCGCTTCAAGATGCAGTCAGTTGTCCCCCAGTCTCGTTGGGGGACAACATTAGCATTTTTTGAAAGTACATCGCTATTCCTTTTGGGCCAGCGCAACTTTCCCCTAGTTTCCCAGGAAGCAGGCACAGTCGACAGCTCGACCCGACCTCTGCGACGCGTAGCCACTATTTTGAACATTTTACTAAAAAAAAAACAAAGAAACAGTGATATTATTAGAACAAAAGTAATTTTCTATATGAAAGAAGGTTAGTAGACAGTACCTATAATACACGCCGAGAAATACGAGCTTATATTTTTTATACCGGGACTGCGATAGGTATATCTACCTACGTGTAAACAAACGCCCCGCGTGCGCGACAAATTATGCGCGTGCTGGCGCGACCTCTCTCTTAAGTTTAGACTGACCGACTGACATTAACTTGACGTTAACCGCGCGCCGCACGCGCTAGACCGCTAGCCGGCGCCGACAGACGCCGCCACTGTACTTAGTACTGCCCCCTTACCACCATCTCTTATTGAGATTCAATAACCGAATAGAATGCTTATTCATACCAATGAATAAGCGACTCTATTTCAAATGAAATAGAATAGCTTATTCATTGGTATAAATAAGCAATCTATTCAGTTATTGAATCGCAATAAGAGTTGGTGGTAATGGGGCTTAATTTCATGATTTTTGACCCCCTCACCCGTCCTTGTCACAATTAATAGATTATAATGGTTGAAATGTGACATCACGAAATTTTAGACCCCTCCCACCCAATTGTCACACAATGTCACACTTCATCGACCCCCTCCTCCCCCTTAACGTGCGACGTAGATAATTAATGGATGGGCCCTAAGCTATGTTTGTGTAATCGCGCTTAGCAAGTAATTTCGCCAGTTACACTAGCGCGAGACATAATTAAATATGATAGGTAAATTAAAAACTAATTGCAATTTTAAGAAAAAGTGCATGCGGTATTTTTCTTCAATAGAACCGATGATTATAGAACCCTAATAATCTGAATAAGAGTACTGAGACGGGTAGCTTTAGAACCGTTTATCAGAACTGCGATATAAAACGTACTGTTAACCAAAAAATATCTGGATAAGACAGTTACAAGTGACCTGTTACGCAGAAATGTATAATAAATCGTCTGCGTGAACAGCTTATATTCAAAATCAACATCGTCGCCATTATTTATCCTAACATAACCTCTCTATTCTAAAACTAAACTATGTAACTGTAACTATACAAATAATAAATACATGTTTTTATTCAAAAAACATCTGGGTAGTATTCAAATACCTACCTGATTGTTTTTTATCACTTTGATTGGTAACAATTGAATAAAATATTTTATTCGTCGAAAAGGGTTAATATAAGTCAATTGTTTATTTTTTAAAACTGGTTTTATCTTGTGGCGCTCGAAAATTTTACTATAAACTTATATATATTCTCACAGTAAAGTAGCATGCGTTTTAATAATTGTATTGTCAACAAAACATATTAACAAAAATTACTTACCAATATTTATAATTTCTTCCAGAGCGATGTCACCCTAAACACTTGGAAATTTAACGCAAAATATGTGATAACAATTAATTTTATGAAACAAAATGCTGATTTTGTACATTTAATTACATAACTTCTTTATAAAACTACGAGAAAGATCTGAATTATGAATATTGTCTGAATGTCAGAGTTTGATATTTTCATCTGCATAATAGAGCTTTAAATTCTGATTAAAGGGTCGATCAGCTTTTATGCAGAAGTTAACCAAACTTTCTGTTTATGTATCCAGCTGTTATGCAGCTATTAACAAAATGTTATTCAGATTAAAGCGATTTATTATGGGCCTAAATTGCTTGAATATCGCCTGTATAAGCGCTTATACAAACCTTATCCCTACATCTTTTACAGCGTTTAGTCATCAGAATTGCTATTATATAAAAGTTAATCAGCTAGTTTGTGTTGCTTGGGTACTCGTATTTTTATCCGTAAACTCACTACTCTTCCTGTGAATATAAGAGTACCTAGCTATATAAATTCCTATGAATTCAGAAAAATCATATAAAAAATAAAATAAAATAAAGTTTGTTTATTTCAGACAATAGGAAATAATAGGAATCCATATCAATGTTAGTAAACTTAGAAATATGTTAGTAATTGATTATTACGAATTAAAAAATTAGAAAAAAAAAATTGGGGTGTACCTGCACGCGGTGCACCCTGCTGCAAATGAAGCTCTGACGAAAAGAGAGGTAGGGAGCGTAATTGTAAGCTACCCGAGTGGGGAATGTGCCTCCACCTCACAGAATACCGCAGCCAAATAACGGCTCCCTTGAGGGCTGTTGTGTTCCTGCGAGTGAGTGAGGTCACCAAAAAGGAAGGAGATGCTGCGTTGGCAGCGGGGGTAGCGGCGCGCGAGCGATATTTTTGTTACGAGCGATAATATGGATAATACGGTAACCGGTGACGTTTCGACCAGGTTGCACCGGCACCGTGGTCACAGGCTGACTTCAATAAGTCAGCCTGTGACCACGGCCGGCTCAAACAACAAGACAAATTATGCAAAAGTTTATTACCATTGTTGATTTGTAAGGTATGGCGTGACCCCTCACTGGGCTGCTGGTGAGCCTAGAATAACATGTAGTAATTGACTGAGCGAGCGAAACGAGCGAAGGATCTGGCGCCTACGTCAGCAGGGTGCACCTTAAACAAGTGACTCTTTGGGTCGATGAGCCAGTGAAGTAAATAAATAAGTAAGTATTTAACATTTTTACATGTTATTTTTAATCTGAAATTTGTCATTTTAAGAATTATTCAAGGGACAGTTATGTTTTTCGAGCGTATGTATGTATTTCTTTGGCACGCTCCACAGCCTAAACCACTTGACGGATTTCAACATATGAGATGTCATTAGATTTGTCTCAGCTGTGAGAGTGGCGGAGGGTATATTATTTCAACATGGCGTCCTTGAATGTAAGCAAAATCACAAAATAAAGTTACATTTTTCAGTCGGGTTTTTTGTTTCGTTTAATAATTCCTTATTAAATCCTAGAATTCAATTGTTGTCGACAGTACAACTAACATTCTGCCAAGATCAAGGTCTCAACGAGCTGCATACTAATTAAATGACCAACACACCCAACGTCATCGGTTTTTGTTCAGACACGTGAAATAAATCTTAACTTCCGGAATAATTAAGAGTGAAATAATCAGATGATGAATCATTGAAACGGATCAGTGCGTTCCGAAATAAATCGGCGGTTAAATACCAAATAATTACTGCTCTATACTAAAACGTTAACAATTAAGGAGAGCAAAATGTTTTAATTATTTTTATCTAATCTCATACTGAAATTTACACATTAAAAAACTAAACACAGTATCTTAATGACAGTCTTTACGCATAAGCTATCAAAATAAATTTAAAATAGTAGTTTATGAAACTGTTGCCTATTAAGGGTTATTAAAATACGAGTGTGAGTTTATAACATGAGCCGAAGGCGAATGTTATAATAGACCACACGAGTATTTTAATACCTAATTATGTGCAGTTTTATACACTACTTTATCTAATCTCATGAAATATATATGATAATAATATTTTAAATACAACCATGAAGTTAATTTAACAGCTATAATTCTTACTTAGAAATCCATTTGCAGATCGAGCATGCGTAGTGCGCATGCGCGACGCGCCGCGCGGCGCCCCGTTCACAGATTATGTAGAAAAATTTTGCAAAGTTGCAATGTATTTGCATTGCAACCTGTTTAAAATACTTGTATCCAGGGCTGAAGCTGTATCGAAATGGTAAAAAAGTTATTTTACGATACAGTTGTCCATAGAAGAGCTGTATCGAAAAATAACTTTATCTAATCTCATACTGAAATTTACACATTAAAAAACTAAACACAGTATCATAATGACAGTCTTTACGCACAAGCTATCAAAATAAATTTAAAAAATTATTATAACATTCGCCTTCGGCTCATGTTATAAACTCACACTCGTATTTTAATAACCCTTATTATGCAACAGTTTCATAAACTACTATTTTTGTATTGTTATGCAAACTATTTATGCAAACAAGATGGAACAAACACCTGATGGAAAGCAATCACCACCGCCCATGGAGATCAGCTTCACCAAGGGGCCGCCGATCCGTTGCCAGCCTATACTCCCTCCTTTCTTTCTGGTGACCTCACTCACTCAGAGAAACACAACCCTCAAGGGAATTGTTATTTGGCTGCGGTATTCTGTGAGGTGGAGGTACTTCCCCAGTCGGGCAGCTTAAAAAATACACTATGCCCTATCATTCTTTTTGCTAGATCCTCGTTTGTTTTATGTGATAAACCACTTACACCCCAAATTTATTTCCTTCTTGAAGTAGTCGCTCCATCTAGCTAGTGGTGGGTCGTCCTTTTTTCCCCCATATGCTTGTTTGCCTCCCTCTCGTATAAAAAAAAAAAGAATCGACAGATGCAGGTCGCCTGGCTCTCTACGGGGGAGGCCTTTGTCCATATAAATAATAAATAAATAAATAAATATTTCTAGACAACTTACGCAGCGCCATCTAGTCCCAAATTAAGCGCAAAGCTTGTGTTATGGGTACTAGACAACTGATAAATGTACCTACTTAAATACATTTTATTGTAAATACATACTTATAATACATAGAAAACACCCAAGACAAACAGACATGTTCATGCACACAAATGTTTGTTCTGTGTGGGAATCGAACCCACGACCTCGGAGTCAAAGTGGCAATTGCTAACCATTCGACCACCGAGCTCGTCGTCGAGCATATAAGGTATATATCCCGTATACGGCGTATATGATGTTAATGACGAATTAATTCAATTTATTCAACATACAGATCGATTACGAAATATTTTTCCTTATTACTAATATCCCCGTAGAAACAGCACAGTGTAAAAAAAATATGACTCGTGGAACGTCCAGCAAACAAAACTTTTATTTGAACAGAATAAATCGAGGAAAACTAAGTGATTATTTAATCAAGTGTCCGTATAAAAAAGCTCAATTATTTAGTCAATATTATCTAAAAAGACAAAACATGTCCAAGTGTGAGACTGTTGAGTTTGATATACTTATTGAAAGGCGGGGAAATTCATCTTTACATTAGAGCAGTGTTTTTCAATCGGTGGCGACCCCCAGGGGGATTGCAAAGCCAGACTCGGGGGGTCGCCAGCAAAAAGAAAAAGGCAAAGTGTAGACACTACAATAAAAACACACTTTTAATTAGAAGGATGGGCTTGTTCGTAAACGTAAAAAAAACATTTACGTAGTCTTATAAATTATTTCTTTGTCTGTCTGTGGCACAAGGTGGTCGCCAGAAATTTTCAATCTGTAAAGGGGTCGCGAAATCAAAAAGATTGAAAAACACTGCACTAAAGCAACAATGGTCGCGCACTGTACCATTATCTAAATTACTTGTACCATTGCATGTAAGAGGTTGGTCGAGGCGCCATGCAATTAGAGAGCTGTCTGGGCATTACCTAGCACTAAGGATTAGCATTGCTGTCCAGCGGGCTACTGCTGCCAGCCTTTCGGGACGCTACCGGCGGCGGGTAACATTTTAGGGAGTGTATTCTATCTGTTTTTAGGGTTGCGTACCCAAAGGGTACAAAGGAACCCTATTACTAAGGCTCCGCTGTCCGTCCGTCCGTCTGTCACCAGGCTGTATCTCATGAACCGTGATAGTTAGACAGTTGAAATTTTCACAGATGATATGTTTCTATTGCCACTATAACAACAAATATTAAAACACAGAATAAAATAAATATTTAAGGGGGCTCCCATACAACAAAAGTGATTTTTTTGCTAATTTTTGCTCGCAATTGATAACGGCAATAAGTAGACGCTTGAAATACTCACAATATTTAGTTATATATTCGTTTTAAAAATAAATAGTTAAACAAAAATAAAACAACTATTTAAAGGGGGCTACCATACAACAAACGTGATTTTTTTTTGCTGTTTTTATAGATAATGGTACGGAACCCTTCGTGCGCGAGTCCGACTCGCACTTGGCCGGTTTTTTTATTAGTTTTGTAAGTACAGTCACAGCTTATACATTTCGTTTCTCTGTGACGCTCACAGCCTTCAACTTCGCCTTTCACAGCCTTCAACTTCATTCTGACAAAACCCGTCGGATTTCCATTCCACTATTCAACTCTGGCTTTATGTCTGTACAAGTTGCACAGAGGTTATCTTCCACGACTCCTCAAGGTGTAGTGACTACCCTGCCGATGGCGAGCAATATGCTTATAGATGGCCAGGGTAAGATAGGTATCAAAGAACTCTTTCACTTTTACTGGCTAACACTTGCCATGAAGAACTCTACCGCGCAAATAATCCATGCACGCCGACGAAGCCGTGAGCAGTAAATTCAATATAAGTTTAGATATAAATAGTTAACCTTGTTTATAGAAGTTCAAGTCTAATTTCTACGAAATTTTAAATTAGCATAATGTCCAGTATATTAACCTTGAATGTCCTTGATTTCTGTCATTATGTAAAGTATTAACGCGGGCTAAAACCCAGCAAGGGCTGACACATAATGTATGGTATTTCAAACCTTATAAAGTTTGCGGAACTGCCGGCAACTGTATCTACCAGAGCTAGGGTTGTCGACGACAACAAATTGCATATTATGGCATAAATCAAAACACATAATAGGCTATTTGATTAACATTTTTTTCGGTTTGATATGTAGGGATGTCTCCATAATATAACCATGGGTGAAAGAATTACTTCGATAGCACAAAAATCTCTCGAGATATGTAAATTAGAAAATCACAATTTTTAGATTGTCCCGAAAACGCTCCATACAAAAGACTACCGAATTATGATAAATTGATAGTCATTTATTCCCAAGAATATGGTAGTATACAAGATGTTTCATGTAGTTGTGCATGCATATGTTCTGCCTTTATTGGCGTAGGAATATTTACAATATTATTTAATTGTTTGTTACACATTTATAAGTTTGAGTACAGACTTTACATTATAATTACCCTCTGAATTTTATTATATAATTAATTAATTACTGTATCATTGAGAATGTCATATTTAGATTATATAAAAATTAAATTAACAAATTTAATCATAATACTAATAACAATTTGAATATTTTCAGATAACATCATTACCTACCTATATATATATATATATATAGTCCAGGATATAATATTTTAATTGCCATTTATAGTCTAGGTACTCATTAATATTATAGAAGCATTTGCTTAAGAGTCAGTTAAATAATTTATTTCTGAAGCTACTGTAAATCTGTGCCTCTCTAATGTCACTTGGTAATTTATTATACAATTTAATTGCCATACAAAATATAACGTCGCTAAACAACTTCAGCCTTTGATTAGGTATATATAATTTACTAGGATTTCTGCTGTTGATTTCATTTAATACCTTGTCATGTAGCGGGAAGAGATGTGGGTATTTTTTGACAAATATGCATGTCTCAAATATATAAAGACTAGGGAGTGGTAGAATTCTGGATTTTTGGAACAATGGTTTACAATGATCCAGATAGTCCGCTTCGTGAATTGCTCTAATGCATTTTTTTTGTACTCGGAAAGCTTTTTGTATTTCCACAGAATTCCCCTAAATAATAAGACCGTAGCGTAATAAGGCGGAGACGTAGCCATGGTATGCTAACAGAGCTATTTCTTTAGACGCCGCCGTTGCTTTCAGCCTACGAAGTGCAAATACAAACGAATCCAGTTTACAGCATATATTTTTGATATGTTCTTTCCAATTCAAATATTCGTCGATCGATATACCTAAAAATAAATGAGTACTTGTTTCAATTTAATATCATTAAAATTTATTGCGATTTGTGAATTTAAATTACTATTAGATGTTAATTTACAATTTTTGTTTTTTCGACATTTAGCTTTAATTTATTTTGTTCCAACCAATTATATACATTATTTTATAGAATTTATTGCCGAATCAATATTTTCTCTTTTTTTCAACAGAGTGGTATCATCGGCAAATAAGATACAGTCATTTTGTATTACTTTGGGTTTATATTATATAAAAGAAAAAGTAGAGGCGAGAGAATCCCACCTTGTGGGACTCCTCTTTTATTAGTTTTGAGAGACGATTTGAACGTTTTTTTCTCGTGATTTACTATTTTTGACATTTCTATGTATTGCTGACGATCGGCCAGGTAGCTTTTAATCCAGTCATGGGCTTTGCCCCTGATTCCATATTTTTCAATTTTTTCCAGTAAACGATCGTGGCAGACAAAATCGAATGCTTTAGACATGTCTAGAAATATAGCAGTTGCTGTCAATTTTTGATTCAGAGCTTCGGTAATCTTTTTTACGAGTGAAAAACAAGCTAATGTTGTTGACCTATTTTTCCTAAAGCCATGTTGGTGTGAAACTAGTATGTCGTGCATTTCAATAATATTATAGAGCTTTACTTTCATTGCAGTTTCTAGGATTTTTGATAGGACAGGTACTAGTGTAATCGGTCTATAATTTCCAATTTCAGTTGGGTCTCCTTTTTTGAAAAGAGGTATAACTTTCAATTTTTTTAACATTTTGGGGAACATACCTTGTTCGAATGAGCTATTTGTTATATGGCAAAGTGCTTAGCTATCAAGGAAGCAAATTCCTTTAATATCTTTGTATTTAATTCATCATACCCGGTGGAAACAGTATTCTTTAATGATTTAATAATTTTCATCATGTCATATGTATCTATTGGAGTAATAAATATACTGTGTGCATTGCAATTTATGTCAAAATTTGTTTGTCTTATGTCATTATCAATTGTAAGTTGTCTAGTAATGTTAATAAAATAGTCGTTGAATAGTTCCGCAATGTCTGATGTTTTTGTGTATTTTTTTATTACCTACTTTTATTTCTTTAATGTCATAATATGTATTTGCTTTGTTTTTGATAATATTCCATGCTGCACTACATTTATTCTTGGATTGGTTTATAAAGTGACTGTTGTTTATTTGCTGTGTTTTTGGATACATTTTTTAAGTATTTTGGAGTAAGAGACGTACTCTTTCTTTTTGTACCTTTTATTACATGCATCCATTTGGTAATTATAATAGAGGATCCTCTTTTTAGTACAACATTTTTTTAACCTTTTAGTGATCCATCTATTTCATAATGGTTTCTGTATTTTTTTAATGCGCATTAAGGGGAAGCATAATTTAAAAAGAAGCGTAAGCATGTCATGAAATATTTCAAACGCTTTATTACAGTCTTTTTCGGCGAGAACCTCACTAAACGACAATGAAACCACGTGATCGCAAAACTTACGCACGTTTTCTTTACTAAAATCTCGTTTATATTCAAACCAATATTTTTTCCGGTTTTTACCATTTTCGTTCTGTTGCAGTATGACGTCACAGGTTTGTATTTTGTATGCATCAAATCAGAAATTTGTACGATAGCTATGTTAAATATTACGTTTATGTTAGTATCATAATAAAAGTTATAGCATTTTTTATTGCTTCTTTAGTGGAAATATTATTTTTTAATAATTTCATACTTTTAAAATGGACTTTCCCTCCAAACTTTGATCGACCCTAAAAAAGTCTGACTGAAGATATTAGAATGAAAGTTTGCAGATCTTTTTAGTTTTGTGTATATTACGATATTGTTAAATAATTTATACAATTTTGGAACATTATCAAATAGCCTATTATGTTTATCACTCACATTACCATTCATTTCTGAAGAAGTTACAATTTACATTAATTATAGTCATATGTCGATATGAATTTACAGGATATAAATTGCAACTTCTGGCTGCTAGATAGAATGATATAGATAGACGAGTCCGGTGGTTCAATGGATAGCAATGGCTACTTTGCGGATTGCGGATTGATGGCGGATTCGATTCCCGCACAAGACAAACGTTTGTGTGCATGAACAATGTCTGTTTGTCTTGGTCTGGGTGTTTTATATGTATTACTTGTATGTATTTACAAAAGGAAATGTATTCAAGTACATTTATCAGTTGTTTAATGCTTAAATTTGCGCTTAATTTGGGACTAGATGGCGCTGTGTAAATTGTCCAGAAATATTTATTTATTAATTTATAGTCTAAGAGGCGGTAAACGATTGACTAAACTATCAGCGCGTCGTCGGTTGACTTAGTATCTACAGCGTGTCGATCAGGGGGCCTACTACCATCTCTTATAGCAGTATTATTTTAACCTTACTCCGAGATTTCGTACCATAACGTCTTAAAAGTAAGCTTACTGTAATATTGTTTTCTCAAGAAGTTTTGTGACGTCATCGGGCAAATCATTCACTTTATGCGTACCATGACGTGCCTTTTGACACAGAGCAATATTGTTTTTATGTCAAATTTAGCAGGCTTAAAAAAGTTCCTTTAACACGGCGGAAACAACATTGTTTTTCATTTTTTGTACAAATTAATTGTTATTTACGTGTAAAAGTAAGTGAAATATATTTATTTTAGTAAATCTTTGTAAAATGTGTGGTGTATTTGCATAGAAATCCATAATTACAATAAAATGTGATGTGATTCTAGATGGCCAATGAATATGAAATTTTTGAGTTTCTGGAAGCAGATAACGCTGAAACAAACATAACGAAGAAGCTGCGTCGAAGAAGGTTACGTGAAGAATGTGACCCATTCAATGTAGACGACGCGGAGTTTGTAAAACGTTATAGGCTGACGAAGGAACTCGCTCATAATCTATAATAATGTGATGAATTACGGCCTATGATGACGAGGCCTACTAAACCTACAGATTTTTCTGTAGACACGAAGGTATTCTATTGATGCTGTTATAAACTATGTGATACATGTAACTAACAAGTACATAAGCATATACATTTCTTGCATACTTTTAGGTATTGACTGCTCTGTCCTTTTATGCAAGTGGCTCATACCAACGGCCTACAGGTAATATAGAGGGACATTTTATGGCTCAGCAGACTGTCTCATCAGTGATTGCACAGGTTACTGCTTGTCTAAATTCACTGCAGATGAGGCAAAAGTATATTCACTTCCCCGCCAATGATCAAGAACGGAACAAAATAAAAGCAGAGTGAGCAAATTAATATTAGTAACATTAAAATAATTTATTGTTCAGAGGTGACCGGTGAAAGAAATAATTGAAAATGAGGTAAAACAATTTACTGTGAATATGAAATTATATGTTTTAGATTCTACAATAAATTCAAAATTCCTGGAGTGTTGGGGTGCATAGATGGGAGTCATGTGGCTATAGTACGGCCTACACTCCATGAAGAGAGATTTTATTGCCGCAAGCATTATCATTCGTTGAATGTTCAATTGGTACGTAATTGCCATAATTATGTATTTATTTATTCCCATTTCAAATATCAACAATTTAAAAATATAATAAATATTCTCAATTATGCATATGACAATGTTATAGGGCAGTTGTACAAAATTGGTAATTATCAAATTGTTTACATGAAATACCTATATGAGTAAGGCTCTAGACAGTCAGACTGCATTTCAACTGCAATTCCACTGCAAATTAGTAGTAGTAGTTAGAAATTAGTAGTACTGTAGTTTGAATGCAGTTAGTACGACTGCAATGAAACTGGAAACCAACCGTGCAGCCTGATGGCAGTTGGTGTGCAGTGGGCGCGTGGTTCCAATGACTGCATCTTGACTGCAAACTAATTGCTCTAAAGCAATTGGTCCAACTGCATTAGGACCGCACGTCGACTGTGCAGCTAGCTTGCAATCAGTATGCAGTCGATGGAACTGCACGCCCACTGCACACCGACTGCAATCGGGCTGCACGGTTGGTTTGCAGTTAGAGCCTAAGATCCCATCACATTTTTTTTATAAATAAAATTATTTTGGATTTCCAGGTTTGTGATGCAAACATGCAGATAACAAGTGTAGATGCAAGTCATGGTGGTGCTACTCACGATTCTTTAATTTGGACTAATCATCCACTGAAAACTCATTTGGAAGAACTTAGCAATACAGAGAACATCTGGTTTCTTGGTATGTTTTTTGTTCATAAAAGATAAATAACATCAAATGATAACAGTAATTTTAATGTCACATATAACTTATTAATAAACAATTTACAGTTCAAATTATAAACATGAACACAAAATACCAAATTATTACAAATAAAGAAATTAAGTAATTTAAATTAAGGAATTATTTTTACAAATCAAGAAATACTTATTGTCTTTAATGAAACTTTTCCATCATATACATAATATTATCATTATCATACTAATTTCCAATTTCTAAGGTAAACATTGGTCCAGTCTTTGGATGCCTCTTTGTAATTTTATTATTCTTGAACTTATAGGTGACTCTGGATATCCATTGAGGAAGACTATGATGACACCAATACTGGATGCAGCACCAGACACACCAGAGGCACACTACACCAATCTACATGTTCGCGCATGGAACATCATTGAGCATACAATTGGACTTCTCAAAGCTCGCTTTCGTTGCTTACTTGTACACAGGGTGTTGCATTACGCACCAGAAGTAGCAGGCTCTATTGTAAATGCTTGTGTGATATTACATAACATTTGCAATAGAGCAAACACTCCTGTCCAACAATTAAACAGCGAAGAGGTGAACCAAGAAGCCCAATTTCAGCTGCATGCTGGAGCTGTAGAGCATCCACGATTACGAAGCAGCAACATTGCCCTCCAGCAGGGCTCGTCTACTCGGAATGCTCTTGTCCAGGAGCTCTGGCAAAGGCGGCATTGATAGATCTGTAATTACAATATGGTATAGATTAGTTCTATGTTAATTAAGTTTTAACAAAATATATTATAAGCCTTATAGCACACTCCGGACAGAAGAAGTATAGGCTGGCAACGGATCGGCGACCCCTTGGTGTTTTGAATCTTCATGGGCAGTGGTGATTGCTTTCCATCAGGTGACCCACATGCTCGTTTTCCACCCTCTTATATAAATAAAAATTATGTAAAAAAAACTTTTAATTTAAACGGTTTTATTGAAAATAGTGTACTAAAAGCTAAAAAATAATTCGGTAGGTCGGAGGTTTCAGTCATCACACCCCTCTCCCTCATCAGTCTAAGGCATTGATCAGACAAAATAATAAAATCGTTGGGCGTAGCGTAAACTGAGTTGACTGGATGAAAACACGGGCCCAACGATTTTATTATTTTGTCTGATCAATGCCTTAGACTGATGAGGGAGAGGGGTGTGATGACTGAAACCTCCGACCTACCGAATTATTTTTTAGCTTTTAGTACACTATTTTCAATAAAACCGTTTAAATTAAAAGTTTTTTTTACATAATTTTTATTTTCAAGTTTTTAATTTCTAATTTCATTACATAGTACTTCTCGTTCTATTAAGTTTAGATTTGACTTTTGTCATTATTTTTTTTACTTTTAAATTTGTCTTGTATTCAAAGGAATACCCATATTGAAAAAATGGGTAACAAATGATACCCATATTGAAAATTGAGACGATATGTAACCGCGCCAACCGGCCATTTTGTTGACGGCCATCTTGGATTTTATAATATTCATCGTGAACTGTGTTCTACTAGTTAAGCCCTTTCATTTGATACCCATAATTGAGGTAGTCGTGACAAAATTTGTAAACCGCCATTTTGTAGAGGCGGCCATCTTGGATTTTCATTTTTTTTCATGTGAACTGTATTCTTCTAGTCAAGCCTTTTCATTTGATACCCATATTGAGGTAGTCGTGACAAAATTTGTATACCGCCATTTTGTAGCGGCAGCCATCTTGGATTTTCATTTTTTTTTCATGTGAACTGTGTTCTACTAGTCAAGCCCTTTCATTTGATACCCATATTGAGGTAGTCGTGACAAAATTTGTAAACCGCCATTTTGTAGCGGCGGCCATCTTGGATTTACAATGAAACAGAATTTATTTAATTGTATTGTCACCAGAACTAAAGGTGTGTACCAAATTTCAGATCAATCTGTCAACAGGAAGGGGGTCAAATTTCAATTACTAAATTTGACCCAAGAATAAATAATAAAACAAACGGGGTGAGCTAAATAAAACCGTTTAAATAAAAAAATACATGTTGATGAAAGTGTAACATCCAAAGATGTTTGTAAATGATTTAGTTAATATTTTTAATTTTATTTAATAAACATTTAATTAAATTTTACTACCAGACTTATTATTTAATGAATAATTAACTAAATATAATATTCATCTGACATATCAATGTAATGTATTTACATGCTAACATTTATGTAATATTTAATGTAATGTTTATTTGTTGAATTATAAAAGAACTATATTGATTTATCGACAAAGAATTTGAATTTATTATTTATAATAATCACCTTTCTATCCTATGCAAAGTGTTTACTATGCTAGTTATCCCTCGCTCAATCCCCTCCAAAGCTGTCATACTTCTAACAGCAGCATCTGCTCGCTGTTGAGAAGACTGAACGAGGGCACGTCTAGCAGCCTCTTGAGTCATTGGAGGCTCTCGCCTCCGACGCCGGCGTCTTGGGGATCTTATTGGTCCTGCTGCTGCCGCGGCGGGTTGCGGTTGTGGGGAGATGGTAGGGATTCTGTTTGGGGATGCTGCAATTGGATGTTGGAGTGCTATGTCTTGGGGAGGATGCTCTTCGAGCGGGATTTCCTGGATAGGAAGTGGTGGGTCAAGGATTAAAATAGATTGGGAGGCTGGAGATTCTCCCACATCAGCAGCAGCAGTACTTCCTGAAGGCTGTTAACAAAAAGAAAATATTTATTTTTCCCAATAAAATTTGCAGGAACACAACAACCCTCAAGGGAATTGTTATTTAGCTACTGTATTCTGTGAGGTCTCCACCTCACAGAATACATTTTGCAGTCTGGTAGCTTGCAATTACGCTCCCTACCTCTCTTTTCGCCAGAGCTTCGTTTGTCAGTTAGCAGGTTGCACCGCGTGCAGGTGAAGTTGGCTTTGGTTCATAGATGTTGATGAACCTCTTACACCCCATTGTTTTCAGAATAGACCCACTATAGGTAGTCAGTGACACGGATAAAAAAAAATATACAATGCCTAGTCGTAGTATGCCTAGTAACTAACAATTAGAAAGGTTTTTTTTATACTACGTCAGGTGGCAGACAAGCATGCGGCCCGCCTGATGTGAATCGGTTACCGTAGCCATATTAACGCTCGCAAAATAAAATTTCCCGCGCGCCGCGACCCCCGCTGCCAACGCAGCATCTCCTTCCTTTCTGGTGACCTCACTCACTCGCAGGAACACAACCCTCAAGGGAATTGTTATTTGGTGATTCTGTGAGGTGGAGGTACATTCCCCAGTCGGGTAGCTTACAATTATGCGAAAAGAGAGCTAGGGATACCTCTCTTCGCCAGAGCTTCGTTTGTCAGTCAGCAGGGTGCACCGTGTGCAGGTGAGGTTCAAAGATGTTGATGAACCACTTACACCCCTTTCTTGCCATAATGAGTTTTCGGATTCAGTCTCAGCATAAGAGGAACATTCATGTGATGACATTTGTACCGACTCGTATATTATCTATTTCGCTGAGACATGAATACAGCCAAATAGCAATTATCCAGAGGAATAGTATATAGAATTAGTGCTCTTGCAAGTAAGTAAGGTCACCAGATATTGAGTTGCGTAGTTGAGCGAGGAGTCTGTTAGCTGTAGTAATGATAACGTGTGAGTGACACATTTCATGTTACAAGCGGTAATATGGTACGATAATTGCTTGACATCAGATGCGGTGTATGCTTGTTTGCCACCACACCACAACAATTTATATACTACAGTATAAAAATTGTTTGAGTTCAAAATGTTGAGGTGTTCTTTTTATATTATACCAGCCAGTAAATTTATTCCGCTATCGGTACTAAAAACAAGTAACTTACTGGGAGGAAGTCACTTGTTTTTAGTACCGATAGTAAGATTTCTTTTTATGCAAATAATTGCCAAGTAATGACATTTTTTGTTTATTACTGTGTGAGTCTAGTATGCAAAAACAAAAATATTTGTTATTTGATATTCATATATATATATTTTTTATTCACTTACTTGTACAATTGATTCCACCTGGATACCCGGCATCCCTTGCCCTAAATCTTCACCTAGTACTTGAAGGAATCTCTTTTCCATTTCGGTCAAGGGCTGTTCAGTGGAAGGGCCTCCTCCAGTCCTCATCTGGGCGGAACGTAAGGCAATGGCTCTTCTTTTTAATTTTGCCTTATAGTCCACCCAGTACTGTAAAGTATATGTATACTTAATAACACTTAATAACATTAAAAATATGAATGCACGTATTCAATAATTATGTACTACCTTAGACCAGCCTTTCCAGTCTTTATGAACTCCCTCGCCTTGGGAGTTGAGGATATCCGCCACTTCTCTCCATTTCCTCGTGGAGTATTCCTTCGCCTGGAGAGATCGGTTGTAGGCGACAGCAACATCCCTATGAGAATTTAAAAATTCCCATAAAACTTCTAGCTGTCGCCCAGAAACCCTTCGAACTCTGGCGCTGCAAATGTAAACAAAAATCCACTTGACCACTTGAAATTCCACGAAGCGTGATAAAAGTACACAACTAGAAAAATACATCTCTTTGTCGTATATAAATAAGTCACTACATACACTAATATGTTTGTACTCACTCGCTGCTCGACATTTTCGCAATATTATTATAAAATAATATTTGAAAGAAGACTAAACAAAAACAACACTGAAACAATTTTAAAATTCCGCGTCGAACTAGGTACTTCTTTTGCCCTTGAAGATCGACGTCAACATAAATGAAACGTTCCGCTCCACAAAATTATAACCGCAGCACTAGCTCTTTCTATTCTTTTTATTTACTATTTGTCATATTATTAGAAGAAATTATGTTTGGTGAGTTTAAAATTTAAATTTTAAGTGTATTTGCTCAATTGAGCACATTTAGAATAAAAATGTGATTTTTAATACGTCGACAAAATCTTCATAATCACCTTGCTATGTATACATACATGCGTGAGTTGGAGTTTGTAAAGTGTGCAAGAGACAGCGCTATATGAAAATATAATGTTGTCTCGTTTTTTTCGAAGCAGGGATAAAACTGTTCATTCGTTCTTTCGCATCTCTCGGCAGGTATAAAACATTATTATTTTCTGAGGTTTGTGGTACGAATTAAAGTAATATTACTTTAAGCTTGAAACAAAACGTTCCTGCAACATGATGGTTTTATAAAAGATTGTGGTAGGCCCCCAGTTATGTGAATCGCATGAAGCCGGTCTGCCTGCATGGCGTTGGTGCGTTTGGTACGTACAGCCGTTGAAACACGTGGTATTCGTTTAGCGAACGAAACTATCAACGCACCGGCTGATTCAATGATACTACTATTATGTAGAGTAGCTATACGCACCATACAAAAATTTTTACTACTACAATCCTGATTTTATAGAAATGACGGTATGTATTTTGCTTAGAACTACCAAAAGTGTTGTATTGGTGTTTACGTCCTTGTTGCCGGAAACATCGCATCAGACTTAATATTTATGTAGGTGCCAACCCTACCAGACATCGAACGTTCAAGGCTCGACAAGGGAAATAATTTTAATATGATAATTTGCGGTTATTTTTATTAACGTTAGTATAATAATTATATGATAATAAATAAATTACGAAGTACAAACTAAAGTAATTAAAAATAAAGTAAACTTTTAAAATTATTTAAAAATAAAACTATTTATATAATTAATTATAAATATTTTTTTTCTGAAACAACACAATACTTCAGCGAGTAAACGCAGCCAGAAGGCGAATTCTCGTAATTTTTCTACGAACGCAGATTGAAAGTTGACCGAATCGAGATTGAATTGTGAATTGACTAAAATTATATACTTGATTTCATTAATTAATTATTATCAATTCTTGTTGTTGGCAAAGTAACATTCTTAGTTTGTTTAATTTTTACTCATATTTCGATTTAATCAAGCTTAAATTTAATATTGTAGTTACATATTGTGTTACGAGAATACCAAATGTGACATTTGTGAGATCGAGACTGGATCGAAACTGAATTTTGACTATATTTTAATTAGGAGAATTGCCCCTCAATGTTCTTGGCTCGGATGTCGCATGGGACCGATATTTTTGAACCATATTTGCGGTTACATAATATAACATAATATAAACCTAATTGATAACTGACAAGCCCGATGGGCGAATGGTTAGCAATAGCTACTTTGACTGCGAGGTCTTGATCCCCGCACAAGACAAACAATTGTCTGAATGAATATGTCTGTCTTGGTCTGGGTGTTTCCTATGTATTATAAGTATGTATTTACAAAAAAAAATACGTGTGGCACTCGGGGACTGCCGCGGTAAAGCTATTATTGCATAGCATTTTTTATCAACTTATAATTATTTATTTGCAGTATTTTTAATAAGACATTTACACCTTCTCAGTAGTCATACAAAATCCAAACTGTTATAGAATTGACAATAACATACTTATATTTGAAATAAAATACTTTTATTTTTAAAAATTTATATACAAATACATACGATGCCATAAAATTTAAATTTAATAAAATATTAAATTAACATTTTATGCCATCGTATGTATTTTTTATTAAATTAAAATTTTATCCCAAAATCAGTAATAATGTCAAAAATAGTGATGTCAAAATCGAATGTGAACAATAATAATAGCAAAAAAGTTCAAAACAGTCTTTAGTCATTCACCAACATCGAATAAAGTTACAAAAAGAGTAATGACCACTTCTAGGAGCGAACGTAGAAACGAAAGTTCAAATTGGTCACACATTTACAACTGCGCCATTGACTCGATAATACTCACTGGCGAAATACGAGTATGTATTGGGGGGTGTTATGTTTTATTTTCGTTACGGAATTTCTTGATTCGGTCACCGCGCTCAAAGCCCGCGATAAAAGCTATGCAATAGCTTAAAAATGTATTTAAGTACATTTGATCATCATCAGTTGTCTAGTACCCATAGTACAAGCTTTTCGTTTAATATGGGAGTAGATGGCACTGTGTAAATTGTCGAGAAATATTTATTTATTTTACGACGAGCTCGGTGGTCGAATGGCTACCAATGGCCACTTTGACTCCGAGGTCGCGGGTTCGATCCCCACACAGAACAAACATTTGTGCGAACGAACATGTCTGTTTGTCTTGGTCTTGGGTGTTTTCTATGTACTTACTATAAGTATGTATTTTCAAAAAAATAATTCCATTTACCCATAGCCCATAGTAAAAGCTTTGCTTTTAATTTGGGACAAGATGGCGCTGTGTAAATTGGTGAGAAACATTTATTTATTTATTGATAACGAGAAGCTCGATGACTGCGTTCACACAACGACTATATGTAGAGTATCCCATGTACTATTACCGTCACGTGCATTGGTACTTTTAAGAAAATGAGCCGGCCAATATGTAAATTAAAACACATACCAATTGTCGAGAACTTGTTACATATACGTCATTGGCTCCATTTGTCATTAAAGATGCAATAAACACATTTAATTGGACTGCATTGCGATAATTTGTGCATTAATTGTTTCAATTTGTATTTAAATCGATTGATTTGGTGATATTTTAAATTGTTTGTGCAAAGGGTACCTTCAGAACATCTATATATTTTTTTGATTTGTTGGATTTGTCACCGTCCCGAATAGCAGAATAACTATTAAAAACATTGGAAAGTTGACGAACGACTTGATTTGAAATTTGAAAAATGTCAAATCGATTGGTGTGAAGACGCTTGGCACATGCATGCATGATTTGATTGAAGAATCAAAGCAGCGTAAACATCAAAAGAAATGACAATTACAAATCACCAAAACAATAAAACCGATTTCAAAACTAAAAAAAAACAAAACGTTTTTTAAAATTTTTTGATTAAACCATAAGGAAATCTTGTTTAATCAAAAAATCGGGTTTGTTCGAGCACTTACAACTCCAGAACGGCTGGATCGATTTTCATGGTTTTTGATTTGTTGGATTTGTCACCGACCCGAACAAGAGAATAGATATTAAAAACATTTGAAAATTGACGAAAAAAATAAAATAAAAGAAAAATCATTTTCCCATACAAATAGTGTCAGTTTTTCAACTCAAGGATTGAGATATTTAATATTTGTCAAATACATTCATTGACTGTTAGGCGGCACGATGTTCGCCGTGTCAGCTAGTTTATCATAAAAGTGCACTGTAAGAGCCCGTAAGTCTGTTTGTTTGTTTGTAAAACTATAAAATTACAAGTACAGAATATCAAAAACAATTGCGGACTTATCCTAGAAGAGATCTCTTCCAGTCAACGAATGAATGCTTGAAATTAAACTATCTAGGTAAGGGTTGTTAGGTTAAGTACATTAAGTACAGTAGATACAAAAGCAGATATTACAAACACAAATATACACAGTAAAACACACAGTAATACACACCTGCAATAAGACATAACTGAGGTAGGTACAATGAATCAGGTGTCGGGATTCTCGGGATCATCACCGAAGTGCGTTCTTATCTGGCTCAAAAGAATTACTAGAAGTCAATATTGAATATTTTGAAATTTTTAACCGACTCCAAAAAAGAAGGAGGTTCTCAACTCGGCTGTATTTTTTTTTAAATGTTTGTTACTTAATTCCTTCGTGATTTATAAACCGATTTGATTTTTTTTTATTTGAAAGAGTATACTTCCCTGCTACTACTACTACGAGATTGGTCCCATATTTTTTTCATCATCATCATCATCACCAGCCTGTATCTACATACATAAATGTAGAGTAATGTTTGGAGTCGGTTTTTATTGTTAAAATTATTATCTCTAAATTATGGGCAGCTATTTCATTCTTTAGGGTGAGGCCAAACGAGCGTAATTTGTGAGTTGTGAATCGCGTATTTATTTATGAGAGGGGCAAACGAGCATGTTGGTCACCTGATAGACAGCAATCACCACCGCCCATGGAGATCAGCAACACCAAGGGGTCGCCAATTCGTTGCAATCCTATACTTTCTTTATTTCTTTCTGGTGACCTCGCTCACCCGTAGGAACACAACAACCCTCAAGGGGATTGTTATTTGGCTGCGATATTCTGTGAGGTGGACGTACTACACCAGGATTCGGATGTTCATTTTTTCAGTAGATATCCTTCTACTGAAAAAAAATACATCCCAGAGTGAACAACTTTACTGATACTACATAATTATTGTACCTACCTACTTGGTCTCATCATCATCATCATCATCATTTTGTCCGAAGGCCATCCATAATGATCGACTTTACATCGACACCCTGCGATCTTCATCAAATCATTAACCGCTAATCATTAGCAAGCAGTGCTTACCGCGAGTTTTTTAACCGACTTCAAAAAAAGGAGGTGGTTCTCAATTCGACTGAATATTTTTTTTGTATGTATGTTCTTCTATATCTTCGAGAATTGTGAACCGATTTTCAAAATTCTTTTTTTATTTGAAAATGTATGATTGCAAGGTGGTCCCATATTCACCAAGTCAGGATCTTATTATGGGATCCCAGAAGAAGTCGGTTTTAATTTTTTTTATAAAACCAACTTTTTGGTCACATTCGAACGTGTCAACGTTTACAAGCCGACCAAATTGAGAAAAAGTTTCATATTGTGAATTTACCAGACGCGTGTTACATATCAAAATTAGCCGGATTGCTTCAAAGTGTAAGCAAGTAAGCCACATAATTTTGATATGTAACACGCGTCTTAAAAATTCACAACGTCCCTCACGTTGTGAATTTTTCTTCTCTATTTGGTCAGTTTGTTTACGTTGACATGATCGTATGCGAACAAAAAACTCGCACTAATCACTCTGAAGTGGCAATGGACAGGTAGAAAAGTACAAATAAATATGTACATTGAAATCATTATAATCAGCCTGTATCTGCTCACTAAATTGTAATTGTTGTTAGAGGCCCAAGTCGACTGTCCATATCACGGAAATGAAATAAAATGGAAATGATATGCAATTAGATTTGTATGGCACTATATCGTGTGAGCTTGTGAAGAGTGAGGTTTTTAAATAACTTGATATTTTAAAAAGCAATTAATTAAAAATTTAGTATTCAAAACATATATAATTGGGTTTAGCAAACTTTTTTTAATAAGTATGATTTATATGGTTTGATTATACGATTGCCATCCCTGAAATCCGGCAGTGGATTTTTTTTTTACTACGTCGGATGGCACTCAAGCTCGCTCGGCTCGCCTGATATAAAGCGGTTACCGTAGCCATATAAACGCTTGCAACTTGAGTTGTTATTTGGCTGCGGTATTCTGTATTGTGGAAATACTTCACCAGTCGGGCAGCTTACAAAACACGCTATGCCCTACCTGTCTTTTCTCCTGAACAGCGTTTGTCATTCAGCAGGGTGTACCACGTGTAGGCGAGGGTTTGGTTCAAAGATGTTGATGAACCACTTACATCCCTCTTAACTTTTAGGAATGAAGTCCGAGAGGACATTTTGCAAACCACCGCTACTCTATCTATATTTTTTGTCACCACTGCTTAAAAGTAACATTAGTCTTTGATTATTTCCTTTAATAAACCAGACATTATTTTTTGTTTTAAACACGGAATGCCCCGTGGATGTATGATAATAATATAAGCCAGTTGCCGTCGATCTGTCCGCCAGTGGCCGCGTCGCGTCGCGTGCGTTTGTATCTAAGTACATACATAAGTAGTATACTTGATACTATTTTATTGTGACATCAGTGTGGTGGTGTTGCAGAATCTAGGACTATTTATATTTTATAAAGTGTTTTTTTTTAGAACTTCCTCATATTGAAAAATTTCAGGTAAGGTAGAAATGGAATGAAATTATTTATTCTGTCATTGGGCCCTTGTGGGCACATAGACATGTCTTACACATTTTTATTAATAATATTCTTATTTTTTTGTCATTATTTTTATCTACTTCGGTATTGACCATTGGCGAAGAAGAAATGCTTGAAAGAAACTTGCCAATATAGGAATTTTGCCTGATGGTAAACAGTTATGGCATGTGGGTCACCTGATGGAAAGCAAGCACCACCGCCCAAGGGGATCAGCATTGGGTTCGTCGAATTCGTTATATTGCACCACTTTAAAAAGTTTCGAGTTCTTCGAGTAGCATAAAAAAGGTAATATTGGTAAGCAATGCCTGGGGAAGTTGTAGTTAATATTTCAAAAGTGATACCAAATATTATGTTCTAAAATCGTTAGATCCCTTAGGGTTCAAGGCAAGGGTTCTAAAGACACTACTTCGAAGAAACTAAATTATTCGTCCCCCCAAATTTGGCTCGTTTCCTCCAGCTCCTATCACGCTCTCCTACTGGCAGGAGTCGTCGTCGTCCCCTTATTTATCCCATTGCTGGGATACGGGCAACAGAAATGAAATGAAATGAAATGAATGGACTAAACATTAAAGAAGTAGAAAATGCATTTGCATTATTTTTTTGGAATTGATTTTTTTAGATTGGAAATGTACGTGGTATAAAAAAAAATATGTTTTTTTTATACATCATCATCATCATCATCAGGTCATTTTAGTCTCCACTACAGGAGCACGACCCTCTCTCGTCCGTCCCAGACAGAAGGAGGATTTGGCCTACACTCCCCACGCTGGCCAGACGGGTTGGGGAGTGCTTGTTTTTTATACACGTCACAGCAACTCTTTCCTTTCTGGTGATTTCACTCAGTTGCAAGAACACAAAAACCCTGAAGGGAATTGTTATTTGGCTTCTGTATTCTGCGAGATGGAGGTACTGCCCCAGTCGGGCTGCTCTTGCGAGTGAACGATGTCACCGGAAAGAAAGGGAAGAGTTGTTGTGTTGCCAGCTGGGGTGACGGCGCGCGAGCGATATTTTATGTTGCGAAGATTAATATGGCAATAGAAAATCAGGTGGTATGCTTGTCTGCGTGGTACAAAAAAAAATATCAATCGCTTTGAAAGCTGTAAGTATTAGATACATTAAAAGCGATCATCGAAGTGATATATAAAACAATGTGTATTTCAAATCAAAAGCAATTTTTTTTATACCACCAGTGTGGCAAACAAGCATACGGCCCGCCTGATGGAAATTATTATATTTATAAGAAGAATCACTACATAGTATAAAACAAAGTCGCTTTCTCTGTCCCTATGTCCCCATGTATGCTTAAATCTTTGAAACTACGCAACGGATTATGATGCGGTTTTTTTTAATAGATAGAGTGATTCAACTGGAAAGTTTATATGTATAATATATGCATAACATAGTAGAAAAACACTGATAATTTAGAGGTTTCTAATGTGATGTCGTAAATTAACACATTTTTTTGCTCTTTCATTGCAAACGCTGGCTGAACCCAACGAGATAGATCAAAATAATGTAGTACAGTATTGTTCACCTTAAAATGGTCTACAAAAAAGTTCGCGATGGTATATGTCTATCTCTTAGTGGTAACACACAATAACCGTTATTTTATCCTTTGCTTTTTACAAGAAATAATGCCTTATTTACGAAGCGATTTTAAGCAATACAGAATTAATCCTTATCCAATTAAGTACCTTAAATACATTGCGCATTTAATATAGATCAATATGGCCCTTCACAGCATGTAATTTAAATGAATAGTTTAGAAGATATTACACATTTAAAATGCAGGGACATAACGGCTGTGGCGGTACCGGCCGCGGAGCCGGCGGCGTGTGCCTATAACTGGGGAAGGACTGGATAGGACAAAGCGCAAAGACCTTCTGTAGTACATTTAGTATCAGCATTGCACCCGTGCGAAGCCGGGGCGGGTCGCTAGTATATTATAATAAGAACATATTGAAAGAATAATGTTAAAAATAATGTTAGGCGGTAGACCGTCTGGACATAGGATGAAGGTTTTGCGTGTTCCCACCAGTGGGGAAGGATAGTAGGAGCTGCAGGAAATGCCGCTCGTTTTCGCTCACATTCTTAAGTGCACTTTATGAATACTCATGCTGTATAAGAGCACAAGTTATCGGAAGTAAAAATAAAGCAAGGTTATTATTTATTTGCATAGTTGCAATGCCCTGAAGGTCGGAAATGTCGGAATCCATTAATACGAATGGAAACTTTTCTGATGGGATTAACTCCGTAAAGGTCACAATTTGCAGTTCCGAACCATTATTTCACAACTTCGTCCTATATTGAAAGTTGTTCATATTAATGGGCGCTTTTACTCATTTGAATATTATAATACATCTATGCAAAACCACTCCTTTTATGACGAGCTCGGTGGTCCTATGGGCAGCAATGGCCACTTTCACTCCGAGGTCGCGGGTTCGATCCCCGCACATGACAAACATTTGTGTGCATGAACATGTCTGTTTGTCTTGGTCTGGGTATTTTCTATGTATTATAGGAATGTATTTACAAAAAAAAATATTTAAGTACATTTACCAGTTGTCTAATACTCACAGTACAAGCTTTGCGCTTAATTTGCGACTAGATGGCGCTGTGTCAATTGTCTAGAAATATTGATTATTATTGATTATTTTATATACAAATATAGATTTCTGTTGTCTACATTGACAGCAAAGCGCAATAACTGCTGGATAGTTATACGTCCATAGGTTACCGGAACCGTTTACTATCATGTGATACTCACTCACTCACACACAGGAACACAACACCCTCAAGAGAATTGCTATTTGGCTGCGGTTTTTTGTGAAGTGGAGGTACTTCCCCAGTCGGAAAGCTTTCATATACGCCGAGGCGTCTTAGTTCTCTTTCGCCAGAGCATCGTCTGTCAGTCAGCAGTGTGCACCACGTGCAGGAAGGTGGTAGTCAGCCACTTACAACCTAAAACTACTTATTATAGTACAAAGTACTCATTATATAAAATTTTAGACTCCAATTTTTTTTATATACCACTAAGGTGACAAACAAAAATACAGTCCGCCTGATGGAAAGCAGCTATCGTAGCCTATGGACGCCTGTAACACCAGAGACATCACATGCGCGTTACGGACCCAGCATAAAACTTTTCACACCCTTTTTGAAAAACCCCATGCTATAGTCTCCTGGGAAAACCACAACAGACAGTTCATTCATAATCATAATCCTAATTTAAAAAATAAGTATAATTTTCCTGTAACTTTTATAAGAAAAATAAACTAAATTACGTTGAAATAGCGTGTTTGTCTATGGCTATGTTAACGACCATATTATTATTAAAATATAACCTGTCGGACGACATTATTGTCGTCATATAGACGTGCTCCGTCTATTTATATCCACTGGGTAATTTCAATGCCATAAAGGTCAGATATAATCTCATCTAGTTCTTGGTTCAAAGCTTCCGCTATGTCATGGGAACCCATACTTTTTTTTACATGTGGATGTCCACATGTAAAAAAAAATGTGGCTCTAAAAAATTTAATTTACATAGTATAATTATTCTTGTTTGGTGGTTTCAATGTATTAAATGTATGTACGAGTATTTACAAAAAAAAATGAGGCGTGTCATGGGCCGTGTGTCGTAGGTGAATACGTTATATGCACTAAAATTATCTCAAAATGGCAGCGCGTCCCCCTCCCCCCGCACGTAATGTTCCGTAGTCCTTACTTAGCTTATTAAATTCTTTGATTCTTCATCTATCCGGAGATATGGCCCAGTATTGTATATGGTTTGGACAGCCCTGATCTAAGTATATATATATATATATATATATATATATATATATATATATATATATATATATATATGACGAGCTCGGTGGCGTAGCGGTCAATGACGCGGCTTCGACACCAACGCTCGTGGGTTCGATTCCCACATAGGACAAACATTTGTGTGCATGAACATGTCTGTTTGTCTTAGTCTGGGTGTTTTCTATGTATCATAAGTATGTATTTACAAAAAAAAAAAAAAATTACGTATGTTTATCAGTTGTCTAGTACCCATAACACAAGCTTCGCTTACTTTGGGGCTAGATGGCACTGTGTAATTTGTCTGACAATATTTATTTATTTATTATTATATGTAGCTGGCAACAACAAACTGTATTCCCTATTTTGTTTTTATTAGATTTTTTTTATGGAAGGAACTTTAAAAACGTATTCAGGTCAACATGTATTTAAGTATAATATCAGTTATCTAGTACCCATACTACAAGCTTTGCTTAGTTTGGGACTAGATGGCGGTGTGTAATTTGTCCAGCCCAGTATTTCAAATTCGATAGAGTCGCTTATTCATAAGCGACTCTATTTCAAATTCGATAGAGTCGCTTATTCATTGGTATGAATAAGCATTCTATTCAGTTATTGAATCGCAATAAGAGTTGGTGGTAAGGGGGCAGGAATATATATTTATTTATTAAGGTAGGATTAAAAGTTCTATACTATTAGTTACCAATAACCCTTCTCGTAGGCAGGAAATACACTACCTATGTCTTCACACAAACATAAGATAGAGAATATGTCAGATTTTATGTAGCGCTGTAGTAAAACTGTTTAAGCCCAGCCATCACTGACTCGACAATTGTGACCAGCCGACTGCCACTTCAGCTTGCTGAATCAGAAAACTATGCCACTTTGGTTTTCCGTCGAATTTCTTCGTTCCGGATTCGATCCCTTAGAGAAACCCCAAACATGGCTCTCTCTCCGTCGCAGTGCGACTTTTAGTCCGTGAACCAGCCCAAAAGGTCCAAGTCTCTGCACCGTACGTCATAGCGGGAAAGACGCACTGATTGAACACTTTGGACTTCAATCATTGTCATTTATATATATATATATATATATATATATATTACCGCATATATATATATTACCGCAATGTTGAATTTGCAATATTACCCACCCATCCCCTTGGTGATACTTGGTGAGGTGTAAGTCTCAGCGCGCGCGACAGATATTTCTTGTTTCGTGCATTCATATAGCTATATAGGTAACCGCTTCACATCGGGCGGGCTGTATATGCCTATCTGCCACCCATAGTATGAAAAAACAACCCATCTCTAAGAATTATTGAATGGAGCGAGTATATATATATGTACTTCAATCATTGGGATATATCTTTGGTGAGGATGTGCCAATAGCTGCCCAGCCCAGTCTCTTTATACGTACATATATAAACTGCATATGTACAGTTTGCTGAAAAAGTATAATGTCAATGAAGCTTAGCCACGAGGTTACACGAGCTTACGAGGACAATACCTCGTGGTCAATCCAGGGGCCGTACCGCCGAAGCTGAAGCCGATTACCATTGTTTTTTTTTTACTGCGAAAATCAAACTTAGATTTATGCTACTTGTGTTTAGGTTAGCTGGTAGAAACGATGGAACTCTACCGACTATAAGCTGAAGATGTTTGTCAATAACTAAAACGTAAGACCTATTTTTCGAATTTAAATATCCGATGGCAATCGGCTTCATCTTCGGCGGTAGGGCCCAGTTTGACTAAATACTTTTGGGGTGTAAGTGGTTCATCAACACCTTTGAACCAAAGCCAACTTCACCGTGCACAAAGCTCTGGCGAAAAGAGAGGTAGGGAGCGTAATTGTAAGCTGCCCGACTGGGGATTGTACCTCCACCTCACAGAATACCGCAGCCAAATAACAATTCCCTTGAGGGTTGTTGTGTTCCTGCGAGTGAGTGAGGTCACCAGAAAGAAAGGAGATGCTGCGTTGGCAGCGGGGGTGGCGGCGCGCAAGCGATATTTTATATTGCGAGCGTTAATATGGCTACGGCAACCGCTTCACATCAGGCGGGCCGTATGCTTGTCTGCCACCCGACGAAGTATAAAAAAAAAAAATTGACCACATGAAAGAAGGGTTAATTGTGGGAGTCTATGGGGGACGGGGGCTATGTTCAGCAGTGGATGCCCATTAGCTGAAATGCTTAGATTATCAATTGGTCACCGCTCTGTCAATTGTTAATCTATGCCGAAATGATTATAATGATAAGTAAAACCCAGTCGCAGGCACAGCTTGTTTGTAAAATGATGTTTTTCACTTCCTGTAAACAACGGAAGAAGGTGAGCGTCCTTTATCGCACAACCTTCGGTACAAATCCTTCGAAACCTTCAAACATATCACAAGAGCTGATAATTACACAATAATACAAATTAATTGCGCTTCTCAGTTGAACACAATGGCGTCGATGCGCGTGTCATGTCAGTTCAATCGATTTCGCAAGTCAAACAACGTCGATCCCATCCTGTCTATTAAAGGGTTTATCTCTTTAAAGTTTAAATAAATAAATATAAATATCCCTGGACAAAATACACAGCGCCATCTAGTCCCAAACTAAGCAAAGCTTGTATTATGGTAACTAGATAACTGATATATATATTTTTTTTAAATACGAGTACGTACATATTATACATAGAAAACACCCAGACCAAGACAAACAGGCATGTTCATAGACACAAATGTTTGTCTTGTGCGGGAATCGAGCCCGTGACCTCTGAGTTAAGGGGCTCAACGCAATCTTTAGAACCAAAGCCAACCTTACCTGCACGGGGTGTCTGCCGACTAACGTAACAGACTCTGACAAAAGAGAGGTAGGGTTCAGCGTATTTGTAAGCTGCTTAACTGGGGAAGTACCTCCACCTTACAGAATATCGCAGCCAAATAACAATTCCCTTGAGAATCAGAATCAGAATCAGAATCAATTTATTTGAGGGTTGTTGTGTTCCTGCGAGTGAGTGAGGTCACCAGAAACGAAGGAGTTGCTGTGTTGGCAGAAGGTGTAGCGGGGCGAGAGCGATATTTCATGTTGGTAGTGTTAATATTAACGCTATATGACTATGGTAACCGCTTCCCATCAGGCGGACCGTATGCTTGTCTGTCACCCGACGTAATGTATAAAAAAATCGTCGGTCATAAATGGCTGAACAGTTTGGATGAAATTTGGTATACACATCTAGAATATGAAGAGGAGCTGGATGACGTCATTACGCGTGTCAGTCTAATCGCACACACAAGTTAAGCAACGTCGGCCGTAGCCTGTCCATGGATGGGTTTATTTATCTCGAGCTCCTCGGTGTTTCGGAGGGTTAAGCTGTCGGTCCCGTCTGTTGTCTTAAGATGATAGTCGTAAAGCCAAGTCAGTGGCCTTTAGGCGGTTTGAAAACACTACCATCCCGCAGTTGAGCAGCGTGGTGGAGTATGCTCCAAACACCTTCGATTGAGAGGAGACCCGTATCCCAGCAGTGAAATGAATAAGGGTCAATGAAGATGATAGAACATGTTCTGGATTAACACTAAAAGATACTTTTTATCCATATACTGTGTTCAGATGAGGCGAAACTTAATCATATATCTTCCTTTCTCCAGCCACAATGATCCCAAGACTACTCTACGTATGCCTGGCAGTAGCTGCCTACTGTCAAGAAGTGGAAATACCAGAAGAGCCGCCAGGCGAAAACCCTGAGATCACCGACCGGTTCCTTGGGATAGACTCTGATCTACTCAACAAGCTCAACAAAGGAATCCAACAAGACCTATCTGAAGCCAAGCAGCCGATCAGCAAGACCTTGGTAGCAGCGGTCTTCAGTCAGTGTACGTATACTGATAAAAATAATTATATAGGGTGGAAAAGATTGAAGTGAATCTACCTCGATTATTATATAAATATATTAAAAAGCTGATGATTTATTTAAGACATTGAGAAGCTAGATCAGTCAATAACGGTTGCCTTATAAATGTACAGAGGAAGATATCGCGTCTTATAAATTCTCAACATGCGATCTTTTTTTTTTATACTACGTCGGGTGGCCGACAAGCATACCTGCCTGATATGAAGCGGTTAGCATCGCTCGCGCGCCGCCACCCCTGCTGCCATCGCAGCATCTCCTTCCTTTCTTTCTGGTGACCTCACTCACTCGCAGGAACACAACAGCCCTCAAGGGAACCGTTATTTGGCTGCGGTATTCTGTGAGGTGGCGGTACATTCCCCAGTCGGGTAGCTTACAATTACGCTCCTTACCTCTCTTTTCGCCAGAGCTTCGTTTGTCAGTCAGCAGGGTGCACCGCGTGCAGGTGAAGTTGGCTTTGGTTCAAAGATGTTGATGAACCACTTACACCCCACATCGATCGAGCGATCTCTTCTCTATTTGGTCGGTTTGTTTACATCAGTGATTTTCAAACTGTGGATCGCGACCCCACCGCGGGGGTCGCCAAGTTACATTCGGGGGGTCGCGGGGGAAAAACCGTAAATGTTTGTTCAGGCCTGATTATTGCTCAATAATAAATCAACTCAAATCTTTAAGAAAATCTATTTCTAATTGAAGCGAAATAGCTAAGTATTCTTAATTCTTATGTTCACCTACCTAATTAGTTCACCTGGTAACAAAATCGGTAGCAAATAGCATTGAAGTTTGTTCATGAAGGGGAGGGGAAGGAGGAGGGGGCCGCCAGTTATGTTTATCGTGTAAAGGGGTCCCGTATTTAAAAAGATTGAAAAACACTGGTTTATATGATCGAACGCGAACAAAAAAACTCTCACTAACCACTCAGGAAAGAACCTAGCCAGATCACTCATCTTTCCACCCTGTATATCTTCAGTATCTTTATAAGGCGACTTTCCACCCTGTATATCTTCAGTATTTTTTGGGGTGAAAGTGGTTCATCAATATCTTTGAACCAAAGCCAACTTCACCTGCACGCGGTGCACGCTGCTGACTGACAAACGAAGCTCTGGCGAAAAGAGAGGTCGGGAGCGTAATTGTAAGCTACCTGACTGGGGAATGTACCTCCACCTCACAGAATACCGCAGCCAAATAACGGTTCCCTTGAGGGCTGTTGTGTTCCTGCGAGTGAGTGACGTCACTAGAAAGGAAGGAGATGCTGCGATGGAAGCGGAGGTGGCGGCGCGCGAGCGATATTTTATTTTGCGAGCGTTAACATGGCTACGGTAACCGCTTCACATCAGGCGGGCCGTACGTACCCGCCTGATGCCACCCGACGTAGTATAAAAAAAAACCACGGGACGGTTCGGGTTCAAATTTGGCATTTAGGTAGGTAGCTATTAAGAGAGGCATCTGCTAAAAAACTATATTTCTGAATTTCTACAGGATACCGGGATACGAAATCGCAAGCACACTAATATTATAAAGAGAGAAGATTTGTACATTTATTTGTAACTAGCGGCCCGCTCATGCTTTGCTGTGGCTCAATAATCTCATCTCATTCTTGTAGATTTTCCATTCAAATGTTCTCCCGACAATATCATCATTTTTTTTTCGTTATTTTTTCTGATATATTCAGCTGCTCCGGATGGAGACAAATCCAACAAATCAAAGTTCATTAAAATCGGTCCAGCTGTTCTTGAGTCATAAATGGTGTAACTAACCCGACTTTGATTTATATAGAAGAGTAGCTTCCATCAGCGACCTCGCCCGCGTTTACTTTTTTTTAAATAAAATGTATCCTATATCCTTCCTTATGAGAATATGTGTACAAAGTTTCATGATGATCGGTTGAGTAGTTTCGCCGGGAAAGCGTAACAAACAAACTCACATTCACATTTGGACCTTGTTATGCAGAATCGATCCAACCGACATTTTGTTACTTTTACAGTAAAGCTATTTAAAATTTAATAGGAATTAAAATATCACTCACTATAAGTTTTGGAAAGCGTCATCAAACTGCAAGAATCTGTTGCGAATATTTAAAACTCGATTTGATGTGTCTCGCAATGTGTATTTCTCAATTTGGCATCGTTTGTCGGATGGATCTATTCTGCGTAACAGGGTTCATTTATAACATTAGTAGAGATGTATCTGTCGCAGCCAATTCGTAAAATCCGCCGCATTACATAACGTCTAGCTGTTTTAAAAAATGGCGGAGCCATTATTACAACCCGCCTGGGTCATGACCCCCCCCCCCCCTGGGCTGGGTCCACGACCTATATGGACCACTAATAAAAATTGTTAAACTTAACGTTTTTATATATTTTTTGTCTCAATATAGATTAAGTACAGTACTTACATACATTAATAAAATACCTACTTTTTACCTGTATCTCTTATTATCGAAATTAAATTATAACTTGAAGTGACTTGACCACAATTACGTGACCCCCTCCTGGAGCCGAAACTGGATGCGCCCTTGTTGTTACCTGATGGTGTAATAAATAAATAAATATTG
Organism: Hypsopygia costalis; assembly: GCA_937001555.2. Classification (NCBI taxonomy): domain Eukaryota; kingdom Metazoa; phylum Arthropoda; class Insecta; order Lepidoptera; family Pyralidae; genus Hypsopygia; species Hypsopygia costalis. The sequence goes on from OW443348.2 coordinate 19,020,649, forward strand.
TCAGACAAATTACACAGTGCCATCTAGCCCCAAAGTAAGTGAAGCTTGTGTTATGGGTACTAGACAACTGATAAACATACGTAAATACATTTTTTTTTTTGTAAATACATACTTAGGATACATAGAAAACACCCAGACTAAGACAAACAGACATGTTCATGCACACAAATGTTTGTCCTATGTGGGAATCGAACCCACGAGCGTTGGTGTCGAAGTCGCGTCATTGACCGCTACGCCACCGAGCTCGTCGAGTATGTGTATCACCAAGAATACTATAATAATAGAATCAAATAGCTTGGCTATTTCTAATTACGGTTTTAATAACACAAACCTAATTAAAAGATAATTTAAATGCAATCTGCCTAAAGTTAGCCGTTTTGTAATGTGGCGGTTCTACCAATTGGCTGCGACATATAAACTACTGAACCTATTTTAAAATTTCCTGCGCCTGTAGTAAGCTACATGATCAGCGAGTTAGGGCTGTATTTTATTGCACCCATCCGAAGCCGGAGCGGTTTGCTAGTAATAACAAAATGTATGTATTCCAGGCGGCAATGTGAAGAAGTTGTTCGGTCTGACGTACGAGCAGCTGGAGGGCCAGAACGAGCCCGACGTCACCGCGCTCACCCTCAAATACATCTCGCAGTAAGGTTTTTTTTGTTATACTACATCCGGTGACAGACAAGCATACGGCCCGCCTGATGTGAAGCGGTTACCGTAGCCATATTAACGTTCACAACATAAAATATCGCTCGCGCGCCGCCACCCCTGCTGCCGACGCAGCATCTCCTTTCTTCCTTTCTGGCGACCTCACTCACTCGCAGGAACAGAACAACCCTCAAGGGAATTGTTATTTGGCTGGGGTTATTCTGTGAGGTGGAGGTACATCCCCAGTCGGGTAGCTTACAATTACGCTCCCTACCTCTCTTTTCGTCAGAGCTTCGTTTGTCAGTCAGCAGGGTGCACCGCGTGCAGGTGAAATTGGCTTTGGTTCAAAGATGTTGATGAACCATACACCCCAAAAGGTGGCCACCAGTAAATATAAAACTTAAGTATAACTACTAGCTGGAGCCTGCGACTACGTCCGAGTAAATTTTCGACCGTTTTAGTAAGTTTTGCTGTGAATTTGTAACAGGCGAATTTCGATTACTTTATCGACAATAACCCAAGAAGGTTTTAACGTTTTTACAACTTACAATTAAACACTATTAATATAAATAAATAAACAGAGAAAAAATCTATATGTTACCGGAAATGTATGAAATCTAGGAATTTTATACAACTCCTAGGAAATGTATTCAATTCCGAAGCTATTTAGGAAATGTATAAAATATTGTTTTAAAAAAGTATTAATACCTACATATCCTAGGAAATTTATACATTTCCTAGAAATTGTATATAATTCCTACATCATATTAGGAAATGTACTTGGCACCTAACCTAACCTAACCAAAAATCAATTCAAATCTAACCAAAACATGATTTATTACATTGACCAAGTATTGGTAAGATTCGTCAGTGAATATGACGCCAATTTGACTGTTAGCCAGTTTTTTCATTAAATTAAGGAGCTGATCTATTTATTAGGTGACAGATCTAGATATTATTTTGATGATCAATTTTTACACTTACGATCATGTTTTACATTTCCGATTGCTATTTAGGAAATGTATAGATTTCCTAGGAAATGTGTATAATATAATTTATTTCACACATTTCCGAGCGATTTTAGGAATTACATACATTTCCTAGGAATTGTATACAATGACGGATTACATACATTTCCAGTAACATATATACAAATTAAAATATTGTAAATATAATATTGTACTCAATAATAATAAGATCTAATAATGTATTAATTAATTCATTTCTGTCATTAATTTTATTGAAATCAATGTATTAATGTAAGACTGTTGCAACGCCCTTGCAGGGCTCATGTAAGGATCCTGTTTTTTCTTAAGATCAATGTATTTACCACATGAAAGCAATAAATAAATATGAATATGAATATGAAAAATTAAGTTGCGTCAAAATATTCTTCCACATCAAATACGTCAAATGGCATCGTGCCTACAAGGCTGGCAGCATCGCCACGCTGAATGGCTATTTTTGACGTAGATACCTACCTCTTTAAAATTACTCCCATGGGAGGCTATTCAAAAAAACGAATGATCACAAAATCGGGGGATAGAATTTGGTACTGCAGCTACAAATCTGACATCTCCATCCAAAATTCAATAACACCACTGGATAGATGAAGGATCAAAGAATTTATTACGCTAAGTAAGATAATTTTAGTTCATATAACGTATTCACATACAGCACACGGCCATGTCAATGACACAGTCATACCCCATTTTTTGAGATTTTTTTTATGTGGGGGGGGGGGGGGGGCAAACGAGCATGTGGGTCACCTGGTGGAAAGCAATCACCACCGCCCATTGGAGACCAGCGACACCAAGGGGCCGATCCGTCGCCAGCCTTTATCGAGCCTTGAGTTTCATATATCCTACATTATTATAGGATGTGTGCCCTTCCACTCCAATATCAACTGTACCGTCGATGGATGAGTTTATGTATATTGTTAAAGCTTTGCCTACAAATAAAGCCTCCGGTGATGATAAGATTACGAATAGAATGATTAAAGAAGCTTGTAAAGTAGCCGCTGAACCTATCCTAACAATACTTACTCGGTGTATTGTAGAAGGTCATTTCCCTGGCATTTTGCGAACTGGCGTTATAAAAATAATACCAAAAGGCGGTGATAAACCACCGGACGATCCGAAGTCCTACCGTCCTATTACTCTGCTACCGTCGTTGGGTAAGCTGCTTGAGCGCTTGGTTGTGCCACGGTTGCTGCCCGGTGGCCCGCAATTTCATAAAAATCAGTACGGCTTCACCATTGGCAAGTCCACTGTTGATGCTGCGCTCGCAGTGCGCAAAGTTGTTGAGCTCTCGGAAAGCAAGTATGTTGTAGCTATTTTCTTAGATATCTCAGGTGCCTTTGATAATGCTTGGTGGCCAATGTTGTTGCTGAAACTTAAGGTGAGAGGTTGCCCTAGCAATATCTACAATGAAATCAATTAATGAAGTATTTGAAACATTGCTGTCTGAATGGCAGGAAAGGTGGGAAACTTCTACCAAAGGACGCCACTTGTATCTGTTCTTTCAATCGGTAAGAGATAGATTAAAGAAAATGTGGTTAGAAGTCGACCACCCCGTTGCGCAATTTTTAACTGGACATGGCAATTTTAAGGCAAAACTCTTTTCGTTTAAATTAGTGCCGTCGCCCTTATGCGAATGTTCTACTGCTAATTCTGAATTCGATCAAACAGGACACCATGTTCTCTGGGAGTGTGATCTTTGGCGGCGGGAGCGGGATGACATGTTGAATTCATTGCAAGTTGCATCCGGGGTAGTATACTATTCAGATTTGGTAGCAACAAGGGAGAATTACCAAGCGTTCAGACGATTTTGCAATTCATATTATTGGAATCGATGTGTTAGGTAACAACTCAATGTTTTAGGTCCCCAATAGTGTTAGAAACTTAAAATCCGTAGTGCACGGCAGTTGAGCTTCACTTGACTAGCCATCTCTTTAGGCTTTTAATGCCTTATTTGCCATATTGCTGTCTCTCACATTGCTAAGAGGGGAAGTCAAATTCCAAAAGCTTCCTACTCCTACTAATTTCTTCTGATTAAATTCGTTGTGAGTTCCAAGACAGCCGTAGTTTTACCCCCGGGACTGCAATGGACTTCATTGTTCATTGCCTTTTTTGGCGGTCGCCGCTGTTAATCCTGACTACACAGGAGACATAATGGTGGGAATGTGTGGTGGGCCCCAAAAAATCCTACATTATTTTACTTACTAGAGACGAGACCAACTTCTTAGCTTCCATGGATTCACCGTGCGGGTGCCGGGTCCATCGTGTGGCAGAGAGAGAAACCCCAAGCAGATCCCGAGACTTGTGACACGGGTGTAAGTTTAAGGGGCCCCTTTCCAACGTACATCAACACTCACCTTCACTACTTGTGTTTCTCTCCCTGCCCAGCCAAATCTAGTATGAACCTGCTAATGCAGCTTTAGATACTTGTTCTAGTATAGAACTTACTGCGCTTCTGGACAAGCCAAGGTCTTTCAGCAGGTTATAGAGAGATTTTGCTGGTATACCTCTCGCTCCTACTTCTACAGCGTATAGATTAACTACATAGCCGCTTTTATATCTACATATGTTTCGTAAAATATGTACGATAATTTGAAAAATCCAGGCTTAAATGCGTCGATAAATGAAACTACTAGATTTTGGGGTGTAAGTGGTTCATCAACATCTTTGAACCAAAGCCAACTTCACCTGCACGCGGTGCACCCTGCTGACTGACAAACGAAGCTCTGGCGAAAAGAGAGGTAGGGAGCGTAATTGTAAGCTACCCGACTGGGGAATGAACCTCCACCTCACAGAATACCGCAGCCAAATAACAATTCCCTTGAGGATTGTTGTGTTCCTGCGAGTGAGTGAGGTCACCGGAACGGAGGGAGATGCTGCGTTGGCAGCGGGGGTGGCGGCGCGCGAGCGATATTTTATGTTGCGAGCGTTAATATGGTTACGGTAACCGCTTCACATCAGGCGGGCCGTAGGCTTGTCTGTCACCCGTCGTAGTATAAAAAAAATAAAAAAAAAAAAGATAAATACAACTAACTCTGACAAGTGACCAGTTTACGATAAATCATGACACGTGATATTGAACAATTGCATGGGAATGACAAGTAATAAGGCAATTTTCCACTCGCATACACGCACATAGATGTAGACACATGTTTCGTATCACACGCGAAGTAATAATATATCTATATAAATAAAATTGAACTGTATTTGAATCTACCTCACAAACGTAATAAATATTCTTAAAAAAGTATTCCTGGACAAATTACTCTATTATACTATATCTAATCCCTCTAGTACCTACTAAGTAGGTCTAGTCCCAAACTAAGCAAAACTTGTACTATGGGTACTACTTAGATAACTGATATAATATTTAAGTACATTTCTTTTAACATATAAGACACAGAAAACACCCAGACCAAGACAAACAGACATGTTCATGTACATAAATATTTGTCTTGTGCGGGATCGAACCCGCGACCTCGGAGTCAAGTGGCCTTTGGCCACCATTCGACCGCCGAGCTCTCAAACATGTTTGAAAAAGTTGAATATTAATGAGGTTTTCTCAGATAACTAGAGCACGCGATTTTTTCTAAAAACGAAGTTCTTTCGGAAACGCAGTGATGACCCTGATACTGACCAGACTATAAGCTGCGGTAACTGCTATATACCAGGCAGACAGTAAGCGGCGTAATCATATAAAAAAATGTAAAAAAGAACTTTTGAGGTAAATGACTCACCATTATCTTTAGACTCAAAGCGAACCTAATCTGCACCCTGCCAGGTAGTTAAGGGGGCTCTGCCAAAAGGGCGGTAGGACAAGCTCGTTCGCCATGCCCGACTGGAGAAGTAACCCCACTTCACAGAAAACAGCAGCCAAACAACAATACGTATTGTTGTGGTCCTGCGTGAGAGTGAGGTTACCAGAAGTTTTTGGGTTGTAAGTGGATCATCATCACCTTTGAGCCAAAGCCAACCTCATCTGCTCGTGGTGCACCCTGCCGAATATCAAATGAGACTCTGTAGAAAGTGAGATAGTACATACCGGCACGTTTCGCTCTATATACAACCCGACTGGCGAAATGCTTCCCTTACAGAAGACCTCAGCTAAATAACAATTTCTTTGAGTCTTTTTGTGTTCCTGCGTGTGAGCAAGGTCACCAGTAAGCTCCTCTCTCCCCTCTTTTTGGTAGCGATATTAGAAAGAGAAGTACTCAAGGAGGGAACCGGCACCTCTGGTGCAGGAGAATCCCTCCCTGATCCACTAGGTTCAGGCTGCCATGCGTACTCCGGGATAGTCCTATACCATGCGAAAGTGCTATTAGGCATAAGGGTTCATAAGTTTAAGAAGAGACTTTGCCACCTTTTGGTGTGTTCTACCAATTATACAATGGGTTGTTTTTACATAGTATAAAAAAACACAAAAAAATCTCTTTCAGAGATGTGAACATAAGTTACAGCATCAATTCAGCGCCAAGACTGCTCGCTGAAGAAGCCCGTCACCATAACCCCGTCGACAAGCTGATCATCTACATCCACGGCTTCACGGACGACCCTGGAAAGGCCAGCTTCGGGAACGTCAGCGAGGCCCTCTACGCAAAAGGTACGTTTGGACTTAACCTTCATTTTGAAGGGAATACGTCTTGGACGCTGGCCGCTGGGCTGGTTTACAGACTAAAAGTCGCACAGCGAGCGATGGAGAGAGCAATGCTTGGAGTTTCTCTAAGGGATCGAATCCGGAACGCAGACATTCGACGGAGAACCAAAGTGGTCAAAGTCAGCGAGTTGAAGTGGCGGTGGGCTGGCCACATCTGCCGAGTCAGCGATGGCAGATGGGGGAGGAAAGTCCTAGAGTTGAGGCCACGTATGGGGCGACGAAGCGTAGGCTCTCTAGATGTACCGACGATCTCAAAAAGGTGGCTGGTAGCGGTTGGATGCGGAAAGCAGAGGACCGCATATGGTGGAAAGCATTGGGAAAGGCCTAGGTATATCCAGCAGTGGGTTGAAATTTATTACGATAAGTAAAGATTCTACTATTTTGGGGAAGCGCTGCCATTTTGAGAAAATTTTTGGCATATAACGTATTCACGTGCAGCACACGACCGCATCCATGACACAAAATTTTTTAAGAGCTGTGAAATGGTCATTCGGTTTGTGAGATATGTGACCCACCATTATGATGACCTACACCAACAAACCTTAAAATTTAATGGTACAAACAATAGCTGTCAGTCGCGGCTTCGCGCGCCTCGGTATTATTTTAATAAAACTTTTTTCCCGTGCAATAAGATATTTTTCCGGAATAATAACAGACCTACAATCACCTTAAACTGCCCAGTAACAAACGTTGTCTGTAAAGACGGTTTACGGACGATAATTTACTACTACTATGGATAACTGATATTATACTTAAATACATTTTTGTTTTTTGTAAATACATGCATAGAATACATTAAAAAACACCCATAATTGTTTTGGGCGGGGACTGAACCTGCGGACTTGGAGTCAAAGTAGCTAGGCTATAGGCTAAGTGTAAGTGGTTTATCAACATCTTTGAACCACAGCCAACTTCACCTGCACGTGGTGCACCCTGCTGACTGACAAACGAAGCTCTGGCGAAAAGAGAGGTAGGGTGCGTAATTGTAAGCTACCCGACTGGGGAATGTACCTCCACCTCACAGAATACCGCAGCCAAATAACAATTCCCTTGAGGGTTGTTGTGTTCCTGCGAGTGAGTGAGGTCACCAGAAAGGAGTGATATGCTGCGTTGGCAGCGGGGGTGGCGGCGCGCGAGCGATATTTTATGTTGCGAGCGTTAATATAACTACGTCAACCGCTTCACATCAGGTGGGCCGTATGCTTCTCTGTCTACTTCTTCGTCTGCCACCAGATGTAGTATAAAAAAAAAACTAGCAACTACGTAATCGAGCTACACACAAAATCACGATACCGTGTTTAAACAAAAGAGTAACTATAATATATGAGTGTGTGTGTTCAATACATGGTAATGCTTTTTTTATTGATTTAATCTATTTTATATGCATCATTAAAAAAAATTTTTCGCGTTCTGCACTCCTTCTCTATATAAACTATAAGTGTGCGAAATTTCATACACCTCCGTCCGCGCAATGTTCGTAAAAAGGCGTACAAAGTTGTTACTTCACGTATTAATATATAGACAATTGTTGCTATTTATAGTTCAAATCCGAGTCAACAATGTAATGATCCAACGATATTATCCTTATCGACTTACGTATGGTACTCATCACATGGTGATCACGCAAACGTAGCCACGCGAGCCTCATAGCTTGGATTATATGGAGACACTTGGCTGAAGAGCAGCGTTGCTAGATTTATTTTACATCAAAGCGGGAATTTAGACTTTTGAAAGTAAAAAAGCGGTAACACGTTTGAAAAAAGCGGGACTACAAGAAAAATACACGTTCATTAGATTTTTGACGTGAAAAATAAATTTAAAATTGCTTCCATTGGCAAACTAAAAAAATCGAATGGTAACAAACTCTGGGGATACAGTTTGGTGTTCCAGCCTTCCAGCTACAAATCTATCATCTCCATCCAAAATTCAATCACACCACTGGATAGATGAAGGATGAGAGAATTTATTACGATAAATAAGGACTAGGGAATTATCATGTGCGCGCTGCCATTTCGAAATAATTTTAGTGCATGTAACGTATTCATGTATAACAAACGTCATTTTTTTAATAGAATGAATGGGTAAAGTGTTTTTGGTATGAGTGCAATCCAGGGGCAATTTTTGGGGCCCGAAAATTAGGTTTTTAGTTTTTATTTTTGAAGTGACAACATCTTTAGTAGGTTCGGAAATACAATGTTGGCTAGGGCCCGCTTTAGCATTAGTCCGCGACTGATGCAAAAAATATAAGATCAATAATATTTCAGTTTGTTAAAGTTTAAATTGCTCATAATTTTGCAAAGATTCAAATTCTGGCATTCCGTCCATTAACTTCAGTTGACGAAATCATAATTTTTGGCGGGGTATTACACTTTAGACTAAAAACGCGGGACGTCCCGCCAAAATCGGGACTTCTAGCAACGCTGCTGAAGAGACAAATAAGCATAAGCACACTTAATGGAAAGCAGTAACCATAGTTTATAATCTTGCAACATAATTGCAAGACAGATTGGCAAAAAGACCAATTCTCAAAAGGATACATTTTTTTATATTACGTCGGGTGGTAGACAAGCATACAGCCCACCTGATTTGAAGCAGTTACCGTAGACATATAAATGCTCACAACATAAAACATCACCGCGACCCCCGCTTCCAACGCAGTAACTGCTTCCTTCCTTGTGACCTCACTCACTCGCAGGAACACAACACACATTCTTATAACGACAGCTTCTTAAATTGACGGAAATGGCAATACCGGGATTATGGTAATTTGGATGGTTAATGTGTTCCTGCGAGTGAGTAAGGTCAACAGGTGCATGAGAAAATGTCGCATTAGCGACAACGCTCCAGTGAAAGTTCTTATATTGCCAATGGGCTACGGTAATCGCTTTACATCAAGTGTGCCCGTGTACCAAACGACCTTGTAACTTGTTTGCGACCTGAGTGTAATAAAAAATCTGCCAACAACCTAATTGTAACTAATAAATTGCAAGCTGTTATTATGTAATTTTCTTGTCGGTTACATAGCTAAGAGCGGTTCAAATAATCTTAAATCACAATAATTTATCATACAATTCCATGTAGACTAAAGCCTTCAGGCGTTCTTCCATCATATAATTATCTATGATAATCTACCATCAGGAAGGTCTACGACTACATGTCTATAATATGGTTACCTATGTAGGGTTGCAATCTGCCCGGGTTTCCCCGGATTTATCCAATTTATGGCTGCAATAAAGATTATTATTATTATGTATCTCACTTAATTCACGGGTTCAGCCCGGTCATTTGATAGGCGTGCGCGGGGATATGGATCCAACGCGTAGAGGCCCCTTTGAGAAGTTTGATGTAATGTTGTACGCCCGCCGTGACCTGCTCTAGGATATGACAATAGAACCATATACCCATGAGCAGGTCTCGGCGGGCGTTGAGACTATTGCGAAGTGTGATGGAAAATAAATGGGCTATGGAGATGAGATCTGGGTGAACTTAATATCGGGCTATTACAGAAGAGGGACGGACGTCTGCCATAACTGCTTTTATTGCTAGTTATTTGGGGCAGGCGGTGGCTTGCCACTCACTAGATGGGCCCCCGAAATGCCTGGAAAACAGCCGGGGGCAACACCGGTGTGAGTGACTCAGGGATGTCGAGATGTAGCTCTAGCGGCTCCTCTCTGGACGGCCAATTATTATTATTATTTATGTATCTCTTTTTAATCACGGGTCAAGCCCGGTCATTTGATAGGCGTGCGCGGGAATATGGATCCAACGCGTAGAGGCCCCTTTGAGAAGTTTGATGTAATGTTGTACGCCCGCCGTGACCCGCTCCAGGATATGTCAATGGAACGACATACCCATGAGCAGGTCTCGGCAGGCGTTGAGACTATTGCGAAGTGTGATGGAAAATAAATGGGCTATTGAGAGGAGATCTGGGTGAACTTAATACCGGGCTATTACAGAAGAGGGACAGACGCCTGCCATAATTGCTTTTATTGCTAGTTATTCGCGGCAGGATTATCATTATTATCCTAGTTTGGAGGGCGTCCGGGGAGCATCTGGGCGGAGTTTCATCTGCAGTCTGGGATAAAAAGTTTTAAATCATTACCGCTCGATGCTGCGAATAACCGTCTTGTCATAGAATAAATAAATATAGTTTAAAAAAACTAAAAAAACACGCTTTTAAAGCACATCAAACTAAAAAGTGAAAAATAATTCTTAATACAAGCTGAAAATAATAATGAGTAAAAAATACTAGCATTATTATGAAAAAAGCGTGGGGCGCTTTGTGCCATATTTTTCGTATATGGAGCAACTTAAAATAACAATAAATAGACAAACAAAATTTTGTGATTGTAATAAAAGTGTGGGGTGCTTATAAAGAAAAGTAAAATATGGCACAAAGCGCCCCACGCTTTTTTCACAATAATGCTAGTATTTTTACTCATTATTATTTTCAGCTTGTATTAAGAATTATTTTTCACTTTTTAGTTTGATGTGCTTTAAAAGCGTGTTTTTTTAGTTTTTTTAAACTATATTTATTTTTTACTTTTTAGTTTGATGTGCTATGAAAGCGCCCAAGAGGTCGCCGATCCATTGCCAGCCTATACTCCTTCCTTGCTTTCTTTCTGGTGCACCACGTGCAGGTGAGGTTCTATTGTTCCGATAGGTTTGTTATAACCTTGAAACCTAATCGTGATCGAAGTTAATTACAAGACTTTTCTAAGAAATCCAAAAACAGCTATGATACGATGTTCCATCATGAAGTTCCTGTTCATATCTTCCGGCTCCATCATCAGATCAGTTCGACAGTACCATATTATTGTATTGTCATCAGAACTACATACAGCTGCCAATTTTCATTACGCTACGATCCTTGGAAGATGGTTAAATTAGTTGCCTTAGATTCCATTACATAGTTAGTTACATACAGGTCGACCTAATAAAAGCGTATTAAAAATAGTACTAGTACTGAACACTGATGACATGTTCGGGTTTTAAGATTCAAACTGCAGAGTTTTCACGCATCTTGTGCTTGTTGCTAGCGTTTAGAGATGACAACCCTAAATGTTACAGTCAAAATCCATAATCAGTCAAAACTTTTTACTTACTTTTTACTACAGAAGTCAGTAAACAGTAGTTTCGACTAAAGACGTTGGTTAGGTTAGGTTAGATTAGTTACATGTCACATCCGGGGTAGTATACTATTCTGATTTGGTACCAACAAGGGAGAATTACCAAGCGTTCAGACGATTTAGCAGTTCATATTATTGAAATGGATTTATTTATATATATATATATATATTTATTATATATATTTATACCACTAAGGTGACAAACAAGCATACGGTCCGCCTGATGGAAAGCAGTTACCGTAGCCTATTCCACAGCTTAATAGTACGTGGATGAAAACTTCTCTGGAACCGCATAGTACGTGACCACTTCGGTTCTAATGTGTAATATTTATATTTATATAGGCATATTAGACCTCAGTCCGCAATGAACGTGTTAACCAAATGTTTCTATTGATTTCAGGCATGACCAGAGTCCTGGCTCTCGACGGTGGATTTCTCTTCCGCTGGCTGTACTTAAGGTCTACTACGTATGTGCAGTTCGTCGGAGAGAAGCTGGGTGAAGCGCTCGCAGGTCTAGTCAAGCGTAAGTACTCGTTAAAATGCGGAAACAGTTTTATACCAAGTCGAGCGTCTTACATAATATCTATACTAATATTATAAAGCTGAAGAGTTTGTTTGGTTGAACGCGCTAATCTCAGGAACTACTCATTCGAATTGAGAAAATATTTTAGTGTTAGATAGCCTATATTTCGAGAAAGGCTATAGGCTATATAACATCACACTACCATCAATAGGAGCGGAACACCAATGAAAAATGTTGCAAACATGGGAAAAAAATATTCCCTTTGAGAGCTTCCATTGCGTGCGCTCCGTAAACGGTTCAAGTTACGCAGCAATTATATACGACGGAATTATTCACCTTAAAAAGTTCTAAAAAAAAGTCCGTGACAGCATATGTCTATCTGTTAAGATTGGCTCACTATAACCTTTCAAATGGTAACCTTACGCTTCACTCTGAACGCTCTGTCACACGCAGACGAAGTCGCGCGAGTCAGCTATAATTACATTCAATTACTTGTATGTAATGTCTACATTCAAGTCACTTGCCACCTGCGATATGCGTATTGCACTTGCCATATGCGACAATAAAAACCATATGTTAATTGCCTTTTTTAGTGGCCGTTGTTAATCTAAGCTACACAGGAGACACAGTGTGTAAGTGGTAATGTGTAGTGGGCCCGTCCCATTTGCCACCATTTGCAGGATTAATAACGTTTACACTTTTTTCTAGACGGTCTAAGCCCCTCTTCAATTCACGTGGTCGGCCACAGTCTCGGAGCTCACATGGCAGGCTTCACGGGCAAGTCCTTCACGAAGCTGACCGGCCGGCGGGTCGGCCGCATCACTGGTCTGGACCCCGCCGGACCTTGCTTCGCTCAAGTAGAACCGGACTTGAGACTAAAGTCATCTGATGCTGAGTTTGTGGACGTTATACATACCAATGCTGGAGTTGCGGGTATTGAAGAGAATGTCGGTAAGTTCGTTTTTTTGAAGTGAAAACTTCTTTAGCGGCGTTGTGCACTTTTTGGGATAGGTAAAAAATGTTAAACTCGCGTCAGGACACGTGGCCTGATCGAAAATTCGTAAGATGGAGGAAGAGTAGACGCCGGCGCGGCGTAGGAGAGGAAGTAATATCCCCCTCTCTTTCTACCGCGCGGCGAAAATGTATGCCTGCTCCTGCTGTTTATTTTTAATGTAATATAGATTGTCATGTTTGTGTACGATAGCGCAATAAATGAATATTGTATTTTAGCTCATTAGTACTTTTATACTGATAAATAAAGCAATTCCTGCGTAATTATTCCCTAACCATTCCAAAATATTCAAAATGCACAACGTTAATGTTCAAGTTTTCACTTCTGCCGGCACTCCCTGTGTGCAACCGTTTTTTTTTTGTATAGGATTAAGCTGACAAAAAATGGGGCGTGTCTGTATCATGGACTCGGCCGTGTGTTATACGTGAATACGTTATATGCACTGAAATTATCTCAAAATGGCCGCGCTTCCTCCTCCCCCCGCACGCGATGTTCCATAGGCGTAGACTTAGCGTAATAAATTCCTTGATCCTTCATGTATCCAGTGGTGTGATTGAATTTTGTATGGAGACTAGCTGATGCCCGCGACTTCGTTCGCGTGGACTTTATGATTCCGGCGTATTAATACAAATACGAACTAATGTAGATACATAAGAAAATATTTGGGGCAGTATTATACGTTAAAAGTCAACAAATTATTATTTTTATTTAAGACTTGCTGATGCCCGCGACTTCGTTTGCGTGGACTTTATGATTCCGGCGTATTAATACAAATACGAACTAATGTAGATACATAAGAAAATATTTGGGGCAGTATTATACGTTAAAAGTCAACAAATTATTATTTTTATTTAAGACTTGCTGATGCCCGCGACTTCGTTCGCGTGGACTTTATGATTCCGGCGTATTAATACAAATACGAACTAATGTAGATACATAAGAAAATATTTGGGGCAGTATTATACGTAAAAGTCAACAAATTATTATTTTTATTTAAGATATTAATCATAGTTTAAAAAAAATAAAAAAATGAAGGGGTCTTTCCTTCGGGAGCTAATATGAAAAGACCTGAAGCGTTACTAATCCTCGATAAAGCCACATTGTTGGCCATTTCGCATTCATCTGAAACGATTAGACAGCAATCCTGAAACATTTTCGCTTTGTCATAGTTTCGTGTCACAAAGCATGTCGGTGTTTCCGTTCTGTATAAATCGAGTAGAATATTGAACATTGTATTTGCGTCCTTCCGCCTAGAAGTAATATGGATGCAATACCTGGCGATGCTGCTGTGAGATATTATTTTGGCGCCTGATTTCAGCCAGGATTGCTCTCGTCAGGTATGTTTTTCCAGTCCCTCCCGAAGCATCTAAGAAAAACAGTTTCCTCTCGATGTTTAAAAGACTTTGCATCACAAAATCTTGCTACATAGCGTCCCGCAAATGCACGCATTCTTCTGGTTTGTGCGAATATATACCAATCGTTCCATTTCAATTTTAACGTACACGTCTATATTAAACTGACTAAATAGACCACGTTACCTTTGTAAATAAATAAAACTATTGCGTCTAACTTGTAGCAGGTAAGAATAAAAGTAGCTCTGCGCGGTTATTTTTTTACAATACAATCAATATTTTGTTAAACTATTTATGCTCAACAGGCTGAACAACTTTTGCTAAGGCGTCATTTTTATATTTCATATAGTTTAGCTGAACCATTATGGTTCTGCATCAGGTGTTCCAAATCTTGGATTTTTATACCTCAACAAAAAATGCTAAGCAGGCTGAACAACTTTTGCTAAGGCGTCATTTTTATATTTGTTATAGTTTAGCTGAACCATTATGGTTTTGCATCAGGTGTTCTAAATCTTGGATTTTTATATCTCAACAAAAAATGATCATCAGGTTGAACAGCTTTTGCTAGGGCGGTATTTTTATATTTCCTATAGTTTACCGGAACCATTATGGTTCCGCATCAGGTGTTCTTTATACCGAGATGGAAATTTCGTGTCCACGTTTTCAAATCGATGCCATTTTCGTAATTGACGTCTCAGAAAACCATAGAATCAACACCCATATTGATATTATTATGACATTTCAACCCCATCGCACCCCCACAGGAGTGCTCTTGTGTCACGTCGATTATGTTACATTATAAAATAGCTGTTGTTTTCGGAATCAGCGACCCGATAAACCATACAAACAATACCCATGACGATTTTCAGACGTTTGCACCTCATTTCACCCCTTTAGGGGTTGAATTTAGAAAAATCCTGAAACACGTGTTTACTCGTTTATCTACAGAAGTGCTCGTGTAAAGTTTCGTATAAAATAGTCCAACTAATCTTGGTTCCCCATACAAACTTTGGACCCCTGTTTCACCCCCATAAGGGTTGAATTTTCCAAATTCCTAGACTCCTAGCACTTGTAGTTTTTGAGATTTCGTGATGAGTGAGTCAGTGATTTTCTCTATAGAAAAATGTTCTTTAAATTTTAAATGACGATAACTTTTTAATCTGACATCAGATTTCGATGAAATAAAGCCTATATGTTGCTCAGGGATGAGCTTAATCTTTTAGTGAAAACCGCGTAAAAATCTGTTCAGTAGTTTTAAAGATTAGCGAGTACATACAGACAGACAGACAGACAAAAAAATAAAAAAATCTTTTTTGTGTTCTGTTACTCTTTTTTTATTGCCCACACCTATTTTTTGTTAATTTTATCAAATGTACAGACACGCGGTTCCTACTGTTTTATTATATGTATTGATATTGATAATTTATATTATTATATTTTATATATTTTTTAATCGTCGGTAATCGTCTTTATACTTCAGCTACTTACTGGGTGCTTTTAAACTCGAAGACTGCTTTTTTTTTAAATTAAAATTAACATAGTAATTAAATGAATACTGTAAATAAATCAAACTCAGATTTTATTGTACACTTTTGAGAGACTCTCTTAGACTTTTCTGATGTGGTAGCAGCAAGGGAGAATTACTAAGTATTCAGACGATTTTGCATCTTTGATTTGCGTGACTTGGTCGCTACTAGAATACAAAGTTCGGCGCGAGTAATGAAGCTAGCGGGGGCAGGCGCGGGGAAATTTGGGCCACTCCAACTGCATCATTTTTTAATGCGGATATGTATTGACCCCATGCGAATAATTAAGGAATAAACGTTTATTTTGAACTAGCGACCCGCCCCGGCTTCGCACGGGTGCAATGCTGATACTAAATGTACTACAGAAGGTCTTTGCGCTTTGTCCTATCCAGTCCTTCCCCAGTTATAGGCACACGCCGCCGGCTCCGCGGCCGGTACCGCCACAGCCGTTATGTCCCTGCATTTTAAATGTGTAATATCTTCTAAACTATTCATTTAAATTACATGCTGTGAAGGGCCATATTGATCTATATTAAATGCGCAATGTATTTAAGGTACTTAATTGGATAAGGATTAATTCTGTATTGCTTAAAATCGCTTCGTAAATAAGGCATTATTTCTTGTAAAAAGCAAAGGATAAAATAACGGTTATTGTGTGTTACCACTAAGAGATAGACATATACCATCGCGAACTTTTTTGTAGACCATTTTAAGGTGAACAATACTGTAGATAGATAGATAGATGATAGATAACATTTTTATTTGCACACTGAAACACACAAAATACAGAAACTTAAAATACTTCTAATAATAAAACAGAACTTATATATATTAGAGCTCACAAATTAACCGAAGCCCCATCCCCCGCTCCGTTGTTCAGCGTGTGTTGCAGTGATACAAACGGGCAACAACTCAGTGTTGGACTTGCTCAGAGAGCAAAACACTGATTTTCAGTTATTGCCTTTGAGTAGGTGCTGGGCGCATCCAAACGCCACAGACGTGTCAGCCAAGATACCACATATTTGAAAGACATTATAGTTAATAGGAATACATATTACAGTAAAATTCAGGTACAAAATCAACCCTTATATTATTGCTACCAAATACAAATAATATATATAAAAAATAAATTCCGAATACATAGTCACCATTACCTAAGCGATTGCACCGAACCGTTTTTTTGATAATCTAACAAAAACAGCTTTAATTGTTTCTTAAAATTTGGTCTTGATGTTAGAAATCTTATTGGAGGTGGAATGTTATTCCAACATTTGGTCGCTTGGTAACGGAAGCTACCCGTAAAAGTGACAGTTTTGTGCTTGTATACCGCCAGTGGAGGACGTGTCGATCGAAGAACACCTGCCCCATACTTTGTAGTGCAGAACTTTAACTTTTTGTATAAATATTCTGGATTTTTAAATTTGACGAGATCAAACATGAGAGTTGCTAAATGAAAGTGTCTGCGTGAAACCATATTAAGCAGGGATGCTTTATCTAAATAGGGTGAAATATGAGTACGTGGTGGTACATCGTAACAAAACCGACAACACGCATTTTGTATACGTTGAATTATACGCCGAGTGTTATATAGCATACGTGGCCCATACACTAAGTCACCATAATTAAGCCTAGATAAAATAAGGGATTCGCACAGAGTGATCCTGGCTTTTTCGTTCAGATAACTGCGTATCTTGTACAACACCTTTAATCGATAAAAACTCCTCCGAACTAAATCCAAAACATGCGCCTCGAAACGTAGATGGCTGTCAAAAATGACACCCAAATTTTTCGCAAGACTGACCTGCTCTATGTTCATTCCCATCATTCTTACAATGGGTCCAGCTTTCATTGTACGTTCGATCTGTTGTTTTGTACCAAGTACCATGAATTTCGATTTCAGTGGATTAAGTACTAAAGCATTGTTAGTAGCCCAATCGGCAACACGATTCAAATCTGCATTCATTCTTTGCAAAGACACAGCAATATCTGATGGAGGTCCCGAAATATACAATTGTACATCGTCTGCATAGCAATGATAATTGCAGTGTTTAATGACTCTAGGAAGGTCAGCACTGTATATGATAAATAGAAGTGGGCCAAGTATGGAGCCCTGTGGGACTCCCCGCTTTAATATTTTAGGAGCCGATAGAGCATAAGAACCATTCTGTTTCAAGAGTTTCACCGACTGACATCGCTGGTCCAGATAACTACAAAACCACTGTACTGTCTGGTGATCAAAACCATAATAAGATAATTTCGAAAGCAACAGAGATATATTTAGACAGTCAAATGCGCGAGAAAAATCGAGAAGAGTCAAAATTGTACTACGCCCCTCGTCCTGATCTGCAAGTATGTTGTCCGTTACGTCGAGAAGGGACGTGACAGTTCCGCGGCCCCTTCGAAAGCCTGACTGAAATGGTGGCAGAATATTGTTGGCTTCAACGTACCGAATTACCTGATTGTAAATCACTTTTTCCAGAACCTTTGACAAAAAAGGTAAGATACTGATCGGTCTAAGGTCTTTGAGGTCATCAGGTTGATTAATTTTAGGCATGGGTGTGACTAATGCTTCCTTCCACTGAGCAGGAAAAATACCAGTAACAATAGAACGATTTATAATATCAGTTATGGCGGCCAAGGTACGTGGAAGAGTAAGCAAAAGCATGTCCCGAGTAATACCATCTCTTCCAGCTGCGTTCGATTTAATCGACATAATAATTTTGGCAACAAATTCTTCACTGACCGTGTTCAATTTAAAAGTATCTACACATTCTTTAAATCGATGATGTTCATAATAAGACAGCTGAGAGATAGGAACCGCCTCAGGACCTGGCCCGTGTAAGAAATGTTCATTAATTTTATTAGCATCACTGAAACCATCCGGTAGACACTCACTTTTGCATGGATCTACTAAAATTTTTTCCTTCAGATTCTTCCAAAACTTTTTACTGTCTTTAATATTAGAATTTACATAATGATTGTAATATGCTCGTTTTTCTCTGTCAATACTTTTTACCACTAAATTCTTTAAGTCTTTGTAATATTTTTTGTGTGCTTCAGTTTTCGATTTGCGATACTTGTCGTGAGCATTGTTACGAAGTTCTATCATCATTTTGATTACGTCAGTTATCCATGGCAATGCCTTATTATGTCGGAAGCTAGAAGTGGTAAGTGGCGCATGTTTATCCCAAAGTGATAAGAATAGATTGTTAAATCTGTCAACCATTCCATCAACCGTATCCAACTTTGACACAGACTCCCAATCCAGCTTAGCAAGGTCTCTATTGAATTCTGCCATGTCAATCCGTCTTATTGGTCGATATGTGACTAACCTAGGAGGAGATTTAGGTTTTTTTAACATGAAGCTCACATTCACCATTGCATGACCCAGAGACCCGGTAATATTAGTGACTGATAATTCGTGTATGTTACAATTCGTGCACACAAGATCAATTAATGTATCAGCCCCAAACGAAAAATGCGTAGGGTCTTTCACAGCTTGCTGAAGATTTAGGCAGTTAAGAAACTGATTAATTTTGGCAACATCAGAATTGGATCCTTCAAGCATATTAATATTAAAATCTCCCAATAACATCACATAGTCGTAATTAGAAAATTGCGTGACGGATTCCGTTAATGCGTCAATGAATAAATCCACGTTTACCCATTGTGGTCTATAAGCTGTACCTATAATCAAACGATGGCCGTTTATTTGTGTCGAGAGCCATAGTTGTTCAATATTGGCATCGGGATGTTTCATATAATGTACACGTACGTCCTGTTTTACATAAAAGGCGACACCGCCACCTCTTCCGCCTCTCATGTGGCGCGGACGAGGCGAGTTTCTCAGCCGATACCCAGGTACAGCTGGCGCACGAGCCTCTTGGCCCTCCGGCAGCCAAGTTTCGTTTATTGCTACGATGTCAGGCTCAAAACGACTCATTGCCACGAGAAAATCATCATGACCTGTATTCAAAGATCCCGCATTGTACAAAGCTAATTTGAGAAATTTAGATTTTACCCTCATTTTCCACATCAATAGAGTTATTTGTCCAAGACCATAGATGCAATGTCCTAAATATTATTTTAATGATTATAATATGGTAGACGTAATGATGTATTTTAGCAAAATATAATACGTATGAAATTTGACAAAGTGTTAATTGAAAATTATAACCCAAATCAACGAGTAATGGATGATTTACAGTGTGTAGAATTTGATATAATTTGTGTTTATTTATAAAATTTATAATTAAAAATAACAAAGAGGGCTCAGCGTTCAAGAAACATAAATCAATTGTAATATAAATGCAAAAAATCATAACAATAATATATTCTAAGTTCAAAGCTATATACTCGTATAGCCCTAACAGAGAGGCATGACACGAATGTAGTCCAGTGGATTGCCAGGTCTCGCTGAAACTGAGTTGGACTTGCTTCACTGCAACACACGATGCACAGTAAATAGACAAAAATACACAACACAAATCCCCAGCACAAAGGGTAGAAAAAAAACAAACATATGCGCAAGATTTTACATAAAATATTTTAACAGTTAATGCATTAAAATTCATGTAGATATCATAATCTCTTGATAAACTACAAGATACTTGCAATGAGACAACATTAATTAACAAAAAAATTACAGTAATGTCCAACAGAAAAGCTAAAATAATGGCCAAACAAAAGCATATCAGCAGTAAGTGAATCGAGGATTCACGTTTAATCGTCACAAGCACCAACGTCAACGGACCCAAAAACTCGCTGAAGGTCTAGCTCCGCGCGTATGCGATGACGCGGCGCGTCAGCGCCCTGATGTTGACGCACGTAAATCCTGCCGTCCCTCGTCCAAACATAACGCCAGTTGAATCGGCCCGCGAGCTCCCGCGCTCGTCGGAATAGCTGTCGATTGACCTTGGTCAGCCTCTCGTTGATATAAAATCGCCTGGGCGGACCCTGAAGACCAGTGCCTTCGGTAGTGGCGCCGCGGCGAACTCGGGCCGACTTGAGAAGATCGTCACGAAGAGCGCGGCGCGCCAGGCGCACGACAATTGGCCGAGGACGCGGCTGTGCCGAAGGCGATGTGTCTGACTGGCGCACCCTAGGCCCGACTCGCACCGCACTCACCAGATCCGTCTCGAGCAGTTTGATTCCGAGCTTATTCGCTAAAGTCATAGCTATGTGCGGCAGACTTTCACCGCTCTGTTCCTCAATGCAGGAGATCTCAACATCGTTGAGCAATAGATCCTGGTCTCTATCATTCAGCTCGGATTTCAGCTCCTCAATGGTGCATAATAAAGATCCGTCAAGATGTTCTTCTTTGCGTTTCTCCGTAGCCTGACGCTCCAAACTCTCAACGCGCGCTGACAGCTGATCGACACGACCGTCACAGATGTCTGTCTGTACTACATTATTTTGATCTATCTCGTTGGGTTCAGCCAGCGTTTGCAATGAAAGAGCAAAAAAATGTGTTTATTTACGACATCACATTAGAAACCTCTAAATTATCAGTGTTTTTCTACTATGTTATGCATATATTATACATATAAACTTTCCAGTTGAATCACTCTATCTATTAAAAAAAACCGCATCATAATCCGTTGCGTAGTTTCAAAGATTTAAGCATACATGGGGACATAGGGACAGAGAAAGCGACTTTGTTTTATACTATGTAGTGATGATAGATTTGTATCTGCAACACCAAACTGTATCCCCCGTTTTTGTTATCATTGATTTTTTTTTAATTGCCTCCCTAAGGAAACAATTTCAAAGACGTGTTCACGTCAAAAAAGCTTACGATCCACCTGATGGTATTTTGAAATGGGTCCAGTAATGCAGCATCGGTGGCACGTCGACCCTCTTGGATCTTTTGTGCACTTTGATGGTAACTAGTTATCGCAAAATATAGAGGCTTGCAACACCAGAGGCCTCACGCGTAGCCGACCTAATACCCTATACTCCATACTGTAGACACCTGGGAAAACCTCGGCAGAAAATTCATTCCACAACTTGAGAGGTTACGAAAGAAAATCTCTCTAGCATCACACTTTACCTGACTAGTTCCTTTCACAACGTGTGAGGATGAATTCCCCGTTGATGGCAAACGAATTATTGAACGCCTATATACGACGAAAAGTCACTCTCGGAAATAAATAGGCTCCAAAACCACTGAACCGATTTTGATGAAACTTGTCATAAGTAAAGACCCCGACATGCTTGACGTTTGTGTCGAAAAAAAAATTGAGATCGATCATGTTCTTGCGGAATAATCATCAAATATATTTTCCATTGAAATCATAACAAAGCAATTGCCTTGCAAGCCCCATTTGTGGCGAATAATTTAATTGAAAAACAATAAATTTTTCAACGAATCTACTCGCTCCACTCAACCTCGGTTTCGGCCCCGTGGGCTAGAATTCGGACTTCTTCATTTGTTTCTTGGGGAGGGTATGAGACATTGTAGTCACTCAACAAAGCTCGATCTTAGTGTATTCCTCACGTTTATAGTGACGAAGGATATTCTCGAACCAATTAAATAAAAATTTTCATATTTATATTCAAAATTGAATAACACATTCAGTAGTTACAGAGAAAACGGACATTCATACATACCAGTGTCAAATACAACCTCTATTTGCCTTCGCCACGGTCGGGTAAAGAAAGACGTTTTGTTTAAAAAGTTATTTAACTAACGTTCCTTTTGCCTCAATTATTCCAGGGCACGTGGACTACTACCCAAACGGCGGTTCTGAACAGCCCGGCTGCCCCTTAGCACCGTGCAGTCACAGCAGAGCCTGGCTCATGTTCGCCGAGTCCACGGTGAACCCTGACGCGTTCCCTGCCGTCAAATGTGAAAACTGGAAGGCTTTTCAGGAAAAACGCTGCGGGAAGGATATTAGGTAAATTATATTTGCTATGAGCTCGATGGAGTCGTTACGCGTGTCAATCTAATCGAACAGGCAAGTTAAGCAACGTCGGTCGTAGCCTGTCCATGAAAGGGTTTATTTATTTTCAGTTCCATTGTGATTCTAAGTCAAAGTGGATATTACTAAACATTCGACGAAATTCGAAATCATTTATAGACTTGGCGAGCTCGGTGGCTCGTCAAGTCTATAAATGTTTTTTTTATTTCTTTGTAATAAGCAGTGATCGGCGTTAGTTGTGCCCTTTGGGGTCAATGGACTTGAATGTTGATGTTAATATGGATAAGACCACGGGATTCCGGGAATACTTTTAGTCTAGTTTAGTAGTACATTATATATTTTTCCAGTTGTCGTGTAATACGTGAAAATTTTATTATATAGAAATTAGAAAAAAAAAACAGTTAAGAAAAATAATAAAATAAAAGTTTAGTTTAGTTAAATAAAAGCATGGTAAAACATTTAAAGAGGTACGTAAAATAAAAATACATAGTAGCTACTAAAATAATTCAAAGTTAAACAAAATTGTTTAATGAAAATGCCGAGATTTGGGAGGCATATCCATATTACGACAACGGTCACAAATCCCGCGTAATGGCACTACCAACACCGATCACTGGTAATAAGATAGATGGTTGTGAAATAATGATGATATGTTCTTGCAGCCACATGGGTCTCCCGTCAAGACCGGGCACACGAGGCATGTACTTCTTGCAGACCAACGCAGAATCCCCGTACAGCCTCGGAACCGCCGGCTTGAAGTACCAGGACCACAGCCTATTCAGAGGCTTGTTGGGAAAGAAATTGTCTTGAATGCCTAGCCAGGGACCCTACCGCCGAAGCTGAAGTCGATTACCATCGAATAGTTTGATTCGAAAAATAGGTCTTACGTTTAACTGTTTAAGTTACTGACAAACATCTTCAGTTTAAATAATAAATAAATAAATATTGTCAGACAAATTAGACAGCGCCATCTAGCCCCAAAGTAAGCGAAGCTTGTGTTATGGGTACTAGACAACTGATAAACATACGTAAATATATATATATATATATATATATATATATATATATATATATATTGTAAATACATACTTATGATACATAGAAAACACCCAGACTAAGACAAATAGACATGTTCATGCACACAAATGTTTGTCCTATGTGGGAAACGAACCCACGAGCGTTGGTGTCGAGGTCGCGTCATTGACCGCTACGCCACCGAGCTCGTCAAGTTTAGTTGGTAGAGCTCCAGAACAGTGGCGTATGCTTACAACACTATTAGCTAGTGGTATGGTTTAAATTTAAAATACCCACCATACCACCAGAGGTACGGTCAGGGGTACGGTGGGTCTGAAGTGTGGCGTAACTACGGAGTGTCAGAGCGGGCAAAGTGCCACGGGCCCCTGGACCAAGGGGCTCGCCAGGCTCGAGAGGTACAAAAAAGTATCTTCTTTAATTTAGGTTATAAATATCTAACATACAAAGTTTTAATACCTAAGTACATTATCATATTTCTTAAAGTAAAATTATAGATTATTAACCAGAAATGTACAAAATACTTCTTTAGTGTTGATTACTTTGATGATTTCATCATCATCAGGTCATTTTAGTCTCCACTACAGGAGCACGACCCTCTCTCGTCCGTCACAGACAGGAGGATTTGGCCTGCACTCCCCACGCTGGCCACACGGGTTGGGTAGGGATACTTTGATGATTTAGGAGGGCCCTATTCTCTAAGGGCCCATGTAATTTGCCACGGGCCCCTGATGGTATAGTTACGTTACTGCTCCAGTGTTACTATCAACTAAGCTAAACACATGTACCTTAACTCTTAGTTGAAGTTTGATTTTCGCTTTCAAAAATTCCCATGGCTATCGGTTTCAGCTTAGCCGGTAGAGCTCCATATTATGAAGTGCCTAGGGATCGTCCATTAATCACGTGAGGCTCGAAAGAGGGGGAAGGGGTTTCGGTAAAAATCACGAAATACCACAAGGGGGGAGGGGGGGTATAGTAAGATATCACGTGTATTTATTTTTTGTCAAATTTGTAAACCGAAAAGCGGCGTGTTGAAGTAAACGAACGAAGTTGAAGATGATGACGGCGTACAACTCCCTGCGCATACAGTATAATATTGGTTTCAGAGTATTGATGGAGCTGCCACGATTCTGTAGCGCGTCTGGCATGTTCACGCTTGCACGAACAGATGACTTTTATGCCACGATAAGGAAAAAGGCATTATCCTTGTCTTCATGACAAAAATACACGTGATTTGAGGGGGGGGGGGGGGGGGTTTAGACCTAAACCTCACCAAGTATCACCAAGGGGATGGGGGGTATTAAAAATTAAAAAAAAAACATCACGTGATTAATGGACGGCCCCCTAATGTTGAAATGTGATGCAATTAGATATAAGTTATTGTAGGTATTCCTTTGAGCAGCGATTTTAGATGTTAAGGAAACAAGGGTACTAGCATTAAGGTCTAGAACTAAGTTTTAATGTACAGCTTGCCTATGTAAAGAGTGGAGAGTTCACTATTTTATAGTTAAATGGTTCAAAAATGATAACAGTATACATGATAATATAGATTTCGTCATGCTCAGAACTAAATCCCATTAAGAATCACCAATATTTTTCGGCCCACCATGGCGCAGTTACAAATTTAGTATTTTGTCACGCCTACCCGAGCAAGCTATTTGAAAAAGATTTCAAGCGCTTATGTACATACTTTTCGGCGAGTGAGCGACGGTGACGAGTAGTTTACTCAAAAAAGGTACCCGCGAATTTTTTTCTGCGGTCTCAAAATCCTCTATTATTATTACTTTTAAGTCGAACCTCTATCATTACTTATTAGTGTCGGCGCACACTTAGGGAACACCTTCTCTATAGAGACTATTGAATGTCCCTGTACATTTCATAATAAATTATTGTTTATGAAGTATCGCCATAGTTTCGCCCTGTGTCACCCTGCTGACTTATATAGCGCCATTAGAATGCCATATAGATGTTATTTTAATCCAGGTCAGTGGGTAGCTTTCGGGGTGGGTAATCGGGGAAGAGCCAGATTACCTATGACATGATTCAATAGTGACCACTTTTGAATCATTTCATGGTAAGTAAGTTTATATTTTTTATGAAAAATGTAGGCGAAAAAATGAATGGTATGGATGGCTGGTTATCATAAAGTTAGTTTCCACCATGTACGAGTATATTAACTTTATGCTGGTTATAAACATTGTTATTATTGTGAAAAGAATCTTATAATAAAATAAAAGTATACTTTTGTAAATGCTGACTTTTATTCTTTACTTCTGTACATACATCGATTTATTTTATTTATTTATTTATTTAAACTTTATTGACCATAAAATAAGGGTACAAAAGGCGGACTTAATGCTAAGAGCATTCTCTACCAGTCAACCTTTGGGAAAATCAGATAAAACTCGAATGCGGTACACAAAATAACAGTAATGAACATACACAGAATTAATACAGATGAAAAGTAAAATTATATATGATACATAGACATAATATGCTAATTATACACATATACAAAATCATACACATATACATAGTTATATACATATACATAGTTATACACATATACATAGTTATACACATATACATAGCTATACACATATACATAGTCATACACATATACACAACCATACACATATACATAATCATATACGAAAATAAATATAACAGTAAATAGGAAAATGATGATTATTGCTTGGATAAATTCTCAAATAAAAAAGCTTGAACATTTTTTTTGAAAGTAAATTTACTAGAAGATTCTCTGATGGAATCAGGTAACGTGTTCCAGAGACGTGATGCTTGCAATGTAAAAGAGTCTGACATGAATCCAGACCGAAAAAGTGGAGTATAGAGTACCAGAGAGTTATTAGACCGGAGTTCGCGATCATGGGTGTCACGGAGATACTGAAATTTACATTTCAAGTAATCGGGAGAAAGAGGGTTAAAAAGAATAGAGAAAAGGGTGCAAAGTAATCTCTGTTGTCTACGCTGGCGGATAGGAAGCCATCTAAGTTGAGACCGATACTGTGATATATGATCAAATTTGCGGAGACAAAATATGAAGCGGATAGCATTATTGATAAGTCGGTCTAACTTATTGAGAAGTTCTTCATTCAAATCAGGATAACAGACATCAGCATAATCAATGAGCGGAAAAATAAGAGATGTGACCAGTGTGACCTTAGTATGGATAGGTAGAAAGTTCCTGAACCGATTAAGAAATCGTAACGTAGAAGTAACTGCACGGCTAACTTCAGCAATTTGTGTTATCCAGCTCAACGTAGAGTCAATGTGGAGACCAAGGTTTTTGACACTAAGACTTAACGGAATGGCAGAATTATCAAACAAGATAGGCGATAAATTACCGGAATCAAGGTTAGCGACCTGCTTAGAACTACCCACTAAGATAGCCTGACATTTTACAGGATTTACAGGTATTCCAAAATCTTTAGACCAAGAGCTAATGATATTCAAATCAGTATTCAGCTGTGCAATTGCGGTATTTACTTGCTCTACAGGTGTTTGAACGTATATTTGTAAATCATCAGCGTATAAATGGTAAGAGCAACTTAGCGAGAAAGACAATCGATTATTACATAAGAATAATAAAAACTAACATTCTGTACATACGGAACTAAATGTCAAGTTGAACGTGTCATAACAATACCGGAACGAGTTTTGGACTGAGTATTAGACAAGATAAAAAGTAAAATTATATTAGACCAGAGTGCATTTAGGCGGATAATATTTGTAAAAAGTATAAAGTGTAAGTTTGTAACTCTGCTGGAACTCCTAAACAGTGTGCAACTGTGTGTCATAGACAGTGTGTCTTATTCATTCAATTTCTTGGCTTCTTCAATCTCTTACCTTTAATTTCTTATTACTAAATCTTATATGTAGGTATTGTAGAGGCTCACCATAAGTGGATTCTAGAAACACCTATAATTTTTCTCATAGAACTTCTTTTCCTTCTTGCAAGAAACAATTTATAATTTACAATTTCTTGTTACTAAATCCTTTTATACTGTAAAAGCTTACAATAAGTAAAGTTGATACTGTTGATTGTTGGCACTTGGTGGAACATTATTATCATAATGTTATAATAAAACACCTTGTACTATTCCACTTAAAATGGTAAACAAAAATTTGTAGAAACTCATATACCATCTGTTTACCTTGATAATGAAAACGCCTTAGCGGCGAAAGTGGTTCTTGAAAGAATCTTTAACATTCATAACTTCTTTTAACTTGCAATCTCAACTAGAAATTTTATAACATTTCCTTTTCTATAACATTCATTATTCAAGACACTTTAAATTTAATAACGTTTCAGTTAACAATAAATTCTATAACGTTTCAAATGTCAGAAATTAGACAAAGCAACAGTGAAGAATGATAACTTGGAGAATCGAGAGTTGATACACTGTCTTATAAATGTAGCTGTATGTTCTTGTTTTTCTATATGACATTCGGTAAGTCGTGGTCAACCTTTATTCATCTCACTGTTGGGTTATGGGTCTCCCCTCATTCGAAGCGGTTTAGACTCCACCACGTTGCTCTACGGCGGGTTGGTGGAGGCCAGTGTTTTCAAGCCGCCAAAATTCCAGACTTGGTTTGACAACAGCCGTGACATACATGAACTACATAACGTGCCTCAAAATAATAAACCCATTCAGGAACAGGCTACGGTCTACGGTGTTTAATTTGACTAACGCGCGCAACGACGACGCCACC
Organism: Hypsopygia costalis; assembly: GCA_937001555.2. NCBI lineage: Eukaryota > Metazoa > Arthropoda > Insecta > Lepidoptera > Pyralidae > Hypsopygia > Hypsopygia costalis. The sequence goes on from OW443348.2 coordinate 19,049,201, forward strand.
GAGCTCTTTATTCAGTTTTGGTAAGTGTTTTGAGTCAATTTAATAATTGTTTAATAATGTTCATTGATCAGCGGCTATACGCTATATGCTGCTTTATCTCTAACTAAGGTAATATTAAATACTGCATAACCTGTGAGAAAAATGGACTTTCTGTAACGGAATTTCTTTATTATACCACGTCGGGTGGCAGAGAAGAATACGGCATGTCAACAACTGTTAACGACGAAGAGTGGACAATTTAAAGACAATTAATACTAGCGATGTAACGACTCGACTTTTTAAACCGATTCAAACCGATTTGAGCATAAACCGAGTTGCGTCGATTAGCGCGTCTACTAAACCGATTTGACCGGGTCGAAAGCAATGTAACGACTCGACTTTTTAAACCGATTCAAACCGATTTGAGCATAAACCGAGTTGCGTCGATTAGCGCGTCAGCGCGTCTTGCGTCTACTAAACCAATTTGGCTGAGTCGAACTTACTTATGCATCTCGCTCGCGTCGCTCTGCGCGCATTCGCGCGCCTGTCGATTCGAGTTTATACTAGTGATGTGTCGTCGACGGGTTTGCCGTCAACGAAACGAGACCGTTTATCCACAACGTTAAACTAGTTTAAAAAACAGTCTAATTTTCGACTAGTTTACGTCGTCGACTAGTGGTGGGTGGGTGGTTCGTCGACGATTTTACAGTCGACGCAACGAGACCGTTTACCGTCGACGATGAACTAGTTTAAAAAAAAAACGTGTGGCACTCGAGAACTGCCGCGGTAAAGCTATTGCATTATATATCAACCGCAATTATAATTATTTATTTATTTAGCTTGTTTGCACGCTTGCCCGTTTGGCCGTTTACTCGTTTGGCCGTTTGCCCGTTTGACCGTTTGCTCGTTTGCCCGTTTGGCCGTTTGGTCGTTTGCTCGTTTGGCCGTTTGACCGTTTGCTTGTTTGGCCGTTTGCTCGTTTGGCCGTTTGTCCGTTTGGTCGTGTGGCCGTTTGCCCGTTTGCTCGTTTGGCCGTTTGTCTGTTTGCTCGTTTGGCCGTTTGCCCATTTGGCTGTTTGCGCGTTTGCCCGTTTGCTCGTGTGGCCATTTGCCCGTTTGGCTGTTTGCTCGTTGGCCGTTTGCTCGTTTGCTCGTTTGCTCGTTTGCCGTTTGGCTGTTTGCTCGTTTGCTCATTTGGCCGTTTGGCTGTTTGCTTGTTTGCCCGTTTGCTCGTTTGGCCGTTTGGCCGGTTGGCCGTTTGGCTGTTTGCTCGTTTGCCCGTTTGCCCGCTTGCTCGTTTGGCCGTTTGACCGTTTCGCCGTTTGACCGTTTGGCCGGTTGGCCGTTTGCTCGTTTACTTGTTGCAAACGGCCAAACGAGCAAACGGGCAAACGGGCAAACGAGCAAACAGCCAAACGGGCAAACGGCCAAATGAGCAAACAGCCAAACGGCCAAACGAGCAAACGGCCAAACGGGCAAATGACCAAACGGTCAAATGGCCAACGAGCAAACGGCCAAACAGGCAAACGGCCAAACGAGCAAACGGGCAAACGCGCAAACAGCCAAACGGGCAAACGGCCAAACGAGCAAACAAGCAAACAGCCAAACGAGCAAACGGGCAAACGGCCAAACGAGCAAACGGCCAAACGGCCAAACAAGCAAACAGTCAAACGGCCAAACGAGTAAACGACCAAACGGGCAAACGGCCAAACGGGCAAACGGCCAAACGGCCAAACGAGCAAACGGCCAAACGTCCAAACAAGCAAACGGTCAAACGGCCAAACGAGCAAACGGCCAAACGGGCGCGCATTCGCCCGTTTGGCCCGCACAGCGACGCGAGCGAGATGCGTAAGTAAGTTCGACTTAGCCAAATCGGTTTAGTAGACGCAAGACGCGCTGACGCGCTAATCGACGCGACTCGGTTTATGCTCAAATCGGTTTGAATCGGTTTAAAAAGTCAAGTCGTTACATCGCTTTCGACTAGGCCAAATCGGTTTAGTAGACGCGCTAATCGACGCAACTCGGTTTATGCTCAAATCGGTTTGAATCGGTTTAAAAAGTCGAGTCGTTACATCGCTTTCGACTCGGCCAAATCGGTTTAGTAGACGCGCTAATCGACGCAACTCGGTTTATGCTCAAACCGGTTTGAATCGGTTTAAAAAGTCGAGTCGTTACATCGCAATCAAACCGATTCAAATCGGTACAAACCGATTCAAGTCGGTTCAAATCGCGATTTCGTCGATTCGGTTTGGAATCGACTTGCATGAATTGTCTAACCGATTCAACTCGGTTTGACAAAATTCCAGATCGTAACATCTCTAATTAATACTATAATAAATTAATAAACTAGTTTTACAATGTTTCATCTAGCGGGCTTACGTGACAACTAAAATTTTAAAACATACGTCAAATCAAAAAGAAATATAGAAAAACAAATATGTACAAAAAGTCTGCGCACAACCAGCCAGTCGTCAACAACGACAGTTTCATTGAGCGACTAAGAGCATAGACACATCGTAGAGCGACTAAGAGCATAGACACATCGTAGTCGCTGTAGTAGAGCGACTAAGAGCATAGACGCCCATGCGTCTAATCGACTGATGTAAATACGAAAAGGGCTTCAACGAGTAAGTCGCTACGATATCGTAACGTTTTTCATTTCCCCAGGCCAAACGCAATCTGCATAAATTTGGGTGTTTTTTATATTAGGTCGGGTGACAAGCTAACATACGGCCCGCCTGATGTGAAGCGGTTACTATGATTTCTTTTGCCAGTGCCCCATTTGTCAGTCACCACTCACCACGGTGTACCACATGCAGGTTAGGTTGGCTTTGGGCCAAAGATGATGATGAAAGCACTTACCCCACTTATAAATTTACTTTTCTAATAAGGAAAAAATAGAAAAAATGGTTCAGTATGGTTTTACGTTTATGGATTATGAGCAAATCAAATCTTTCTGCTTTATACGTCGGACGGCAAACAAGCATACGTCCCGCCTGATGTAAAGAGGTTACCATATAAACGCTCACATGATATATAGAGAGCGCATTGCTACTCCGCTGTCAACGCAGCAACTCATTCCATCCTGATGACATCACTCACTCTTAGGGACACAACATCCCTCAAAGAAAATTTTATTCTGTGAGGTGGAGGTACTTTCGCAGTCGCAGTACGCTGTGCCTTAACCCCTCTTTCACCAGAGCCTCGTTAGTTTATTACCAGGCTGCACCATGTGCAGGTGACGTTGGCTTTGACTCAAAGATGGCGGAGTGCTGCCAGTGCTACTTACAACTCGCGTACATATTATATTATTACTGCTAGTAAGGAATAAAAGATAGCTTATAAATATAATATATTTATTAAGTAAATTGTTCATTTTTCATAACAATATAGAGTGGAGCGAGTAGATACGGTGACTGTATGTTTTTCATTGATTTTAATGTAAAATTTATTTGGTGATAGTTTCTAAAGGACATGATCGACTTCAATTTTGTTTTCCTCAAGCAAGTCGAGGTCTTTAATTGTGACAAGTCTCATCAAATTCTGTTCAGTGGTTTTGGAGTCTATTCATTTCCAAAAGTGACTTTTCGGCGTATGTAAGCGTTCCGCTCACTCCACAACCAGTCCATGTCATAAACATATATCTACATACATCTACTCGAGAATCATTACGATGTAAGTATAAATACAATTAATATTATATTCAGCGAAATTTATTTATTTATTTATTTATTTATTGTTGTTTGGGTGACTTACAGCGAAATAGGTGTAAATATATAACACTTATGAGTAAAACTATGCTAATTACAAGTCTTTGAGCTTATGAAATCGTCCGGTCGTTCTGTCCGTCCGTCCGTTGCCATGAAACTCAAAATTTCGAAATTCTGACTTCGGATTCGTGTAGAGCATCAAAAAGTAGTAATGTAAAGTGACCTTGGTTTTCCGATATCAATTAGGGAAAGTGGCCAAAATAAATAAATAAATAAAATAAATAAATTTCGCTATGGTGGCGCATGCTGCGCGTCCGATGTTTTTTGTATATATTTATATAATAAACTTTGCGCTGTGTGGGCAAAATGCGTACGCTGGACTTGCGTCGCTACGACACCGAAATGATTGAGCATTACGGAAATCGCACCCCTGGGAACGAGTAATAATTGCAGGAAGATACTTCTTGTCAGTCTTCGCTACGTAAGTACTATTATTTATTCTTTGGCTTCGGTAGTTATTCATCATCATCCAAACCATATTTGTTTTTTTTTTACGGTACGGAACCCATCACACTTTCCCACCACTGCAGCACTGTCTCCTGTCACCCGTGTAGACAGGATTAACAGCGGCAACCATCAATAAGGCAATGAACATGGAATTTTACTGGATTCCCATAAAATTAAGGCTGCCTTGGTACTCTCATAACGAGTTTCATCATCATCATCATCATCATCAAGTCATTTTAGTCTCCACTACAGGAGCACGAACCTCTCTCGTCCGTCCCAGACAGAAGGAGCATTTGGCCTACACTCCCCACGCTGGCCAGACGGGTTGGGGAGGCCTGATCTATGTTTTATAATATATTTCCCTTAGTTGCCTTGTACGACATCCACGGGAAGAGACGGAGTGATTCTATTCTAGTCTGCCGGAAACCACACGGCCATTTCGTCGCGTCGGTAACTACTACAGAAACTCTGTACGTCAGTACAGAGCGCGAATGAGCGTGAGTGCGTGCGACACAATACAAACTATTCCATATGCGTCAGAGGGGAGGTGAGGTCGACACGAGAGAGCGGCAGGAAGTGGCCGTACTACCGTACGTAGACGAGCTCGGTGGTCGAATGGTTAACAATGGCCACTTTGACTCCTAGGTCGTAGGTTCCATCTCCGCACAAGGGGCTAATCTTCTGGGTCTGGCTGTTTTCTATAGATATTATTATGTATTCAATTATATGTATGTATTTACAAAAAAAATGTACGTATGTATGTATGTAAAGTTAATAATTAAGTATTATATCAGTTATCTAGTACCTATAGTACAACTATAGGTACTAGATAACTGATATAATTAAGTATTATATCAGTTATCTAGTACCTATAGTACAAGCTTTGTTTACTGATATAATTAAGTATTATATCAGTTATCTAGTACCTATAGTACAAGCTTTGTTTAGTTTGGAACTAGACGGCCGTGTATAATTTGTCAAAATTATTAATTATTAGTACATAAATACCTATAATATACATACATACATAAGTATTAGTACTGTACGTAGTACTACATATTACTTATACTGTGCTAACACACTAGTCACTTCATGATCTGGCGATTCATTTAATAGACAACTTCTTTTTCAAGTGGCTGAAAAGGCTAACGTCTCGGTGCTTCAAGCCGGCGGTCCCAAGGCTGAAGGACGGTTTATCGTTGGTCTGCAAGAAGTACAGGCCTCCTGTGCCCGGCCTTGAAAGGAGGCCCATATAGCTGCAAAACACAATATGATATTATCATCAACATAATTTATGAAATATAAGAACGGGAATTAACGCGATCATGCATAAGGGTATTTCATTTATGACCTGATTTCATGCCTGACGTCATAAATGATGCAACGCGAAAGTTTAAAAGTTATTATCATCATCATAATTTCACAAACACCGTCCCTATTTTTATCACGATACGACGAATATACACATCAAACTTCTCAAAGGGGCCTCTGCGCGTTGGATCCATGTCCCCGTGCACCCCTATCAAATGACCGGGCTTGACCCGTTATGAAAAAGAGATACATACAATAATAATAACAATAGTCTCAATGCTTGCTAGGAGCGGGTCACGGCGGGTATACGACATTACATTAACATTCTCAAGGGGCCTCTACGCGTTGGATCCATATCTTCGTGTACGGGGTACGGGATACTAGTATACGGGAAAAATTCGAATCTAAACGTCATGTGAACGCAGCCAAATCACTTCAACGACTAAGTCGTTACGCTAAGGTAACTATCATCACTACAGGGATTCCTATAGGATTTAAATCCTATATCATGCATCACGCATCGAGATATTTTTATTAGACATCCAAATGATATGACGAACCCGGTGGTCGAATAGCTAATGGCTACTTTGACTCTGAGGTCGCGGGTTCCATCCCCGCACAAGATAAACATTTGTGTGCATGAACATGTCTGTTTATCTTGGTCTAGATGTTTACTAAGCATGTGTTATATGTATGAATTTACATCAAATAGGAAATATAACAATAGGCTTGTATCCCATTTTTTTTTTCGATTTGTTATTTAAAGACGTCACAATAATATAAATATAGGTGAAATAATTACTTCGATTGCATAAAAACTTCTCGAGATATGATAACTTGAAGATCACAATTTTGGACTATCCCGAAAACGCTCCATACAAAAGGCCACCACGTTATGACGTCACACCGCGCTATTTTATATGCATTAAATCAGAAATTTGTACGACAGCTATGTTAAATATTGCGTTTATGTAGCCAGTGCCGTAACAAAAGTTATAGTATTTTTTATTGTTTCTACAATGGTAATATTTATTTTTTATAATTTTATACCTTTAAAATGGACTTTCCCACCAAACTTTGACCGCACATAAAACACGTCGGACATAAGTTATTAAAATTTTAAGATCGCAGATCGTTTTAGTTTTATGTATTTTACGTTACTGATAGAGTGTTTTTATAATTTTATAACATGGGCAACAAGCCTATTATCTAGTATCAATAGTACAAGCTTAGCTTAGTTGAGGACTAGATGGCAGTGTGTAATTGTCCAAAACTTACCTAACGTTATCCTGAAAGCAGCGTTTTTGCTGAAACGCCTGCCAATCTTCACACTTCACGGCTGGGAACGCGTGAGGGTTCACCGTGGACTCAGCGAACAGGAGCCAAGCTCTGCTGTGGCTGCACGACGATAACGCGCAGCCGGGCTGTTCGGTGCCTCCGTTTGGGTAGAAATCCATGTGCCCTGGAATAATTTAGATCTTAGTGAGAAAGTAAGTTAATTAGACTTTTAAAATGTTTGTGACCGTCTGTGGTGAAGCCTGTGTATGTGGGGTTTATGTGGCTCTCCTCGATTGAGTCAAAGTCAAGTTCACCTGCGCGTGGTGCATCCTACCGATTAGCGAAAGAGGCTTTAATTGAGTGAATAGAGAAGTAGGATAGATTATTTATTCGAGCTCGGTGGCGCAGCAGTCAATGACGCGGCTTCGACACCAACGCTCGTGGGTTCGATTCCCACATAGGACAAACATTTGTGTGCATGAACATGTCTGTTTGTCTTAGTCTGGGTGTTTTCTATGTATCATAAGTATGTATGTACTACTAGGTACTACTAGGCTAGATGGCGCTGTGTAATTTGTCTGACAATATTAAAAAAATATATATTTAGGCGGCTTGAAAACACTGGTCTCCGCCAACCCGCAGTTGAGCAGCGTGGTGGAGTGTGCTCTAAACGCCCTTCGATCGGGGGAGGTCGCCCCCCCCCCCCCCCCCACGTATCCCAGCAGTGGGATGAATAAGGTTTGACGACCAAGACGGTGATACATGTATTTACATACTAGTACTTGTTTGTTTGTAATTAAAAAAAAAAAAAATACATCGAAAAATTTTCCAAGTCCCATGCCCCTTATAAAACACATTTTTTTTTTTTTTTTTTTTTTTGTTTTCTGTACGTTTCATAGTGCCCTGAAGAGTATACCCCAACTTCAACAACCCGCCCCGAAAGCTACCCACTGACCTCACTTTCGGAACAGGCATCGCCTTAAATTCCAACTTACCGTTGGCGTAAAAGGCCTGCCTGATACTCTCGAAGCTGGACTTTCCAGGGTGGTCAGTGAAGCCGTGAATGTAGAAGACCAGCTTGTCCTCGGGGTGGTAGGAACGGATTTCTTCAGCGAGCAATCTTGGGGCCGAATTGATATTGTAAGTTAAGTTCACATCTCTGAAAAAGACAGAACATCAGAGTAAAGATAGAAATTTAAACATCGGACGCGCAGCATGCGCCACCATAGCGATTTTTGTTTTCTTTTCGAAATCCCGAATTGTTATCCGAAAACCAAAGTCACTTTACATTACTACTTTTTGATGCTCTACACGAATCCGAAGTCAGAAATTCTAAATTTTGAGTTTCATGGCAACGGACAGACAGAACTACCGGACAATTTCATAAGCTCAATGAATTTCGCTGAAAAGAAAGCCATATAGGCATTAGACAGTGAAAGCACGGGGCTCTGCTAAGGGAGCATATAAAATCGAAAGCGATAGTCTAGGCGGTAAGGAAACTGGTGTATTTAAAAAGGATAAAATCGTCATTATTCATATATTTTATACTAGCGGTCACCCGCGACTTCGTCCACTTTAGAAGTTTACGCGTATAAACATACAGACCAATTGACAAAAAAAAAATGTATTGGCTTCTGCTCAAATATAAATCCGGTATATATTTGTTTCAATGTGTCCTGTGGTTTCCGGCAGACTAGAAATCCTCAGAGAAGAATCACTCCGTTTCTTCCCGTGGATGTCGTACAAGACAACTAAGGGAAATACATTATCAAATATCGATCAGGTCTCCCCAACCCGTTTGGCCAGCGAGGGGAGTGTAGGCCAAATCCTCCTTCTGTCTGGGACGGACGAGAGAGGGTCGTGCTCCTGTAGTGGAGACTAAAATGACCTGATGATAATGTAGACATCGGCCATCTTACCGTGATAGGTATTTGAGAGTGAGAGCGTTGACGTCGGGCTCCTTCTGTCCCCGCAGCTGCTCGTACGCCACACGGAAAAGTTTCTTTGCTTCGGCACCTGGAATCAATGACATTTTAGTCGATCATTTAATACCCTATTATCATCATTCGTCATCGATTATCAGCCTGTTGAGCACCAATGTAGGGCATAGGCCTACCCCAATGCTTTCCACCAAATGCGATCCTCCGCTTTCCGCATTCAACCGTCACCAGCCATTTTCGTCGGTCCATCTAGAGAGCCATCATATGCAGCCTTCACTCTAGGACTTTTCTCCTTCATCTGCCATTGCTGACTCAGCAGCTGTAGCCAGCCCACGGCCAGGGCCGTTTTATCCATTAGGCAATGTAGGCAACTGCCTAGGGGCCCCGCCACGTTCAGGGACCCCGCGCTTCAAGAAAATAATGGATAATGTTTCTTAAACAGTAAAAACTTAATTTGAAAGTCTTCGTTCAACGATGTCTCAAAACTGTTTAAATTCATTGGCCATAATGGCAATTGAAAATGATGTATTGGAAAGGGTTAACTTTCAGGATGTCGTGAACGATTTGGTATCAAAGAAAGTTAGAAAAGTTAATATTTAAGCTTATTGTAAGGTTTTTTTTAAATAAAAATGCATGTATAATTTTTTCTTTTCATTTCACTCAATATTTTTATTGAATAATGTGATGATTTACCTACGTAGTAAAAAACCAGCGCTTCCCCCTCCCCCGCACGCGATGTTCCATGGTCCTTACTTAGCGTAATATATTATTTGATCCTTCATCTATCCAGTGGTGTGATTGAATTTTCCAAAATTCAATCACACCATTGGATAGATGAAGCTACATATCTATCATCATCATATGCAACACCCAACTGTATCCCCCGATTTTGTTATCATTCGTTTTATTTCAATTGGCTCCCTGTGGAAATCATTTTAAAGACGTATTCACGTCTAAAATTGTGTTTTATACATGGTATAAACAACAGAAGTGAAAACTTCATCTTCTGTTACCTTTCGCTCCGTCTCATCCTCTCCCTACCTACTTTATTCGAACGAGCGTTTCCGAGCCGAGACTTACGGCTCACTTAGACTACGTTAGTACTATTACTTATACTGGGCTTAGACTTACAAAATGCAAATGGCGCCCAACGAAGTTTTGAATTTATATATATATGTTTATCAGTACACGTACACTTATTGGAGATCGCTGTTGACACGCCCTTAAGCAACTGGTGCCTCAATTCAGCTGCGTCGTGTTTGAGTCCTTTGCCCACGTTTTTCCAATTAACGTCAAGAAACTCGTCGGGTTTCTTGAAATTTGGAGTCTCTTCTGATACCTCTTGACAGAAGGCAGCTACAGCGAGGCATACGAAGAGTACTGTTGAAATCATTGTGGCTAGAAAAAGGAAGATCGCTACGTGATTAACTTCTAGCCGGTCGCTACCAACAATGAGCTCGCGATTGATTTTTAAATTAATTTCAATATACCAAAAGTACTAAACTGATTGATTACAATGAATAAGCTATTTGACCAACGTTTTTTTCGATTTTAAATGTAAGGACGACACAATAATAAAAACACACGTGAAAGAATTACTTTGATAGCACAAAAATCTCTCGAGATATGTTAATTAATTTGAAAATTACAATTTTGGGCTCTAATGAAAACGCTCCATAAATACAACAGGTTACTAGGTTATGATATGACGTCACAGATTTGTATTCTGCCCCCTTACCACCATCTCTTATTGCGATTCAATAATTGAATAGATTGCTTATTCATACCAATGAATAAGCGACTCTATTCCATTTGTAATAAAGTCGCTTATTCATTGGTATGAATAAGCAATCTATTCAGTTATTGAATCGCAATAAGAGACGGTGGTAAGGGGGCTGTACGGATTAAATCAGAAATTTGTACGACAGCTATGTTAAATATTACGTTTATGTAATCAGTATCATAATAAAAGTATCATACTTAATAAAAAATAAAATTACTACTCGTACTCCAATGGAAACATTATTTTTTAATAATGTCATACTTTTAAAATGGACTTTCCCGCCAAATTTTGATCGACCCTAAAATCAGTCAGGCGGAAGGTATTAGAATGAAAGTTTGCAGATGTTTATAGTTTTGTGTATTTTACGATATTGTTAAATAATTTATACAATTTTTGAACATTGTCAAATAACGATTGTGTAAGTACAACTAAGTATGGTACAACATAAACAAGAATTAGCGAAATCGGTCTAGCCGTTTACGCGTGTTGGTTACGCCAAGGGAAATAGGGATTCATTTTTATATCTAAAGAAGATAATACATACCATATTATGATTGCCAACAAACACTAAAAATTGCTTCTTAAATTATATAAACACACCACCACTTCGAATAAAACAATAATCATTATTCAGAATTCACTGAGAATGTAAAGTTCTAGCTATCACAACAAAGTAATGCGGTATGTAGTTATGTACACTGTCTGTAGGTATATTCTGTATCAGAAAATATCTGTGACTACCCATAATCAACGCAAATAAGTAAGTACTTAGTTACATTTTTAAATAATGACCTATTTCTATCATTGATACCCCATTGGCCTTAATGTGCGTGAATGTCATTATAAGTCAAATATCTTTGATCATTAATTCAAATGTTCTTTTAATAGGCTTGTTGCCCATGTCACAAAATTATAAAAACTCTCTATCAGTAACGTAAAATACATAAAACTAGAACGATCTGCGATCTTAAAATTTTAATAACTTATGTACGACGTGTTTTATGTTCGGTCAAAGTTAGGTGGGAAAGTCCATTTTAAAGGTATAAAATTATAAAAAATAAATATTACCATTGTAGAAACAATAAAAAATACTATAACTTTTGTTACGGCACTGGCTACATAAACGCAATATTTAACATAGCTGTCGTACAAATTTCTGATTTAATGCATATAAAATAGTACGGTGTGACGTCATAACGTGTTGGCCTTTTGTATGGAGCGTTTTCGGGATAGTCCAAAATTGTGATCTTCAAGTTATCATATCTCAAGAAGTTTTTATGCAATCGAAGTAATTATTTCACCTATATTTATATTATTGTGACGTCTTTAAATAACAAATCGAAAAAAAAAATGGGATACAAGCCTATTGACTAGCCATTTAGCTTGTAGATCAGCTCATAGAGAGTATTATATTCCCTAGTACACACTGTGAGACAAATTAAGCTAAGTATTATAAAATGAAGCGTTTTTTACTTCATTTTTAAGTATTCTCGTGAGTGAAGACGTCCCAAAAAAGATTGTAGATAATAGTTATTTGTTATACAAGAGTGCAAAATTGTTTTTTAACCGCGTGCTGAATTTTGATGACCGGGCAAGCGAAGGATTCTAAAATTGAATCACGAGAGCAGCGAGTGATTCAAAAATTAGAATCCTGAGCGTTAGCGAGGGAATCAAAAGAGCACGAGGTGAAAAATCTTTACACTCGAGTGCAACACATAACTTATCATTCCACTAATTCTAAGTTTTTCATTTGTTTTCAAGTTTCTTGTTTTTATCCTATGGTTTACGTGAAAAGAAAATTGCGCACGCAGAGCAAATTAAAAAAAACTACACCAAGGAGGTGCCGAGTCTGAGTTTTTAACAAATTAAAAAAACTTGTAGGCTAAATTCGGCACTATGGAGGTAAATAGGTTTAATGATGTTTTGAATTGCCGTTTTTATAGATAATGGTACGGAACCCTTTGTGCGCGAGTCCGACTCGCACTTGGCCGGATTTTTTTATTTTAAATTTGCTTTGCGCTCGCAATTTTGTTTTCACGTTATATTGTTTTTTTTTTAAAAGTTCAAAATGGCGGTTATACTTAAAAACTTCAGGTTTTTCAAGCCGCTCAAAGACAGCTTAGTCAGCTTAACTAGTTATGAAAATGTCAGCTGCTGATACTGACACAACGCTGATCAACGCAAAAATCTGGGGTGTAAGTCGCTCAACTTCATTTATAAATCCAATTCCATCTCACCTGCTTATGATGCACCCTGCCGGATAGCAAATGAGGAAATGACAAAAGTGAGGTCGGCCGTAGCGGCGGTTTCGTTCGGAGCAGTGCGACTGTCAAAGGATAATATATGTATATTATTTATATAATATACAATTTTCGTGTCAGTTTTAGTTACCATACCTACTCCTCCGAAACGGCTTGACCGATTTTGATGAAATTTTATTTATATATTCAGTTAGGTCTGAGAATAGGTTATCTATTTTTTTCTACTAAAATACTTCTAGGAACGTTTACCGGGTCAGCTAGTAATATATAATAATTCTCTTGAGTTTTAATGAGTTCCTGCGTTTGAGTGCATAAGATCACTAAGAGTCCAATAGGCTATTTGACTAAAATTTTTTTCTGTTTGATATGTAACTCTAAGTTAACTTGGAAAGAACAAATCGAGAAAGTGTGCTCTAAACTAAGTAGATTTCCCTTCGCACTCTACAAACTGACAAAAGTGGCTTCTAAACATATTGCACTCACAGCCTACCGTGCATATGTGGAATCCACAATCAGGTATGGGCTTTTGCTCTGGGGAAATGGTATTTATATAAACAAAGTTCTTATGGCCCAAAAGAGGTGCATACGAGCCATGTGTGGTATAGCACCTGATGTTTCCTGTAGACCCTATTTTAAGTCTCTGAATGTACTACCTTTCATCATCATCATCATCAGCCTGTATCTACCCACTGTTGGATATAAGCCTTCCCTAATGCCTTCCACCAGATACGATCCTCCGCCTTCCGCATCCAACCGCTCCCAGCCGCTTTCTTAAGGTCGTCGGACCATCTAGAAGGAGGGCGCCCAACACTTCGTCGTCCTATGCGCGGCCTCCACTCTAATACCTTCCTCCCCCATCTGCCATCACTTACTCGGCAGATGTGACCGGCCCATTGCCACTTCAGCTTACAAACTCTGAAGGCTATGTCGACAACTTTGGTTCTCCGTCGAATTTCTTCGTTCCGGATTCGATCCCGCAGAGAAACCCCGAGCATAGCCCTCTCCATCGCTCGCTGCGCGACCTTTAGCCTGTGGACCAGTCCGATGGTCAGTGTCCAAGTCTCTGCACCATATGTCATTGCAGGGAGGACGCACTGGTTGAAGACTTTTGTCTTCAAGCATTGGGGTATCTGCGCGGCGAAGATGTGACGAAGCTTTCCAAAAGCTGCCCAGCCCAGTCGAATGCGTCTATCGATCTCTTTGTTGAAATTACCCCGGCCAAGCTGTATAGAATGACCGAGGTAGACATAGTCATTAACCACTTCAATAGCTGCATTCTCTACGATAACCGGGCTAGGGATGACAAAATCGTTGTACATGACTTTCGTCTTGTCGAAATTCATCCCCAGCCCCACACGTCGAGATGCAGCATTGAGATCGACCAACATACGACCGAGATCCTCCAGCGATTCAGCCATTATGACCACGTCGTCGGCGAACCGAAGGTGTGAGATGTACTCGCCATTTACATTGACGCCCCGTTTTTTCCAGTCCAGCGTCTTAAATACGTCTTCCAGAGCAGCGGTGAATAGTTTTGGGGAAATGACATCTCCTTGACGTACTCCCCGCTGCAGCTGGATAGGCTTAGACTGCTGGTCCTGGACGCGGACAGTCATTGTCGCAGAGCTATATAGCCATCTCAGCACCTCGATATAGCGGTGGTCGACTTGGCATCGCTGTAAGGATTCCAGAACAGACCAAGTTTCGATGGAGTCGAAGGCTTTCTCGTAGTCCACAAAAGCTACACAGAACGGCAAATTGTACTCTGTGGTTTTCTGCACAATCTGCCGCAATGTATATATGTGGTCTACGGTACTGTAGCCTTTACGAAACCCAGCCTGTTCCGGTGGCTGGTAGTCATCAAGCCTTCGAGCGAGACGATTCGTGATAACCCTTGAAAACAGCTTATACACGTGGGTCAGGAGTGAGATCGGTCTATAATTCTTCAATAAGGTTTTGTCACCTTTCTTGAAGAATAAGACGACCAAACTCCTGGTCCACGCGACTGGTGCGGTCCCTTTGTGAATGACGGAATCAAACAGACGTTGTAGTTCCTTTAGAACCGGAATTCCTCCAGCTTTCAACAGTTCTGTTGTGATTCCGTCCTCACCGGGAGCCTTACCATTTTTCAGCTGTTCAAGGGCTATCCTAATCTCACCCATGCTGATGTCTGGAATGTCTTCGGTTTCGTGTCGGGTTAGCGGGGCTCGGCGATCACTTACACGAGCAGCTGATGTAGGGACAGGTGCATGTGCAGCATAGAGTTTGCCATAGAATCTCTCCACCTCTGCGAAGATCTCTGACTTAGAAGACACGACTCGGCCATCCTCTAGCTTGAGCTTCGACAGATAAGCCCTTTCAGAAGGCCGAGAAAAGACTTTCAGCCCTTTGTTGCGCGCTATCACGTCCTCAACTTGTTTAGCACTGAAGACGCGATAGTCCCGCCGTATCAGCCTTCTGATCCGCTTATTTAAAGCAACATATTCTGTCGAAGCTCTAACAGATGCTGTCGCCTCTCGTCTCTTCTGCATAAGAGCGAGAGTTTCGCTAGAGAGCTTGGCGTCTCGAACTCTATGCAGCCGCCCAAAGTGTTTGCTGCCGACTTCGTGTAGTGTTGCCCCTATTCTGTCTGATGCCTCGTCCATGTCCGCAGTGGTTTCCAACGAATTGAATCGGTTTTGAAGTTCCAGTTGGAACTTCTCAGAAGTTTCAGTGATTTGGGGAAGAGTTGGACGCAGATTCGACTTCATCATACGGGCTCTTTCGAGTTTGTAGCTGATATTTAGGGTGCCTCGTACAAGTCGGTGGTCGCTACCGGTACCAAACCTATTAACCACCGAGACATCCCTAAATATCCGCTTTTTATCCGTTATGATGAAGTCGATCTCATTCCTAGTCACTTTGTCGGGGCTTTGCCAGGTCCATTTCCTCTGGGGCTTCTTTTTAAAGAACGAGTTCATCAAAAAGAGCCCTTCCTTTTGGAGGAAATTTACCAGCATTTGCCCCCTGTGATTCCTCGACCCCAAACCAAACCCTCCGACGACCGATTCATCGTATTCTTGTACTCCCACCTTGGCGTTGAAGTCCCCGACAACAACCGTGAAGTGGGTCTTGGTGGTATTATGAATGGCCTTTGTAATGTCTTCATACATGGCCTCGACCTCTTCATCCTGGTGTGTCGTCGTTGGAGCATATACTTGTACTACTTTCAAAGAGTATCTCTTCGTCAGTTTTAGCACAAGATATGCTACCCTCGACGACACACTGGATACCTCCACTACGTTGTTGACGAGAGCTTTATGAACGAGGAACCCGACACCACCCTGGGAGAGCTGATCTCCTTCACGGTAGTAGAAGAGGTTGCCAGATTCGAGTATCACGGTCTCCTCTCCCTCTCGTCGGACTTCCGACAGACCCAGAATCTGGCATTTGACTGACCTCAATTCTACTTCCAGCTCTCCCACATCCTCGTCGCGCCTCAGTGTCCGTGTATTGAACGTGCCAATGGTCAGTTGTTTGTGGTGGCCTGCCAACCGGAGATTGTTCGCACCCCCCGCCCTGCCGGAACCGAGACCGCCACCTTGGCCCGGGATGGCAGGGCTGCCGGGTACTGGGGGCCATATATTTTGTTGTGTATGCATTAGAGAGAAATGCCCTTGAGTCGCCGCGCTGGGCAGGCGGGTTGGCGACTTTCGCCAGAGCCTCGTCCGCTTATCTGCAGGGTGTACCACGTGCAGGTGAGGTTGGCTTTGGCTCCGAAGATGGTAGTGAGCCACTTACACCCCTACTACCTTTACCTTGTCTTTATATATGCGAAATTGGCAAGTTTGTTAAACAAAATAAACATCGCACGTTTAAAAATAAAACGATGTAACTCAAAAATCGTGAATATTGAGATTTTCACATAAAACGCATTAACGCGATGAAAAGAATACGCAGACTTCGACAGCGGCTTCCTTCCGATCAAAGTGAGCGAAATACGCGATCGCTCTTCTCTTTTCAATTAATACAATTGACTAAGTCGGTTCTAAAAAAGTGGCGTGATTCTGGAATCCACCGGCAGTGAGTGAAGGAGGAAGTGTTGTCGTTTGGGGTAACATTAAATAATTCAGTTTTGGATTAAAAGGTAACTATTAGTGATTCGATTGCTTAAAACTAAAAGGAATTATTTTTAGGATACTTCGTTTTCTTCGAAAACTAATTCAATGATAATTGGAGCAATAGGAATTAATTTGGTTTTGTTGTAAAAATGCAGTATATACTACAGAATTAACTTATAATAAATCACTTTTGTTTGAAAAATTCGGTATAAATTACAGAATTAACTTGTAATACATCACTTTTTTTGGAAAAATCACGCATTAGCTGTTGGAGTAACAACCGGACGGGGGCCCACCACAAATTCCCACCGCTGTGTCTCCCATGCAGCTAGGAATAAGCGGCGACCGCCAAATGAGGCAATAAACAGTGAAGTCCCGGGTGCGACATGCAACGAATTCAACATGACTGTTGTCCCACTCCCGCCAAAGATCACACTTCTAGAGAACATGTTGTGCTGTTTTATCGAATTCATGGTCTGCAGTAGAACATTCGTATAAGGGCGACGGCACTAATTTAAACGAAAAGAGTTTTATCCTTAAAATTGCATGGCCAGTTAAAAATTGCGCAACGTGGTGATCGACTTCTAAACTTCCAATGACTTTTTCTTTAACCTTCTCTTACTGATTGAAAGAACAGATACAAATGGCGTCCTTTGGTAGAAGTTTCCTGGCTTTCCTGGCATTCAGCAATGTGTCAAGTACCTCATTAATAGGTTTGAACAGTCTAAGTATTTTTTCACGATCACCCATTTTTAGGTAATCAGGGACCATGTTTTTAGATGTACAGTACATTGGAGTGCGGCGTTGTATTCTGGTCTACTGGTAATACTCCTGCAAGCACGGGTAGTGCCTCTGTGCTTACTACAGTTACTATACGATTTACATAAAAATATCAGAGCAAGGCGCTGACTTTGAAGCAACTTACGACGTGCTGCACCTATAGTAGTATATAGTAGCCCTATCAGCCCATGCTGGTGAACCATATGTATCACAACCGAAATATGTGGCGGTATTAATAATTTTTAAAGTTTTGAAAGTTAATCCCCACGTAGAGGTAGAAAGCATGGACATTCTTCTTTTATTTTTACCTGCCTACTTGCTTCATGTGCTCGATATTTCGATTCATTAAATAATTTTCGATTAATTAAATTTCTGTCCAAAAGCAAACCCAAGTAACAAACCGAACTTCTATTTGCAACTGATATTTTATTAAAATGAAATCGCGGTGAAACCTGTACATTTCCTTCAAGCCAGAGTTGATATGTTTTAAGTGGTGCAAAATCGAGACGATTACGATAGTCCCAGCCTAGTTTAGAACTAGGCTAGCGTTGACTAGTTTCTCTATGCTAGATCTTGAATTAGCATTCATTAATAAGAGACCATCGTTGGCGTAACCAAGTAACGAGCACCCTTCCGATAAGGGTAGGCTAAAAAATCATCAAAACCGATATTCCAGAGATACGGTCCCAACTGATCCCTGAGGGCAGCCCTGCGTGAGCACCTTTGAACCAGCATAATGGCCAAGTTTTAATTTAGTTGCACCATTCAAAAAGTACGATCGACTGAGAAAGTCGATATTGCTCGGGCAACCTCTCACATTAAATTTCAGCATCAACCAATGCCATCAAGCATTATCATAGGAACCCAAGATGTCTAAGAAAATAGCTACAACATATTTACTCTCCGAGAGTTCAATAACTTTGCGCACTGCGAGCGCAGCGTCAACAGTAGACTTGCCAATGTTGAAGCCTACATTTTGTACAATTTTTTATGAAATTGTGGGGTGGCCCACAATTTCATAAAAATCAGTACGGCTTCAACTTTGGCAAGTCTACTGTTGCGCTGGGCAGTAACCGTGGAACAACTAAACGTTCGAGCAGTTTACCCAACACTGTAATAGTACGGTAGGACTTCGGATCGTCAGGTTGCTTATCACCTTTTCGTATTATTCATATAACGCCACTTCGCAAAATGCCAGGGAGATGACCTTCTACAATACTCCGATTAAATTTGCACCAAGCGTGTAGCTTGATTTGACGATGACTGTATGAGTTTAATAATTCTTTAGAAAGTTAAGTCTAACTTCTGAGAAAGAAATTTACTTACTATTGTTTTGTTACATTGTATTAGCAATTTGATTGTTATGACATGATATGATATTTCATGAAAATTAACATTAAAGTTCAAGTTTAATGTTAAAAATGTCTGATTGATTATTGAAACTTTGTTTAATTTCAAACGAATTTTTAGATAAAATGTTTTCTCAAATAGTGATATAAATGCAATTCCAATAATAAAACCTAAAATTTGAATACTTAAAAAAAGAATTAATAGCAAATACTATTAAAAGTGAAACTTTTGTTTTAAAACTAAAATGATTATTTTCGACTTAATTCACGATTTTTTGAAATTACCTACATGAATAAAATTTTCGCATAAACAGATTTAACTCAAACTCAAATCAATTTTTTTTTATAACATCAAAACTAACTAACTAATTTAGATTTTAGCACAATATTTCTTTTATTACTAAAATCTCTACAGTTTAACCTAATAATATCAGCAGTTGAAGCAACAAAAAATGTAATAAATAATTTTTAATTTTCATCCAAAGACGCCACGGAAAAACTTTAAAACGCTATTCCCAAAAGTTGAGTTTTTTGTATTACATCTTTTTATTTTTAAGCGTATATTCTCACTAGCTAAAGACCAATCACAAAGAAGTTTGAGAAATCCTAATAAATTAGTTTCAAGTTTAGTACCACGAAGTAGTCGCCTGTTAAAAAATTCTTACATGATGTGTCAAAAAATTTACAATAATATACCAAATGATATAAAAGAGCTACCATTTAACAAATTTAAAAAAACATTTAGTAAATGGCTACTAGAAAAAACGTTTTATACGGTTGACGAATTCTTAAATTATTTAAAAAAATAAGATCTCGGGTTATGTCGATGCATGGAGTAAAAACGTGAAAATTGTGACTAAATATTTGCATGCTATTATATAATATGGCTAAATAGGCATAAGCAACTTTTAATTTAAGATCCAACCGCATTTATTGTACCCACCCTATTTATTGCAAATAAATCATTTGTATTTGTATTTGTATTTAGGGACGTCTTCATATAACCATAGGTGAAAGAATTACTTCGATAACACAAAAATATCTCGAGTAGTGTCCGACCGAATGTTCGGTTTCGGTTTCGGTTTCGGTCGAGTTTCGGCAAAAAACACGAGTTTCGGTTTAGTTTCGGTTTCGGCGGCAAACCTGCCGAAACTGCGACCGAAACCGAAACTGCATTCGGGAGTTCCCGCGCTGTGCTCGGCCATGTTCGGCTCGGTAAATTCCATCCAAGCGACGAAGACATTTTGCCGCGTCCACGTGCCTAATCAGGTCGTGACTTGTTTGTGTGCATTTTGTTTGTTGTTTGTGAGTTTTCGTGTGACTTGTTTTGTATTCGGTAAGTTTTATCATTGTGATATTGTAGAAGAGTAGGTAGTAAACATCGAAAAATAATTTAGTATAACAAAGTAACGCATATATTATAGTAGAATTAAGTTTAACATAACTATCTGAATATTTTGTGGTTAATTTAACTCATTCACTATTCGCTAATGCTGTATGTAAACAAACAATAGTTAGGTACCTACTTGGTACTTACTATAGTGCATTAGTGGTGATAATATTAAAGATTTAGAGTTTCAACGTTCAATTTTATTTTTTTTGGGGTGTAAGTGGTTCATCAACATCTTTGAACCAAAGCCACCTTCACCTGCACGCGGTGCACCCTGCTGACGGACAAACGAAGCTCTTGGGAAAAGAGAGTTAGGGAGCGTAATTGTAAGTTACCCGACTGGGGAATGTACCTCCACCTCAAAGAATACCGCAGCCAAATAACAATTTCCTTAAGGGTTGTTGTGTTCCTGCGAGTGAGTGAGGTCACCAGAAAGGAAAGAGATGCTGCGATGGCAGCGGGGGTTGCGGGGCGCCAGCGATATTTTATGTTGCGAGCGTTAATATGGCTACGGTAACCGCTTCACATCAGGTGGGCCGTAAGCTTGTCTGCCGCCCGACGTCGTTTAAAAAAAAATATAACCAAGTAGCAATTATAACGTAACGTAACGTAATTATAAGAAAAGTACCTACAGATAGATAATTGTTTCGTAAAAGTTTCGGTTTCGGTTTCGGCCGAAACTGAGACCGTTGCCGAAATTCGGTTTCGGTTTCGGTTTCGGTCGGACACTACTCGAGATATGGTAATTTGAAAATCACAATTTTTAGACTGCCCCAAAACGCTCCATACAAAAGACTACCGAATAATGACGTCACAGGTTTGTATTTTGTATGCATCAAATCAGAAATTTGTACGACAGCTATGTTAAATATTAAGTTTATGTGATTAGTATCGTAACAAAAGTTATAGCATTTTTTATTGCTTCTCCAATGGAAATATTATTTTTTAATAATTTCATACTTTTAAAATGGACTTTCCCGCCAAACTTTGATCGACGCTAAAAAAAGTCAGACTGAAGATATTAGAATGAAAGTTTGCAGATCTTTATAGTTTTGTGTATTTTACGATATTGTTAAATAATTTATACAATTTTTAAACATTGGAAAATAGCCTATTCCCGTAATCCATTCGTTACGATATCGTAGCGACTTGTTGTTGAAGTCATTTGGCAGCGTTCACACCGCGACTATTAGAATAAAAATTTTCAAGTACTTATACTATTTTGTCTTATAAATTTCAATACTCATTCACATGATGACCATTGCATACTTTTTTGCACATTTCAAATGAATAAAAGGTAAGAACTTTATACCCAACATGATTATATAAACAACAATAAAACGAAATTATTTGCTTAAATTTAATCTCCACTACTATTATAAAGAGAAAAGATTTGTATTTTTGTGTGTGTGTATGTTTGTAATGAATAAACTCAAAAACTACTGTGCCGATTTCAAAAATTCTTTCACCATTGGAAAGCTACGCTCACCCTGAGTAACATATATAATAGCATACATATATAAGGCTATATTTATTGCTAGAAAACATTAGGGATCCTTACTAAAACTCCAATAATGTAAAAAAATACCTTAAAAATTCCTTACACCGCATGCGCTGCGAAAACTATTGATGATAGAACAAAATAATGTACTACGACTTTGCCGACACATCATTATCTACAAAGTCTCGCGACGGCATGTCTAACTATTATAGTTATGTCACAATAAGTGCTTTTATTTTATAAATTTAATTGAAATGTCGCCGATAAAAGTCTCTTTATTTGTATCTTGGTATTAATCTTTATCAAAATAAATTACTTCATATTCACGACAGCTTCAATACCTTTATTTTTGGATTATTCAATTCGGGCATTCCATTTGAAAGATACCTATCAAGTGTTTCAAAATGTAAGTATTAGCAAAGTATAAGTACTGTATTACTGTATTAGAAACCCCGCTCGGTTAGCTATAAACTAAATGCGATGTAGGGCCGTCACTGGGGTACGGGAGGGGGAGTCAATGTCAAGAAATAAAGTGCCGCGCGGCTCTCTACGCAGCGATCGTGCGCGGAATCGAATAGGTAGGTAATGTTCGCTTGGAAATATTTTGAATTCGCTTTAATTCGTTTAGTACGTAATTTTAAAAGTTCTTACAGAACTAAACCCATTAATTTATATTTTTTTCAATAAGTAGGTATGTACTACCTGATAATAATTATTTATATTGATTATTATCTATCCAAACAGTTTAGTGACTTAGTAGCTATTATAAATTTCAATTACATTTTATATTGTTAATTTCTGTACAACAGTTAATTTTTGATGTAAACATTGCTATAATTTTCCCCATTATTTTATTTTTTTATTATTTGAACAAAAAATATATTTTTTTTACATTTTAAAATGCCCAAAAAATCAAGATCTCAACTTTCTAGAAATAGTTCCCAAGTGAGGGCATCAAAAATACGTCGTGATGGAGAATCTTCATCAGAAACTGAAAATCGTCTTACAAGTCAGAGAATTTTTGAAACTTTAAATAAATAAAACGACACACATAAAACAAAGCATTTTATTGTAATTTCTATTTGATAACTTCCTCTCATAAAATACAAATAATACGAGGTCGGGACGAATATTAGAAAAATAAACATCTCAATAAATATAAGGACGAAACAACGGAGACCTGACTTTGGTACAGCCGACGACAAAAAGGTTAACGCATGTTCTTCATAAAAACAATCAAATACGCCGCGTGCATTAAAAAAAGACGTTACCAATATTTCGATTACGTGAAAATTGGAAGTATGCAAAAACATTTTTCTCTCCGACTGTACAATGCTATAACTAAATACTCGTTAATATACAACATTCTTCGGCATAATTTTTGATTCCTAAATTACCATTTGTACCCAAAATTGTCGAAAAAGATGACATAATTACGACAATGTGGTATATTTACGAATATTGCCACTTAATAAAATGTCAAATTTATAAAAAAAGAATGACAAACATTACACATAAAATCTGATTTTGAATCAGTGTCGACAACTTTTCATAATAAACTTATATACTATTACAAAAACT
Source organism: Hypsopygia costalis (assembly GCA_937001555.2). Lineage (NCBI taxonomy): Eukaryota > Metazoa > Arthropoda > Insecta > Lepidoptera > Pyralidae > Hypsopygia > Hypsopygia costalis. The sequence goes on from OW443348.2 coordinate 19,072,671, forward strand.
TTATATCTAGCGTGTAAGAAATATATTAATAATAATTGTACAATATCAGTATCAACTTTTCAAACGATTGTACTCGACTTTGCGGGGCGCCATCTTGACAAAAACGTCTGGCAACACTACCAAGTTTTGGCGTTCTAATTTCAAAATTACTGTGATTTAGAATCTACATATAAATTGTTGCCAGTAATTTCAGTCTAGTAGAAAATTGTCAGAAAAAAAATCTAGATTTTTTTTTTTTCGTAAATTCCCGCAAAATCAGAACTATTGTTTAACTGCATTATTTTACCTTAATATCGAAATTAAATTAAATAAAAACACTTTGTGTCATGGTATATAAGTGCTAGATCACCTAGCTTTGTGAATCATGGAATGTCCTGTTTTTTTTTATAGAAAATGGTGATGTGAAGTAATGATTAAATTGAAAAAGTTGACATACGAATAACATACGGATTTTAATTTATAAAAAAAAAACTTTTTAGTGCAAATGACAGCATTTTTGTTTAAAATTGATTATGTTTTGAATCTTATAATTAGAAAACCTGTTATAAATGTTTAATTTTGATTTAAAAGTGCTGAGATTGAGCATTTTATAGAAAAGTGATTGTTTTTTTTTACATTCAAGTATGTTTCATAAACATGCCCTAAAAGTATTATAGTAAGTATAGATTATATTGAAATACAGCGAAGATACTGCCCAAGTTTATATAAATTAGAATTATTTAAAAATAAATATTGTGATGCTTTTATCATGGCTGAATATAAACTTGTCTGTAATTTAATCTACTTTCCCTTGTACTATTCCAAATCCGTCGGATTTCGGCTTTTCAGATGAAATTGATGTTCTACAAAGAACAATCGGTCAATTTTCAGCTGGTCTACAAAATGACGCTCAATTTTTTTTTTTACTAGTGATTTTACGAATGTGGATTTGAGCCGTTTAGATCCCGAGATTTGTTTAATTTCTTTATCTTAAATTCAATCTTATAGATTCTGCTTATTTTATGATCTTAAAGTTTAGAAAGTTATTGTGAAGCAATACCCAAAATCAATACAATGTGAAAATTTAATTATAAGCACAAGCTCACGTAACAAATTCCCGCCAAAAAGTCCGACGTGGACGCTCAACATCTCTCCTGTGTTGCCATAAAATTATTACTCAAATGACATTAAGTAGAAACATTGTATTTATTTCATATTCAAATATAATGAATTTGTCACAGTATTGTTATTCGTATACCAACGAGCCCGCGATCTTAAACAAATGCTGACTGGCCTTAACCTAACATCAATTAAGCAACGATTCCTTACGTAACGAACCATGATCAGCAGAGAACTACTTATTATACTTAATGCGCGTAAGTTATATAAACACTTTGTATAAAAAATATTCTAAGACAGTGGTTTCGTATCTGGGGATCGCGACATTCGCGACCCATAGTGGACCCTGAAATGGACGCGACCGACCGAGCCATGGGCCGGACGGTCACTTACAACCAACTTTTAATATGAAACCATTCGCGAAAAAAACAACTGTTCCTTACATTGTAGTCCACTTATGAACATTTTATATAAAACATGTTTTTATTTCGCCATTTATTCACAATGGTCTACATTGTAAACTTTGTTTTCGCGTTTTAAACTTGCTCCTAAAGGGAATCCAGTATTTTTCGTACCCTATTTAAATACTAGAGAGTTGAATATTGCAAGTTGAGACTAGATAGAATGAAAAAGTATTATGAAAACTGAAGAAATTATTACGGAAACCACTTACGCGCAATTTGAACATATATTTTTTATAAAAACGATCGTCCTTAACCCTTTAATTTACAAGCAAAGATTAAAATTTGCCGATAACTCGAAAAGGCACACTGGGGTCAAAGACGACTAATCACGGATACAATATTACCTGTATATTTTATGTGAGAGGGGGGCAAACGAGCATGTGGGTCACCTGATAGAAAGCCATCACCACCGCTCATGGAGATCAGCAACACCAAGGGATCGCCGATCGGTTGCCAGCCTATTATACTCCTTCCTTTCTTTCATCAAGTCTGTTTTTGGCCACCAGCTAAGAATATCATAATCAGCGATGATAAATATACCTGATATTTATTGACATACCAATAAATTCAAAATGAGTTCAAAAAATTGTGCGTAAGGATGAGATCATGATTCGTGGTAAGAGAACGTCCAAAGTAACGGCACTAACACGTATTTTAAACCCTAAGTAGTAGCACCTAGAGATGAATATCTGGTTACAGCAACGACAATATACCGACTCACAACAATTACAATTGGAGGTAAGACATTAATTATGACGTAATCACGTCTTATAAGTCGATGAACGCCGGCTGCACGCATGTAAAAGCATGACTCATTGTCAAGTTCCGCCTGAGCCGAGCGCGCAAGCGAGAGAGCGGAAGAAGCGATAGAGAAGCACGATCGACCTAAGCGTTTAGCTTGTGATGCATCTATCTCTCTTCCACTCCAGTCCGTAAACCGACTTTACAGATAACCAATTTTATTATATTTTTAGTTACATTTGCCATACAAATATCTATAGTAGGCCACACGGTGCGTTACACCGACGCAATATTAACGTACGCAGCCCCCGAGACGAAGCGGTAGGAATTCATTGCGTCGACAGATGCGTCATAGTAACACGGCGACGCAGCGCCCGTATTGTCAGCAATGCGGCACAATAAATGCGTTGCGTTGACGCAACGTAGCGCGTGGATGTGGTATTAAGGTGCTTGCAGTTAAATCTTGATTTAAAATGATTTAATTTTAAATAATTATTATATTACTTAATGTCAATGTGTATAATTGTATTTTAATATTTTTATTAGTAAAATGATTTAGATTTTTATCCTCCATTTTATCATATTCTTATCACTCTAATTGTAATTGTTGCAAAATATTTTGATAACATAATTTTTACTCGACTGAACACTCTTAGTTCTAAAGACATTTGTTTCGTAAAATATCGTATTGTTAACACAAAAGTTTCATATTTAACCTTGTTTATTTATAAATAAACACACAGATTTTAAAGGTTTGTTCGTAAAACATTTATGTTGCAACTTTTTTTAAAATCAATTCTACAGATACATCTGTTTTTATATTATATTGTATGTTATATTCATTTTTCAAAAATTTCCCTAAAACGCTTGATACATTTTTTTTTTATTAAAACGCATCTCGCATAAACAGTATTGTAATATATTTTAACTGTCAAACTTTTAGATAACACCAACTAAGCATACATGTTCCATCGAGCAATAAATATCTTTTTTTTTTAGTCCCGCAATACACTGTAGTGGTTACAGATAAAATATAAAAGAGGAAATACTCATTTTATTCTAAAACGGTGGTCTACCTCGTGTGACAAGTTTTAAAGCTATTCTCGAAATATATGAATTTACAGTATCTAACAATTCATATGGGGCATCCTAAACACAGATCAGGCCAAGAGGTAAATTTTTTACGATGTCCTATATTAAATGTCACGTACTGTATTTTTAACACGAACACGTTACTATGGCAACAACTATTGCTACAAGCCGTATGTCGGAAGTCCTGCCTTAACCTAAGCTTCATTAAAAAAAATTGCAAATGCTGTCTTAAAATTATTTTTACATAAATCGCTTAATATTTAATAAAATAAAAAGTGCGTCTCGACGTCACAACATCCAATATAAATGTTTAATAATTAAATAACTTAATAATTATTATTCGCAGTGATTCGCTTATAGCTAACGTATGAAATCATACTCGCTAACAACCGCTGTCGATGCGTCTCTTTCGTTTCTATGCGGTAGAAACGAGACAGATGTCCGAGTGTAGTCATCATGGCGGGAACGCCATCTTGTTCGTCAGTGAGACAAGATGGCGGCCGTTTGGCTTCGTTTAGGGGTGTTACGGTTGCGTGCTTTGTTGTTGGATCTCGATCTTTTCCACTGTCATGTCGGGGTTCATTGCTGTGGCTTCCTGTTAGGAAAAATATTTTAAAAAATGATTAAATAAATATTTCTGGACAAATTACACACTGCCATGTAGTCCCAAACAAAGCTTGTACTAGGAGTACTAGATAACTGATATATACAACGTGTAACTCCAAGTACGCAAAACCTCAAACACCCCAACTGACTATCATTATTATAAATTGATATATCTAAGTAATAATTTCGAAAATATTTTTTTGTATATAGTTAAATACATTTTTTTTTGTAAATACATTATAGAAAATACCCATACGAATACAAACATACGCGTTCATGCACATAAATGTTGCAGGGATCGAACCCGCGACCTCGGATTCAAAGTGGCCATTGTTAACCATTCGACCACCGAGCTCGTCAAATATGATCAGCACATTGCATAACAAGAGAAGCAACGTCGTAATTAACTTAATAAAATAGGGATGCTGAGCGATGGTGAGCATGAAAACAAAATAATTCAATAAACCCGGACCCATCTCTCACACTATTCAACCACCTCTTTTTTCGGTATTCCACTCTTATTAAATACATTCACATTCAAATTCATCGTTCTTTATGTCCGCTTTTCCTATCTTTATTTCTGTCACTGGTGTTGTAACTGTGAGGGAAATTATGAGATTTCAATAATAATTGTAGCTGACAGATGATCGGTCGCTTATTAGAATTAAATTCAATCTCATCATTTATAACTTATGATATTTAGATATCATAAGTTATAAATATAAACATATAAACGAAGGAAGAGTCTGGGCAGTGGAATGGCTAGCAATGGCTACTTCGACTCCGAGGTCGCGGGTTCGATACCCGCACAAGACAAACAAGCATAGGTGGGCATTAACTCGTTAATCCGTTAATCGTTAATTAACGAAGTTAACATTTCGAGTAACGGATTAACTTTTAAGTTAACTTAAAAATATGTTAACGGACTCGTTAACTTCCGTTAAATTTCCCAAAGTCCGTTAATCGTTAATCCAGCACAGAAACCCCACTGACATGTACTACGCTCTACCCGATTGACAAGTGCGGCTCGGCGCGTGCCGCGAGTGAAATGTTACTATTTTGCTGTCGAAAGTTCGAAGGACAGAAATAGTTTAAGTGGCGGAGGCAGCAACGTGAGTAATTCTGTCTTTCAGTCTAAAGAAAAACCTAAGAGCCACAAATCAAAGTCTCGTCAAAATGTGGCTAGACATGAAATCGAAAGACTCGTTATGATGCGGCATTCCTCGGCGAACAGATATTCGCAAATCTATTTATTAAATATAAAACAGCTATACCCTTAAGCGCTGCAGTTGAGCGTATTTTCTCCACGGCAAGGGTATACTACAGCCGAAACGTTCTTCACATACAACAGACGAATCTTAATCAAAATGAATGAAAAACCATTGTTTGTCAACATGCCTACATTACACACTCTAATAATTATACCCGTCTTTTTTTGTTTCTAACCTGTTAGCTTCCAGAACCAACAGTTTTTATAAGAAGATGCAATTTTAGTCACATGTTAACGGATTAACGATTAACGTTAACTTCCGTTAAATTTTCTGAAATGTAACGCTTTAACTTTTAACGAAGTTAACTTTTTCAGTAACGGATTAGCGATTAACGAAGTTAACCGATTGATTAACGGTGCCCAGCTATGCAAACAAGTGTGCATGAATATGTGTGTTTGTCTTGGTCTGGGTGTTTTCTATGTATTATAAGTAGGTAATTACAAAGAAAATGTATTTAAGTACATTTATCAGTTGTCTAGTACCCATAACACAAGCTTTGCGCTTAATTTGGGACTAAATGGCGCTGTGTAAATTTAGTAAGACCAATTTCAGTCAATTACTTTCTCGAGAATCATCAGGCATTTTTCAGTGCAGAACCGCATTTTTTTATACTCTATTCTTATCTGTTATTCAGGAACCTCATTTGTTAGAGCGAGAAAGAGCTAGCGGGATTGCGTGCCGCTGTCTTTCTCGCTAAATCGAATGAGGTTTCCGAGTGGCAGAAAAGGATAAAGGAGGAAAAAATGCGATACCGTGCTTACAGATGTAGAGCATTAGTGATATAAAGTGTGTGTACCTGTATGGCCTCGGCCAGCGCGCGGTCGTGGTCGATGGGGTCTCCGTCGGACTGGATCGTGATCTTCTGCTCCACGCGGGTCTCCACCACTCCGTTACGCTCCGTCTTGTACTGAACGATCACATTCATAACTACTTTGTAATAATAACTTTTAAACTTTCGCGTTGCATGATTTATGAAATATAAGAACGGGAATTAACGCGATCATGCATAAGGGTATTTACATACCTTTATTATTGCCTGACGTTTCGACCAGAGGGGCAATTCTCGTAATTAAAATATAGTCAAAATTCAGTTTCGATCCAGTCTCGATATCACAAATGTCACATTTGGTATTCTCGTAACACAATATGTAACTTCAAAATTAAATTTAAGCGTGATTATATCGAAATATGAGTGAAAACTAAACAAACTAAGAATGTTACTTTGCCAACAACAAGAATTGATAATAATTAATTAATGAAATCAAGTATATAATTTTAGTCAATTCACAATTCAATCTCGATTCGGTCAACTTTCAATCTGCGTTCGTAGAAAAATTACGATAATTGTCCTTCTGGTCGCACCGGCCGTGGTCACAGGCTGACTGTCTCAGCGGTGTTACTCTGTCTCCGTTGTCGAGGTCGATCAATCTTCATCTACCCCCGTGTTATTCGATATCCATGTACCGCTACATACTACACTCACGACATCTCTATTCTGCGAACTAACCGACGCGTCCGTATTCTGTCCGTTACTACTTATGCATGATCGCGTTAATTCCCGTTCTTATATTACATACTTAGTAATAACACTTTACTCTGACAGGGCAACTTTCAAAAACGAGTTCAAAATAAATCAGGGGTCGTGAGACGGCCTGGTAGAATATATGCCTCAGCATGATGCGAGATCGTCGAGTCTAGTGGAGCGAGTCGTAGAGTTAGCTACTAACGGGTGGCGACATGTCACCACACCAACAGTTGGCCTAACTCGTCGCATTACATGTTTTAAAAATACACATTTAAAAATACACTTCAATAATGGGCTCTGTTATGCAGAATAGGAGCCATCCATAAATTACGTCACACGTTAAGGGGGAGGGAGGGGGTCGATGAAGTGTGACATTGTGTGACATGGGGGTAGGTGGGGTCCTAAATTTCGTGACGATACATTTCAAAATCGATTATGATCTAAGTGTTAAAACACGAACTTTAACTATTAACGAAAAACTCATAAACATTTGCAACTCTAGTTGTAAATTTGAAAAATATGTGACGTCACACTGGGGGGGGGGGCGGAGTCTCACAAATGTGACCAGCTGTGACAAGGACGGGGGAGGTCAAAAATCATGAAATTCGTGTGACGTAATTTATGGATGGCCCCATAGATCAAACCGACAAACTAGGCCAAATTGAGAGATATACATAGCTAGAAATATCAAATCGAATTTTATATATTTGCAACAGAATCTAGCAGTTTGATGACATATAATAACCAGATCTCATCTCCATAGCCCATTTATTTTCCATCACACTTCGCAATAGTCTCAACGCCTGCCGAGACCTGCTCATGGGTATGTCGTTCCATTGACATATCCTGGAGCGGGACACGGCGGGCGTACAACATTACATCAAACTTCTCAAAGGGGCCTCTACGTGTTGGATCTATATCCCCGCGTAAGCCTATCAAATGACCGGGCTTGACCCGTGAATTAAGAGAGATACATAATAATAATGCGTCCGTCCCTCTTCTGTAATAGCCCGGTATTAAGTTCACCCAGATCTCATCTCCATAGCCCATTTATTTTCCATCACACTTCGCAATAGTCTCAACGCCTGCCGAGACCTGCTCATGGGTATGTCGTTCCATTGACATATCCTGGAGCGGGTCACGGCGGGCGTACAACATTACATCAAACTTCTCAAAGGGGCCTCTACGCGTTGGATCCATATCCCCGCGCACGCCTATCAAATGACCGGGCTTGACCCGTGATTAAAAAGAGATACATAATAATAATAATTTATTTCATTTTCATACATTTTACATTTTCCAAGTTTCGTGGTGGTTGACATATGCTTCCCAAAACTTATACTGCGTGATATATTTATTCCTATTAAAAGCAAAATCCTGGCCTGGAATCGAGACAATCCTGGCCCGAGAAAGGCAAAGAATTGATGCATTCGAGATGTGGTGCTGGAGACGAATGCTCATAATACCTTGGATTGCGAAACGCACCAATGCATCAGTTCTAACACAGCTCCAAATAAGAACTCGCCTGTCCACCATATGTCAATAGCGCACTATTTCCTATGTCGCCCACATAATGCGCAGAGGCCACGATAATTTGGAAAAACTGGTTGGGAATACCGAAGGCAAGAGATCGCGCGGAAGTTCACCAACAAGATGGGTCGATCAAGTGAAAGACTCGTCGTCTTCTATATTTCATACGTTTGTAAGAGACGCGCTGGACATAAACCGATGGAAGCAGATGCAACCCTGATACTGACCACGATCCTCAGATATGAGGGACCGACTCGAGAAAGAGAAAAACAAAATGTCTATTCTGCATAACAGCGTCCGATTATTGTTTTGTTATGGAACCTATACGTAATATTTATGACACTTATTAAATTAATACTAGATTATTGAGAGCGAGATTAAAAAGCAATCGTAACTCCTAAACAACAGGCGGTTCTTGTGCAGACATAATGTCGGGCCGTTCAGTTCAGTTCATACTCACGGTGATAGTCTCGACTGTGCGAGTCTTGGAGCTGATGGTCTGCGAGGAGACCACTTCTCCTTCGGCGTTCACCTCCGGCTCACTCTCCTCGGGCTGGGGACCCGTGCTCGTCTGGCAAAAAAAAATATGCATCATATAAAATTTACGTGTAAATTATAATTAAATGGCAATATTTTTGGACAAAAAGGTTATATTATGTCTCATAATAAAAAAGACACCACATTCAAACTTACGCCCATTACATTTAATTTGGATTATTTTATACCACGCCGGATACCAAAGGAGTATACGACCTGCCCCCCCCCCCCCCCCCCCCCCCATCCAGCTTCACATGGGTCGAATAAACTATACCCTATCCTAGCTAATCAAGTAAGTGTCTCACCACGCACTTTAGAGTCTAAGCCAACCTCACCTGTACGTGATGCATGGTACCGACTAGCGAAAGGGGCTCTGGCAAGAGAGAGATACGGTACAGCATATTTTTAAGCGGTCCGACTGTGGAAGTACCTCCACCTCACACAATAAAAGAGTTACGCGTCGCCACGTCAACTGCTGGGCTGAAATGCCCCATTAAATACTTTACATGAAAAAATATTTTTGTATTTGTAAGACTCACCCTGGCGGTGGCTTCGTGCAGCATGGTGCCGAAGGGCGCGTTGCCGCTCACCGTGGTCGTAGTGGTCGTCCTGTATGAACCCGGCTCCTGCACGCATACATTACATTAATGTAAAAGAAAACATGCATCAGCAAGGACTGACACGCGGCTGCAGTCCGTCAATGAGATTTTTGTTAAAATATCGCTCGCGCGCCTACACCCCCTCTGCCATCGCAGCATCTCCTTCCTTTCTGCTGACCTCACTCACTCGCAGGGACACAACGGCCCTCAAGGAAACCGTTATTTGGCTGCAGTATTCTGTGAGGTGGAGGTACATTTCCCAGTCGGGTAGCTTGCAATTACGCTCCCTACCTGTCTTTTCGCCAGAGCTTCGTTTGTCAGTCAGCAGGGTGCAGCGTGCAGGTGAAGTTGGCTTTGGTTCAAAGATGTTGATGAACCACTTACACCCCAAAACACATTGTACAATCAATTTTACAACAAATGACCGCACTGTTGCGGGGGGTGCGCGACGGTTCCAACAAACAGCGGCGATAAGACCCTAAGTCCTATTCCTATTGCATAGACCAATGAAATTGACATATTATTATATACATGTACGGATGGATACAAATCAAAGTCAAAACATGGGCACACATTCCTGATGTTACTAGAGACGAACTTCTTAGCTTCCATGGATTCACCGTGCGGGTGCCGGGTCCATCGTGTGGCAGAGAGAGAAACCCAAGCAGATCCCGAGACTTGTGACACGGGTGTAGGTTTAAGGGGCCCCTTTCCGACGTACATCAACACTCACCTTCACTACTTGTGTTTCTCTCCCTGCCCTGCCAAATCTGGTATGAACCTGCTAATGCAGCTTTAGATACTCGTTCTAGTATAGAACTTACTGCACTTCTGGACAAGCCAAGGTCTTTCAGCAGGTTATAGAGAGATTTTGCTGGTATACCTCTCGCTCCTACTTCTACAGCGTATAGATTAACTACATAGCCGCTTTTTGTTAATTCGTTTAGGAGGTCATAATATTTGTTTTGTTTTATCGCGTGGTCTTTGGGTATGTTAGTTTCCCACGGTACGGTAAGCTCTACAAGTACTATACGTTTTGTAGCTCTGGAGAAAAGGAAAATGTCCGGTCTGGATGTCGAAACAACCACATCTTCTGGGATTTTATAGTGCTTTTCATACGTGTCCATTAAAATAGTCCAGTCAGGTGCTGCACTGAGGATTGAGTAAGGCTTGTTCTTGGAGTTTGAAGTTAAGCCTCCTTTTATAAAGTTAATTTGTCTTTTGTTTGTTTTAATTCTCGTAATTTCTCTACGATCGTAGAACGAAAGTTGACCGAATCGAAATTGAATTGTGAATTGACTAAAAATTATTTATTTCATTTCAATCATTAATTAATACCACATTTAATTGCTAGCAGAATGCCACTTTTAGTTTGTTTAATAATTCGACATAATCACACTTTGATATAAACTATGAAGTTTCATATTGTGATACTAGAATACCAAATTTGACATTTCTGAGATCGAGACTGGATCGAAACTGAATTTTGACGACAATTTACATACGAGAATGGCCCCTCAGTTATTGTTCTGTATTAGAGAACATTTAAATGTGCCACCAAAGTCATAGATATGCAAAATCTATTGGTAATGTTCATCGAAGGATCTGACCTAAATTATGCCAAAGCCAATATAAATACTCCGCCAACCCGCAGTTGAACAGCGTGGTAGAGTATGCTCTAAACCCCTTCGATTGAGGGGAGACCCGTATCACAACAGTGGGATAATTATGGGTTGATGCCTGATGCCAATATAAATAAAAGAGAAATAATAACATGAGCCACTAAAAATTACTATTACGGCGATTGGTATACTAGATTAAATTCGGTTTGGTACGTTTTTATCCTCTTTAGTAGTCAATTCAGTGTAATAGTTGGCAGTTTTATAATTTTAGATGCTCGCTTTATTCCTAACCATAAATAAATATTGTACTGATATCATTTTAAGGATAAAATTTTTTAGTAAAGCTATCCAAAAGCTAGTACTGTCAGCAAAGAAAGTGCGTAAACACGTCTTTTAACACGATCTAAGTAAAGAGACTCTATTATCGTCTAGTTAAATTATTCGACAGTACACTACACAGTACAGTACACTTCGAAATAGTTTCAATACATGACTTACTTATGTGCGTAATCAATCACTTTATAGGTTAACTGTTCAGTGTTCGAGAGCGCCTGTGATTGCGATTTGATAGGTAGATCCATGACATAAAGTAATTTAATTTTGGGGTGTAAGTGGTTCATCAAGATCTTTGAACCAAAGCCAACTTCACCTGCACGCGGTGCACCCTGCTGACTGACAAACGAAGCTCTGGCGAAAAGAGAGGTAGGGAGCGTAATTGTAAGCTACCCGACTGGGGAACGTACCTCCACCTCACAGAATACCGCAGCCAAATAACGGTTCCCTCGAGGGCTGTTGTGTTCCTGCGAGTGAGTGAGGTCACCAGAAAGGAAGGAGATGCTGCGATGGCAGCGGGGGTGGCGGCGCGCGAGCGATATTTTATGTTGCGAGCGTTAATATGGCTACGGTAACCGCTTCAGATCAGGCGGGCCGTATGCTTGTCTGCTACCCGACGTAGTATAAAAAAAAAAAAAAAAAAAAAAAAAAATACCTTTTGTACAATAAATTTTATAAATATTAAATTGACTAACCTTTTTAAACAGCACAGAAGTTTATCAAATTATTATAGGTATTAAAATTGTTGAATAAAAATATAAAAATGCATCATCAACACATTTGTAAGTGTAACGGTACATGCAAGACACAATGCATAACATGCCATACACACGACAAATATAAAAATACAATAAGACACACACACACAATACTTAGATTTTAAATAAGATAGACTTGAATTACGACTTACGATTCAAACGTCTGCTAATTAATTTAAAAATTAATAAAGTAAATAAAATCATAAAATATTATAGGTAGTTCGATTATTTACTTACATTTATAAAATAAATACGTAACACTTCTGTTTTAAACTATAATTTATAATTACATTGACTTAGACCAAAAAGACTTTCAATTAAATTTTACTATTCCTGCTTTTGAAGAGATGTATTGGAAAGATTTATTTAAAAAAAAAAAATCCATTCCGTAGATTCACGGGAAAAGGTTGGATCTCTTCCTAATATGGAGATTTTTATAAAACTGAGATGATGCTTCAGTCACTGAAAACTAATCACGCGTATAAAGTTGCAGGAATTCGCTAGTTTATAATAAATAAATTTCCAAAAATATACCGTCGATACTCACAGTTAAGTAGTAATGCCCTTCTCCTGCTCCTTCTTCGAAATCTATGGGGGTACCAGAGTCCCCACTGCTGAGTGAGCTCTCCGACCCCCGCCTCGTGAGCTGTGATTGTATGGCCCATGGTGACGTGAGGATAGGAACAACGATGGTCCATGAGGTGACGTGACCAGGATAACATATGGATATTCCGTGGTGGTGACGTGACCAGGATAACGTATGGAAGTTATCACACAATTTGGAATAGGATTTAAAAGATATTATGAAAATGATAGAAAAGATTATCACAATTAATTGAAAAGTACATGAGATTCATGAAAGGTTATCACAAATTGTGGCAAAAAGTATCACATAATAGATGTGTCAAAATTATTGTGAGGTTATTACAAAAATGGAAAGGTAAAGGTTACCATGTTATGTGGATTTCAATAGGGATATGGGCCCATCACATTGGACCGTTCGGACCGCAGGTTTAGTGTCATGCCATATTCCAAGCATTATCACAAGCAGTCCAGTTTCAAGTCCATTTTGGTCGTTTCATGATGAAGGGGGGGAACAAAAAAAAACGAAATTAGAAAAACTCAAACATGCATAACTGACAGCTCTTTCAAAGCTTTTCTCTATTTTTTTTTTTTTTACAGTTTGTTACTATATTTTTAACATTACAAAGTGACACTTCTGTTAGATAGTTTTTTTTTACAGAAATCACATATAATTTTCAGTTTAGAATGTCAATTTTTGAGAGTACTAAACACGAGCGTCAAAATCTGAACATGCTGCTCCTAATTTCAGCGACAAGCTTTAGAAAAAAAAAATTCGTAGGTGAATGATACAATATTATAAAACATGTAATATTGCAATTTACTACAGATCCAATAGATAGATTAGGAATCGCTTCACTTCATTCACTGATATAAATATTGATATTTCCGAGTTTACTAACATGGTAGAACATGATTGTGAACTGCTATGTATCATTTCATTTAATAATGATTTCATCATATATCAGTCTAATAAGACTGAACTTTCAAATGACATGTTTTGTGCTTAATCTAAGATGCCTAAAACTGTACATATTTCAGAATTACTACCAATAAAGATGTGCCCTAAACTACTTTAGTCTGGGCCATTTTGATGACTTATGTCGCAAAAGCACTTAGCCATGCGCTTGAATTCGTTCTCGAAATAACAGGCCATAGTGTTACTGCAAGCTAAACAATGACACATAATTATGCTGATGCTCATGTGTAGGCTTAAGCTGTGCAAGGAAAGAGCCGTCGGTAAAATAAATCAAAGAAAAAGAAAACATAATGCCAGTACATGCTATATGGCCATGAATTTTGAAATGGGGACCTGTTGGTAGATTTCAGTGGTACAGACCTAGTACTCCATATTCTTTAGACTGGGTATACTCTATAGATAACAGTCGATAATTATCAACATTACTTGGGTTACGTAGCGGAATGTAGAGTTTTGTACCCAATCCTCGTAGAGCACAGAGTACCGCCGGCCTCGAGTGTGCCAGGAGATACGTTACCTGGTCGCCGGTGGTGACCATGGTCTTGACCTCCTGCGTGAGCACGCGCTGCTCCTGGCGCGTGGCGGAGGAGGTGAGCGTGTGCGCGACGGTCTTCTCCTCCATCTGCTGCGTCTTGGCCTTGGTGTCGAGGTCGTGGTGCGTGGTGGCCGTGCGCGTGGTCACCGCGCGCGCCGTCACGTACGGACTCTTCCCTTCCATCGGCTCTAGGCTTTCCGCCTACGGTTGGGGGTTAGAACTAGCATGCTTACTATTTACAAGGTAATGAAAACTAGCTAACATTGAATACTACGAAAGCTAGGAGGCTCAAAAAAAAAGAAAATTAAGGCCACACGCTGTACAAAATTAAAAGAAAACGTTTAAATTCAGGGTGGCGTCTCGAATGCCTGTTATTTGAAATTTACATACAGAATCAGACGAACCTTATTCGTGTGCGTGGAGAATGTCACCTCTCCGGTACCGAGGTTTTCCACCTCTTGCTCCACGTTATGGGTGACGCCTTCGTCATTCTTCGTGAGTAGTTGCTTGGTGGTCGTCTTGACGACCACTGGAGGCGTGGGAGTCTTTTTGCTCCGCTGCGAAATCGGGATCTTTGAGGACAGAGGGGTGGAGGCAGACACGTATCCTTGATGCCTTATGTGCTCGCTCGTCGTGTACTCTGTAAAGGATTTGGGCTCGTCGCCTCGCGCTGGACTCTCGTCCTTTCCGAACGTCGAGAATTTGTGCGTATTCACCGTCTGTATATCTATGTTCGCCGGTAAATCTTGAGTCTCCTTCTCTATCGTATAGTTTCCACTCTTATCTTCAAAGTGGGAGGGGTCAATTTGGGAATAGTGAAGGATTAATTGACCTGTGACTGGATCCCTGACAGCCGTGCTCGGGTCTATGTCGCCAGAATCTGGATCTATGTCGCCATATTCTGTCTTTATCCTTCCAGTAATTGGGTCTATCTTGCCTGATAGCGTCATGGTCTGAGTCACAGTAGTCCGGGCACCTTTAAGTCTAGGATCATCTGGATCCACATCGATGGTTTCTCCTGTAACGGGATCAACAATTTGATACAAGTATACTGTCTTGGTTGTGATAATTCTGCCTGTTGTTTCGTCAATTGTGCATTCTTTAGGATCTACTTCTTTTACGCGTCCCTTATCATCTTTTTGAGTGATGACGAATATTCTAACTATGATCAGCCTGCCAGTCTTAGGATCGATCTTTCCAACTTTAGTATATATTTCACCCGTACCAGGATCCACTTGAGAAGCGGAATATAAAGGTTGGTTGTCATTATCAACTTCGCCTGTTGCAGTGTATATCTGGCCATTGACTGGGTCGACTTTAATAAGAGATTTGTCGATATCTGTTGCCCTGACGATTGTCCCCGATTTCGGGTCAAGCCGGCCATAGATGGTAATTATGTAACCAGTGACTGGATCTACTTGTCCGGCTGTATATAACAATTCACCAGTTTGTGGATCTTTAGGTCCAGCTATCCAGATTTGATTTGTCTTAGGATCGACTTTGACGTTCCTGGGATCATTAGATACAATTTGTTTACCAGATACAGGATCAACTTTGTTCTGGATAATTCTTAGACAAATGAGTCTACCAATATCTTTGTCAGGTTTCCCTGATTTGGGATTGATTTGTCCACTTCTAAGTAGAAATTGACCAGTAACTGGGTCAACTTTGAGATCCTTACTTTCAAATTTGCCTGTCTTAGGGTCATTGTACGTAACAGTACCTTTAACAAGATCGATTTGTCCGTATTTAGTGTCAATTTTATTATTTTCTGGATTTAACTGACCCGTAGAGCTTTCAATAACGGAGTGTTTCGGTTCAATGACTCCTTTCTTCGAATCAACTTTGCCGACGAACGTTGTCACTTCTACTACGGGGTCGATATGTGTACCAACAACAATGACTTGCCCCAACTTGGGATCCATTTTCCCAGTTTTAGGATCAACAACACCAGCAATAGTAATCTGGCCATTGTTTTCATCAATATTGACTGGTTTTGTATCTTGAGCTCCTGAGGTGTCTGTTACGTAAATAACTCCATTTGATGGATCAATAACGCCGTATTTAGTTGAAATACGTCCACTATCAGCATCGACTTTGCCCTTTGTATGTTCTACTGTTCCCTCATCTATATTAACTTTACCAGTTCTAGGATCGATAGGTCCTGTAATTGTTGTAATTTCAACAACAGGGTCATCTTGTTTTGCTACACTCAAAATCATACCTAAATTCGGATCCACTTTGCCAGTTTTTGGGTCAACAGCTCCTGAAGGTATGAAGATCTGTCCAGTTTCGGAAAGAACAGCCCCATCTTTAATTTGTTTCTGACCACCGGCATCAGTAATTACAAGATTACCTTTATGCGAATCAATAACACCGTATTTTGTTTCAATCATACCATTAGGATCCAGAATTCCAGTAAGGTGTTCCACCTCGGCTGTATGTAAATCAGGCTTCTTGGTCTTGGGATCAACCTTAGTGAAGATTACCATGATTTTGACAATCTTTCTCTTCGGTGGCACTGGCGGAGGAGCTGTGGTAGGTTTAACAGGTGACGTTCTCTGTATTGCAGAACTAACAGGTGGAGTTTTCTGAGTTGGGGTCGTTATAATAGGTGATGAAGTGCGAACAGGTGATTGCAAGGGTGTCTGGACAGGTGTTGTTGAAGCCTTAAGAGGTGTTGGAATTTGCCTAGCTGGAGATACACTAGCTCTCTGAGACACTGGCGCTACATTAGACAATACATTTTCCTTATCAACAATCATTAATTGTTGAGCGAATGTGGGGTCTACTTTGCCTGTCTTGGGATCAACTACGGCTGAAGTGACTATGATGTTTCCAGTTTTAGGATCGATTTCTGCTTGTTTTAGTTCTTGTTTTCCAGTTACAGGGTCCTTGTAAAGAATTTGTCCTGATCTTGGGTCGATGATTCCAAAGTCAGTATGTACTTTACCATCTTCAGCACTGACGTACCCTTTAGAAGCATCTATAGTACCTGTGCCTGCATCAACTGTCTTTGTATATGGATCATATTTGCTAGTAACTATCACTAAACGAACCTCTCCCTTAGATGAAGGTTTAGTGTGAGGCACAATAGGTTTGTTAACAATGCTATATTGTTGTACCAAAGTAGGGTCAACTCGTCCAGTCTTAGGGTCAATTACTTGACCAGTAACAAGCATATGGCCAGTGGAGGGATCAAGTTGAGCTTTCTTAATGTCTTGTCTACCGGTTTTGGGGTCTGTGATAACAATTTGTCCTGAAGCAGGATCAACGATTCCAGCAGATGTATGAATTTTGCCATCAGGACCAACTGTACCAGTAACAGTATCTACGTAGCTTTGAGTCATATCAAGTTTCTTGGTCTTTGGATCGTACCTGGTGGTAATGATAACCAGATGTATTTCTCGTGCCACTGGTTTTGTTTCCTTGTAGACAACACATAATTGTTGCGCGAGCGAAGAATCTGGCTTTCCAGTCTTAGGATCAATAACACCAGACGTCATAATAATGCTGCCTGTTTTAGGATCAACGATCGCTTGCTTTGTCTCAGGTTTACCGGTCTTCTGATCAATTTGTTCTACCTTTCCAGTTTTAGGGTCAATAATACCATAGTTGGTGTGGACTCTTCCATCTGATGCGAGAATACCTCGGGAAGTCTCTACATGTCCATTTGGATTATCCAATTTTTTATTTTTAGAGTCATATTTACTTGTAATTACTACTAATTGTACTTCTTTTCCTGGTACAGACGCAAACACGTCAATGGGTTTCTCAACAATAGTTAGTTGTTGTCCCAGTGTAGGATCAACTTGTCCAGTCAGTGGATCTACAACACCAGATGTAAGAATCATATTACCAGTTTTAGGATCAACAGTAGCTTTCTTCACATCCTGTTTACCAGTGATGGGATCGGTTATTGTAATGGATCCTGTATTGGGATCGACTGCACCAAAATCTGAATGAACTTTCTCATTGCTTCCTACTTTACCAGGAATAGTGTCCACATGGGCATTGGTAAGATCAAATTTCTTGTTTTTCGGATCGTATTTAGCCGTTACAATAACTAGATTTACAAATCTTTGAGGAACAGTTCGTTTTGCATCTTTATCAACTACAACCAGTTGTTGAGCCAAAGAAGAATCGGGTTTACCCGTTTTAGGATCAAGGATACTAGAAGATAACAATAAATAGCCGGTCTTAGGATCAACGACAGCTTGTTTAACATCCTGCTTTCCTGTTTTTGGATCCATGTGCTCGATCTTACCGGTCTTCGGGTCGATTATGCCAATATTTGTATGCACCCTGCCGTCTGCCGTAGCAATGCCCCGGTATGTCTCAATATGCCCGTTAGGGTTATCTAATCTCTTATTTTTAGGATCATATTTGCTTGTAATTATAATTAATTGTACATCCTTGCCTGGCACCGACGCGAATGTATCCTTGGGCTTCTCTACAACACTGATCTGCTGACCAAGGTTAGAGTCAACTTGCCCAGTAACAGGATCAACCACACTTGAAGTAAGCAATAAATTACCTGTCTTCGGGTCTACTGCTGCTTTCTTAACTTCTTGTCTGCCAGTAGCACGATCTGTCAAGATGATATCACCCGTGTTTGGATCAACCAAACCAAACTCAGTACGAACTTTGTTATCTGCTTCAATTTTACCCGGAATGGTATCGACATGTGCATGCGAAAGGTCCAGCTTCTTGTTCTTCGGGTCATACTTAGATGTGACGATAACTAAATTGACGTATCGTTCAGGGGCGCTCTTCCTGGCATCTCTATCAACAATTGTGAACTGCTGAGCAAGAGAAGAATCAGTTTTACCTGTTTTAGGGTCTACGACTCCTGCGGCAAGTATAAGATAACCTGTCTTAGGATCGGCGACAGCTTGTCTAATCTCTTGTTTTCCGGTTTTGGGGTCAACGAGTTCAATCTTGCCAGTTTTTGGATCGATAGTACCAAAATTAGTGTGGACTTTTCCGTCTGACGCCACGATTCCACGTGACGTCTCTACATGTCCATTCGGGTTATCCAGCCTTCTATTCTTAGGATCGTACTTGCTTGTAATCACGACAAGCTGTACTTCCTTACCAGGCACAGATGCAAATTTGTCTTTTGGTTTGTCAACGATTGTGTATTGTTGGCCCAAGCTTGGATCAGCTTGGCCAGTTTGTGGATTAACTACGCCTGACGTTAACAGCAAGTTGCCGGTCTTCGGGTCAACAGATGCTTTTTTAATTTCTTGTTTTCCAGTAATAGGGTCAGTGATAATTATGTCACCATTGCTTGGATCAAGAACACCAAAGTCGGTGTGAACTTTGTCATCGGGACTAATTTTACCCGGGATGGAGTCAACGTGCGCATTCGATAGATCTAACTTCTTATTCTTTGGATCATATTTCGATGTTACGATAACCAAATTGACGAAACGCTCCGGAATACCTTTGGGAGCGTCTTTATCAACTACAGTCAATTGTTGAGCTAGGCCAGAATCGACTTTGCCTGTTTTCGGATCAACGACACCTGAAGTGACAAGGAAACTGCCGGTCCTAGGATCAATTGTTGCTTGTTTAGAATCTTTTTTGCCTGTCTTTTGGTCGGTAAAGTATATTTTTCCAGAATTAGGATCCAGCACACCAAAGTTAGTATGTACTGTGCTATCTTTGTCGTTTATTATAGCACGAGAAGTTTCAACGAAACCATTAGGATTGTCCAATTTTTTACTCTTTGAATCATATTTAGCGGTAATAGCTACCAGTTGGACTTCTTTTCCTGGACAGGAGGCAAACGTGTCGGTGGGTTTGTCAACGATGCTATACTGCTGTCCTAATGTAGTATCTAATTGTCCTGTTCTAGGATCAATAACACCTGACAATAGAAGAATATTTCCAGTCTTTGGATCGACTACTGCTTGCTTAACTTCTTGCTTCCCAGAATTAGGATCAGTGATTTGTATTTCACCTGTTCTTGGATCAATAACACCATACTCTGTGTATATTTTTCCATCTGAACCGCTAAGAACTCCTTTGACGGCATCGACATGGGCGAACGTTGGATCAAGCTTCTTGGTCTTTAAATCATATTTGCTTGTAACGACAACTAATCTAACTTCCCTGTTTGCTTTAGTCGCGTCTTTTTCTACTATGCTGAATTGTTGTCCCAAAGAAGAATCCACTTTTCCGGATTTCGGATCAAGTACCCCGGTAGTAACGAGAATATTCCCAGTCTTATGATCGATGTAAGCTTGTTTCGGTTCCTGTTTACCTGATTTAGGATCGATATAATCAATTTTTCCTGTTCGAGAATCGATAGTACCGTAATTAGAGCTAACTATGCCGTCAGAACTCACCACCGCTCTCGATACGTCTACATGTCCATGAGATGCGTCTAACTTTTTATGCTTGCCGTCATATTTACCAGTTATAACCACCAAATCGACTTCTCTACCGGGCTTGGCTCCAACTTTATCAGCAGATTTTTCAACGAAGCAGTATTGTTGAGACAACAATGGATCAATTTTCCCTGTCTTGGGATCAATAACACCCGACGTGAATAATATATGTCCAGTTTTAGAGTCAACATGCCCATTTTTGACTTCCTGTTTGCCTGTTGCTGGGTCTGTATAATTAATTTGTCCAGATTTTGTATTTATAACTTCCTTTTCAGTTTGAATCTTTCCATTGGCTTTATTTAAAGTTCCTTTTGTGACTAAAATAGTACCATTTGCGTCATCTAGTTTCTTATTCTTAGGATTATAACGACCTGTAATTATAACCACTTGTACTTCATTTTCTGGTTTGGCTGCAAGGGGTACCGCAACTGCTGCAGCTACTGGAGTTTCATGATGAGCTCTTTCAGCGTCTAATAATGCTAGAGTAGGATCTATAAGGTTTTTAGGAGCCTTCGCTTGTTCCTTCAAAGCTGCTGATTGGACATAATCAAGCCCAGGCGTCTTCAACTTGCTAGGATCATCTGGTGTTTTACGCTTTTCTGCACTCTCAGCTACTTTCTTATCTTCTCCTGGGGCATAATTGAAAGCAAGACCTGCTTTTCTAGTCGTAGGACTTTGAGTCTCGTCAATTTCTCTTTGTCTTTCTTCAGCAATTGGTTCTTTTTCGTAACTAAATGCACCTTGAATAAAAGGTTTCGTACGTGTCGGACTTTTCTCTGTATCAATATATTCATAAGGTTTAGTAAAACCTGGTCTATCTGGTTCAGTTTTAACAGGACTCTTTTCACCTGACGTGTCAAGGTTTGAGCTCTCATTTGAGATATCGAGGGCAGCTTTTACTTTGGGATCTTTGAGTTTCTTTTCTTTATCTTTAGGCGACTTAGATTTAGGCGATTTTTCTTTCGGTGATTTCTCTTCTTTAGGTGACTTATCTTTTTTGCCACTGAACAGTCCGAAGCCTCCCTGTAGGTTAAGGATTGGGGTAGGAAGGAGAAACAAAAAAATAATAAATTATAAAAATCATA
This sequence comes from Hypsopygia costalis, assembly GCA_937001555.2. NCBI lineage: Eukaryota > Metazoa > Arthropoda > Insecta > Lepidoptera > Pyralidae > Hypsopygia > Hypsopygia costalis. Next base: position 19,094,426 of record OW443348.2, read on the forward strand.
ACATTAATGTGTGTTGCATAAGTTTGGAAAATGCCCTCCCATACAAGATCTAGAAACATCTCATAGAGAATTTAAACTTATACAAGGATCACACAGTGCGAAATCAATATGAAAAATGCATATGCATGCATTGCTCTATTGCGTCGACTAACATTTATATGTACAAAGTATTTGTATGATACACTAAAATCTACTTTTGAGACATCACATTACTGTTAATTGATTTTGAGTCATAATGCTAGATCGTAGCTACCATTCTTGCAAGTATGGACAAATTTTGAAACGTTGCTTTTGTTATTTAGTGCATTTCACATACCTTTGACTTCTTCGGTGTGGTGTCCACGTTATTTGTAATTCCTGGGTCGCTCGAGGTGTCTGTGCCTGTAAAATAACATTAACTAGCATTACTCGCAGGTCTCTACATTTCCATGGTAATTTTGAATGACATTTTCTTAATTAAATCAAACTGCATTAGATATTTTTTTTATGTTTTCTGATAGTTATAGTTTCGCCATCAACCCACAATCATCCCACTGTTAAGTTTCCCCTCAGTTAAAGGGGTTTAAAACGTACTCTAACACGCTGCTCAACTGCGAGTTTGCTGAGGCCAGATTTAAGACGCGGCCCAATGACCACTGACCTAGCTTAACGACTGTCATCTAATAACAACAGCTGGAACCGACGGCTTAACGTGCCCAACGAAGCACAGAGGAGCACGAAATAAGAAGCTCATCCAAAGACAGTACGGTTGACGTGGCATAAATTACGAGATCGATTAGACTGACACGCGCATCGACGACATCGAGCTCCTGAAGTTGTAGTTGTAGGCGCCCATTACGGAATTGGATTCCTCACATTAATATTTAATGTGTAAGGAGCATAACTATTTATTACATTTACTAGGCCGGATTCTAGCCCACGGGGCCGAAATCTAGGTCGAGTAGAGCGAGTAGATAAGCTGAGTGTATGTTTTCCATTGATTTCAATGGAAAATGTATTTGATGATCATTCCTCAAGGACATGATCGATCTCAATTTTTTTTCGACATAAACCTGAAGCATGTCGATATCTTCTTATTATCCCAGTTCTATTAGAAGAGTTTCATCAAAATTGGTTCAATGGTTTTGGAGCCTATTCAATTCCAAAAGCGACCTTTTCAGCGTATATAATATACTATAATAGAATAGACTATAAGCGTTACGCTAGCTGCGCTCAATATATATTTTTTTAATAAAAATATCACATCACCCGCCTAGGTGGGAGTTGAAACCACGACCTCTCGATAACCAATCCAGTGCTCTCAGCGTTGGACTGGCCATATAGTCGAGGTGGCATTTGCCAGCCGGGCCCTAGCCTGCGCGGGCCCCCCACGGGCCTGGCTCGCGGGGCTTGCGGCAACCGTAGGATAATATACCATCTACCATCATCTAGTCTCGGGCCCCGGGCTTGTCAGCCACCCGGGCCCTTCCGGCCCAGTCAGACCCTAAGTGCTCTGGCCAACTGATAAATATATAAATTATTTTTAAAGAAATGTAATAAGGAACCTATAGGTTCCTTATTACATTTCTTTAAAAATAATTTATATATTTATAAGTGTACAAACAGTCTTACAACAAATTTAACAATTTTCATTTAAGTAGTATAAGGTCTAGTTGTAAGACCAAAATTGAAGTACACACAGCATGACAAACATATCACGTGCGACAGGTTTCCATAACCTAGACAAGTGAAGTACAATGAAAATTTTGAGAATTCATGAACATATGAAATGGCCCCTTGGCTTGAATAGGCCTCTGGACCCTTGTAGGCACTTAGACACCTCGTACACTCTTTTATAAATCATTCTCATACTTTGTCTTGGCTCGGAACTACGTAACTAATAAATATTTACGACAAAAAAATATGGTCTACATACAAAATAGCTACTAACCATTTTCGGCTGGTTTCCTTTGCTCAGCCACTTTCTTTTCTTTTTCCTCTTTCTTTTCTGGCGGCGTGGGCATCACCTTCACGGCACCTGGCGGTGGTTTCTGGAAACATCAAACAAATACTTCTTAATAATAATGCAATCACAAAAAAAAAAAAAGCAAATATATAAAAAGTCCGCTATAGAATATAAGATCCATATTTAATACGTTTTCTATATCCATCTTTTGTTTAAGAGTATGTGACTGTACTGACGGTTGACTTACGGCGTCGGCAATTTGAAAAAAAAACACGATGCTGTGATTAAACATGACAAAAACACTGGCTGCCTAATCGTTTATTCTTTTTCAAAATGGCGGACCAGCATGTATGTCAGATTCCAAAAGAATAATTTTAAGAAAAAAAAGCCGACTCCAAAAATTACTCTACAATCGCACCACTGAAAAGTTAACAATACTATCAGAACTGAATTTTATGATGTGAAAAAAAATGGGACCAATCTGGAAGCAAACTCTTTCAAATAAAGTTTTTTTCAAATCGGTTTATAAATGACGGAGTAACGAAGTAACAAACATTAAAACATAAAAAAAAAATACAACCGAATTGAGTCGGTTAAAAAATGTAAGATGGTCGGTCTTCCTTTGAAACTATATACTTTTAAATGACTCGAGTCGCAAAAACTTCTAAAATAAATATACAATCATTAAAATATTTTTATAGTTAGCAACATTGACCGTTATTCAAATGAAAAAACTGTTCATTTCAAAAGTATTTTGTATGACCATGAAAAAGTTATTTAAACGATTTTATTTGGTCTAATACTATTTATAATTTGTAATTAAAAAAAAATTCGTAAAACTACGAGGGGAGGTCAATAAGTTCGCGGAATGAGAGAGAAGGAGGTTGAAATTAAACACCAAATTATTTTTCCTTTTCAATATATTCTCCTTTAACCCTAATACATTTTTCGGATCTCTCAAATAGCTTGTTTATACCATCGAAAAAAAATGATTTGTCTTTGGTGTCAAAATAGGCCGAAATTGCCGACTTGACTTCATCATCGTCGTCAAATTTCTTTCCACGCAGCTCTTTCTTCATTTTTGGAAATAAATAATAGTCACTGGGGGCCAAGTCTGGACTGTATGGTGGGTGGTTTAATTGTTCAAAGCCGCATCGGTGAATGGCAGCCGTCGCAACATGGCACGTGTGGACGGGTGCATTGTCGTGCAAAAGGAGCACACCATTTGACAGTTTTCCTCTTCTTTTTTTCTTAATGGCTTCTTTCAATCTTTCCAGTAAAGAAGCGTAGTACTGTCCCGTTATAGTCGCACCACGTTCTTTATAATCGATCAGTAAAATACCTTCTGTATCCCAAAAGATAGTCGCCATGATCTTTCCGGCCGATTGTGACACTTTGAACTTCTTTGGAGGAGGTGTGCCTTTTTTATGCCACTGCATCGACTCTTGCTTCGACTCAGGTTCATAGTGGTGAACCCAGGTTTCATCTCCAGTAACAATCCGGGCCATAACTTCTTCCTTTCTCTCTCCACAGAGCTCCAGAAACTGGTGAGAGCACTCGACACGCTCGCGTTTTTGAAGTGGCGTGAGCATTCTCGGAACCCATCTTGCACTGACTTTAGTCATCCCAAGATGATGATGTAGGATATTTAAAATACTTGATTCGGATACTCCAACCATTGCTGCAAGTTGCTTCTTCTTCAGTCGGGCATCTTCCAATACAAGTTTTTCTACTTTTTCGACGATTTCCGGTGTGGTGGCCTCAATTGGCCGTCCGGAGCGGGGGTCGTCTTCAATGGACTCCCTTCCTTGTTTGAAAAGACCATGCCACTTGTAAACCATGGTTTTACCAGGGGCAGAGTCCGCGTAAACCGCTAACAGCTCTTGAAAAATCGTCTGAGCGGATTTTCCTTGCTTGGTAAGAAACTTAATAACGGCACGGTGTTCAATTTTCTCCATACTGGCTGACTTCTTCCCGATTTAGTTGTTTGCAGGTCGATAACTCAAAAGTTAATGACACGATTAGGTTCAAACTTGGTATATATACTCTTAATGAGGTGCTTAACTAGTGCCTACCTGGACGGGTAAATTTATCCCCATCAACCCCTCCATTCCGCGAACTTATTGACCTCCCCTCGTATATGACATGAATACTAGAATTAAACAAAATGGTATGACACAGATTTTGTTAACTTATATACCCCGAGAGATGAAGTCTAATTCTAATACTTTGTGAACTACAATATTAAACAGTGCACTTGATATACTAAGTGGAAATTTGATACCTATCTCTCCTACTAATAATAACAAATTATAAATATGAGCTAACATTATAGAAGATATTACGAAATAAAACAAACAAACTACTGATTCGTGATTTTGACAATTGAGCGAAACATGATAAAATGGATATACAAATTGAGCAAAACATGATATAAATGATATACAAATTGAGCGTAACATGTTGATAAACAAAAAAGTATAATATAATTGGGACTCGACGAAAATTTATTTTATATAGAAGGCATTTAAATTGATAATTACATTTTATGATTACATATTTAGATGTATGAATAAACGCGCTGCTTCGTTAATACATTAGTATTGCTCAATATGAAAAAAACATGTTTCACTCAATGCTTCACTCAAACTCCAGTATAGAGATTTTCTGTTCTTAGTATTTCTGTTTCAGATTGATATTATTGTTAGTCTGCATAATCATGTTACGACATAAAATCGGTCGTTACTTTATGCAACTTTAGTATATTATATAACATAAGTAACGCTATCTACTTTAAGACGCAAGTTCTTTTCCAAAAATAAATAGCTTTTATTATGTGCCCTTTGAATGTCGAAAAAATGGCCTGTTTTTACATACATTACATTCGTAAAAGTTGCTTATTTTCGTTTACTAAACTTGTTCCTACAGAAGACATGTTAAATTACGCTTTGTATGGATTAGAATTAATTAATCTCATGGCCGTTTGAGGAAACTCGAAATTACAGAATTTTTATAAAATCGCGATTTAGATATAGCAAATCTCTATAATGTTTGTCATAGATTACAATGAGCACCTTATCCCCTCTGTCGGCGAGGTACTCCCCCTCGATGGAGCTGGCGGAGGAGGCACTGACGGTGCCCCCCGACCGGCGCCGCAGCTTCCGAGCGGCGTGCGAGGAATGAACCAATGTTAGTTACAGCCACAGACTTAAAGCGGAGTAGATGACGTTTGCTCGTGAAGTACAATGACATCCGAGAGCGTGTTTATTTCTTAAATATTTTTTTTATCATGTTACACGCGGTTTCATAGTGAAATGAAAGCAATAGCTCATTGTGAAAGTGGAGATATTCTACGAAATTATTTATTCTATTGCACTCGATCCAAACACCATTTTTTTTAGACTGTGTCTAATGCCTTTAGACTTACCGACTACCGACTAATTTTGTAAGAGCGCGCAAGTTTGCGAGTTGTACAAATTTCGACTGTCAGCTTACGGTATCTAGTCGACTTTAAATCTGTGGTAAAAGCCAACGGAGAATACAACGTGACCCTTCGATCATTAGCTCTAGTATTAATGATCGACGACGTGAAGATAGATAATAAGTTTCTATATTTATATATAGAAAACAATGTAGATTATTGTAAATAGAGAAACACAAAAATCATCTCCTCTTATCCCCTATGTCGGACTTTTTTTTTTTTTATACTACGTCGGGTGGCAGACAAGCATACGGCCCGCCTGATGTGAAGCGGTTACCGTAGCCATATTAACGCTCGCAACATAAAATATCGCTCGCGCGCCGCCACCCCCGCTGCCGTCGCAGCATCTCCTTACTTTCTGGTGACCTCACTCACTCGCAGGAACACAATAGCCCTCAAGGGAACCATTATTTGGCTGCGGTATTCTGTGAGGTGGAGGTACATTCCCCAGTCGGGTAGCTTACAATTACGCTCCCTACCTCTCTTTTCGCCAGAGCTTCGTTTGTCAGTTAGCAGGGTGTACCGCGTGCAGGTGAAGTTGGCTTTGGTTCAAAGATGTTGATGAACCACTTACACCCCAACGGACTCCTTTGATGTAATTGTAAGTAAATTACAATGGAAAAGAGAAACAATTAGATGCTCTTTTTACCTTAATAATTTATTTTGCAAACGAATGCTTAATTTTTCAATTGAAATTCACTTACACTGACGCAGCTCGCTAAATTTCTCATTTATAGCTTTCCCCATGACATGCTCAACATCACATTATGCTCAATAAACATGACACGCTCAATTATATATTTACAAAGTATTCTCCGCTGGGTGCATGAGCGAAATGACACTAAAGCCGATCCTCATGCATGTCAGTATATGTGAGAGAAATAACACAACATCAAATGCGCGTTTACACAGAACAAAAAGAAGAATAATATATTTGATGACACTTGATTATTAATTGATTGATTGATTGATTGATTATAAACTAATTAATTAGTTTATAATCAATATAATCAATCAAAATATATATATATATATATATATTTTGATTGATTATAAACTAATTATATTGTATGGTTAATAAAATATAAAGTGAATATCTATTTGTTGGATTGGGAACCTACTAGATAACTAAAAATATTCTCCACTAGGTTTCACTCTTTAAAAAAATTATAAAAAGGATAAAGATGATGTCTTTTATTAAGTTTTTATAGAAATCAAATATCGAAAACGTTCGGCCGGCACTCATCCGTACGGATACCCCTACCCATACATATTTGTAACCTCTATGCTATGTGAATTTTCAAAACCAAATGCTTGTCTATTACTGCATGGTTGTCCGCTACCTGAAGGCGACCAAACTATTATTTACAACTCATTAGTATGTAGACATCAAGTGAGTGACTCAACAATGACATAGTATTGCTTTAAATGTATTTAGATGACTAATGTCGTTTGTCGACATAGTGAACATGCTCGTTATTCATGGTACATCGGGTAGTAAACAAGCATATGAGCCACCTTATCTGTAGCAGTTACTTTAGTCCATGAACACTTGTAATACAAGGTGTATCGCTTGCTTTACTAGCTTCTACACGCGGTTTCGCCCGGCTTGAACACAGTACTCGGATTAATAAATAAATAATAAATATTCCTGGACAAATTTGTGCCGTGGGTCTGGAAGGATTACACACTACCATCTAGTCCCAAACTAAGCGAAGCTTGTACTATGGGAATTAGATAACTAATATTATACTTAAAGTCATTTTTTTTTTGTAAATACATACATATAATACATAGAATACACTCATACAAAAACAAATGGACATGTTCATGCACACAAATATTTATCTTGTGCGAGATCGAACCCGCAAGTTCGGAGTCAAAATGGTCATTGCTAAACCTTCGACCACCGCTCGTCAAATTATTCGAGCTCGATTAAAAGTATCCTTTGCGTCAATGCAGAACATATTCTATATGTATGTCAAATTTTATCCAAATACGTTCAGCCGTGAAAGAGTAACAGATACATTTATTCATGCTTCGTCACAAACTTTCGCTTTCATAATATTAATAGGATTAAGTATGTGTTCATTCGTACTTTGTTTAGACTAGTGAAACCCGTGGAGTATGGTTTTTTTTTTTACATATATAGCAAAATAATGAATAATCTAATAAAATACTAATTAATCTTGTATATTAGTTAGTAGCAGAAGCAGGAGATACAAAGAAAGATTTAGGTAATACATAAATGAAAATGCTAAAGAATGAAGAGTGTTGAACGCAAACTATAACCTGAATCGTTCCAAACATGGCAAATACTGAATAAAGAATAAAAATTCTGGTTGACCTATCTGGTGTTATTCAGTAGAATTCTATCTCTAATTTCGGAAACCTAGGATTTCTTCATTGATTGCAGATAAACAATGAAACGAAATAAATCTTCTTGAGGTTACACAGAATCCCAGAGCATAATTTACTTTAGTAGTTCACGAGCTTTTTATATGACCTCATTAACGTGCATCATAAACATAATATAAAGTTTATATCTGTTTCTTAATTTTAATTTGAACACTAAAAGAGTGTTGAATTTAAAATTTTGATTTCTAACGCTCATTTCTACATGTTGAGAATTTCAATTAAATAATGCTATAGGTAGGCCTAATACGTTTATAAGAAACATTAATTGAGACGACTAAGTGTACAAATGTCCGTAAATATGTATAACAAAACTAGAAACGACAGCTCCATGCATTTTCTAGTCTATAAAATAGAAAATTACATTATACAATTTGAAAATTCCCTACAAACCCTATAATTAGGGTACACATACATACTACTTCTATACACAGTAATAAGCAAATAAAATGTCACATTCGAGAAATAAATCAAAATTGCAGAAATAAATGAATGGCTTCTTGCCAAATGGATATTTTATTGAATAAAATTATTTCCATGGGCTGTTATATAGCATGATAGGTGGCAAACAATGTTATATAACATCCTCTAAAAGCAGTGTCCATTGCAGACATAAACACTATCAACTGTATAATATAACCAATGTGCAAGTTTAACTGACAACTACTGTACATTTCTGTACCTTGTCTTTGATGCCGCCGGGCCGCGGAGCAGGCTGTGGCGGCATGGTGTGCCGCTTGGCGGCTTCGGGTGGCATGGTGTCATCTTTTTCGCTGGCTGCGAGAGCTGGAATATAACAATAATTTGTTGAAATACTAGTTGTCACAAACCTTCCTGGATTGGGAAGGAAGCTTCGATAGGGTTAAAGATATTATAGTTAAAATCATCGAAGGTTACTACAGTTCGCACAGCGATAGTAAAATTACTTCACCTTGGAGGTGGGATTTCGTTTCACTCTTAAAATAAAAACTCTGCACCATTAAAAGAAATCATATTTTCAATAATACTCAAGATGGAAAACAAGCATACGGATGGTAAACGGTTCCCACGGCCTGTGGAGTTTTACTACACCAGGGCCATCACTCGAGCGTTGCTGTAACCTCCTGATACAACATTTTCCTAGAACGGCAGCAGGCAATATATAATTTTATCAACGATTTTTTTTTTCAACGATCAACAAATAATTTAAAAATGAAAAACGATAATATAGCGGCAGCTGTCAAAAATAGGTAAAATCTGACACTCAGGTAGTTTTCCCGGGAGGTGCTCTGCTTTTTAGAGCGTCCTGGTGAGTTTAGGATAGTTATTACTATCGTCGTGGGTTATAAAATGTTCCCGATAAGGTCAAGTATTTTAAAATTGATCGAATACTCCGTTTTAATATGTCCTTGTTTTTGAAATTTGTGGTCGACCCTACACTTTGCTGACAAACAAGCATACGGGTAATCTAATATGTAGCGGCTATCATACCCTATGAACGTTTACAACACAAATCGTATCGCTGGCGCCTTGTTTACGTTTCCCGAACGTAATTGGAATGCTAAATGATGTTTTTAACAGTCAAGTGGCAAAAACGCACGCAGTACGCCTGATTACGATCGAAATTGCCTTATAATGTTACTAGCTATAAACCGCGGCTTTGCCCGCGTCAGTGTCGATTATATCGCGCGAAAACGCCTATGTTTGGGGTATAATCTATGTTCAAGGCAAATGACATTTTTTTTTTTACGCTACGTCTGTTTTTTTTTGTACAATTAAATAGGTTCAGCCGTTAAGTCGTGAAAAGGTAAGAAATAGACAAATAGAAATACAGACAAACACTTTCGCATTTATAAAATTAGTATAGATATAAGATAATTGCCCATTCGGACTTCTCTGAGAAATATCGCCTCTCCTTACTCTAAAGAGAGGACCACCTACCTTTAGAGAGTAACCGTGTTCCTGCGAGTGAGTAATGTCACACTCCTGTGGAGTTACCATTGAGATGACAGATGAGCGATATGTTTTTTATACCGTCCCAGATGCCAAACAAGCTTACGACCCGCCTGATGTAAAGCGGTCACCGTAGTCTATACACGCTTGCAATATTGCATTTGTGTTGCGCTTGTCTATATGCCACGGAAACCGCTTACCATCAGACGGACTAAATGCATATTTACCACTCTAAAAAAGTGCATATACAAAACCTTACATGAAGTACAGTTCGGCAAGCAATCCTTAAACACCATGATCAGAGACACTGTATCACAAAACACGACCTCACAATATCACATAGAAGACGCGAGCTACCCCGGTATAGTTCGAGAGCCGACTGATTAACTAGGCATCTATCGTGTGCATATAAGAGCGGCTCTGACGTAGCGTTTGTGAGTAAACGATATATTTATATCGGCTACTTCAGACTGCGCCGCGGTGAGATGAGGTGGATGGTGTTATGCACGTATTATCCATTTCACATAATCAGAACTCTTTAGTAACGTAACGAGTCAAATATCTTTATTTTGACGATTTGATTTGAATCATTTGACGAGCTCGGTAGCAGCAATGGCCACTTTGACTCCGACGTCGCGGGTTCGATTCCCGCACAAGACAAACATTTGTGTGCATGGACATGTCTGTTTTGGTCTGGGTGTTTTCTATGTATTATAAGTATGTATTTACGAAAAAAATATATATATTTAAGTACATATATCAGTTGTCTAGTACCCATAACCATAAGCTTTGCGCTTAATTTGAGACTAGATGGAGCTGTGTAAATTGTCATTTTTTTATTATGATGTATTATGTTTTACGCTTTGGTGTATATCTGATTTTCCCAAAGGTTGACTGGTAGAGATACTCTTAGCATTAAGTCCTCCTTTTGTACCCTTATTTTTTTGTTAATAAAGTTTATATATGTTCACAGATGATGTATTTCTGTTGCCGCTATAACAACAAATACTAAAAAACAGAATAAAATAAGTATTTAAGGGGGCTCCCATACAACAAACGTGATTTTTTGCTCGTTTTTGCTCGATATTGATAACGGGAACAGGTAGATGCTTGAAATATTCACAGAATATTTAGTTATATATTCACGTCAAAAATAAATAATTAAATTTAAATAAAATAAATATTTAAAGGAGTTTCCATACATCAAACATGTTTTTTTTTTGTATTTTTTATAGATAATGAATCCGACTCCCACTTGGCCGGGTTATTGTTCTATGATCACATCGGACTCTGTTCTACAGATGATGAGTCAGAGTGTGACATGTTGCATAAATCCATCCATCCAGCAGCCTGGCGAATTGTCAAATAAACTGAGTCATGTATTAGCGAAAACTATGCTATCAACAAGGTCGTGTCTGTTTGTGTGTGTTCGTAGCTACGGAACTAAACAATTAAGGGTAGTTAACTAAATTGTAGTGCCTTCAAACAAATAGGTCTATAATGAAAAAGTTTCGTTCACTACTTAAGATGTATACTGTATTGAAATGTTAATAAACAATATAGTATATACTTATTTAGCGGCTGATTGTTTGCCAAACAAGCGTACGATCTGCATGATGGTAAGCAGTCATCGCAGCCTATGAACACTTTCGACACCAGAACACATGGGTCCACATTTTTTTTGCACATGGGTTCTTGTGGGTATCTAGACATGACATACATTTTTTTTTATAAATCGTATTCTTTGTCTCATCAAGATCTTTAGAGCCAAAGCCAACCTCACCTGCACGCAGTGCACCCTGCCGACTACCGAAACAGGCTCTGGCAAAAGATAGTAAAGTACAGTGTATTAGTCAGCTGCCCGACTGGGGAAGTACCTCCACCTCACAGTATTGTATAGTCGTTACATTGCTGGAATACGATCGTCCCCTCAATCGAAGGGATTTAGAGCATACTCCACCACGCTGCTTAATTGCGGGTTGGCGGAATATACCGCAGTATACACCAATAGGCTATTTGACTAACATTTTTTTCGGTTTAATATGTAGGGACGTCTCCATAATATAACCATAGGTGAAAGAATTACTTCGATAGCACAAAAATCTCTCCAGATATAATAATTTGAAAATCACAATTTTTAGACTGCCCCAAAACGCTCCATACAAAAGACTACCGAATTATGACGTCACAGGTTTGTATTTTGTAAGCATCAAATCAGAAATTTGTACGATAGCTATGTTAAATATTACGTTTATGTGATTAGTATCATAATAAAACTTATAGCATTTTTATTGCTTCTCCAATGGAAATATTATTTTTTAATAATTTCATACTTTTAAAAAAAATGGAATAAAAAAAGTCTGACTGAAGATATTAGAATGAAAGTTTGCAGATTTTTATAGTTTTGTGTATTTTACGATATTGTTAAATAATTTATACAATTTTTAAACATTGGAAAATAGCCTATTGTCGATTTCGGTATTAATGGTGAATCACTTAAACCCCTAAAAACTTTAATTATCTCTTCAATTTTATTCACTTTGTAAACGACGCTGCGGCTTCCGAAAATAACTTTATTGACATACATTCGTCACCAATTTTATTAGGAGCGTCCGGGAAATTTACTAACTCATAACATTTACTTTGGCAATAGATCTTAGGGCAGTTACTAAATAAATGTGAGTAACGGTATAAAAAAACGAATAGATAGCTATTTAAGTTGAGACCGGTATGAAGAGACATGATCAAATTTTTGAAGGCAAAACATGAAATATCGAACAAGCACGTCGAGGTCTTTCACCATCTTGTAGGCCATTTGTACTTTTCTTGTAGGCCAGCATGGCAACGTCAACTGACAAGACGTCAAGGTCTCTTTTCCGTTGCCGATGCCATTGGATCTCCTCTTTTCGCTTGCCATCAGGCGTGGCGGAGCCAATATGCTAAGCTATTATAAAAAAAAAAAACTGGTTGCACTCTGGGAGTGCCGGCAGAAGTGAAAATTTGAACATTAACGTTGTGCATTTCTGAATATTTTGGAATGGTTAGGGAATAATTTCACACGAATTGCTATATTTATCAGTATAAAAATACCTACTATCATTTATGTGGTAAAATACAATATACATTTATTGCGCTATCGTAAACAAATATGACAATTTCTATTACATTATGTCTATCCGTGTATGTATATGTGTTTAATTAGCATATATCGTATGTAATTTTATATTTTCATACTTATTTATGGTGTGTATGTTCATTACTGTTATTTTGTGAACCACATTCGAGTCTTATCTGCTTTTCCCAAAGGTTTTTTTTTTAAATATATACTATGTCGGGTGGCAGACAAGCATACGGCTCGCCTAATGTGAAGCGGTTACCGCAGCCATATTAACGCTTGCAACATAAAATATTGCTCGCGCGCCGCCACCCCCGCTGCCAACGCAGCATCTCCTTCTTTTCTTTCTGGTTACCTCACTCACTCACAGGAAACACAACAACCCTCAACGGAATTGTTATTTGGCTGCGGTATTCTATGAGTTGGAGGTACGTTAGCCAGTCGGGTAGCTTACAATTACGCTCCCTACCTCTCTTTTTGCCAGAGCTTCGTTTGTCAGTCAGCAGGGTGTACCACGTGCAGGTGAAGTTGGCTTTGGTTCAAAGATCTTGATGAACCACTTACACCCCAAAAGGTTGACTGGTAGAGAATGCTCTCAGCATTAAGTCCGCCTTTTCTACCCTTATTCTACGGCCAATAACACGGTATTGATGTTCTTATAATTATAATAGATGGTTTATAAATATGCTGTATATTGTCTATTACTATACTGATCGACAACTTAATAGAAATCCAAGTGAGTTGAGTTATGTTGAGAAACTATAGAATAGTGTGAGGCGAGGCCAATGAGCTTTTGTTACGGCGTCTCTACACGTTCGGCCATGACAGATTGGGCCATGCTTGCAGAACACCTGTATATACGATGCAATCTACATTTCGACGTAAGGTACATAAAGATGTAGGGGGCACGTCATCAAACATCGAAAGACATTTCATACCTAAAGGGTAAATAAGTAGAGTAGTAATAAGTAGTTCATCAGCATCTTTGAGCCAAAACCAACCTCATCTCCACGTGGTCCACCCAGCTGATAAACTAACGAAGCTCTGGCGGAAGGAAGGTGTTTGGGGTGTAAGTGGTTCATCTGCACGCCAACAACTTCATCTGCACGCGGTGCACCTTGCTGACTGACAAACGAAGCTCTAGCGAAAAGAGAGGTAAGCTAACCCACTGGAGAATGTACCTCCACCTCATAGAATACCGCAGCCAAATTACAATTCCCTTGAGAGTTGTTATGTACCTGCGAGTGAGTGAGGTCACCAGAAATGAAGGAGATGCTGCGTTGGCAGCGGGGGTGGCGGCGCGCGAGCGATATTTTGTGTTGCGAGCGTATAGCGTAATACGGCTACCGTAGCCGCTTCAAATCAGGCGGGCCGTATGCTTGGCTGCCACCCGTCGTAGTATAAAAACAAAATAGCACAGTTATAAGGAAGGCTACAATCGTGTGGAAGTTCGCCCAATCATGACACCACTTTCATGTATTTCCCAAAAACCCACACAGCGGCGATCACGCTCGATCATCGCCGGTCATAGGCGATGGTGATTGCATGTAATCGCCCATCATGGCCGTCCGTGTGGAGCCGTCATTACAGTTTCAGACTAGATATTCAGAGAGATGAGTGAGAGCAGACCATACTGTTTAAAAACGGCTGCCAAATTACTCGAGTACCGATAATTTGTTTTATTTTTAAATATGCACTAGTTGTATCATGAGTGTGTTTGGATATCGGTGTATTCACTGGGTTGCAAGCAAAATGGATGACGTGTTTGTTTTTGGAAATTAGTAAACTGTAAAAACGGAATTCATTTATTTCTTTGAAATTATTATACATAAATACGAAATGATTTTGGCGCAAATATAAGTTATCTATATATTAATACGTGAAGGAAAAACTTTGTACCTCTTTTTACGAAAATTGCGCGGACGGAGAATTATGAAATTTCCCACACTTATCTAAACTAATATTATAAAGAGGTAAGATTTGTTTGTTTGTTTGTTTATAAGAATAGGCTCCGAAACTACTGGACCGCTTTCAAAAATTATTTCACCAATAGAAAGCTACATTATCAGGGAATAATACAGGCTATATTTTTATTTCGAAAAAATTAGGGATCCGTAAGAAAATTGCAATATTTTGTCAACCCGAGCGAAGTCGGGACGGGCCGCTTGTAGTTTATATAGAGAAGGAGTGCAGAATGCTAATATTTTTTTTAAAATATGTATAAATAATACATTAAATACAATAATAAACATTACACACACATTATACCTTGCATCTTGTGATAGACGGTATAGAATCATTAAGTCTGAGAAGAGACTGTGCGTCCTTTTGTGTGTTCTACTGATTGTACAATGGGGTGAGTCTGAACACACAGGAGGCCGTGGCCGGAGGCCTCCTACAGTCGTACCGCTCCTCAACGTACAGTTTGGTTCCGGAGAGGTTTTCTCCGGCGTACTATCAAGCTGCGCACCGCTCGACATCGACAGGGTATTTATCCTTACACATTAGAATCAAAGTAGTCATGTATCATCAAGCTGTGGAATGAACTGCCTGTTGAGATATTCCCAGGAGACTATAGCATGAGGTTGTTTTTAGAGGATCGGCAGCGCGCCTGTGGTGTCCCTGGTGTAAAAAAGGATAGCTACATGTGTGTACTGACCGTCCATACTCCTGGAGGACAGCTTCCTGTCGGAGAGCGTCCGCGAGAAGCTACATGTGTGTACTGACCGTCCATACTCCTGGAGGACAGCTTCCTGTTGGAGAGCGTCCGCGAGAAGCTACATGTGTGTACTGACCGTCCATACTCCTGGAGGACAGCTTCCTGTTGGAGAGCGTCCGCGAGAAGCTACACGTGTGTACTGACCGTCCATACTCCTGGAGGACAGCTTCCTGTTGGAGAGCGTCCGCGAGAAGCTACACGTGTGTACTGACCGTCCATACTCCTGGAGGACAGCTTCCTGTTGGAGAGCGTCCGCGAGAAGCTACATGTGTGTACTGACCGTCCATACTCCTGGAGGACAGCTTCCTGTTGGAGAGCGTCCGCGAGAAGCTACACGTGTGTACTGACCGTCCATACTCCTGGAGGACAGCTTCCTGTTGGAGAGCGTCCGCGAGAAGCTACATGTGTGTACTGACCGTCCATACTCCTGGAGGACAGCTTCCTGTTGGAGAGCGTCCGCGAGAAGCTACACGTGTGTACTGACCGTCCATACTCCTGGAGGACAGCTTCCTGTTGGAGAGCGTCCGCGAGAAGCTACATGTGTGTACTGACCGTCCATACTCCTGGAGGACAGCTTCCTGTTGGAGAGCGTCCGCGAGAAGCTACACGTGTGTACTGACCGTCCATACTCCTGGAGGACAGCTTCCTGTCGGAGAGCGTCCGCGAGAAGCTACACGTGTGTACTGACCGTCCATACTCCTGGAGGACAGCTTCCTGTTGGAGAGCGTCCTCGAGAAGCTACATGTGTGTACTGACCGTCCATACTCCTGGAGGACAGCTTCCTGTTGGAGAGCGTCCGCGAGAAGCGCGGCGGCGCGCGCTGCGGCGGCGCGGCGCGCGACTCGTAGTGCGTGCGCCCGCTGTACCGGAAGCGCGAGCCCAGCCGCGGGAACAGCGAGCTGCTCTTGGCCGGCTCGGGGCTCATCAGCCTGCGGTACATACGTCCAATGTTACTACACACTAATTACACCAGTGGCTACCAACCTTTTTTTTACAAAAACGTAGTGGTCCGTGAACAAAAACTGTCCCCAATTGTCATATACATCCATTATTCTTTAACTCGAGATTTGAGTATTTTGTATACTAGCGCTCAATCAACATTATATGTTTGTATCGCGGACCATAATTTACCTTTCGAGGACCCTATCGTTACCAATATCTTTAATAGGGGGGTAATACTTCAGCTAACGAACAGTGAGTGGGATTCACCGCATGGAACATAAATACCCGCGCGCGACTTGTTATTGAGCTCTATAAATTTACTGTTTAGTTAGTATAGCTCCTGAACTAAAACGATGTCGACCTTATAGTCCACAACGAGCTTATCTAACTCTCACGTTGCAATTTCATCCTTGTGTAGATTTAATTGTGCAATTACGACGTTATCCATAAGTGGTATTTAATATATCGAGCTCTAATCTTTCCGTCGGACAATACAGAGCCTTGCGGGATGCCAGCTTTAAAGGCCATGCTATCGCAGCGACCACCATCAACAACTGCTCTAATGCTTCTGCTGGATAAAAGAAGCTAACGACCCATAGGCAAACATTTTTTTTTTATTTTAAAAATATGTTGTATTATATCTACAATAAAATAATGTCAAGCACTCCATCGTCGAGTGGATGTTACCTGAAGAACGTGTGGTGTTCAACGCAAGTCTTCCACAGTTTCTTGGCAGCGCGGTGGTTGGCGAGCTTGAACCCGACGGTGGACTCGAACTGCTCGAACTCGCCGGGCCGCAGCTTCACGTAGAAGTTGTGCCGCTTGTAGCTGATCTTCAGGATCTTGGGCCACGCGAACCGGTTGATACGTAATCTGGTAATAAAACAACATATTATTATCCAAACAATACCTGACAGAACATTCTAACATTTTTTTATTGTTTTTATTCTCTATTCTTTTTTCGCTAACGCCTTATTATAAAAATATATCCTACGTCACTCTCACAACTAATGCGAATATATTGAGGATAATCGAAATCTCATATGTTGAGAAATATACATGCATACATACACACGAAAAACATTAATAAATAAATATATACGGACAATGTATACAGCGTCCTCTAGTCACAAATTAAGCTCAAAGGTACTATGGGTACGAGACAACTGCTAAATGTTAAATACATTTTTTTTGTAAATACAAACTCATAATACATAGAAAACACTCAGACATGTTCATGAATACAAATGTTTGTCTTATGCAGGGATCGAACCCGCGACCTCGGAGTCAAAGTCCATGCGACCACCGGGCGCGTCTTAACATTTTCATAACCCTTTACACTAAAATTTACATAACATAAACATAACCCTCCTTTTTTTCGTAAGTCTTTATATGTCCTTACATATAAAGACTGCAATTCATATAAAGACTGGGAATTCGGGAAAATATACATACATATTACCTTTATTATGTATTTATTTTTTTCCGAATTCCGAGACAGATTCCGGCCAGCCTAATTAAATAAATAAAATAAATAAATGTTGCTGAACAATTTACACAGCGCCATCTAGTCCCAAATTAAGCGCAAAGCTTGTGTTATGGGTACTAGACAACTGATAAATGTACTTTAATACATTTTTTTTTTGTAAATACATACTTATAATACATAGATAACATAAGTGGGTGGTGTGTAGTTACTTGTCCCTGTGCACGAGCAGGCCCGAGGAGCAGACGCCGAGCGTGATGTCGACGTTCTCCGAGTCCTTGGCGGGGTGCAGGTCCACGCCGTACATGGCCAGCTTCTTGGCGTTCTCCAGGTAGTTCAGCTCCGCCTCCGCCGGCGTCTGACCTCTGCCGACAATAAACAACACGTGTAAATAACTGTTTCCCTCCTTTTACACAGTTTTGTTTCCCCATTTTGTATGTCAATTAAATTTATTTATATTAGAATTTGTTATGATCGTTAGTATTTCTTTTTTTTTTCTTAGTTTTTAATATGATGTCCGCATAGATTGTGACATGACGCTGTAATTATTATATTTAGTCAATTAATATTATTAATTCTAATTGATTTATTCATCTGATAATGATAATTGACATATTGTTATATTTTATCATCATCATCATCATCAGGTCCATTTTAGTCTCCACTACAGAAGCACGAACCTCTTTCGTCCGTCCTAGACGGAAGGAGGATTTGGCCTACACTCCCCACGCTGGCCAAACGGGTTGGGGAGGCCTGATCGATGTTTGATAAATGTATTTCCCTTAGTCGCCTTGTACGACATCCACGGGAAGAAAGGGAGTGATTCTATTCTAGTCTGACGGAAACCACACGGCCTATATTTTATATTAGTATTCAATTTACTTTGGCCATCAATCATCAACGTCATTCAACAACAAAGAAAGGAAGGAGATGCTGTGTTGATAGCGAGGGTGGCGGCGCGCGAGCGATATTTTATGTTGCGAGCGTTAATATGGCTACGGTAACCGCTTCGGTTATGGGGTGTAAGTGGTTCATCAACACCTTTGAACCAAAGCCAACTTCACCTGCATGCGGTGCACCCTGCTGACTGACAAACGAAGCTCTGGCGAAAAGAGAGGTAGGGAGCGTAATTGTGGGCTGCCCGACTGGAGAATTCCACCTTACAGAGTACCGCAGCCAAATAACAATTCCCTTGAGGGTTGTTGTGTTCCTGCGAGTGAGTGAGGTTACCAGAAAGGAAGGAGATGCTGCGTTGGCAGCGGGGGTAGCGGCACGCGAGTGATATTTTGTGTTGCGAGCGTTAATATGGCTAAGGCAACCGCTTCACATCAGGCGGGCCGTATGCTTGTCTGCCACCTGACGTAGTATAAAAAAAAAACACATCAGGCGGACCGTATGCTTGTCTGCCACCCGACGTAGTATTTGAAAAAAAATCACAACACACCTATGTGTTTTGTGTAGCTCCACGACTTTCTCCTCCAGCTCGGGCGTGCAGGAGGCCGGCGGGACCAGCTTCAGCTGCTTGCAGTGTCCGGCGCCCACTTCAGACTCCTCGTAGTCGCCCAGCTCGGACTGGAGCAGGTAGCTGGCCAGCAGCGCGTGGGTCACGGTCGAACATGGCAGGCGGCCTGGAAACAATAATAACATTTTGAGACATAGCCAGTGGCGTAGCTTACGCTAGACGGACCCAGTATCAAAACTGGTGGTGGGCCCTTCTACACTGAGGGGCTCTTCTATCTACTCGAACCGAACCGTACCGCCGAAGCAGTAGCCGATTACCAGCGGATTTTTTGAATGAGAAAATGAAACTACTGCGTAGATTGTTGGGAACTATGGTTTGCTCGGGTGGTTGAAACTCTACAGCAGTACTGACTAAGCTAAAGATGCTTGTTAATAGTTTTAACCTAAGACCAATTTTTGGAATAAAAAAATTTGGGGTGTAAGTGGTTCATAAAGATCTTCGAGCCAAAGCCAACTTCACCTGCATGTGGTGCACCCTGCTGACTGACAAACGAAGCTCTGGCGAAAAAAGAGGTAGGGAGCGTAATTGGAAGCTACCCGACTGGAGAATGTACCTCCACCTCACAGAATACCGCAGCCAAATAACAATTCCCTTGAGGGTTGTTGTGTTCCTGCAAGTGAGTGAGGTCACCAGAAAAAAAGGAAGGAGATTCTGCGTTGGCAGCGGGGGTGGCGGCGCGCGAGCAATATTTTATGTTGCGAGCGTTAATATGGCTACGGTAACCGCTTCACATCAGGCGGGCCGTATGCTTGTCTGCCACCCGTCGTAGTATAAAAAAAAAAAAAAAAAAAATCCGACGGTAATCGGCTTTAGCTTCGGCGGTAGGGTTCCTGGTCTCATCTTGATGATTTTTTTAATATGGTCGGCTAAAATGTCTCCACTAGATGGAAACTGCAGGTGAAGACCAAATACGAGGGCCACCAACCCAGTAATTAGCGCAGCATTGACAGTCCACCCCTTGACAACCTAAATGAGTATTTCCTCACGCTTCGTCTAAATCAGTGGTTATTAACTTATGCTCCGAGTACCACTAGTGGTCCGTGAGATCCCCTGATTGAAGACATCACCATAAACAAAACAGCCTCGAATATATACTGAGCAGAATGTATGTAGAACTGAACTAAACTAATACAACATATATCTAAATGATCCAATCAGCAATAGGCCGTAAGAATAATGAAAAGTTAAACAAGAGTAGGCTAAACGCACTGCCCTCCCCCTCCCTTCCTACCCTAAACCCCACCCCTGCAGCCCTCTTGTTCTACCGACGCTCTCATTACTGACAGATTTTTGATGGTCCGTTACATCATTTTAAAATTGATTACATGATCCGCGATCAACAAAAGTTTAAGAACCACTGGTCTAAATGATCCAGGATTATAGGAAGAGATGTAGATATAATAAATAAATATTTCTGGACAATTTACACAGCGCCATCTAGTCCCAAATTAAGCACAAAGCTTGTGTTATGGTATACAGTATACTAGACAACTGATAAATGTACTTAAATACATTTTTTTTGTAAATACATACTTGTAATACATAGAAAATAACCAGATCAAGACAAACAGACATGTTCATGCACACAAATGTTCGTCTTGTGCGGGAATCGAACCCGCGACCTCGGAGTCAAAGTGGCCATTGCTAACTATTCGACCACCGAGCTCGTCATATGATAAAGTTAGAGATGTAATTGTAAACCCTCACCTTCAAGCAAGTCCTTGCGCACGGCCAGCACCAGCTGGTACCGTGTAAGTTCCTCCTGCAGCTGCGCTGGCTCTGGCGGGTAGAACTTGACAGCAAACTTCACCTCCCATGGCTCACCTGCTAATTACACCATAAGTAAAAAAAAAAAATCGAGTGCTTCCTACTCCTATTAACTCTTCTGATTAAAGTTGTTTGAAAATAGGCTCCCTGGGTTTTTGACCAGATAGACAGCACTATAGACGCATAGTTCTTGTATTACACAAGGACCATGGCACCCCCGCTGCTTACACAGCATGTCCTTACGTCTGGTAACACTCACTTGCAGGAATACAACAATTCTCAATGGTATAGTTATTTGCCTGCGGTATTCTGTGAGGAGGAAGTACTTCCGAAGATGGGCAGCTTACAAATACCTCTGTACCCTACCTCTCTTTTACCAGAGCGTCTTTCGATAGTCGGCAGGGTGCACCACGTATAGGCGAGGTTGGCTTTGTGCCCCTATCCCATGGTGGGTACAGCGTTGGTACGACGCTTGGTACAGCTATAAAATTCGCGGCATGCCAAAGCTTAAAACATAATGAGCCACATACACCCCAATGTCATAAAAAGCCACATACTCTACTATGTCATAAAAAGCAAAAATCCTCAAGAAATAATAAAACGATAGCAAAACGAAGAACTGAAGCGGCTGCTCCAGTTGGAAGTGTTGAAGGGCATAAATGCCGCGAGTAACTTTGGAGTAAGCACACCTCTCAACACCCCCTAAGTCACTCACACCGGTGGTGTTGCCCTCAACCGCTTTCCTGGCATTTCGGGGTCCCATCAAGTGAGTGGCGAGCCACCGCCTGCCGCAAATACAGATCGTGTCTGTCCCTCTTCTTCAATAGGCCGTTACCTAGTCCACGCATATCTCATATCCATAGCCCATATAATTTCTATGGCATTAAGACTATGTCATAAAAAGCAAAAATCCCCAAGAAATAATAAAACGATAGCAAAACAAAGAACAGAAGCGGCGATACAGTACGCTTACGTTTCAGGAGTTTGGAGACGCGCTTCTCGAGCTCGATCCAGACGCGAGGGTCCCCGCGGTCCTCGTACAGCAGCCCGAAGTAGTCCTTCTCCACCAGGTTCAGGCTGTCGCATACTGTGTTCAGCAGCTCCTGGCCGCGGATCTTTTTCTGTAATTTGGAAAATAACGTTGTTATTTTTTGCAACAAACTTTAAAATTAAAAAAAAGTTTACTTAGAAGGTTTCGTTCATAAATTCTTTTTTTTTTTTCATTTGATACCCATATATCATAAAGGTTAAAGTGGAAATTATAAATCGCAATTTGTGGCGGCTGCTGTATCTGATTAAACATGGTAGCAGTTAGATAATCATGAATTGTCACGAGTACCAAACAAGTGCGAAAAATTTCAGCTCAATCTGACACTGGGAAGTGGGTCAAGATTAACTAGCAAGATTTGAGACACCGTGATGAGACTAAATAAAAGATTTATACATAGAAAACACCCAAACCAATACAAACAGACATGTTCATGTACACAAATATTTGCCTTATGCAGGGATTGAACCCGCGACCTTGGAGTCAAAGTGGCCATTACTTACTAGCCATTCGACCACCGGGGTCGTCATCGAATCCAAAATATCCTCAAGCCTCTAACACCAGCCGTCTAACCGTCCGCGTCGGTTTATCTCATAAATATGGCGTCGTATTTTACGATATAGCAGGCGGCAATGAATCCCGTATCCATTTGGCAGGATTCCCGCCGAGTGTCGACGCAAGTCAATCAATAACAGCCTTGACCTGAGCGTGTTTTGACTCGACTCTCTCAGACTGTCATTGTTAAAGTATTCATAAGATTTTCCCCAAAATTAGATGGATTTCTCATCACCGTAAACAGCTATAATTTTTTATCATGGGACAGGCTAAGCACATATTCCCACCTATTCTATATTACGTCTATACTTGGATAGCAGTTGTGTTCCATTCAAGTATTTTAGGTTTGAATAAAACAATAATAATAAGCCCACAGGGCAACTAGTGGCGAGTTGTGGTGAGTAACGGCCACGGGTACCGTATTTCCAAAGAGGCGGTCAGGGCCTTTCGTCTCCGGCGTGTCTTCATCGGTCGGAGTGGAAAGACAAGAAGGCCCGTAGAACTCTCAGCAGGCCATCCAAAGAGGAGTCGTTAGAGCTATATGCTCCAGCGGTGGAAGTCTTAAAGGGCATAAATGCCGCGAGAAACTTCGGAGAAAGCAGCACACCTCTCAACACCCCTAAGTCACTCACACCGGTGTTGCCCTGACCCGATTTCTTGGCATTCCGTAGTCTCATCACATGATTGGCGAGCCACCGCCTGCCGCAAATAACGACCATTGTGACAGGCGTCCGTCTCTCTTCTGTAGGCCATTGCCTGGTCCACCCATATCTCATCACCATAGCCCATGTAATTTCGAAACATTATGCAATAGTCCCAATGCCTGCGAAGATCTGTTCATAGGTATATTCCATTGAAATTTCCTCTAGCGGGTCTCGGCGGGTATACGACATTATATTAATCTTCTCAAAGAGGCCTCTTTTGGATCCATCTTCCCGCGCACGCCTATCAAATTTTTGGGGGTTGATGCTACTCACGTACGCAGGCTTTACCCTAGTTTCCCTGCACGTGACCACTGGGTGGTGCTAATCGAGTAGCTTTTTTCTAAAGTGGTAGAGCTAAGCTGGAGTCATTTAGTATCCATGACATGGTCGCGGTCAAGTTATGGAGATTGAGTGACTGCAGCTCGTAATTGGGCCCGCTCGTCCGGGGCAGTACCACTCTCTCACAGAAAACCGGCGTGAAGTAGTAACTTGCTATTGCGTTTCGTGCGGTGAGTGTTGAGACCCGGAGCCCAAACCAAAAACCTCGACTCTGGATATGGCAGTGGCATTAGGAAGAAGAATACCCCAGGAGGGTACCGTCACCGTTGGTGAAGGAGAATCCCTCCCTGAGTCGTTAGGGAGGATATGTGTTGTCGACGTCTTGGCAGTCTTGAAGAGAGGGGCCTATCAATTATGTGGCTGCGCGCAGATTTTGACGACCATATTCGTATCTACGCGTGCCTCTACAGGTCCCACAGCGGTAACGCCGAAACGGAGCGCCTTGTTAAGCACATCCAAACGACGACTGACAGCCTACTCCAGCAAATGCCTTCTGCCGAGATTGTGGTTATGGGTGATTTCAATGCCCACCACGTCGAATGGCTTGGGTCACGCTCTACTGACCATACTGGAAGATCTTTTCATGACTTTGCCTTGGCATATGGTCTAACGCAGCTGGTCTCTTCACCTACAAGGGTACCGGATGTGGAGAACCATGTGCCATCCCTTTTGGATCTTCTGCTGACCTCCCACCCGGATAACTATCGCGTGTCTGTTGGCGCCCCTCTTGGTTCCTCAGATCATTGCCTGATAGGATGTGTGGTGCCACTCATACACCAAAAGCGACCGCGTACAGCAGGTATCCGTCGTGTGTGGCATTTTAGGTCAGCAGATTGGGATGGGCTGCGTGACTTCCTAGCTTCCTATCCTTGGGGACCAGTTTGCTTCTCGCTGGATGATCCCAGTGTCTGTGCAAATGCTGTCGCTGATGTGGTTCTGCAGGGTATGGAACTATTTATTCCCAATTCTGCGGTGCCCATTGGCGGCAAATCTCGACCATGGTTCGGTGGGTCTTGCAGAGCCGCGTCGCGTCAGAAGCAAGATTCCTACCGTGCCTGGTCCAATGCTCGGGCAACTGGAGATCCAAATACCGGCGTACTTAAAAAAAAATACAACCCTGATTCCAGATCGTTGAAGGGTTGTATCGCGAAAGCAAAGTCCAGATTTATTAGCGAAATTGGCGAGAGACTAGTGCGTTTGCCCTCTGGGTCTCGTGCGTTCTGGTCGCTCGCCAAAGCCTTGCAGCGGATGGATGACTCGCTGGCCCATACTGCAAAGGAAAAAGCCGATCTTCTAGGGTTTCTTTTTGCATCTAACTCGACTCTGGATGATCGGGGAGCCACACCACCTACTATCCCTCGGTGTGAGAGCTCTATGCCAGAAGTTAAGTTCAGGCAAAGAGTAGTGCGTAGAGCGCTTTTCTCCCTGGACATCCATAAGTCGAGTGGGCCGGATGGCATTCCATCCGTTGTTTTGAAAATGTGTGCCGCGGAGTTAGCCCCAATTCTAACCCGCCTATTACGGTACTCGTACTCGCTTGGCGTGGTTCCCAGCTCGTGGAAGGAGGCTTTGGTTCACTAAACGATCCCTAAAAAAGGTGTTTGCTCAGATCCGTCCAACTACAGGCCCATTGCTATAACATCCTTGTTTTCCAAAATAATGGAAAATATCATCAACCAACAGTTGATGGCATACTTAGAGGATCACCAGCTGATTAATGATCGCCAATATGGCTTTCGTCAAGGTCGTTCGGCTGGTGATCTTCTGGTATATTTGACTCACCGTTGGGCGGAGACAGTGGAAAGCAAGGGCGAGGCTTTGGCTGCTAGTCTGGATATCGCAAAAGCCTTTGATCGGGTGTGGCATAAGGCACTACTATCCAAGCTTCCTTCTTTTGGGTTACCTGAGAGACTCTGCACAAGGATTGCCAGCTTTCTCACTGGGCGGATCATTAAAGTTGTGATTGACGGTGCACGTTCCGATCCATTACCCCTGAACGCTGGTGTGCCACAAGGCTTTTTTTTTTTTTTTTTTTTTTTGTTTTATACCACTAAAGTGGCAAACAAGCATACGGCCCGCCTGATGGAAAGCAGTTACCGTAGCCTATGAACGCCTGTAACACCAGGGGTATCACACGCGCGTTGCCGACCCTGTAAAAACCACTTCACGCCCTTTTTGAAGAACCCCATGCTGTAGTCTCCTGAGAAAACCTCGACAGGCAGTTCATTCCACAGCTTGACCGTACGCGGGAGAAAACTTCTCTGGAACCGCACGGTACGCGACCACTTAGGCTCCAATGTGTGAGGATGAATTCCCTGTCGATGGCGAGCGGTGCGACTGTAGAAGGAGGCCGTGGGCATCATGTCAAACAACTCCTCTGAACACACCCCATTGTACAGACGGTAGAACACACAAAGGGACGCAAAATCTCTCCTCAGACTTAAGGGTTCTAAACCGTCTGTCAGTTTGGGATCGTCAACAATCCTCACAGCACGCCTCTGAATCGAGTCACAAGGTGCAAGCTGGTATCTAGGCGCTCCCGCCCACAGATGGCAACAGTACTCCATATGCGGCCGTACTTGAGCTTTGTAGAGCAGAAGCCTTTGCCGCGGATTGAAGTACTGCTTGGCCCTATTGAGCACACCTAGTTTCTTCGACGCCAGCTTGACCTTCCCCTCCAGGTGACAACGAAACTGGACGTCGCTGGAGATTTCAACTCCAAGAATCCCAATGTTTTTGGCGATGGTAAGGGGTGTGTTTTGGAATTGAGGAACCACAGCAAAAGGGGTTTTCTTAGCGGTGAACGCGCAGACTTGTGTCTTAGAGGGGTTGAATCGCACTAAGTTCTGTTGCCCCCAATCGGACACTTTACTTAGTGTGCTCTCGATTTCCGACACAAGTCGTTCGCGGCTCTCCTCCACCAGAGAGTGGGGAATATTAGCGCGGCCCGTATAAAATGTGTCCCCAGTGCTGTCATCCGCATAGCAATGAATGCTGTCAATAGATAACATATCATTGATATGCAGCAAAAACAGCGTCGGGGACAATACAGAGCCTTGCGGGACGCCAGCATTAATGTCCATGCTATCGGAGCAACTGCCATCAACAACGGCTCTAATGCTTCTGCTGGACAAGAAGCTAGCGACCCATTCGCATAAACCCTCTGGTAGACCGTATACAGGCAACTTCGAAAGAAGACTACGGTGCCAGACCCGATCGAACGCCTTCGCCATATCTAGACTAACAGCCAATGCCTCACCTTGACTCTCCACGGCTGAAGCCCAGCGGTGTGTAAGATACACTAGAAGATCACCAGTCGAGCGACCATGACGGAAGCCGTATTGATGGTCGCTGATTAAATCGTGATCTTCTAGGTATTTCAGGAGCCGATTGTTAATGACGCGCTCCATTACCTTGGAGAGAAGGGAGGTAACAGCGATAGGCCTGTAATTCGATGGGTCTGATCTGTCACCCTTTTTGGGCACAGGGTGCACGTTCGCAGTCTTCCACGATGATGGAACTTGCCTGGTGGAATAAGAGAGCGCGAAAAGGCGCGTAAGTACAGGACACAACTCAGGAGCACACAGCTTTAGCACCACTGCCGGAATGCCATCTGGCCCGCTCGACTTGTGAACGTCGAGGGATAATAATGCCCGCCGAACATCTCGTTGAGAAAATGAGATTTCTGGCATGAAATCACCACACCGCGGGATGGAGGGCGGTGCGGCGCCCCCGTCGTTCAAAGTTGAGTTTGAGGCAAAGAGATTCCCCAACAGATCGGCTTTCTCTTTAGCACTGTGGGCCAGACTACCATCCGGTTTTCGAAGTGGTGGAAAGGACGACTGACAAAAATTTCCCTCGGCAGCCTTAGCGAGCGACCAAAACGCACGGCTCCCAGATGGGTGCTTAGCTAGGCGCTCACCAATCCTGCCGATGAACTCGAACTTAGCCCTGGCAATTACTCTCTTACAGAACCTCGAGGCAGCATTAAACTCGCGTTTCAAGTCAGAAACATTATGAGCTCCATTAATACGTGCCGTGGTCCAAGCCTCGTATGCAGCTTGCTTGCGGAGTTTAGCTTCCCTACAAGACCGATTAAACCACGGCCGCTTCTTAGCACCTGAAGTAGCTACCCGCCGGTTTGGAATAAATAATTCCATCCCAGCTAAAATGGCTTCAGCTACAGCAGATGCACAGATGTCCACATGTTCCGACTCGAAACAGAGCTGCCTCCACGGGTACGATGCATAAAATTCACGCAATCCATCCCAGTCTGCTGACTTATAGTGCCACATGCGACGCCAACCGGTAGACCGGGGTGTGACAGGGCTAGCGCATGGCACTTGTGTCCGGATGAGACAGTGGTCCGATGAACCAAGTGGCGCATCCACCGAGACTGTATACCCATCCGGGTGTGTGGTCAGCAGAAGGTCCAGTATAGAGCTAGTATGGTCCTCAATATCTGGTATTCTCGTTGGAGAATGAACCAGCTGTGAGAAACCATAGGCCAGAGCAAAATCATGTACAGACCTCCCCGCGAAGTCAGTGGACCGAGAGCTGAGCCACTCGGCATGGTGGGCATTGAAGGCTGCGTATTGTCCCCCACATTGTTTCTTCTGCATATCAATGACTTGCTGCATGTATGCAGCATCCATTGCTATGCGGATGACAGTACCTTGGACGCAAGATACAGTGGTCTATGCAATGTTTCTCGGGATAGCGTCGATGAGTACCAAACAAAACTTGTGTCTGAGATGGAAACGTCTCTTGGACACGTCTCTGATTGGTGTAGACTGAACTTAGTCCAACTGAATCCCTCAAAGACACAAGTTTGTGCGTTTACCGCAAAAAAGTCCCCTTTTGTTGTATCTCCCAGATTGGAAGGTACTCCCCTTACTATTAGCTCCAGCATTGTTATCTTGGGTGTTGACATATCGAGCGATGTTCAGTTCCGTGGTCACTTGGAGTGCAAGGCCAAATTGGCCTCTAGGAAAATTGGCATCATCTGTAAAGCCAGACGGTATTTTACACCACAGCATCGCCTTCAACTGTATAAAGCCCAAGTTAGGCCTCATATGGAATACTGTTCACATCTCTGGGCTGGTGCGCCCCAGTACTTACTTGCTCCATTTGACCGCATACAACGAAGAGCTGTTCGAATCGTCGGTGACCCAATGGTTTCTGATCGGCTGGAGTCTCTCTCTACACGCAGAGATGTTGCATCTCTTTGCGTTCTATATAAATTATATAACGGGGAGTGCTCGGATGAGCTATTTGATTTGATACCTGCCGCTGAGTTCCACTATCGTACAACTCTCCATAAATTAAAATTCCATCCTCATCATCTCGATATTTGGCGATCTACTACAGTACGCTTTTTGAGACATTTTCTACCACGAACTGTGAAATTGTGGAATCAACTTCCTCCAGCGGTATTCCCAAATAAATACGACATGGGGGCCTTCAAGAACAGAGTCAATATTTCCCTTAAAAGGCTGGCAACGGATCGGTGACCCTTTGGTGTTGCTGATTTCTAAGGGCGGTGGTGATTGCTTTCCATCAGGTGACCCACATGCTCGCTTGCCCCCCTCTCATATAAAAAAAAAAAAAAATCTAATGAGCCTACTTGACCCGTGATCAAAAGAGAGATAATAATAATGTTTATTTTCCCACAAGCAAGAGGTGTGACATGGGTACTTATGATCAAGGAGATCAAGAGAGATATAAATAACAGTCAAAGGCAGGAATTGGAATCTATATTTGGTTTGTCGAAAGACGTAGTCAACCTACCCAGGAGCTTTACCAATTTGCTGATAAACATCCAGGGTTAAGTTCATATATGTACAAGAAGTGCTTTGTTTCTATAATAGGGTAGTCAAACTACTCACATCTACAACGAGGTTCAAGTTGGAGCCGTCCAGCAGCTCGACCTTGACCTTGGTGACGTGGCCGTCGACTCGCTGCCTCTTCTCCGTGTCTTTGCCTTTCTTCTCGTCTTTGGCCTCTTTGGCCACGCCCTCCGGCATTTTGCCGCGTCTCCTTCAACACCTGGAACGAACAAATTGACAAGTTTAATATATTATCTTAATACATATATAAGAATTTAGTTCAGAGCAAAATCCGATGGCTAAGTCTGGCAGACTTAAGTCAAGTCGACATTCTTGGAAGACTCACTGGCAGGAACCCAAAAAACTGTAGGGTATTATATTGCGTACATATTTTAGGTACAGCATATTTATTGGCTGCTCGACCGGGGAAGTACCTCACAGAATACCGCAGCCAAGTAACAATTCCCTTGAGGCTTGTGTTCCTGCAGTGAGTGAGGTCATCAGAAAGGCAGGAGTTGCTGCATTGTGTGATATTTCATGTTGCGACCGTTAACACGGCCACGGTAACCGCTTCACATCAGACGGGCCGTACGCTTGTCTGCCACCCGAATTAATAAATAAAAGTGTAACATAGACCGATCATTTGGAATCAATTTCGATAATATAGTATGAGAATCGTCTTTGACAAAACCAAGATGATATTCATCCAAAAACACTTCTAGCACCTCTTAAATTGTTTTTCCTACAATTTCCGTACAATGAGTTGCATCGCCGCAAGGTTACAGACAGACAGATACGCTGGCCGATCACAATAGGACCGTAAATCAACCGATAGCTGCACACAAGCCGTGGGAAACCGACGGCATGTGGGTTTGTTTCCAATGTCTTAAGAATCCGGCAAGGGGAAATTCGATGGAGAACCTAAGCACAGTATAATTAATAGTTACTATGTACAGTATGACCAGTCTCTGCCGCTCTCTCGTGTCGACCTCACCTCCCCTCTGAGATAAATCAAGGTAATTTAAAAGTTTATTTAGTCAGTCTTTGGCTCACCACGATCTTTAGAGCCAAAGGCAACCTCACCTACACGTACACAGAATTATGCATGTTACTGAGTGACCTTACTCTCTTTTAAGTGCCAATTTAACAAAATTGTCATGGTAAGTAAAATATTTTTTTTTTAAACTTTAATTGGAAACCGTTTTATATACTACGTCGGGTGGTAGGCAAAGATACGTCCCGCATGATGAAAAACGGTTACCGTAGCCATATTAACGCTCGCAAATCACAGAATGATACATTGCCAATATCGCTTGCGCGCCGCCATCCCCGCTGCTAACGCTGCAACTCCTTCCTCTTTGGTGACTTCACTTGCTCGCAGGAACACAATAACCCTCAAGGGAATTGTTATTTGGCTGTGGTATTCTGTGAGGTGGAGATCCTTCCCCAGTTGTGCAGCTTATAAATACGCTGTACCCTACCTCTCTTATAACCAGTGATCGGCGTTAGTAGTGCCATTTGGGGTCAATGGACTTGAATGTTGATGTTAATATGGATATGACCACCGGATTCCGGGATTACGTTTAGTTTAGTTTAGTAGTACATTATATTTTTCCAGTTGTCGCTGTATCGTTAAGTATGTAATACGTGAAAATTCGATTATATAGAAATTAGAAAAATATTTTTTCCAGGCGAACATAAAAATAAAAGTTAAGTCAAGTTAAATAATAGCATGGTAAAGCATATAAATAGGTACGTAAAATACAAATAGTACTAAAATAATTCAAAGTTAAATAAAGTTGTTTAATGAAAATGCCGGGATTTGGGAGGCATATCCATATTAAGACAACGGTCACAAATCTCGCGTAATGGCACTACCAACGCCGATCACTGCTTATAACAGAGCTTCTTTCGCTAGTCGGCAGGGCTACTTGCAGGCGAGGTTGGCTTTGGTTCTAAAGATCGTGATGATCTACTTACACACCTAAAAATAGTGGTGAGCCACTTTCAGTTAAAATTGCGGAAGCTTTTCTTCAAAAAGGAAGCTTTACCAGTAATTTTCAACCCTAGTGCCGAGATCACTTAAAACCGCGTGACAATGGACCTGTGCATCCACCTCACAGCATATTGTCGCATATTCTGTTATTACGTAATCGGTTCAAAGTAATTGCAGTGATACGTCCTTCAGATGGCATCACCAGACTTGTGTTATAATTGTCGCGACATTGCGACAATTGTATAATGAGTTTTTGATTGCTGAAAATTGTAACAAATTGCCTAGGCCATATGTAATTTTATGGTGGAGAAGGAAAATTAATTGTAAATAATTCAATGATTTACCTATAGAATTATAGATGAATGCAAATATACAGGCACTACATGATGTATATTGTATTAAAACAGGACCTGTATATAAAAATCTCGTGTCACATTGTTTGTGGTCGCACTCCTCCGAAAAAGTTCGACCGATTTTTATGATTTTTTTTATGGATATTTGGTTGGTATTATCCATTTCATCTTGATAATTGGAGATCTATTCCAGTACGTGTCCTAATACATTTCATACCACGAACGGTGAAACTGTGGATACAACTTCCCTCAGCAGTATTTCCGAACAACTACGACATGGGAGCGTTCAAGAACAAAGTCATATTTCACTTAAAAGGCTGGCAACGGATCGGCGACCCCTTGATATTGGTGATCTACATGGGCTGTGGGGATTGCATCAGGTGACCCAGATGATCGTTTGCTCCCGTCTCATATAAAAAAAAGTATTGTTTGAAAACCATTTGGGGTGTAAGTGGCTCAACAACACCTTAAGAGCCATAGCCAACCTCACCTGCACGTGGTGCACCCTGTCAATAAGCAAACGAGGCTCTGGCGAAAGAGAGGTAGGACACTACGTTAGCCCGACTGGGGAAGGACCTCCACCTCACAGAATACCGCAGCCAAATAACAACTCCCTGGAGTGTTGCGCGTGAATGTGAATGTCACCAGAAGAAGAAGAAGTTGCTGCGTTAGCAGCGGGGGTGGCACCGCGCGAGCGACACTCATTGTCGCAAGCGTCTATAGGCGACGGTAACCACTTCACATCAAGTGGGCTGTATGCTTGTTTGCCACCCGTCGTGGTATAAAAAAAAATCCATCAAAAACCGGGTGCGCGAAGCAAGCTAGGCTTGACTTGCTCTTGGAATGGGTGTGGGTTAGCATACCTCCATATCCAAAGCCTCCAATAGCAAGTTTACTCGAGATATTTATTACCACGGTAACAAAGTCACAGGCAATAGCTAGTCTCCTCCATATCCGTCGTCCTCACGCAGGCGCTTGGTTATAAATACAAATGATCCAAGACCTGTTTGGACTGTCCTTAACGCCAATTGGCCAATTAAGGAACTGGGTGCGCGCGAGGTCGCGTGCACATCAATCAACCATTGGAAAATGGGACGTGGGTGGTAATAAGGAGACGGATAGATGTTTTAATTGGAACATTACTACTTCAGGTGGCGGACAAGCATACGGCCCGCCTGATGCGAAGCGGCTACCGTAGCCATATTAACGCTCGCAATATTAAAATATAGCTCGCGCACCAATGCAGCATCTCCTTCCTTTCTGGTGACCTAACTCACTCGCAGGAACACAACAACCCTCAAGAGATTTGTTATTTGGCTGCGGTATTCTGTGAGGTGGAGGTACTTCCCCAGTCGAGCAGCTTAAAAAATACGTTTGTACTAACTACCTCTCTTTTCGCCAGAGCCTCGTTGTCAATCAGCAGGGTGCACCACGTGCAGATGAGGTTGGCTTTGGTTCAAAGATATTGATGAACAACTTACACCCCAAATATATATCACAAATAAACTTGCTATTTGACGAGCTCGGTGGCGTAGCGGTCAATGACGCGGCTTCGACACCAACGCTCGTGGGTTCGATTCCCACACAGGACAAACATTTGTGTGCATGAACATGTCTGTCTTGGTCTGGGTGTTTTCTATGTATCATAAGTATGTATTTACAAAAAAAAAATGTATTTACGTATGTTTATCAGTTGTCTAGTACCCATAACACAAGCTTCGCTTACTTTGGGGCTAGATGGCGCTGTGTAATTTGTCTGATAATATTTATTTATTTATTTATTTATTATTGGAGACTTTGGGAGAGGAAGGTAAGCTAAACCCACACCGATTTGATTTTAGCAAGTCGAGCCTAGCTTGCTTTGCTCACCCGGTTTAGTATTCAAACAATACTAAGTCTATCTATCTCTTTCATCGTGTGAATTTCAACAGATTGAGAAATATTTTTCAAATCGTGAAAGTTGGTAGTGCCTACAATCCCGCGTCAAATGAGCTCGTTATCCGTTTCAAATCAATCAAACTTCAGCCACAGAATAGACAGCGGCGAATCGAGGTTAAACCTAGACGTGGTCTAGACCTGAGGTTTCTAAACTTTACGCGTGCCGAAAGTACTAAGAATGCATCTTCAATATTGCAACTTTCTCCTAATCAATCATAACTATGATTGCATATTGTCGGTAAGGAATAGTTTCGCGTTTAAGGCGGTTGTTTCACCGTGGAGAAAACGACTAACTATCGACTAAATATAGACGCAATGGGCTGAGTAGCTTTTGGAATATTTGGCACACCCTTACCACACAGATGATCCAATACTTGAGGAAACTGCTCAATTACTGCGACCTCCGAGCTATGACCTACGATTCAGACTTGGACGCTAACCTTCGGACAGATGCTAGCTATGCTTAGAGTTTCTCGGGGTCGATCCGGAACGTTTTTTTTTTTATCTGAGGGGGTGAGAGGGGTAAGCGAGCATGTGGATCACCTGATGGAAAGCAATCACCACCGCCCATAGAAATCAGCAACAACAAGGGGTCACCGATCCGTTGCCAGCCTTTTAAGGGAAACATTGACTCGGTTTTTGAAGGCTACCCATGTCGTATATATTTAGGAATACTGTTGAGTGAAGTTGATTCCACAACTTCACAGTTCGTGATAGAGAATGTCTTAAAAAGCGAATAAACTATCAACAAACTGTGTCAGTAAGCTGAAATGGCAGTGGGCCGGCCACAACTGCCGAATCAGTGACGGCAGATGGGGAAGCGAAGTCCCAGAATGAAGACAGTGCATGGCGCGCCAAAGGTTTGGGCGCCCACTTCTAGTACTCAAGAAAAGCTCGGTGCGGAAAGTAGAGAATAGCATATGTAATCGAAAACCATTGACACACATTTGATCCACTTACACTGCATCCAGGTACACACGACATAAACATGATTTTTTTTTTCTCAATTATTAGACAGTCGCGCGCGCGACAGGCGACAGGTAAAATTCTGTGTTTTCTGCACAATGTGCAAAAAAGTCACACTGAGCTTTGGCCATTTCCTTGCTACAGCATACACATGCATCTTTTATCCTGCGTTCTGTTTCCAAGTGTATAAATTCTCTCCTTGTTATTTCTTAATTTAATTTTTGTATGTGTGTGACTGTAGTTTGTAATAAAAGCATCTATCTATCTGTAGACTAGACATGTCTATAACACCTATAAGATTCGAAGTTTGAGAACCTTGTTCCAAAAGTGAACGGTTCACTTCGTAATGTTATAGTGCCATGGCCAGAAAGAATAAGACTTAGATCATAATAAAATTCTGACACGCCCACTTAACAAATTTAACAAATATGTAGCGTATGCGCTCATGCGCTCATCACAAATACGAGATATCATATTCTTTTTTTTTGTATACACATAACTGTTACTGAGTGATCTATCAACTCACAACCGCACAACCCAAACCACTGGACGGATCGGGATGAAATTTAGCATACAGATAGCTATTATGACGTAGACATCAACTAAGAAAGGATATTTGTAAATCCGCGAAGTCGCGAACGCAAGCTAGTTCAGTTTAGGTAATCATGATTTTTTTTAATTACAGATAAATCATGAAGAATCATGCTTCGGAGGACACGTTAAGCCGTCGGTCCCGGTTGTTGTCGTTAGAATACGGTCGTTAAGCCAAGTCAGTGTTTAGGCGGCTTGAAATCACTGACCTCCGTCAACCCGCAGTTGAGCAGCGTGCTGGACTATGTCCTAAACCCCTTCCTTTAAGGGAGATCATCCCAGCAGTGGGATGAATTAAAGACGACGACTCATGAAGAATAAAATACTAGGATTTTTTTTAAAAGGGCACAAAGGATCAAAACTCCTGACGTCTCTGGAAAATTTTTACTCACTCAGTGTTTTCTCATCCAGCCAAATGGCAAACTTACAAAACCAGTCTATGAACAAGCTATGTCAAATGACTAAAACGGAAAGATAAACAAAGGAACACATCTACCTGACGTACGAATACCTTGAGTACTCGTAGATACGAATACTTTCACAGGGAAGCATACTCGGCCCAACTTCGTCATTCATCTAAACAGCTGAAAGTTACACAGATCGCAGACATTGAATAAAAGGAAAAAAATGGAATACGGCTGTGTCATGGACACGGCCGTGTGTTGTACGTGAATACGTTATATGAACTAAAATTATGTCAAAATGGCGGCGCTTCCCCCTCTCCCGCACGCGATATGCAATAATAAAAAACCTTACTTAGCGTCATAAATTCTTGATCCTTTATTTATCCAGAATTTTGGATGGAGACGATAGAACTGTAGCTGCAACACCAAACTGTATCCCCCGATTTTGTTATCATTCGTTTTTTTTTTATTTTCCTCCCTATGGAAAAAATTTAAAGGCACGTCAAAAAAATACAACCAACGCCTCTCTCCTAGCTTCATGGCTATTCCAGTGAGAATATAAAACATATCAATTAACAGTTATGAATGTTTCGCAGAACAATTATTATCTGGGAAAAGAGCCAAGACAGTAAGTGGAACAAGTTATTTCACAAAAGTAATAAATATTATTTTGGATCGCAAAATATCCTTGGCACGGTTATCCTGTTAAACTAAGTTCTCGACACACTGTTGAAGAAAAAAGTATAATGCATGTCTAAATGTCCAAAAGGGCTTTGCCTCTAGGCCCTTACGATTATTTATTTATTTAAACTTTATTTACCACAATTTAAGGGTACATAGGCGGTCTTAATGCTAATAGCATTCTCTACTAGACAACGATTACTATATAAAGAATTTTTATTTCACGCAGGATAGCGAAAGAGATCTAGCTAAGCGTCAAAAACGTAGCCTGGAAAAGTGAGCCAACAGTCTCACCTAATTCGCACAAGCAAGCCGACGAAACTGACGTTTGTGAGACTTGACTGAAATAGGTAAAAATGCAGTTTTCTTCATCGGAAAAATGCACGATTTACGGGAAAAAGTTAATAAAGGCCTAGGGATCACAAAACATAACAATAATATTTGATGTTAACGCGTATTTCTGGTTAATTCATATTTTTGCAAGGAAAAAAGACACCATTGCGCCGATTACGTACTCAGTAAGGGAAAGAGATAGCAAGTATATTAAAGCTTTGAGATGATAGGGAGGGATAGCGATAATCATAGATCTCCCAGGCGACGGGGACCTAATTCTGACGCAATTTAGTATGGTTATGCCATATTTATAGTATTTAATAACGTCATTGGGCGGCAGTATTGCGCATCTTTAGTAGGTATAGATAAAGTTGTGTATGCAACAGACGCTAGTAAACTCATACTCAAGTTTTAATACTTCACACTATACGATAAATAACTATTAACAGTTACCTAGCTAGCACTCATAAATTCTTAATACAAGATGTGCTTACATTGTTAATAGATGGCGCTGTATTAAATGTCCAGGAAAACACCCGTAATATTTATTTATCGTTCATGCTGGTGCCTGCAAGTCTCAAAATGAAGACATCTAAAATTTAACTGCAGTTTAGTAAATATCAATCACCAATAAGTATCATAAACAGTCCAGCCGTTTTACATTGCACTTGTAACAGCACGCAAAATGTCATGGGAAAAACGCCTTTAATGAAATGCCAATTAAAAGTAGTTCTCCTGCAACGCATTACGTGTACTTACTGTTTTATAATTACGAAGGGTACAGTGGTTTTGGATCGCAGCCGACTCCATTGCACCGATTTATGTCATATTTTAGCGCGAATTGCGCTCCGTTTTACGACCACTCGGACCACTGCAAATATCTTTAGCTGTAATTTGATGGTACGATCATTTATCTATTCATATGCTTCCAAAAAGTGAAATATAGACAAACCTAGAATATAGCAGTTGATTCCCCTGAGTCTACATTTAGTGCAGGTTGGCTTATTTTAGTGCGAAATGCGCTCCGTTTTACGATCACTTCTCGCAAATATCTTTAGATGCGATTTCATGGCTTTTATGATTACTTTATGGATATTATATGGGGTGTAAGTGGTACATCAACATCTTGAACCAAAGCCAACCTCGCTTGCACGTAGTGGACCCTGCTGACTGACAAACGAGGCTCTGGCGAAAAGAGAGGTAGGGCATAGCGCATTTTTGAGCTACCCGATTGGGGAAATTGCTCCACCTCACAGCATACCGCAGCCAAATAACAATACGTAAGACGTATTTTTCTAATCAAAATATTCGATGTATATATATATATTTATATGAGAAGGAGGCAAACGAGCACGTGGGTCACCTGATGGAAAGCAATCACCACTGCCCATGGAAATCAGCAACACCAAGACGTCGCGACGTCTTGGTGTTGCTGATTTCCATGGGCGCGTTCCATGGTCCGACGCGTCGGCGTCGCCGATCCTTTCCCAGCCTTTTAAAAGAAGTATAGACTCTGTTCTTGAAGGCTCCCATGTCGTAGACGATGTATCTTGTATATTGTATCTTAGTTTAAATCAAAACAAAATATATGTCCTTGTTGAAACGATATTTATAACTACAAATACGGCCACAAAAGGGTACAGTGCGATCTCACAATAGACTCTGACCGTCCACAGTGATG
This sequence comes from Hypsopygia costalis, assembly GCA_937001555.2. Classification (NCBI taxonomy): domain Eukaryota; kingdom Metazoa; phylum Arthropoda; class Insecta; order Lepidoptera; family Pyralidae; genus Hypsopygia; species Hypsopygia costalis. The sequence goes on from OW443348.2 coordinate 19,133,167, forward strand.
TGACATCATACATAGCCGTGAACAGTACTAGCCCTTCAATATAACACATCTATGGAGCACATTATGATCCGTAGAACAGAGTCCGATGTGATCATGGAACAAAAACGAGTTAGGCTAGCTAAACTAGGTAAGGAATATTCTTCAAATATATGTTTTTAGAACTTTCTTATCTCATTTATCTTCCGATATTTCAAGTCGCGCTTATATTACTACGGTAACCGCTTCACATTACACGGGCTGTACGCTTGTTTGCCACCCAACGTACTATAAAAAAAACTATATGGAATTAGGCGGTTGATGTTCATACAATGCCAACGCTAGATTATTATGGTAAATTATAAATGTCAAGCTAATATATTAAAAAAGGATAGTAAAAAATCGAACCAACAAAAATTACGATACTTGGCGACTATTATACTAACTTAGCGACTAAAAACTGTTCTGGCGATGATTGCTGACCGATTGGACTGTCCCTATATTAGGCATTGCTGTGACCGACATGTCCCGTCATGCCGAATCGAGAGGCGATTATAAATTGTGACGAATTAAATTTAATATATGTAATCGTAATAATAATTTAGCAATCTATTATAATGACATTTAATTATTGAATATTATTGTATCCTATTCTATTGTAATGACATTTAATAATGAATCTTGACATGTTCTTTTTCTTTGACAATTATGGGTATTTTCACCTGAAATAAATGAATTTTATTTATTTATTTATTTAAAAATGATTACCTAAATCATACCTAACCTAACCTAGTATTCCCGGCGCTAATTTAGTAATTTATAGTCGCTCATATTATTATTTTCCTCATCATATCATATTTTCCTTTTAAAAATTATAAAAAAAAGTTTGTCTGGAAGAGATCTCTATTAGAGATAAGGTCGCCTTCGCATACTACTTACTACACTTGTAACTTTTTTTTTGTAATGTGCAAAAAGAGTAATAAAAAAAAGTATCACAGGTGTAATCGTGTCGAGTTCGACACGCTAATGATATCAGCATAGTATGTTTAGGGATTCCAAGAATAGGAATTTTGAATCGCCTGCTGTACGCAAAATTTTAAGCGTACTGTGTCAAATCACTGTGTCAATTTACTGCCCAGTACTGTACAAAGATGGACAGCTACGCTTGTCAACGAAATCTGCGGGTAACCGACAATCGCAACAAATCAAATTAATATTAATAAACACCCTGTCAGTTAATTTTTACATTTGTAAATAAGTGACTGACAAGTGATTAGTTAACACTAAAATGTTTTGACGCCACAACAAAAATAGTCCTATCTTTTTTTTACTCCACTGCCAAGAAAGGGTTTTGTATAACACGGTTTCGATCATTAATTATTAATGATCGAAGCGCTACGCACGTACGCGAGCGCTTCTTGTATGTATGTTGTAAATTTCTTTATTATCTGGTATCTTCTGGATCGATTGCGACAGTTAAGGTACAGTTAAGGTCGTCTTTCTTGTTATTTGTAGTCCAGGGTTATTCGCAACATGGAGCGGTTGGTAGTGATTTAAAACTTGAATAACCGTCTTGTCACAGAATAAAAAATAGTACTACAGACACAGATCACATGTCCGAGTTTTAAGATTCAAAATTCGAGGTTTTCACGCTTCTTGTCTTGGTTGCTAGCGTTTAGTAATGGCAACCCTATACAAGATCATACAGTCATCATACGGTATGAAACATGCCGTTGGCTGTAGACACCCTGAATAATAACTAGAGGGAAGCTCGAGTGTCTGGTCTGGAGTACTATTTATTCATGCGCTGCCAGACGCAAGTGCAGATCGATTCGACAACGGTATATGAGCACGATCATAGATTCAGGGTACTATAGACATAGTCTGATATAGTACGAATTATCATCATATAGTAATGATAATTATATAGTACGAAAATCAAGTGTGCTATTTTTTTAAACATATTTTAAATCCAACAATATTTTTTCACATGAATAGAATCGTCGGCGGTACATGGATACGACTAAAGATTAGGGGTACTAAGATACAGTCTGTCATTTCGTAGTATGAAACCCGAGTATGTTCCTTCTGATGGCATGTTTTCACGTAAATAGTAAATAAAACCTTCGGCGGTACGTGAGTTATCATTCAGGGAACTATAATACAGCCTGTTCATTACATAATATGAAATCCGAGTGTGTTATATTTTTTTGATTTTGACGACGTATGTTTATATAAAGCGAAAAATGTGAGAAAAATCTTTTAATCTGCCTTAAGGAAACCGAAAGTTGTAATGTTTAACGTATTTCTCCGTTTAAGTGTTCAAAAACAAAATATTCATATAATTAACGAAAAATGTCCAAAGTTCTACTTTTTGTCTACCTTGTTATTGATTGACATGCTCAATGGCAGCCTGTCAATCACCTCATGCCGGAGGACTAACGGCAGCAGAGTGTGGCATGGGTTTGCATCAATTGCCCCTGGCGTTTGGTATCTAGTCCATTTCTAAGTCTACGTATCCGACAGAGTTTTACATTGTCCTACCCTCATGTTTGTTTTCCACGCCGTTCTTTTATAGAAAATGTCCCTGAAGGTGGTCGATTTTGAGAGGGAGTTTTATATCGCTGAAATTACGACAGCGTTGAATTATTTATAATGAGGGGGTTTTTAACCGACTCTAAAAAAGGAGGAAATTCCCAATTCGGCTGTATTTTTTTTAATGTTTGTTACTTAATTACTCCGTGATTTATAAACCATATATCGATTTTTTTTTATTGCATATATTGCTATAGTTTGCCCGTAAAAACATTTTCTTTTTTATTTTATTCATTGTATATAATTAAAAATTAAGAAATTAACTCATTTGTCCAATAATAATATTCTCTAATTACTATATCGTAGTATAAGCAGACATGTCTGAAATGACATGTCGCTTTATACGTAGGGACCGTCGATATATCTAGTGTTGATAGACCTTTGGAGTACGTCTCAAGACATGTTCCACTCGTCAAGTAAACCAGTGACACCAAGTGCAGTTATAAATATGAAACATTTCCCAGTGGCAACACTGTTGTGGCCTGACAATACGTATATCTGTGATTCCCTGTAATTTTATTTTTTAAAAATGGAAAAGAAGATTGTTGAGCAAGTGACAAAAGTCATCCAAGGATTTGTTCTTCCTTTAGAGTTAAAAATAAACTCCCTTGTTGATTTGGTGCAGTGTTTGGAAGCAAAAATTGATAGCCTGCGATCACCTCAACAACTTTCATCTGAGGGTAAGCAAATATCTACAACTGCAACGGTTCATTCAACTGCAATTTGCCCCCCGCTTCACCAGTCTACAACACCGCAAGGCTCTGCTAAAATACAGACTCGAAGGCAGCGAGCGGCCAACGCCCCCCGCACTACCCCGTTGAATCATCGTCGTACAAATGTCAAAGTTGACATTGACGTTCCGCCAAATTTCTCTCAACCCGCACCGCGTACTTCATCGCCCGGGCCGTCTACGATAAGTGACGACACGCGTGTAGAAACAATACAAAATGTGGCCTCAGTCATAAGAGACAGCGGAAATGAAGCAAATGAATGGACGACGGTAAGGTCTAAGAAACACCGACGGCCGATTATACGTGGGACTGGACAAGTCGATGATGACTTGGCTGGCGTTGAAAAACAGAAAAGGATTCATTTATGGTCATTAAGAAATGATATTACGCCTGAACAGGTAAAGGCTTACATGGCAAAGAAGAAGCCAGAGTATGCACCATACAATGTCGAAAAATTAGTTCTCAACCACCAACACTATGCTTCATTCATCGTTACAGTACCAGAAAGTGCATTTGACTTCTTCATGACCTCAGCAAATTGGCCACCAAACACAGAATTCAACGAGTGGTTTCGTAGAAGAAATTTTCAAAGGAGGGACAGGATTGAGAATCAATAAAAAAAAACGATGTCACAATAGTAGAAGATCATTACAGATTTATTATCAAAATGTTCGTGGGCTTCGTACTAAACTTCAGCAATTTCAATCAGCTGTAGCATCTTCAGCAGCTCAAATATTCTGTATTACCGAAACCTGGCTGCAAACAGGTATCAATGATGCTGAAGTGGTACCACCCGGATATTCCATACTTAGGTGTGATAGATCAGGAACAAGACGTGGAGGCGGAGTTGCTATAGCGGCCGCGCCCGCTTATGAATTGCGTCCTATTGATATTGAACATTGGACAATGCGTTGCCATGAAACTAGTTGTGAGTTAATATGCAGTGGTTTATATCTTCACAATAATTTGTTGTTAGTTGTATTATGTGTGTATATTCCGCCTAGTACATGTGACCATGAATACACTGTGATTTTTGATGCTATTGAACAAATTGGTGTTCAATATGAAAAGATGTTGGTATGTGGCGATTTCAATTTGAATTCGTCTTCGGTAAGTGTAAATGCGAAATTTGAATGTGTGTTGTCGCTCTGTGATCTCATCCAGATAAATAACATATGTAACAGTAGTGGAGGTACGTTGGATCTTATTTTAGCTAGTAGATCATTAGGGCATATTTCTGTGAGACGTGAGATCGATAGCCTGGTGCCGGCGGACGCGTATCACCCACCTTTAAGCATATATATTGACAATGAATTCGATAACACGTATGTTTATCATCAAGATGTCAATCCTGGGAAGAATCTTACTCACCAGGAGTGGAATTTTAAAAAGGCAAACTTTTTATCATTATATTCGCGATTACAATGTATTGATTGGGAACCGTTGTATACTATTGCAGACCCAAATGAAGCTATAGTGTTATTTTATAATATGATCAACTCTTGCATTGACATTTGTGTTCCAAAAAAGATACGCCGTCCAGTACGACCTCGGTATGTATATCCTGAGTGGTATTCTAGTGAGACAAGGCGCAATATTAGAGCTAAACACTATTATCATACTCGTTACAAAAGAACTAAATCGGTACAGGATCGCATGTCTTTTTCTCGGTACAGAGCTATGGTTAAATTAAACATCAAGAAGGATTTTCATGTATATAAGAAAAATATGGAGCGCGAAATAAAAAAAGAACCATCATCTTTTTGGCGCTACGTTCATTCACAAACTAAAAGTAAATATAATAAACGAATAGAAAGTGACGGTCAAATTATACCTATTGATAAGTGTGCTCAGTCGTTTGCTGACTATTTCTCTTCTGTGTATGCTAAAGAACCACCAAAATTAAATGTGAATGAAAATATGGCATTTTCAGAGTCTGGTAGTAGCTGGGTGCATATTTCTCAGATATATTCCCAGGATGTCGAGCTCGCACTCAGTTCACTGAAGCCGAAAACATCAGCTGGACCCGATGGTATTCCGCCTTACGTAGTGAAAGATTGCAGGTCAGTTTTTAAATTGCCCTTGCTATATATTTATAATTTGTGCCTTAAAAATAATTTCTATCCAGAGCAATGGAAAATATCACGGGTAGTGCCTGTCCAAAAACACGGTTCTGCCACAGATGTTAAAGAACATAGGCCGATAGCTGTGTTGTCTGTATTTGGTAAGCTGTTTGAGTCAATTTTGCATGCTCGAATTAATCGACAGATTGAAGCACGGCTAACGGATTCGCAACATGGTTTCCGTGTTGGCCGCTCCACTACTACTAACCTTATGTCCTTTTGGGCCTATGTAAACAATGAGGTTAACTCGGGCTGTCAAGTTGACACAATATATTTTGATTTTCGAAAAGCATTTGATTTGGTTGATAATGACGTCTTATTAAAAAAGTTCGCCGCAATAGGATTTACGCCCGCACTACTAAACTTTTTTGCTTCGTACTTGAGTAATCGTAAACAATATGTGCAACACTATGGATACGTCTCGGACCCTTATTATACATTTTCTGGCGTTAGTCAGGGTTCGAACTTAGGGCCACTGGAGTTCCTCATTTTAATAAATGATTTGCCGGATGCAATTAGCTCGTCAAATTGTCTGTTATTTGCAGACGACCTTAAATTATTTTTAAAAATACGTAGTGAATCTGATTGCGAGGTCCTTCAAAGGGATATAGATAATATTCTAAAATGGTGTAGAGAAAATGGTTTACAGTTTAACACTGATAAATGTGCTATTATGTCATTTAATAGGTTACAAGATCCCATTTGCGCCAATTACTGTTTAGGTAGTAATCCTCTTCCTCGAGTATCATCAATGACGGACTTGGGAATATTAATTAAGGAGGACTTATCATTTCACGACCATATCATTAAAATTTGTAAAGAGGCATACAGGATTCGTGTGGAGGCAAGCACGTCACTTAGACTCGATTACGGCCATTAAAATACTTTACAACGCCTATGTGCGAAGCAAATTGGAATGTAATGCTATCATCTGGAATCCACATGAAGCGAAATACATCCTAATGATAGAAAAGCTCCAAAGAAAATTTGTCAGGTGGCTGTACCACAAGCAATATGGGTACTTCGTGGGCTTCCCAACCATATACCCTAGTGACTTCTTGTTAGGCATGGTTGGATATAATACCTTAGAAACAAGGCGAGCTCTGTCTCTGATGGAGTATATATTTAAGCTCTTTCGTGGTTTGACTAATAACCCTGCGGTTCTAGAACAGATATCGTTATATGTCCCGGACAACTTTCGGCGTGCTCGTTACCATAAGTTATTCGCGCTCCCGCTGTGTAGAACTGCATCTGCAAGTCAGGCTCCTCTCACACGAGCGCTGCGCCTGCTCAATGATATGGTGGTAAATGATTTTGTGGACATATTTAGCTGTTCTTTGACTGAGTTTCGCAGAGCGACATTGTTATATTGTGAAAATAATTAAATAATACTATTATTATAATAATGAAATATTTGAATTACTTAATGAAATTGAATTAATGAATAGCAAATTTAATTATTATTATGTATTATGTCGTTATGTCTTATTTTTATTATTATTATGTTTTATATTGTTATGTATTAATTAATGTTTTTAATTATTGGCATTTGTTGAGTGTATTGGGCGACTGTAATGCTCACAAATTGTATGTCTTTTATAAATAAATAAATAAATAAATAAATAAATAAAGAGCTGGCAACCAGTCTGAATTATGCAACCACCGCTATGATTAGCTGGTTGCGGCCATACGAGGACCTGTCTCGGACGGTAACGGGAATCAGGGCTCGTGGTGAACAAATACATACCTACTTGAGTAATAGTTGGTACATGTTTTTTTACTTGAGCAGCGTGGTGGAGTATGCTCTAAGCCCCTTCGAATGAGAGGAGACCCATATCCCAACAGAGGGATGAATAAGGATTGGCGTTAACGTCATGTATTTTATCCGTCTGCCGAACAAGGACTAATATTTTTTTTTTTGCATTTTATACTTTACTGCGTGAGTCACAGTGTGGCGTCATCTACCTATTAAGTAATTACACTACTAAACAAGGATAGTAATAATAAGGACTAATGTTTTCCAAATCGTATGTGCCTATGTATATATGTGTAATTTTCTGATACAACTTAGCTGGACGAATCTTAACATAATAAGGTATCCAGTAGCCTGTCCATGGATGACTTTATTTATCCAGGAGAACCAAAGTTATCGACCTACCTTTCAGATTTAGCAAGCTGAAATGGCAGTGGGCCGACCCTATCTACCGTGTCAGTGACGGCAGACAGGGGAGAAGCTTTAGAGTGGAGGCCGCGTGGAGTAAGGAAGCTTTGGACACCCGCCCTCTAGGCGAACCAAGGACATAAAAAAGCGACTAGAAATGGCTGGATGCGAAAGTCGGAAGATCGATTTTGGTGGAAAGCATTAGGGAAGGTAATAAATAGACCTTCCCTTTCTGGATAATAGATCCAGCAGTGAGTAGATAGAGGTCCTACGCCGACGCTGAAGCCATCGAATAATTAGATTCGCAAAATAGATCTCACGTTTTATTTATCGACAAACATCTTTAGCTCATTCGGTAGAGCTCTAGGGTTTCTATCAGCTAAGGTAAACATAAATACCATAAATGTAGCGATTTTGCAATTCATATTATTGGAATCGATGTGTTAGGTAACAACTCAATGTTTTAGGTCCCCAATAGTGTTAGATACTTAAAATCCGTGGTGCACAGCAGTTGAGCTTCACATGACTCGCCATCTATTTAGGGTTTCAATGCCTTATTTGCCAAAATTCTGTCTCTCACATTGCTAAGAGGGGAAGTCAAATTCCAAAAGCTTCTTACTACGTCAATTTTTTTTCTGATTAAAATCGTTGAGAGTTCCAAGGCAGCCGTAGTCTTTCCCAGGAGTGTAAAGTTCTTCACTGTTCATTGCCTTTTTTGGTGGTGGTTCAATGCCTTCACTTGACTAGCCATCTCTTTAGGCTTTAATGCCTTATTTGCCATATTGCTGTCTCTAACGTTGCTCAGAGGGGAAGTCAAAAAAATAAGTACCATAAAACTTAAGCTGAACTGTGATTTTCGTAATCAAAAATCCGATGTGAATCGGCTTCAGCTTAGCCCGGTAGGCCCCTGGCTGATGAAGATAACAGTTTAGGTAGGCAACCACATCACGGAACGCTAAACACAGACAAGTTGGGTAGATCCAATGAGAAACTTTCGTTTTGCATGTCGGCACGCAATACCCGCGGGTCGGAACGGTAATGTGGCGAAATTGATGCCGATTCGACGTGCTCTGAGGAAATATAAAAAAAATACGTTTGTATTGTTAAAAAGTCATTACCGTGAAACTGGTAAGTAAAAAAAGTAGTTGTCTGTTTCCCCAATGTGTATACCTTGAGGTACTCGATGGTGCCATTGTGCATGTCAGTCTAATCGGCCACGCGCGAGTTAAGTAAAGTTGTCAATAGCCTGTCCATGCATGGGTTTATTTTTCTCTTTAGTGTTTCGGAGGGCACGTTAAGCCCCGGCAGTTGTCATTAGATGACAATCGTTAAACCAAATCAATTCAAATCAATCGACGAGCTCGGTGGCGTAGCTGTCCATTGACAGCTACGCCACGCGGCTTCGACACCAACGCTCGTGGGTGCGATTCCCACACAGGACAAACATTTGTGTGCATGAACATGTCTGTTTGTCTTAGTCTGGGTGTTTCTATGTATCATATTGTATGTATTAACAAAAAAAAATGTATTTACGTATGTTTATCAGTTGTCTAGTACCCATAACACAAGCTTCGCTTACTTTGGGGCTAGATGGCGCTGTGCAATTTGTCTGACAATATTTATTTATTTATTATTTAATTACCTTTGGGTGGCTTAACTCCATCAATCCGCAGTTGAGCAGCGTGGAGTACGCTTTATACTCCTTCGATTAAAGAGACGCGATCTCAGCTGTGGGATAAAATGGATTAAATTTGAGTGAAGTATGCATACCTATGACTCATTGCTAAGAGGGAAAGTCAAATTCCAAAAGCTTCCTACTCCTACTAATTTCTTCTGATTAAATTCGTTGTGAGTTCCAAGGCAGCCGTAGTTGTACCCCCGGGACTGCAATGGACTTCACTGTTCATTGCCTTTTTTGGCGGTCGCCGTTGTTAATCCTGGCTACACAGGAGACACAGTGGTGGAAATGTGTGGTGGGCCCCAAAAAAAAAAAAACATAATTATGACTCTTCGAAAAAGGTTTGAAGAGAGAATTTTCCAAGGTTCTACGAGGCGCTAGTTTGGCCGAGCCTGGTGTTGCGCGCATCCGTAGTAGTTCGCGAACGAATGTCGTCAATGATTTTCTCCGCTTAATTCATTAAAAATGCTTCAGAGAGATATAATTGACGAGCTCAGTGGCCAATGGTTAGCAATGGCCACTTTGACTCCGAGGTCGCGGGTTCGACTCCTGCATAAGACAAATACATTTGTGTGCATGAACAGGCTGTTTGTTTGCGTCTGGGCGTTTTCTATGTATTATATGTATGTATTTACAGTTACCTAGTACCCATACTACCTACAAGCTTTGCTTAGTTTGGACCCAGATGGCAGTGTGTAATTTGTCCAGGAATATTTATTTATTTACTAGATGACCCGGTGAACTTTGTTTCACCTACTATCTACTTAACAAATATATACGATCTAAGATCTGTGTCTCTTTAAGAAGTGCCTACCCTGTGTGCCCGAATCTGGAGGATGTGCCATTGCAAGACATTTGTTTCCTAACTTGCCGCTTTCCATAAAATTTGACAATACCAGCTTAAATGACTCTCTTGCAGTTTGCTTGCCATGTCCGAGAATTCCTGACGCGGTCCTTCTACGAAACTTCGCGCATACTGCGCAGCATATTCAACTCCATGAAAGACAACACCTGTACTTGTCGCTCAAGTATTGACGATTTTTTACTTATAAAATGGTCTAATATTGGATTTATATATTTGTCCTTTCAACTTGACGAAATTTCGGATTAACAGTCACAGATGTCACTGGTTACCTCAAGCCACTTAGTCCAAGCTACTGAAATCTCGCAGTCGATTCTATCCCATGATCGAAGAACAGATCTCAAGTACTTAAATCGTCCGTGCATTCGATCATATCCTTAAGTGCACGGTCGTGGGATCTGTTGTTTTGCAGCCCAAGTCTTTCCCGTATTCGGATTCAGCCCATAGTTCTCAAGTGACATCTTCCATTAATTCACTCATCGCACCAACTGCCCTCTATCCGCATCCGCCAGTGCAATTATATCAGCATACATGGACACCTACCGGCTAAGCTGAAGACGATCCCCACCGGTGTTTCTGATCACGAAAATCAAACTTAAACGTAAGACCTATTTTTGGAATCAAAATATTCGATGGTAATCGAATTCAGCTTCGGCGGTAAGCCCCCTGGTCCATGTGGATCCATGATACTACTTGATAATTCGTCTAATATATAAGAATATGCCTAATATGAACAAAAACAGACTAAGACTGATCGCTGGAGGAAACCGACGTTAATGGGAATTTTGTCTCTCCTCTCCGACAGAGGTCTAAACTATGGATTTGGAATTTCGGTATATGTCTCGGATGATGTCGATATAAAAACCTGGCAGCCCTTTATACTTCAGTAAATGAAAGTTCTCGCCAAATAAATTTATGACTAAATGATAAAATATGATTATATTAAAATTACAGATTTAGGTACTTCAGAAAATAATGAGGATCCGTTTTATTTTGTAATAGGTATCACCTTGGTTAACATGACAGACCTATATAATGTGATGTAGGTCTTACCATATACAAAGTTATACAACTCTATGTGAATCCACAAACCTCGTTCTGCGTTCAGCCCCCATTTTCTGGTCTATTCGCATTGCTGACACTGGTTACATTTTTTGCAATCATTTTTGTAATTTACAATCCGAGTGTTTATGAAATTTACAAATTTTTATTATTTATTCTTAAGTACTCTACAAAGCATGATTTACCATAAACAGTCACTACATATTTCAACTCCTTTCTTGATGTCTATTAGTATTGTGTCATTTCTATGTCACTTCTGAGAAAGTCACATTTGACAACCAACAAATATGATGTCGATTCTTTGTGACAATGACACTATTGATAGGTAGGTTCGCCATCTTTGCTGTTATGACATTCGACTATAGTAGGAACACTTTGTATGGGAAATTAAATTTGTTGTTTTCACTATCTTTCTTGAATTTTTTCCAAAATTTCTCACCGTTTAAACCTTCCCTGGGCTAAGACAAACATTTCAAAACCAAAATCAGCTACATCGGCCTGGCCGTTCTCGAGTTTTAGCGAGACTAACAAAACAGCAATTCATTTTTATATATAAGATTTTAAAAAAAAACTACAATTTAATCGCATCGAAATCGCAGAAAAATAAATATATGTTTTTACAGCAAGGCTTCATGATACAACTCTCTGAAGTATCTTCAGAGTTTTCCGCTAATTTACGCTCTCCACAGACGGGTTTGTTTGTGTAGTCGTTCACGCCACGACATTTGTACGGAGCGGCCGGGGTGTGACAGCGTCTAAAAACGCCACTTAAAATTAAACATAATATGGTTTCCGACTTATACTCGTATAAGTAATTAATAACACATTCGTTATGTTGGCACGCTTCCCTTCCACCGTTCATAATACGATTCTACGTCGAAACGTGTAATTAATTAACTTTGACGCGAGCACGGCAGACACACCCTTGACATTTCTGGCGCACCCTCGCTGCCCTAGTTTCATTCCTAGACGTAGGTATACTCTTCATAACAATGGTAATAATTATTTCATGCATTTCACAACACTTGATTACTCCTGCTGTCTGGGACGGATGAGAGGGTCGTGCTTCTGTAGTGGAGACAAAATTGACCTGATGATGATGATGATGATAACACTTGATTATTACATTACTAGCTAACACGCACAACTTCGTCTGTGTGTGACAGATAGTTGACAGAGAAACGTAGGATTACCATTAAAAAGGTTTTAGTCAGCCAATCATAAAGAATAGACATATGCTATCGCGGAAGGATTTTTAAAAGGAAAAACTACGTCGTACGTGGTTGTTGCGTATCTTTAACCGTTTAGGCAGCACACGCAACGGAAGCTCTCAAAAGGTAATTTCTCATAGCTCATTTCTTATAGCTCACAAAAAATATTTTTCCCCCGTTTTTGCAACATTTCTCATTAGTGCCTCTCTCCTGTTCGTCGTAGCGTGATGCTATATAGCCTATAGCCTTCCTTAGTAAATGGACTATCGAACACTATAATAAATTTTAAATTCGACCCAGTAGTTCCTGAGATTATTGCGTTCAACCAAACAAACAAACTCTTCAGCTTTATAATATTAGTATAGATTATGTTGAGGAGCCCGATGGCGTCGTTGCGCGCGGCAGTCTAAGCGATCACGCAAGTCAAGCCACGTCAATCGTAGTCTGTCTTTGGATGGGTTTATTTGTCTCCACAGCCCCACCTATCGCGTCCAGTAAACCAACCGGATCGATACGGATTGGTAGCAGATCTCTCCCTTTCGCCTGCAAGCAGACTACTTAGGCACTCTTAGATACCTGTTTCTCTCCAACTTCTCAAGATCGGAGGTGTATGACAAAAACAAGGCATCAGACAGTGGAGGATGCCTCTGTGCAGCGTGAGCCGGTCGAGTGGCTGGTGGCGACCGACGCTCGGTTTCCCAAGCATCGCGGCCTTACCACCACTCCCCAATATCCATAATGTATAGTATATATATCCATAATAATATTTGGGGTGTAAGTGGTTCTAAGCCAACTTCACCTGCACGTGGTACACCCTGCTGACTGACAAACGAAGCTCTGGCGAAAAGAGAGGTAGCGTGCGTAACCCTTACAATTACGCTCCCTACCTCTCTTTTCGCCGGAACTTAGTTTGTCAGTCAGCAAGGTGTAGTACCGCGTGCAGGTAAAGTTGATTTTGGTTCAAAGATGTTGATGAACCACTTACACCCCAAAAATATTGTAGTGAGCCCACTAAATCATTAAGCACAACTTAGTGGAAAAAACCTAGAATTTTAAATATCCGTTTGAAGGTAACCGGTTCCGTTTCCTGATCATCCGTCGACGTCTTTGCTTCAATATTGTTGAAAGGCATTTGACAGGCGAATAGATTCTCGTGTTTGATCTACGAAAACGATGGTTAAGCAGACGAGAGAGACACGTGTTGTGTGATGAATGTCGACAAAGTTCAAATACATGACGAAAACTTTCGCCAATGTAGTAAATATTGAACAGTAACTCATTAGTACAAAGCGGCCGCTAGCGAGTTCGCCGTGTGTACTTCAGGAAATAAACAATTATTGCGTGTAGTGATCGAAACGCTTGTATACGTTTCTAAGTGCTTTAGAAAGTCCAAGGAATAAAGATATTTTGATTTTGATTTTTTGATTTTTACGCCGAAAAGCAATTCTTGGAAATGAAAAGGCTCCAAAACCACTGAACCAATTCTTATGACACTTGCCACAATTAAAGACCTCGACATGCTTGACGTTTGTGTTGAAAAAAAAATGAGATCGATCATGTCCTTGAGGAATGATCATCAAACACATTTTCCATTGAAATCAATGGACATCATACACTCAGCGAATGTACTCGCTACACTCAACGCCGATTTCGGCCCCGTGGGCTAGAATCCGGCCTAGTGTATTATTGGGGTTTAAGTAGCTCACCACGATCTGTGGAGCCAAAGAGAGGTAGGGTATAGCGTATTTGTAAGCTGCGTGACTGACGAAGTACCTCTACCTCACAGAAAACCGCAGTCAAATAACAATTCCCTTGAGGGTTGTTGTGTTCCTGCGAGTGAGTGAGGTCACCAGGAAGCAAGGAGTTGCTGCGACAGCAATGGACTTCATTTTTTTGGTCGCCGCTGTTAATACGCCAGTATACAGTATACACAGCACCGATCTATATTTTTAGTGCGTTCGCCACGGGATTAATGACTGCCATGTTCATTATATAATTTATACAAGAAAATTAGATCGTGTCAAATGAGAACGTACGTGTTCTCGTAAAGTATTATTAACTAAATCCATAAACGAATAGAAAAAAAAATAATATTCGCCAGTAACTTCAGACATTTATACAGAGAAATCAGCCTAGCGAGAAACTTCAAATTAAGTTTTTATATAATCGCAACAAACAACAGTCGAGCTCGGTGGCGTAGCGGTCAATGACGCGGCTTCGACACCAACGCTCGTGGGTTCGATACCCACATAGGACAAACATTTGTGTGCATGAACATGTCTGTTTGTCTTAGTCTGGGTGTTTTCTATGTATCATAAGTATGTATTTACAAAAAAAAAAATGTATTTACGTATGTTTATCAGTTGTCTAGTATCCATAACACAAGCTTCGCTTACTTTGGGGCTAGATGGCGCTGTGTAATTTGTCGGACAATATTATTTTATTTATTTAAATTCTGGTAGTTTGATGACACATGCTTCCCAAAACTTAGTTATAGTGCGTGATATTTTTATTCCTATTAAACTTTAAATGAAAGGTAACAAAATGTCGGTTGGATCTATTCTGCATAACAGGGTCCATTTGATATTCGAGATTAAATAATCGATATCTACTATATAAAAATAAGTCGGGTTTTCCTTCCTGACGCTATAACTCCAGAACGCACGAACCGATTTCCACGGTTTTGCATTCGTTGGAAAGGTCTCGGGCTCCGTGAGGTTTATAGCAAAGAAAATTCTGAAAAAATTTGAAAAGAAAAGCGGGAAAATCTTTTTTCACATACAGCGCCATCTCTAAGGAAATGGATGGAAACGAAAAGATTGAGCCACAGCGAAGCGTGGTCGGGCCGCTAGTCTTAACCAGCAGCTCTCCAGAACAATCAATGCTCAAAACTCGAGCTACAACGAATTTGACCTACATCTGTTTAATGTTGTATGTTGTTGAGACACTGCTTAATACAATTGACCAAACTCATGGTAGTGCGGACATCACACCTGAGTTCAGTAAACAACCGTGCAGCCCGTTAAGATCTTATCTGTCAGTCACGTTTCAACGACAACGTATTTAAAAATTTACAAAGAAAGTAACAGGGGATATTTCGGACATGTCATTAAAAATGTTTATAATTACACCGCGACCGTGAACCGGAAAACGCGGTATCAGAAAGCCCCCCACTAAATGGACCGACTGAATCTGACAAAGACCAGGCAATAGCCGATTTTTGAAGTGAAAACTTCTTTAGCTGCGTTGTGCACTTTTTGGGATGGGTAAAAAATGTTAAACTCGCGTCAGGACACGTGACCTGACCGAAAATTCGTAAGACGGAGGGAGAGTAGACCGCCGGTGCGGCGTAGGAGAGGAAGTAATATCCCCTCTCTATCTACCGCGCGGTGAAAATGTTTGCCTGCTCCTGCTGTTTATTTTTAATGTAATATAGATTGTCATGTTTGTGTGCGATAGCGCAATAAATTAATATTGTATTTTACCACATAAATGATAGTACTTTTATACTGATAAATAAAGCAATTCGTGCGAAATTATTCCCTAACCATTAGAAAATATTCAAAAATGCACAACGTTAATGTTCAAGTTGTCACATCTGCCGGCACTCGCGGAGTTCAACCCGTTTTTTTAGATAGATAACAAGTATACGGCCTGCCTGATGCGGGGTGGTCACCTCAGCTTATGGAAACTAGCAACGCCAACGATATCACTCGCGCGTTGCCGACCATGTAAAAACCTCTTTACTTCACTTTTTTATCTTATGTATGTATAACTGTTTGGCACGCTCTGCAGCCCGAACGGCTAGATGGATTTTAGCTTGAAAGGTGTCGTTAGATTCGTATTTGCTGTGAGAGTGACACTAGGTACGTCAAAATAAAAAAGAATGGCGGATTTTTGGCGCCAAGTACAAATGCAAATGCGCGCCGCAGTCTGGACGGCTCGATAGATTTTAGCTCGAGGGGTGTCATTAGATATGTATTTACTGTGAGAGCGACATTGCATGTATATAAAAATAAATAAAACTAAAAAACATAAAATAAAAACGGTACATAATTTAAAAAACTAAAAAACCCTGCTTTTCTGTGTAACATGTAGCAGTCGGGACCACACGTAGGGTCCCGACTTTTAGAGCACACGTAGGGTCCCGACTGCTACATGTTTTCTTGTTTTAGGGGTTTTTAATTTCCAAATTACAAAGAAAAGCAGTCGGGTTTTTTAGTTTTTTAAAATTAGTTTTTGAATACAAACGGCAGAAAACCTATGCTGGAAGTTTAAAGCCTATGTTCAGCAGTGGATAAAATGATGATGATGATTGACGTATGCTCTAAACCCCTTCGATTGAGGGGAGACCCGTATCCCAGCATTGGAATGAATACGGGTTGAATAAGACGACGACATACTTTCCAAAAACATTATCCTCCTTTCAACGGCAGTCGGGTAAGAAATGCGACGTGGAGGTGAGCCTGCACCTGTATTATATGTATATATGTCACAGTCAGTGTAATAAATTGGTCATTATTTATAATGACTGGCCAGGCCAATGTAATAAATAAATTGGCAATATTAATAATTAAGCTTACTTGGCACCACATCATTCATCATCTAGAATTCTAGATTGACGGAGCTCCGCGTTCCGATGACAGGACATAAGAAAACCGTAACCTAACCAAAAATCTACGCAAATCCAACCAAAATATGATTTAATACATTGACCAAGTATTGGTCAATATAAATAATAACTAATTCATTACATTGACCATTACATATACTCGTATATATGAGTATAACATGCATGTGTCATTCATGGTACTTTTTTAATCCACTTTACAGAATATTTAATCCATAACACGGAACACGAATTCCTGAATTGCGTGATTTCATGCGCGATGAAATGTGGCATAAATATAGGAATAAAAAGTTTTCTGGTATGGGAGCTGACCCAAACTTAAATAGGACTATTATGGGGCATACTGCACGGAATGATAAAGTGAGGGAGTTAGGCACGACTACTTAGGGCACCCTGCCCCCTGGCTGTGTCATAGACACCGACATGTGTTGTACGTAAATACGTTACATGAACTAAAATTATATCAAAATGGCAGCTTCCCCCTCCGCCGCACGCGATGTTCCATAGTCCTTAGTTAGCGTAATAAATTCTTTAATCCTTCATCTATCCAGTGGTGTGATTGAATTTTGGATAAAGATATGTAGTTGCAACACCAAACTGTATCCCCCGATTTTGGCATCATTCGTGTCTTTATTTGCCTCCTTATGGAAGCAATTTCACAACGTATCACGTCAAATCATGTTTGTTTGTAAAACTTTATTGTAGGTATATAAAACTTAAGGCGGGGTGGTACCAGTGGTACTGCAAAATCCACAATTTAGAATTCATCTTCGAAGTAATGAACAGATAATTAAAATCTAGGAAAATTATATTGATATAGTTCAGGATATATATAGGGAATATATCCGATGGAAACAATATTAGATGACTCGATAAAATAAATTCACGAAGTTACCTCTTTTCGTGTCATTTTATCTTCTATTTTCGGTTTTATTCTTAAAATATGTAATTTGACATTATAAATCATGCACTAAAAAAAAGGTCATAAATAACTGGAGGTATTATACCCGATAGATTTTATTTATTACATCTTTAAAAAAATTATTCGATTATTCAATAGATTTTCAGCTCGCCGCCAGTGTCTCGCGGAATTGTCATATTGTTTCTAGCGCAGGCTCACCTCGCCTTAAGTACATATAATACATTACACTGTATACAATGGCGGACTTATCCTAATAGGGATCTCTTCCAGTCAACCATAGAATGATTGAAAGAGAGTTATGGGGTGTAAGTCGTTCATCAACATCTTTGAACCAAAGCCAACTTCACCTGCACGCCGTGCAGTGCTGACTGACAAATGAAGCTCTGGCGAAAAGAGATGTAGGGAGCGTAATTGTAAGCTACCCGACTGGGGAATGCACCTCCACCTCACAGGATACCGCAGCCAAATAACAATTCCCTTGAGGGTTGTTGTGTTCATGCGAGTGAGTGAGGGCACCAGAAAGGAAGGAGATGCTGCGTTGGCAGCGGGGGTGGCGAAGCGCGAGCGATATTTTATGTTGCTTGTCCGCCACCCTACTACGGAGTATAAAAAAAAGAGTTTTCAATTTTGGTTTTGGAGCTATACATACATACATAGTTCGCCTATTATTCTATATCTTCATCATGTCTCGACCGTCTCCTATCTCAATACCTTTTTAAGTACAAAGTAGACGCCGTCCACGTAGACGCGGCAGGCGCCGGCCGTGACGTCACCATGTCGACGACCCCACCGGGGCTACCACGTCAACCTACTAATGGTGTTTATTGGCCCGTTATGTTTTATGGGGCTGGTTTATTGCTGCTGGCGGAATATGTAGTAAGGGATGGGTTTCGCTGTAGACTTTCTAGGTTTCTACGTAGCACGCCCCGGCCACTCCATACAAACATCGCGGCGTCTACTACTACATAAACAATGACGTCTGTACACAGCGTGAATGAACACGTGTGTGTGGCGACATACAAACTTGGGCCCTACCTCCGAGGCTAAAGCAGATTACTATTTTGTGGTTCTAAAAATGTCTTAGGGGTGTAAGTGGTTTATCAACATCTTTGAACCAAAGCCAACTTCACATGCACGTGGTGCACCCTGCTGACTGACAAACGAAGCTCTGGCGAAAAGAGAGGTAGGGAGCGTAATTGTAAGGTACCCGACTGGGGAATGCACCTCCACCTCACAGAATACCGCAGCCAAATAACAATTACCTTGAGGGTTGTTGTGTGTTCCTGCGAGTGAATGGTGTCACCAGGAAAGAAGGAGTACTTCATCTTTATGGTCGCCGCTGTTACTAATGGCTACACCGCAGTGTTACCAGATTTATTTTAAATCAAAGCGGTCTTTAAACTTTTAAAAATAAAAAAAGCACACGTTTGAAAAAGTCGGGAATTTAAGTCATATACATATTCATTGCATAGAACTTTTTATAGAATGAATGGACAAAGTGTTTTCTGGCATGAGTGTGCATAATCAAAAAATCAAACATACCTATTTCAATGCCATAAAATATAACATAAAAAATATGAAACTATTCATTTGCTTATATTTTTCCAAAAATTCAAAATTTGGAATTCCAAGCATTAATGACATAACAAAATGAATTGGACAATTTAATTTAATTTATATTTCAATTTTATTCCTATTTTTGACATTGCTATTTTATTTGACATATTACTTATTGAATTGACACTATTTTAATAATTTTAAAAATAATTTCTGACATGTTATATAATTAATTCTTACATACTAATGATAATGTTTTATATGGATATTCAAATCTGAAATAAATGAATATTTAATTTAATTAATTTCAGACGTAAACTATAGCGGCAGTGAAATCGATGGCTATAAGCGGTACTATTTTGCCCATTCGGCGTATAATGCTATAAAATGTCACGCGCGCAAGCCCGGCTGTCCTCGCGTACAATGTATGGAGATAAAACGTACCCTGGTGCAAATCCAGATCACGGGCCTCACGGCCGAAGCTGAACCCGATTACTGTCGAATATTTTGATTGGATATATAGGTCTTATCATCCATAATACTCTTCAGGCTTTCAATGCCTTATTTGCCATATTGCTGTCTCTCACATTGCTAAGAGGGGAAGTCAAATTCCAAAAGCTTCCTACTCCTACTAATTTCTTCTGATTAAATTCGTTGTGAGTTCCAAGGCAGCCGTAATTATACCCCCGGGACTGCAATGGACTTCATTGTTCATTGCCTTTTTTGGTGGTCGCCGCTGTTAATCCTGACTACACAGGAGACACAGTGGTGGGAATGTGTGGTGGGCCCCCGTCCCATATAGGTCTTACGTTTTAGTTATTGACAAACATCTTCATCATCATCAGCATAACCGGTAGAGCTCCAGGGTGTCTACCATCTGAGTGTAGTAGACCCTGGAGCTGTAACGGGACGGGAGTAAAATACCTTATTTTTTTTATTTTATTTTTAATACTACGTACTACGTCGGGCGGCAGACAAGACGGCCCGCCCGATGTGAAGCTGTTACCGTAACCGTATTAACGCTCGCAACATAATATATCACTTGCGCGCCGCCACCCCCGCTGCCAACGCAGCATCTCCTTCTTTTCTGGTGACCTCACTCACTCGCAGGGACACAACAACCCTCAAGGGAATTGTTATCTGGCCGCGGTACTCTGTGAGGTGAAGGCACATTCCCCAGTCGGGCAGCCCACAATTACGCTCCCTACCTCTCTTTTCGCCAGAGCTTCGTTTGTCAGTAAGCAGGGTGCACCACGTGCAGATGCAGTTGGCTTTGGTTCAAAGATGTTGATAAACCACTTACACCCCAAAATTATCTTCTTGAGGGAGAATACAGACAATAATTTCATTGTCTCCCTCCACGAGCAATGATTTTTTCAATAGCAGCGCTAGTAGCCAAAATGCCCTTAACAATTTGACATGTCCGATGACGTCACCGAGCGTCGACCCCGCCATAGAACATAAATTACGCAGAGCCGGCAGCAAGTTTTATTGCCGTTTCCGAGTCGGTGATGCGTTTTAAGACAGTTTTATTACTTTCATTGGAAATCGATAATGTCTTAGCTGGGGAATATATTATGGGGATTATAGGAATATATTATGACGGATGTGTTTTGAGAAGTCCATGCTTTTAGTAGCTCTGCTAGCGGCAACTTTTTTGAAGACTTAGATAGCTACCAAACTTAAAATTTTAATATATGTATTTCGATTTAGTGACGCATATTTTTTTTTTATTTTGCAGTATTCGATTTTCAAATCAATAGTTAATTACATAAAAAAATGTTGTTCGATAGCGTTGTTCTATAAGTTAAACGCGTTCCAGACGGGCAACTCCCTTACTCCAGATGGCTACTGCGAAATGAAAATTCGATCTTTTGTATGTTTGGACTTATTAGAAATAGTTGAAATTTTGAGTATTCTTCCTTCTCTCAAAGTATTTTTGGCAAATCTGTCAGCCTCCTCGTTTCCGAGTTCCAATGTGCGAAGGAATAAATAATAAATATAAATATTCCAGGACAAATTACACACGGCCATCTAGTCCTAAACTAAGCATAGCTTGTACTATGGGTACTAATAGGTAGGGGAAAAAGTCTTTTCGCATTTTAGTATGTATGAACTTGTAATAAAATCTCTTTGGTTATACCATTTGTATCTGGCAGGTTTTGATATCTTTAAAAAGTTTAAATTTTAAAAAAGATAATTCCAAATTCAAATTAGGTAAATCTGTGATTTTCATTTGTTTTTTTTACTGTCAACATGAGTGAATCTAATGAAGAAATTCGATTCATTTTAAAATTTTACTACAAAAAAAGTAAAAATGCAACGCAAGCTGCGAAAAAAATTTGTGACGTTTATGGATCTAGTGCAGTGTCTGTGAGAGTAGCACAAATTTGGTTTAAGCGTTTTCAATCAGGAAATTTTGATGTGAAAGATGCACGTCGCTCTGGTCGCCCTGTTACGGATAAAATGGATGCCATTTTTGAAAAAGTGGAGCAAGATCAGCATATCAGTAGTTACGACATAGCTGAAGAATTAGGAATTGACCACAAAACAGTTTTGGCGCATTTGAAAAAAGCTGGGTACACTAAAAAGCTCGATATTTGGGTGCCTCACGATCTCACTGAAAGAAACTTAATGAACCGTGTACACATTTGCGATTCTTTACTACGACGTAATGAAAGCGAATCGTTTTTGAAGAAGCTTATAACTGGTGATGAAAAGTGGATCATGAACGACAAGAACGTGCGAAAAAGGTCGTGGTCAAAGGCCGGTCAGGCTTCACAGACTCTGGCAAAACCCGGGTTAACCCGCAATAAGGTGATGCTGTGTGTATGGTGGGATTGGAAGGGCATTATTCATTATGAGCTGTTACCGCCAGGCAGGACTATCGATTCTGAACTCTACTGTGAACAACTGATGAGATTAAAGCAAAAAGTTGAGAGAAAGCGGCCGGAATTAATTAACAGAAGGGGTGTGATTTTTCATCATGATAACGCTAGACCTCACACATCTTTAGCCACTCAGCAAAAATTAAGAGAGTTTGACTGGAAGGTGTTAATGCATCCGCCGTATAGTCCTGACCTTGCACCTTCTGATTTCCACCTGTTTCGGTCTCTTCAGAATTCTTTAGGCAATGTCAGGTTAACATCACGAGAAGACTACCAAAACCACTTGTCGTGGTTTTTTGAACAGAAGTCCCAAAATTTCTATAGTAATGGGATCATGTCTCTACCTACAAGATGGCAAAAAGTTATCGAACAAAATGGCACCTACATACTTTAGTTAAATGTAAATAAACTTTAGTAAAAAATGTTTTGAATTTTCATATAAAATACGAAAAGACTTTTTCCCCAACCTAATATATAACTGTTATAATACTTAAATACATTTTTTTTGTATATACATACATATAATACATAGAAAATACCCAGACCAAGACAAACAGACATGTTCATGCACACAAATATTTGTCTTGTGCGGGGATCCAACCGGCGACCTCGGAGTCAAAGTGGCCATTGCTAACCATTCGACCATCGGGCTCGTCAAAGGAGGAGAAAGGAATCCATTCACAGGTCACTCCTATTATTTATTGTGTTATTTAGACGATATATTAGGATCTCCTGGATGAAAGGTCCACATCACCGACTCAGCCGAAGGATATTCATATAAAGAAAAAGGAAAGAAAATATGTTTATCAACATGAGACAACAATTGAAACCATACACAATAACATTTCAAACACAATGTACATTACAATGATGTTAAGGCTGGGTGGGATTCAAATTTGAGTTTTTTAAAACCATCTGAGACTTAGATAATAATATTTTAAATTCTGAAAAAAATATATGTGTTAGGTAAGGATCTTGTCTAGTCAAAATCGCATTCAATGTCACGACCTAATCAACTTCACTCGATAAAAAAAATTCCCAAAATCACCCCTTTGTGTTAATGTTTTTTCAATATTGTGACTATAATACTGAACGAATACATTTAATTTTTGTACTCAATTAAAGCTAACAAATAGTTACAGACAAATTCGCAGAGTACGATTAAATAATATATATATATTTTTTTTACTGTGTGCAAATTTCCACTAAATATGAGAGCGCGGGGGTTCGGCAGCCCATCAGTCGCGTGCTGGCGCTTATAGACGACGGACCTGTGCTCGGTGCCTGCGCATCAGTATTTTTTTTGAAAAATTTGTGTGCTTCAAGTGATTCTTAATGGGCAATAAACAACGTAAGCGAAAGAAGTCGTCCAAAGCAATAAAAATAACTAACAGAAAGAATGCACTGCGAAGATATACAAAGAGGTAAGTACCTTTATGTAGATGTTTGATTTTTAATGTAATGTGGTATTTAATATATTAAAATTAGATTGTTTTATATATTTGTGTTTCATCAAAATCTTTGAACCAAAG
This sequence comes from Hypsopygia costalis, assembly GCA_937001555.2. Taxonomy (NCBI): domain Eukaryota; kingdom Metazoa; phylum Arthropoda; class Insecta; order Lepidoptera; family Pyralidae; genus Hypsopygia; species Hypsopygia costalis. The sequence goes on from OW443348.2 coordinate 19,157,095, forward strand.
CCAACTTAGTTAAAGTAGGGAGCGTAATTGTAAGCTACCCGACTGGGAAATGTACCTCCACCTCACAGAATACCGCAGCCAAATAACAATTCCCTTGAGGGTTGTTGTGTTCTTGCGAGTGAGTGAGGTCACCAGAAAGGAAGGAGATGCTGCGTAGGCAGCGGGGGTGGCGGCGCGCGAGCTGTGTTTTATGTTGCGAGCGTAGCCATATTATGCTACGGTAACCGCTTCACATCAGGCGGGCCGTATGCTTGTCAGCCACCCGACGTAGTATAAAAAAAGTCTGATTGATAATTTACAAAAATATATTATGGCTAAACTTGCGGCCATCATGCCACAGTATAAGAATATCCAGTAAGTACTAAAGAACGATATGATTTTTGATAATTCATGTTTTGTCTTTATCGGTACATATCTGCCTGGCGTTTTATTGTAGGTCAATGCAGCAGTCTCCAATACCAGACATCATCGCCGAAGTAATTAATATGGACAGCGGCGAATAATCAATCTGTTATCTGCGGATTCAACTGAAAATAGGTAAGTAATTACCATAGATCGAGATAGGTACGCAGCGCTTTTTAAACAGTTTTAATATGTCCCGTTTATACATATTTGCTTAGTCATGTCAAGTCAGGAGGCGCAACGTACGTACCCAATACTTACGGACTTCTGACGGACAGACTTATCTATACTTCTATACTAATATTATAAATCTGAAGAGTTTGTTTGGTTGAACGCGCTAATCTCAAGAACTACTTATTCGAATTTGTAAAATTATTTTAGTGTTAGATAGCCTATTTTTCGAGGAAGGCTAATAGGCTATGTAAGATCACACTACCACCAATAGGAGCGGAGCACCAATGAAAAATGTTGCAAAATGGGAAAAAAATATTCCTTTTGAAAGCTTCCGTTGCATGCGCTGTGTAAACGGTTCAAGTTACGCAATAATTATAACAGAATTATTAATCTTAAAAAGTTCTAATAAAAAGTCAGTGATTGCATATATCTACTCGTTCTTCTTTTAATTTTCTTCTTTTTTTTGCTATCCTTCTTTCAATAAATATCACCCTGCCTTTAGGACTTTTATGTAAAGAGAGGTGTACGACTGAAAATGCGGATTTAATGTTAAACGAAACAACAGCTGCTGAGCTCTTGCTTGGTAACCTCCTTTCAAAGGATTTTTTTTGGTACGACCAATCAATTTCACGCTGACACTATTATAACACTGAACAGTGTTTGTATCATCGTAACCGAAAAATCTGCGTGATTTTGCTGTAATGTATAAAACAATCGTGTAGAAAGACGAATTCTGGATCTATTTCAGCTCTTCGTTGTCATTTCCATCTTTGCTACAAATATTCTTGGTACATACATTCTGCACGGTTAAAAAAATAATTGTGCAATTTTGACATTGCTGTGTTGTGAGAACTTTTAGAGGCTTTGTGATGTATTCTTACATACTGTACAATTGATTTCTATATTATCAAATTTTTTACATTATTAAGCGATAAAATAATTATTTCAAATGCGTCCATTATTTAGTTCGGTAAATGTCCCGTATAACTTATTATATATTAGAGACAGTTATAATTAATATAATATGATAAATTTTCAGGCACATTGATGTTCCGACGTGTAGCTACACAGCTGACGTTTCCAAGAATTCTTTTATGAGATTAGATCCAGACGCTTCACTACGAACTAACTTTTACGTAAGAATCATATTTTATTTGATTGCATTTAATATAGTTTTTTTGGGAGTTTATTAATTTAGCATAATAAAAACTATAAAAAAGTTAGATAATGTACATCCAAACAAAATATTATGTTTTATTCCGAAACATGTAATTATTTACCATTATGTTTTAGAAATACTGAGGAGACATCCCTTATCGAGACGAACCCTTGTTTACAAAACGCATCGAAAGGGACGATAACTTCTGGAAAACGCAAATGGAGCAAAAGTTGGTCAAATTTTATATGAAGTGTTTAATGCCAGAAATTGTTGATAGTCGACACGCACGTGGAATAGCATTAAGCACATTGTCCTTACAAGATGACAAGGAAAATGTAAATCCCCAGACTTGCCATCACTTGAGCCACACATGCGAAATGTTAATTCTGTAGAGCCTATAGTTCTATCATCTTCTGAACTACAGTCAGATTTGCACCCGGGTACAAGCTCACGAGAAATATATTTTAAACAATTTTAAGAGTAAATAAATATTTTTTATTTAATACTATCTTTTATTTATTTATAATAAAAATGTACAGAAAAACTCTTAAAAGAATCACCATGACATTCATAGTTTTTTAAAAACACCGGGCCTGCCATACGCACATTTATGCCTCCTATATGACAAGAAAGATGAACAATGGATTCTGCTGTAATATTAGTTTCCTTTTCTAATATCTCAAGTCAAATCTAGGAAACGCGAACAGGTTGTTATTTTTTTTTTATATTCTATACCTAACCTACATTACTTATTATTTACGAAACTCTTGTCACTACTATAAAAATATAAAAGTGCATTTCTGAAGTTTTAAAATTAACTAGTTACTGCTTATTCCTATACTGTGTGACCGGGCGGGGTGACGCGAGTTCATCGCGCCGCTGCCTCCGCGTGAATAAGTTCGCGCGGTGCCGGCAACGCTGAATGCCTACTTTTGCACGACTACCTAGCCTTAATTTGGCCATCGGTCGGCATTAATGCTGTGTAACACACACAGCGCCGGCATACTGTGACAGCCAACAGGTGGCGACACGGTAATCGTCGGATGAGTGTACCTTTTAAAAATCCCTGCATCCAGGGCCGTCAAGCTATCTGAAAAAAATCCAAACTTTCGCCCGAAACTTAGCATTTTCTCTACGGAGTAAAGCCCGCAGAGTGCCCACGCGTAAGGGCCACGTGAGGATCGCTGCTATTTTCGTAACTTTCCAAACTTTACCATTCTATATTTCTTTTTTCTATGGCCGTGACCATAACAAAGAGATATGCAACACGTTTATTGTACCTACACGTGGTGCGTTAATTATACACTGTGGTCGGATGTGTACCGTTTCGATTGTGAATCAAGGGTACCACAATGAATGGATTCGAAGAATCAAACATTATCCCGTAAACAAATAAGGGCGGTACGTGGGTAGACGTCACTCTGGTGTCGCAAACATCATAGGCTATGACTTCTTACCATCAGATAGGTCGTATGGTTGTTTGCCACGATAGTGGTAAAAAAAGACTTTTGACACGAGGCAGCAAGGTTAACCGAAATTATAATAAATCTTATTTTTCAGGAAAAGTTTACCGCATGCCGTAAGTTTTTTTTTATATATAGAACTAAGGTAGAAAAATCCGATGTACAGAAACTTCATACAACAGAAATGAAAATGCTGAGACGATCCGGAGGAGTAATTCTAAAGGATAAGGTCAAAAATGAGCACAAACGTTGCAGAAATAATCGAGAAATTAATTGAGAACCGACTACGATTGTACGGTCATGTCAGGCGCCGCGATAAAGAAAACATGACTAGAAAAGTAATGGAGATAAAAGAGCCGAAACGAGGACGCGGTAGACCTCCGACCACCTAGGCCAGAACAGTGCAGAACGACATGAGGACGATGGGACTACACCCTGATATGACGCTGGCGCGATCGGAATGGCCCAGTAAGATTAGGAGGGCCGACCCCAAAAGACATGGGACTTAGGCACGGAAGAAGAAGACTACTGAGGTGGAAAACAAGCATACGGCCCGACGGATGTAAAACAGTTACCGTAGCCTATGGACGCCTGCAAAAAACCAGGAACATCACATGTGCGTTAACGACCTTGTAAAAACCTCTTCATGCCATTTTTGAACAAGCTCATGCTGTAGTCCCCTGGGAATACCTCGACAGGCAGTTCATTCCACAACTTGATAGTATGTGGGAGAAAACCTTTCTGAAACCGCACAGTACGTGAACAGTTCGGCTTTAACTTGAGAGGATGAATTTAATTGGCTGCCTTGGCGAGCGACCAAAAAGTACGACTTCCCGAAAATGGATGCTTAGCCAGGCACTCACCAACTCCGCCGGCGAAACCATACTTTGCCATAACAATCGCCCACTTACTGAACCTCAAGGCCGCATTACACTCCAGTTTCAAATCTGAAACATTAGGCTCCATATTAATACGAGCCGTGGTCCAAGCCTCGTAAGCAGCTAATGCAGCTTGCTTGCGAAATATGACTTATCTGCTTTTTTCAACAGGAAGTTTTTGAACTTGTTTCAACAGGAAGTCGACTACTAGAGGCGGTTCATTAATTTTAGTTAAAGATTGCATGTTAGTCAAAGAGCGTGTGGACATTACTCGGCTTTCTGTTGAATGTACTATCGAGATATCTTGTGCCGAATTAGACAAACATTTAATTATATGTGTATATAGACCCCCAAATAGTGTGTACAAAATATTCGAGGAAGTCATGGAGGATGTATTAAAGTTAGCATTTAAAAGTAATAAGAACCTAATTGTTTGTGGTGATTTCAACATTGATTTGCTTGTTGATAGTACTGTTAAATCAATTTTTTTAAATTTATTTAAATCTTTTAACTTGCATAACTTATTTCTTGAGCCCACGCGAATTACTCCAACCTCCGCTATCTGTCTGGATAATGTCTTCTGTAATTCGGAGTACTTAAATAAATGTATAATTAATGACTTACCTTCAGATCACTGTGGACAATATGTCGTATTCAATAACGTAGTTGTGGAAAAAACCAAACTTATTTCGTTCAGACCAATTACTGGTAGTAAAATATCAAAATTCAAAAATGTTTTGAAGGATAAGTTGCCACTAATAGTATACACGGAAAATGATCCTAACAAACTATATGGTGATCTTTTTAATGTAATGTCTGAAGAATTTAATAACATATTTGAACAAAAAGTGGTTAAAGTCAGAAACAATATTAAATTTTGTGAATGGGCTACCAAAGGTATTTATAAAAGTCGAAATACACTATATGATTTGTATGCTCAAAAATCGTATAGACGGGATGGCAATTTTACAGAACACATTAGACAGTATTCCAAAATCTTTAAGAAAGTCTGTAAGGTAGCCAAGTCTAACTACATAAATAATAAAATTAAAAATTCTACCAACAAGTGTAAAACTGTTTGGAACATTGTCAACAAAGAGACTGGCAAAATAAAAGTTAAAGAAAACGACTACTCTTTGAAATGTAATAATAATATATTAACTTCAAATCAAGATGTTGCTAATGCATTTGGAAACTTTTTTACCAATGTTCCCATTGATACGACTGCCTCTCTCAATTCATCAGCCTCAGAATCCATAAGATTACTTGAGGATAATGTACAGCCCTGTGAGCATGCATTTAAATTTTGTCACATTGTGAGTGACGTCACGGATGTCAAACGTTATAGTCTTGTCTACAGTATTAATTATTCAATATATAGACAACAGTAGTTATTTAACATAATTTATTGCTCAATGTTATGTATTATTAACAATAACTGACATCAAATGTTAGCTAGTGATATTATCAAGTTTTTCTACATAATCTCGAAATTAAAATATTAAACGGCTAATGTTTATGTACCCACCGTACATAATATATTACGTATATTGTGTTTATCAGGCACTTTTGTGATTTATATAATTATTTGTCGTCTTATTTGGTATAATTAATTAAAAATGGCTAAGTGTGGTGCGTGTGGTCGATTTTTGCAGCATGCGGATGGAGCAAAGTGCTCAAATAACAAGTGCCCAATGGTGTTTCACCGAAGTTGTGTAGGGATGAGTGAAACGTCGAAGGTTTCTGCAAATTGGTTGTGCCCCGGTTGCAAGGCTAGGAAGCCCAGAGGGGACAACGCGGATACACCCGTAAAGGCCTTAAGTGAGGACAGTGACACTCTGTTGGATGGCGAGATGGTCACCACGGAAGTCAGCAACATATCCGAGGAAATACTATCGGAGATAAAATCGTTCCGAGCAGAGATGCGTGCATTTACGGTGGAGTTTGCTGCCTTACGAGAGGAAATGTTGGACCTCAGGAGGACGGTCACAGCCAGCGTTCAGTCAGTGCAGAGTATGGAAGCCAGGGTGACGGTCATTGAAAACAAAATTGAAGGGTTGAAGATGGCTGAGGTGGAGCAGTTCACTACTACTATAAACCAGCTCAAAATGGAACTCAATGAGCGCGATCAGGGCCTCCTGGCTGAGGATCTTGAGATTTCAAATTTACCAGAGACCGCAAGTGAGAATATCCTGCACACAGTGGGCCTGATAGCGTGTAAGCTCGGAGTAAAACTTGATGAGCGTGACATCGTTAGTGCCTACAGAGTGGGGTTGCCGAGGGCCGGCGTCGGTGGCGGCGAGGGAGGTCATGATGATGATGGTGGTGCGAGTCGGGGCCGGCCTAGGACCGTAGCCGTTAGATTGGCGCGTCGATCACTCCGTGATGACTTCCTCCGTGCAGCCCGCGTTCGTCGGGAGGTGACTACTGCAGATCTGGGCATTTCTGACCCACCACGGCGCTTCTACGTCAATGAGCGGCTCACCAGAATCAACAGACGGCTGCTCTTCAAGGCGCGTGAGCTTGCCGGCTCGACCGGGTGGAGGTATGTGTGGACGAGAGGCGGCCGTATATTTGCACGACAAGGCCCTGGCAAACAGTCGTTTCGTGTGCGCTCTGATGATGATCTACACCATATCTTCAGGGCCCCTTATTCGCCGATACCTGCTGGTTCTCAATCATCAATGCTGTCGAATTGATGGGATGGCCATATCTTTTGGCAATGTAGTAGATAAATCTTTAAATTGCATTAATATGATTGCTGTAATGACATGTGACGGAGGAGTTTTTGCCTGTGACGTAGTGTATGAACATGGGTACAATGGTTGTGAAATTCTAAAAAATATCTGTTATTTTTGTGACAATTGTTACATAATGCATATATATGTTGCTAAAATTTATAAAATAAGTATCTTTGTATTAAGAATCAAAACCAGCTATTTATATTTATCTAATAGAAATTTTTACTGCTGCTCTCCGAGGACTTTAGTCGAAACAGCTAGTGTCAAATACGTTAGCATGCCATGCAATTTTTATGTTCTGCCAGCGATCTATATATTATTTTTATTAGTACCTGATACAATAGGACCTACTTTTTCACGTATCTTCTAATGGCTAATAAAAAATTATTTAAAGTTGGTCTTTTTAACGCTGGATCGCTGGGTACCCGTCACGAGGAACTTATAGTGGCAACGACTCGTCTGTCACCTGACATACTAGCAATTAATGAAACTTGGCTCAGGGAAGGTGAAGACGCACGTGCTCCAGTGCTGCCAGGCTATAGGCTGCACCATGTTCCTCGGCCCCTAACCACTCGTGATGGACGAGGGGGTGGTGTTGGATTCTATATAAAAAAGAATTTTCATGTTCGAATATGCAACCATCCTAGTACCAATACTGTTGAACAAGTATGGCTGCGAGTAAAGTTAAATAAAAAAAATATAATCATTGGAACTGCTTATCGGCCTCCCTGGCAGGATGTCAATGTTTTTGTGGAGGCGCTGACTGAGTCAATTACATCCTTCTCAGGATATGACCATATGATACTACTGGGGGACTTCAATATCAATTGGCTCGATCCTACAGATAGGAAGACTAGTCTACTGAGAGATTTTCTTTACCATACATCCCTGGTTCAGTCGGTTACTGTACCAACACATTTCACGGACCACAGTCAGACACTAATTGATGTAGTCTGTGCAGATAACTGCCTAAATCAGGTATCGGTTGAACATATTCCTGAGTTGGGTCAACATGCGTTTATAACAGCCCAGTTAGTGATTAGGAAAAATAAGCCTATTCCCAAAAAAATTAAATTTCGACCCCTTATAGACATATTGTTTGATAAATTTGATGAGGACCTCCGAAAATTAGATTGGAACCATATAATGGGTTTAACTGATGTTAATGAAATGGTAAAGTGCTTTAATGAGAATTTACTATGGCTATTTGATTTACATGCACCTTTAAAGACCATATCAATTAAGGAAAAGGCTCCACCTTGGATCACATATACTATAAGACAAATGATGAAAATTCGAGATCGTAGTTACAGAAGGTATAAAGCTAGCAAACATGACACTCATAGGGATTTTTATAGGCAGATGAAGGCAGCTGTGTCCTCGGCTTTGCACTCAGAAAAAGTAGCGTATTTTAGATCAAGCATTAATGCTAATATTAATAAACCTAATAAATTATGGAAAAACCTAAAACATACTGTTTTCTCTTCAGAAAAAAAAACTGATGATCTCCCACAGTTTTGTAATGACCCTGACCAGCTTAACAGGCACTTTCTTAATGTTCCTGGGAATACATCAGTTGATCTTTCAGACCTCACTCGCTTTGAGTTTGACCGTTTCAGTGCCTCTACATTCCACGTTGAACCTGTTAGTGAGGTTATTATAAACAAAATAATTAATAATCTAAATTCCAATGCATTGGGTATTGACAACATCTCTTTACAAATGATAAAACTTACTTTACCTATAACTCTTAAAATAATTACACATATTGTAAATACTTCTATAACAACGGGTGTCTTCCCTGATCTTTGGAAAATTTCCTTAATTAAACCTTTGCCTAAAAAACCGAATCCGGCAAACTTGAATGATTTGCGTCCTATAAGTATTTTGCCTTGTCTCTCCAAAATTCTTGAAAAAGTAGTTGCTTCACAGTTGTCTAATTATCTGGAGAGAGAGGGAATACTACCAAGATTTCAATCTGGTTTTCGCAAAGGACGGAGTACCTCTACAGCATTACTTGATGTCATTGATAATATTCTTGACTCAATGGATCATGGATTGGGAACCATTCTGGTTCTACTTGATTTTTCAAGGGCCTTCGAAACAATTAATACCAAACTGTTACTCTCCAAACTCTCTTATTATGGCTTTACTCCGGAAACAATAAATTGGTTTGAGAGTTACATAAATGAAAGATATCAATTTGTCGAGTTACGCACAGAGAATGGTTCTGAAGGCTCTACTTCTTCTTTGATGCCAGTAAATAGAGGTGTGCCTCAAGGTTCGGTGCTAGGTCCTCTTCTCTTCATTCTGTACAGTGCAGATTTAGTCAGTAATATCCATCATTGTAAGTATCATTTGTTTGCAGACGATCTCCAGATTTATTATCCATGTGATCCCAAGCAATCTCACATAGCTGTCAAAATTATTAATGATGATTTGAAGGGTATAGTCTCATGGGCAGATAAAAATGGGCTTGTTCTTAATGCCAGTAAATCAAAATTCATGTTGCTCGGTACACGTAGGCAAGTATTGGATTTACTCAGCATGCAGCCTGTGGTTGTAGTTGGTGGGGAGCCAATTGAGCTGGTAGGTGAGGCACGAAACTTGGGATTGATTATGGACTCCCACCTAAAATTTGAGAAACATGTGTCAGTATCGGTGAGGAATTGTTTTTATCGCTTAAGACTATTATATAAAATACGACCTTTCATCAGCACAGAAATAAGAGTTAGGCTATGTGAATCCCTAGTATTGTCTAAATTAAATTACGCAAATGTTGTGTTTGGTCCATGTTTATTGAAGAAGACAGAGCGTTTAATCCAGCGAGTGCAAAACGCATGTGCTCGCTTTTGCTACAACATCCCCCCTCGAACACATGTTACACATTTTCTTAATAAGGACAATCGACTGAAAATGTCATGTCGCATGCGTCTCCACCTTGCTTGCCTTCTCTTTGATGTCATCAATACAAAAAGCCCTAGTTACCTTTTCGAGAAACTGCTGTGGGCGAGGAATGTACACAATTATCATACGAGGGCCTCTAATCATCTTTTGCTCACACCTCGCCATAGAACGACGACATTTCGTGGTAGTTTCAAATTCAGTGCATCCAAATGTTGGAACGATATTCCTCCGCCACTGCGTGCACTACAAAGTAAAAATACATTCAGATTACATCTCCGGAACCATCTATTAAACAAACAAAAGTGTGGTTATGTTTTGTAGCATTAATATTGCTAACCTCTGCTTCTGCATGGTATTCCATCATTCCAACATTAAATGTGCTGTATTACATTAGCATAGCAGTCCTAAATCAGTAAAAAACTAAAAACTTGTAAGAATCCTGCCATCTAACAATGACGAGCTCGGTGGTCGAATGGTTGGCGGTGGCCACTTTGACTCGCAGGTCATAGATTCGATCCCTGCACAGGACAAACATTTGTGTGTGTGAGCATGTCTGTTTGTCTTGTTCTGGGTGTTTTCTATGTGTTGTGTGTGTGTATTTACAAAAAAAAATATATATATAAATAATGTATTTAAATATAATATTGGTTATCCGGTGCCTATAGTATAGGCTTTGCTTGGTTCGGGACTGATGGCCATGTGTAGTTTGTCTAGAAATATTAAATAATGTGCAATACGTGTATAATGGTAAAGTTTTGTAATGTTTTTGAATTTTGTATCTGTCGCTGCGCGATATGCGAGCCTGCAATGTTATTTGTAGTGGAACACAAGTGCTGTAATGTTCCAACATATGTGTTTTTCCGAGATACTGTAAGAATCATAGTGATCTAGTAAAATAAAAGTGTGGTTATGTTTCGGGATGTTGACAACTCACATACCTTTGTCTCTGTATGATGTGCGTGCACTGTGACGTGTTGGGCACTGGATTATGCGGTGATGCACTGTTGTTCTTCTGGATATTGTAGGAGTAGGAATCCCAGCCTATATTGTGACATGGTGTGGATTCTGGTAGCGTGGTACTGTGGTGCGTTTTCATTAACTTTTCACTATCACTATACACACGAGCCGCATAGCTATATTGTATAAATATTGTATTGTGATATTTGTGCCACATCACTTCCCTAGCATGTAAATAAAAGTTAACCGGTAGACGGAATTGACAGATAGTTATTACGCATGGAAAACGATTTCGACAGCGATGACATATTGGCTTTGTTCGATTGGTCATGTTGGTACACAGTGTCGCACAGTGTTGCCAGTATTGGCATCGATTTTGTTACTTATACGATGTTAGAGTTATTATGATATTATTATGTATACTGTCTATTTATTGTTGTGAACTAATATTATTTCATGTTGTTTATATAAGTTGAATTTGTATCGGCATCGGTGTTGTCACTTTTGGCCTGCACTGAAAAGCAGGGCTGAGATCACTCTGTGAACTCAGCAATGATCCCTGAGGGTGGGCCAAAATTTCAACGTCACTTCATATAATTATGTCTTGTTGTATTTGTGTACAATTTTAAGTGTGAAGTTGGAATAAAAATATTTCTATTTCTATTTCTATTACATTACCCCAGATGACATTATTCGAACATTCAAAAGTTTAAATATTAAGAAATCTGAGGATCTCTGGGGAATGTCCACTCAAATTGTTCTTCCTATTTTGGATATTGTTGCTGCTCACCTGGCTATAGTTTTTAATGAAAGTATAGAGAGTGGTATTTTCCCAGACTTAATGAAACTTGGCAAACTTATACCTTTATTTAAATCAGGAGATAATCGTGAGCCTGGGAATTACAGACCAATCTCTATTCTGCCAGTATTGAGTAAAGTGTTTGAAAAGATCATGTCAAATCAGCTGCTCGCACATCTTAATAAGTTCCACATTCTACATAAGAAGCAATACGGGTTCACCGCCGGAATGTCCACTACAGACGCAGGAATCGCGCTCGTGAAATACATATTTGAGGCTTGGGAGACGTCTCAGGACGCTATCGGTGTGTTTTGCGACCTCTCCAAAGCATTTGATTGTGTTGATCATCAGACACTGCTGCTCAAATTAAATCATTATGGTATTAAAGAGAAGGCTCTGCAAATGGTAGAATCATACCTTAGTAATAGAACTCAAACGGTGGATGTAAATGGCACAAAATCAAATGCATTTGATGTAAAAATGGGCGTGCCCCAGGGTTCAATTTTGGGTCCTCTCTTATTCTTGGTATACATCAATGATTTGCCTGATTTGGTAGAAAAAATTGCCAACGTAGTACTGTTTGCCGACGATACCTCACTTATTTTTAAAGTTGCTAGGTATAAAGACAAAATTGATGATGTTAATAATGCTCTCTCTGCAATTTTGAACTGGTTTACTACAAATAATCTCCTTCTTAACTCACACAAAACTAAATGTATTAAATTCACGTTACCCAATGTCAGGCAAGTCCATGCTGATGTAGTCATAAAGGATAACACCCTAGTTTATGACAATGATACTGTTTTTCTTGGTATTACCATTGATTCAAAGTTGCAATGGGGCCCTCATATAACTAAACTAGCTCGCAGACTCAGTTCCGCAGCTTATGCGGTTAGGAGAATAAGACAGATAGCGGACGAGACAACTGCTAGGCTCGTTTATTTTAGTTATTTCCATAGCATTATGTCATATGGCATATTGCTTTGGGTTACCCCAAAGCAGCTGACATTGATAAAATTTTTGTATTACAAAAGAGAGCCATTAGATCAATTTACAATTTGGGTTCTAGGGATTCACTCCGTGAGTTATTTAAGGAGATAAACATCCTCACTGTCGCTTCTCAATATATTTATGTAAATATTATGTACGTCCGTAAAAATATTTCGAATTTTACAAAAGTATGTGATATAACTAATGTCAACTTGCGGAACAAAAACAAATTGGTTATTCCAAAACATAGACTGGGGAAGGTCAATAATTCGTTTGTCGTAAACTGCATCCGCTACTACAATAAGTTGCCGGAGTCGGTCCTGATTTTACCCGACACTAAATTCAAACAGCTTATTAAGACCACCTTATGTAAAAAGGCTTACTACAGGACCGACGATTACCTTAATGATAAAAATGTATGGCAAATTCTCGGCACAGGATGTGAAGCACAGGCGTCTTATCTTTACAAGTAGTATTGTGGATATACATATTTAGACTTTATACAATATGTATATACACTCTATACTATGATTTTTTATATTTTTATTTTTTTTTACTATTTTATTTTACTTGTTTTTTTATTTTTTATTATCTCTCTTATTTTGGTTGACATACCATTTTTTTTATTGTACATTGACATTCTTTTTATTGTATTATGATAATATTGTATGGCTATTAAAAAAAAAAAGACCTATATTGACAGAGTTTCTTTCGGCATTTCTTCTCGTCAATGGTCATTCCGAAATGCTGGTAGATAAAAAATATACCTAATTGTAAAAGACGTGTCTAAGTGCCCGCGAGGGCCCACAGAATAAAGAATTTTGACTTTGACTTTGCAAGGCCGATTAAACCACGGCCATTTTTTAACAACCGCGGTATCCACCAGTCTGTTGGGAATGAATAAATACATCCTATCCAAAATCGCCTCAGCCACAGCGGATGCACAGGGGACAATGTCTTCCGACTTGAAACAGTCCACGGGTACGATGCATAAAATTCATGCAATCCATCCCAGTCTGCTGATTTGTAATGCCATACGCGACGCGATCTCGCAGGTCGGGAAGGATCTGGGGCCTTACCACAAGCTCTAAACGCAGGAATGGAACTATGATGGTTGCGTATTTATCAATGAATTTCATTCATAAATTCGCAACCATGATGGTTCCATTCCTGCGTTTAGAGCTTGTGGTAAGGACCCAGGCCTTTCGCATGGCACCTGAATACGGATGTTATATCCATTCGGTCATATGGGCAGCAGAAGGTTCAGTAGAGAGCTATGTATATGGTCCTGAATATCTGGTATTCTTGTTGGAGAATTTACAATCTGTGAGAAGCCATAGGTCAGGGCAAACTTATGAGCAGAACTCCCGTGTAGTCAGTGGACTGAGAATTGAGCCACTCGGTGTGGTGGCTTAGTCTCGAGTTAGAAGATGGGTGTTTTCTATATATGATATACAATTTCTATAAAAGTTTAACAAAAACTTCGGACATGCGCCACCATAGCGAAATTTAACGCGGCATTTTCATTTTAGGAGGCCATTTTAGCCCATTTCGCGTAGAAGTATCGAAAAACCATTTTGGCCACTTTCCCGAATTGATATCGGAAAACCAAGGTCCTTTACATTATTACTTTTTGATGCTCTACACGAATCTGAAGTCAGAATTTCGAAATTTTGAGTTTCATGGCAACGGACGGACAGACAGAACGACCGGACACGATTTTATAAGCTCAATAAATTTCGCTGAAAATATATATTTAAATATATGTATCAGTTTATATCCAGTACTCATAGTACAAGGTTTGCTTAGTTTGGGACTAGATCGCGCTGTGTAATTTGTCCCGAAATATATTTTTGGCGTGGATAAAGTCTTCTAAATCCATGAACGTCGTCTGCACGCACGAAAAAGCATTACTCATTGTTATGTTTCGCTTGAGCCGAGCGTGCAAGCGAGAGCACGGAACAAGCGATAGAGGCACGATCGGCCTAAGCGTTCGCCTTGTGACGCATCTATCTCGCGACAATATAAAGTAAAATAATCGTCCGTAAACCGACTTTACAGAGAACCAATTTTTTTTACTCGTATGTTACATTCGTGTCGAAGAAAGTAGTGGGTTCAATGCCAAAGAAGCCGTCATTGTATTGAAATAGACGTTCATTGTGGCTGCGGCTTTGTGTGCTAATAGTGGGTGAAAATATTTTATAACACGCCATTATTGCTCGCTCGAATTGTGTGCGGTTACACGCTTATGAAGCTCTTCTGAAACATAATCATATTATTTTGGATTTACACGATATGGGATTACTGATCTAACTTAAATTTTAGAGAAAGCATCTTTAATATAATTATTACAAGCTTAATTTGACCACGTCAGAGATGACAACGAGTTAGACGCCACGGGTACGACGATGGACATGGTTTCTCTATGTTTGCATGTCAGCGTTCATTTCAACGTCTTTAATCGCATTTGAGACCTTAAAAACTTGTAACCAAAGATAATTCGATAGAGATCTGTCGAGAGCCTACCGGATAACATTGTTACTATAATTTCTATACTTGTCACTTAAAATTATGACCGCAACCCCCCATTATCATCAACGTAATGTCAGCAGTTTTTAAATTTAGCTAATGATTCGATGAGTCATGAACGGGTATAATAAATTGAAACACAGGCTACAATCAAAGTAATTAGCAAAAGCTAAACAATGGCCGATTACATCATAACCTATAACGCTAACAAGAGCCATAGGCTGTCGACCCCAAGGTGTGAAGACCACCATCGCAACACAGCTAGTGAACTTCACCTTGACAACAGCATAAGTAATAGAGTACTATTACATGCTGTTGTCAAGGTGAAGTAGTAACATATAAGAAGTGTAGTAACATAGACTATGGTCGCTCCCTGCCGCTCTTTCGTATCGACCCCACCTCTCCTCTAAGGCTACCGCCGCGGAATGAAATGGAAGCGTCTTTTTGCAACAAAATTGAACATACCATAATGAACTCTATGTCAATTGTATAACATATAAACTTGCATACAACCCAAAATAGTCCGCGCGTCTTCCAGGGAATCCTCGCGCATTCTCGAGCATTCCCCTAGCTACTGTCGGCGCTGCCCGTGGAAGCCGCGAGAAGTGGCGCGAACGGGGAGTCGATCGGGTTGGTCACAGCAATGGAATACGAGAGAAGAACAATTGGAATTAATGCTGTTGTTACAATGAATGCTTAAAAGTTCAAGGTTGAAGTGCCAAATTTATGTAAAATTATTTATTTTACTAAAACTTAATAAACGGTTTAATATTACTAAGTTTTTCATTATTTATAAATAAAAGTAAATTTTAACATTAATCATCGACTTTCACTATCAACTTTATACCTAATATTCACGTCGTAACTACCAAAAAATAAATATGTAGACAAATAGATACTTTCAGGTATTAATATTACTACTGGCTCAAAGAATAAGTTAAGAGGATTGTAATAAAGTTATTAGTCCATTAGTAAAGTTGTCCAAACTGACAAAACTACAATGAAATTAATCCAGCGCCAAACCGAAAAACGCTTGTTCTGGAAAAAAGTATCAAATGCTAGTTAGAACAATTAGCAGGGAGGGTGACGAATTGTGTGAGATCAAATCTAGTCCAAACAGAATTATGACAAAATTCTAAGTGACTTGTTGAAACAAGTGACCTGATTAGCAATTCTTGATACCTATTACGTTATTGAAATAGAAATTGTATATTTATTTCAACTTCACACATACAATGGTAAACAAATACAACAAGACCTATAATAAAACAAGTGATGTCGAAATTTTGGCCCACCCTCAAGGATCATTGATGGGATCACAGAGTGATCTCTATCGCTGAATTATTTCCAAACACCCTATCGGTTTGTTTTTACTCTCAATATTTTATTATTCAGAAACTGTTAAAATAAACAAACAGAACAATTTTAAAAATACTGTCGGTTAGTTAGTCAAATACGTCGAGAAATTAATCAAACATGATCTAAAGAAACTAAATAACATGTTACAAAAACTCAGACAATACACACTCCCACGCAGCTTTCTCGGCGAGAATATTTTGTGAAACAGCATTGAAAGCGACATGTCGAAACACAACAATCCGCCTGCGATATTATGACAACACGTGTGGATCTGCCAAAAGGGCGGCCGTACTATTGGCTGGTGTTATAAAGTACTAAAATATAGTTACGTCATTATTCGAGGAGGTAGACTAAAAAAATAAATGATATAACCTATTCTATCATTAATTTTTTTGTGTTAGGCGATATTAACGCTCGCAACATTTTTGCGACATTGCTCAGTACTATAAATTTACATTATGTAAAATTAAGTCTGTATATAATTTGTTTGTATAGTGCTGTGTAATGTGCAAATAAATGTATTTTCTTTCTTTCAACATAAAATATCGCTCGCGCGCCGCCACTACCCGCTGCCAACGCAGCATATCCTTCCTTTCTGGTGACCTCACTCACTCGCAGGAACACAACAACCCTCAAGGGAATAGCTATTTGGTGGAGGTGCATTCCCCAATCGGATAGCTTACAATTACGCTCCCTACCTCTCTTTTAGCCAGAGCTTCGTTTGTCAGTCAGCAGTGTGCACCAGGTGAAGTTGGCTTTGGTTCAAAGATGTTGATGAACCACTTATTATTAATAAGAATATAAGTTAGGCTTTGCCATTTGGATAACTAATTATTGCCTGATAATAGGAAATTGAAGCAGCATCAGGCTAAGTGGCAGGGGCTGGCGACATCTCCCGAGTCAGTAATGACAGATGGGGGTGGAAAGTATTAGAGTGGAAACCTCGTACGGGGCGACGCAGCGTCGGGCACCCCCTGTCTAGATGGACCGATCACCTCAAGGGAACAGCCGGAAGGGGCTGGATGCGGAAAGCATTAGGGAAGGCCTATATCACAGACTAATATCCTATATCCAGCAGTGGATATATACAAGTTGATGATGATGACGGTCTTTTGACTTTGGAGACACTGTCCAAACGAAATGAAACTCTTCATTTGCCTCTGAGCAATTAGACAGGACTTTTTTAACGAAGAAAAGCTGGAAAGGAACGTGCTAATGTGAGTCAATCGCGCTCCATACGGTCCAGAGCCCCGTTATCGGCAAGCAAGGCGTGCGTGAGGTTCTCTTTGGCTTCAAAGATTACCACCCAAACCATCTTACATGAAATGTTTTTGCCCCTCCGTATGAGAAGGTCAAATAAGCAAAATGACCATGATGCATTAACGTCATGAAAGTAAAACGACCTAAATAAAACGTCTGAAAACTAAAATAGTCATACTAGGAGAACGTTTTTGAAAAAAAATTGAAAAAGTCATTTAGACCAAAGTACTTGCCTATGCGTTATTGTACAGTGCATTTTATAAATTACTCCATTGTTTGCCTTATTATAAAGTGACTGGTTTCATTTAGTACCGGCCACATGTAAAGTAATATACATATTATGATATAACGTTTCTCATTTCAGACGTTCTCCTAGTATGACTATTTTAGATTTCAGACATTTCACTAATAGTTCGTTTTACTTTCATGACATTATGCATCATGGTTTTTGTCAGAATCTTCACGCCTCGTACGCGTCCACGTGCCGCGTGTTTACATTATCTGTTATGATTGTGTGTATATTTCGACACAGACTAACCTCGATAGTATTTTCGTGCAGCTGTTTCGACGCAAATTCATACGATTATTTTATGAACCATCCGTTTTTACGTGAAAAGGCTAATTTAATATTTGTTTCTTCGTCCATACTAAGGTTCCATAACTCACCGTTGAGCAGTATATTTGAGTGGAGTGAGCGGAACGGATATACGCCGAAAAGTCACTCTTGGAAATCATTAGGCTCCAAAACCACTGAACCGATTATGATGAAACTTGTCACAATTAAGACCTCGGCATGCTTGAGGTTTGTGTTGAAAAAAAAATGAGATCGATCATGTTCTTGAGAAATGATCACATTTTCCATTGAAATTAATGGAAAACATACACTCAGCGAATCTACTTGCTCCACTCAATTCAGACGGGCGCTTTTGGCAATGAAACTAAAAAACATGACTATGAATGCGGTAAAAATAAAAATACGCTAGTACAGTACTAATACTTATACTGTGCTAGTACCTAAATGAGTGTTCGAATTAAATTTACTGGTACAAATGTGTTCCCACTAGTAATTTTACAGTCAGTTTGAAGTCGAATGTGTATATTTTTATGAATTCGTAAACAGTGGTAGGGCCCGGCTGGCAGGGCGCCAACAGTGAATCAATTACAGAGTTCAACAGCACTTTATCTACCTGTTGTACAAATTTTGAAACCACAAATTCTCTGAATGAGTCATATCATAATTGACCGAGCGATTGAAATGAGTAAGATCTCCAGATCTAGTTGGCAGTGTTTGAATGAAAAAATAATATTTGTCGGTGAATGTCGGTAGAGTGGAATGTGTAATACGACCAGCCCCCCTAGCCAAGTGTAATTCGTAGCGTAACGAACGTTAGATAGCTCACGTGACATTTGTCATTCTCATACTAAAATGTTCGATTTTGAACACTTGGCTAGGGGCGCAGGGATTTTTTGATTGCGAAAATCTAACTTCACCTTAAATTTGTGCTATTAGTAATAAGCTTAGCCAGAAGGTATAGAGACGCTCTTCCGATTTAATTGAAAAT
The DNA here is from genome assembly GCA_937001555.2 of Hypsopygia costalis. NCBI lineage: Eukaryota > Metazoa > Arthropoda > Insecta > Lepidoptera > Pyralidae > Hypsopygia > Hypsopygia costalis. The sequence goes on from OW443348.2 coordinate 19,176,275, forward strand.
GGTTATCACAAATTTAAAAATAGCCCCGAATTCCGCAATTAAAAAACGGATGGGCATCGGCTTCAGCTTAGGCGGCAGCCATAGAGTCGCTTATTCATTGGTATGAGTAAGCATTTTATTCAGTTATTGAATCGAAATAAGAGATGGTGGTAAGGCGGCAGGCCCACTGTAACACATACATGGTGGTTAACTCACTTGGCGACGGTGTGGCAAGGTGGCCAATAGGCTATTTGAAAATGTTCAAAAATTGTATTAATTATTTAACAATATCGTAAAATAAACAAAACTATAAAGATCTGCAAACTTTCATTCTAATATCTTCCGTCTTATTTTAAGGTCGATCAAAGTTTGGCGGGCAAGTCCATTTTAAAAGTTTGAAATTATTAAATAATAATATTTCCATTAGAGAAGCAATAAAAATACTATAACTTTTATTATGATACTAATTACATAAACGTAATATTTAATATAGCTGTCGTACAAATTTCTGATTTGATGCATACAAAATACAAACCTGTGACGTCATAACTCAGTAGCCTTTGTCTTGGTCTGGGTCTGGGTGTTTTCTATGTATTATATGTATGTACATATTTACAAAACAATTATCCAGTACCCATAGTAAAAGCTTTCCTTAGTTTGGGACTAGATGGTCGTGTGTATTTCGTCCAAGAATATTTATTAATTTATATTTATTATTAATCGACGCTAGACGGTAGGCCGAAGGCCTTTCGCACACTTGAAAACTAGTTATTAATAATGATTAGGGCATGACAAGAAGCTACTGACAAGTAGAAAAAAAATTGTATCAAAAATAATATTCAAATATAATAATTTTATCAAAAAAACCGACTCCAAACATTACTCTACATTTATGTATGTAGATACAGGCTGATGATGATAATGAAAAAAATATGGGACCAATCTGGAAGAATCTGGAAGACAAACACTCTTTCAAATAAAAAAAGATTTTTTCAAACTGGTTTATAAATGACAGAGTATATAAGTAACAAACATTAAAAAAAAATACAGCCGCATTGAGAATTTTTAGGAGTCGGTTAAAAAGAAAATACTATAAAAAAGTAAAGTATCTAAAGAAAGAGGTATTATAGTTCCGTATGTTGTAATACAACCCTACATTTTAGGTAAGACAAACTGCGCCCCCTCGTCTCCAAGCGAGTTTGGTCGATGGTGCGTGACCCGGCAAGACAAACACTCGCCTATCACTTTGTTTATCGGGGGGATGACAAGATCACGTTATAAGGTTACAGGCACCCCTCGACTGTGCGCAGTTGCGTGATAACCCTGATAGCATTACTATTTGTTTGTTACTATATAGCTACACAACAGAGTCGGCAATATTTAGAAGCTTTAGAGCAGGGCTGTTCAAGGAACGGCCCGCGGGCCGCATGCGGCCCTTGGCTTATATTTGTGCGGCCCCTGACGTGTTTTTCATTTTTCGGTTTTCATATAGTTTTTTTACCGCTATAGGTTTTGTGCAACGAATCTGACTGAAAATTATATATTTTTAGAAAAGTTAAAATTTTACATCTAACTAGTTACAACTAAGCTTAAACTTTCAAAGAAGGTACATAGTAAAAATGTCAAATAGGTATTTGTTTCTGCGGCCCGCTAATCTATTTAGTAATTTGTAATGGTCCGGTATTGTATATGGTTTGGACAGCTCTGCTTTAGAGAATAAATAACGCTGGCAACGGATCAGCGACCCCTTGGGTTGACAACATTCTGGGCCTGGTGCACGCCGTATGTCTCCCCGTGTGCTACTGGTTGAGGAGGGGCAAAACCCGGGTTATACAGAAGAAAGGTCCTTAGGTACAACCGCCGGAGAGTCGTGGATGTATAGACTACAAGCCCATGGAAAAAAATTACCTGTGAAATGAACCAACGTGAATAACGCTTAGAAGGCTGTTACTATACCAGAAAATAACTCTGAGCACTATGCCGTCATTTCTGAGCGGTACAGGTGAGTACGTGAGTAAATGGAATTTCCCAGGTACAAGTGAGGAATTACGACTAATTATTGTGCTTATGTATACTTTACCCATTTATTTTTAATCATCTATAAACTATAAAAAAGCCGTACATTGATAATTAGTCGTAATTCCTCACTTGTACCTGGGAAATTCCACTTATTCACGTACTCACCTGTACCGCTCAGAAATGACGGCATAGTGCTCAGAGTTATTTTCTGGTATAGTAACAGCCTTCTAAACGTTATTCACGTTGGTTCATTTCACAGGTAATTTTTTTCCATGGGCTTGTAGTCTAGTAACGCCTCCGCAGTTCCACGCCAATCGGCTGAGAGAAGGAGATCGTGGGCTTTTCGATTAAATCGATACCGAATGAATCGTAGTATACTTTACAGATTTCTCGACGTAAGAAATAAGTTATCTTTAGGTCTTAAAACAACTAAAAGCCAGGTTGTCCGCGTCCTATTATTAATACTTACTAGCTAAATATTATGGCCGTGTGGTTTCCGGCAGACTAGAATAGAATCACTCCGTCTCTTCCCGTGGATGTCGTACAAGGCGACTAAGGGAAACACATTATAAAACATCGATCAGGCCTCCCCAACCCGTCTGGCCAGCGTGGGGAGTGTAGGCCAAATCGTCCTTGTGTCTGGAACAGACGAGAGAGGGTCGTGCTCCTGTAGTGGAGACTAAATTGACCTGATGGTGACTAGCTAAATAGCCTTAGCTAGAAGTTAGTGAAATTTTCATTATCTTTTTGAAGTGAAAACTTCTTTAGCGGCGTTGTGCACTTTTTGGGATGGGTAAAAAATGTTAAACTCCCGTCTTCTGTACACGAAGGGAGAATAGACCGCCGGCGTGGCGTAGGAGAGGAAGTAATATCCCCCTCTCGTTTTACCGCGCGGCGAAAATGTATGCCTGCTTCTGCTGTTTATTTTCAATCTATATATATAAAAGAAAGTCGTGTTTGTTACAACACTTATAACTCGAGAACGGCTGGACCGATTGCCATGGTTTTTGATTTGTTGGATTTGTTTCCGTCCCGAATAGCAGAATAACTCTTAAAAACATTGGAAAATTCTCGAAAAAATAAAATAAAAGAAAAAACATTTTCCCATACAAAATGTTTGTGGTTGTCGTAGCTGTCAAATGTGACGTTGTCGTACGTGCGTACGCCAAATGTATGCGTGCGTTCAGAAATGTATATTAAGCTCATTATAGAACAAATGTCATAGATTAAAAACAAATGTTAACTCTATTGGTCTCATTTTTACGTCTTGAAAGTTGGCTGTGATTTGTTTTGAAAACAGTTTTGTGGATTTAAATATTTATTGGTTCTAAAATATTTATGCGTGCGTTCAGAAATTTAAATCAAGCTCCATAAATCTATATAATATATAAAATAATGTCGTGTCTTGGTCGGGAAAGTATTAAAAACATTGAAAAATTGACGAAAGAATTAAATAAAAGAAAAAACGTTTTCCCATACAAATAGTGCCAGTTAAAAAGGATTGGAATATTTATTGATTGTTATGTAAATGTCAAATCGATTGGTCTCACTTTTACGTCGCGAATGTTGTCTGTGATTTGTTTTGTGGATTGAAATATTTATTGTTGTCAATTGGTACTTTTTTTGTGACTTTGTACTTATTATTTACCCACTGCTGGGATACGGGTCTTCCCTCAACCGAAGATGTTTAGAGCATACTCCAACACGCTGCTCAACTACGGGTTGGGCCACTAACTTGGCTTAAGGACTGCCATCTAATGATAAACACCAGGACCGACGGCTTAACCTGTCTTTCGAAGCACGGAGGAGCTCAAGGTAATATAAACCCATCCGTGTACAGGCTACGGTCGACGTTGCTCAACTTGTGTGTACAATTAGACTGACACGTGGCTCACGCCATCGTGCTTCTCTATTATTTTCTATTATTCATTGTATTAATTTCAAGAAATCATAAATTTTGTTCATATATATATGTACATCACGACATTCATTGACTGTTAGGCGGTACGAAGTTCGCCGGGACAGCTAGTGTAATATAAATTGTCATGTTTGTGTACGATATCGCAATAAATGAATATTGTATTTTACTATACTTATACTGATAAATAAAGCAATTCGTGCGAAATTATTCCATAACCATTCCAAAATTTAAGTTTTCACTTCTGCCGGCAGTCCTAGAGTGTAACCTGTTTTTCTCAGTGTTATTTGGTGCATGGTGACGTCAGTGGTGACCCCATTGACGTCTCGTCCGATATGCTCCGGGACACCCGGCCGCCAGCTTCCGGTCGATACTACAGGTGCTCTCATACGATTACAAGTCAATGAACTTGACTTCCTTCTAACTAATATAATAACAACATTACGATAAACGACTAAGGGTAATACATTATAAAACATCGATCAGGCCTCCCCAACCCGTCTGACCAGCGTGGGGAGTGTAGGCCAAATCCTCCTTCTGTTCAGGAACGGACGAGAGAGGGTCGTGCTCCTTTAGTGGAGACTAAAATGACCTGATGATGACGATTAAATGGAAACTCTCTTTCAATATTCTATGGTTGACTGGAAGAGATCCCTATTGAGATAAGTCCGCCATTGTATACAGTATAATGATTTTTGTATTTTATGTACTTATGTTTGATATACAATAAAGTTTTACAAACAAACAAACAAACATACAAAATATTATTATATGCAGAGACCAACTACGTGAACGTCTCAATCACATTTTGACTTGAATACGTCTTTAAATTTGCTACCATACGGTTGCAATCCAAAAAGTCTAATTATAACAAAATCAGCCCCCCTAGCCAAGTGTAATTCGTAGCGTAACGAACGTTAGATAGATCACGTGACATTTGTCAATTCGAACATTTTAGTATGAGCTCCACAGTTCAAATTAGCGATCGCTACGCTTGTCTACTTCGCAAACTGCCATTTGGCTAGCCCCCAGGGGATACAGTTTGGCGTAGTAGTTGCGAATCTATGCTCTACATCCAAAATTCAATCACACCACTGGATAGATAAAAGATCAAAGAATTTATTACGATAAGTAAGGACTACGGAACATCGCGTGCAAGGGAGGGGGAAGCGCTGTCATTTTGATACAATTTTAGTGCATATACTTAACGTATTCACGTATAACACACGGCCGTGTCCATGATACAACCACACCCCCTTTTTTAATGGGTAAATAAATTTTAATAACTGCTTTACATCAGGCAGGCTCTATGCTTGTTTGACATACTGCGGAATTAGGAACACCCTGACTTGTCTCTGAACTGACTGTGTCTCGAGTACTTCTCCAGTAAGGAAGAAGTACTCGAGATACAATCACCATTCCATGAGTTACAGTAATCGCTTAAAATCAGGCGGACTACATGTATACTCGTTTCGTTGCCACACTTCATGATATATTAAAATGTATTTTTATACTGAACACACTTTCATAACCTTTTATGAAACACCAATACGCACTTACGGACCCCTAAAACAACAACAAAATGATTGAAAGACCTTTAATAGAAACAAGATTAGGTTGAAAGTACCATGACATAACTGCGGAGGGCGGAATGTTAGCACAGTGTAATATGGAAATATACAATGGCAACAGGAAAATACAACTAGAAAGTACACCTTATCTGTATAAACATAAGGTTGAATTAACCTTGTCGGTGCTTAGAGGGATTTACGTAAAACCGCTGATTTCCTATGCAATCTCCCTTGGGGTGGATTCCTGTGGGCGTCGGAAACCAAACTAAATGACAAACTGTGCCATTAATGGATAGGTATATTTGAAAATGATTTATTGACAGCAAACATTTAGAACCACAGTACAAGTAATAGTACTTCCGTATACGGAAATTTCGGGTCTCTCGAGTCGACGTCACGTCGTTCCTGAGACATATCAATTATTATTTGTTCGACGCCGCCGCGTCGCACGTATACATACACATTCACGCTTTGTACAAACGTCGTTTGATTATGCAATAGATGTATATAATAAACTATATAACTCGCGCAACTACGACTGCGTCACCTACACGTGATGCGCACTGCCCACTGACAAAACGAAGTTCTGGCGAAAAGAGAGGTAGGGCATAGCATATTTTTTAAGTTGCCCGACTGATGAAGTACCTCCTCCACCTCACAGAATACCGCAGCCAACATTGCAGAAATACACTCTTTCGAACACAAAACGATTATCGAAAATCGATTCATAAACACAGACACTATCGCATATTAAACAGACGACTTGAGACCTCCTCTCCTCCCGTTAAAGGCAGTAATTAATGCGACCATAATGCTTTATCGCAGTGCTTTTCAAAGTGTGGGTATCGACCTCATAGGGGGTCCCCGAGCCTCTACCAAGGAGTCGCGAAAAGTTGCGGAGTTGCGTTTATTTCTTTCTGAACGCTCTTTTTTATTACTTCATTATTTACCGATATCTATGAAAATATATAAAAATATAAGGAATTGATATTTGTAATTTAATAAAATACATACAGGTTAGGAATCTGGGAGGGTAAAGGTAGCAAAAGATCTCTACATACTTAGGTGGTGGCGTCATGAAAAAGTTTGAAAAACACTGCTTTATCGTAATTCTTATAAGTACCTTATGCGATTAACGGCTTCCATAAACAATTCTGGTTAAAGTTTACCTGTAACAAACAAACAAACATAATTATAAATAAATCTATACATATCGAGTATCTTAGTCTGTCCTTATATGTCGTGTCCTGTATCCTAATTATTAGTTAATTTCAGAAGAAATGAACATGTCTGTCTTTACTGGGTGTTTTCAGTGTATTTTTGTTATATACCACGTCGGGAGACAGACAAGCATACAGCCCGCCTGATGTGAAGCGGATCCCGTAGCCATATAATAAATAAATAATAATAAATACATCATCATCATCATCATCATCAGGTCCATTTTAGTCTCCACTACAGGAGCACGATCCTCTCTCGTCCATCGAGACGGAAGGAGGATTTGGCCTACACTCCCCACGCTGGCCAAACGGGTTGGGGAGGAATATATAAATACATGTTTCTGGACAATTTTCACAGCGCCCTCTAATAGTCACAACATAGTAATACAACTAACAACAACATAGTTGTATTACTATGCTGTGGTATAGTCCCAAATTAAGCGCAAAGCTTGTACTGTAGGCACCAGACAACTGATAAATGTACTTAAATACATTTATATATACTTACACATACATTTCGTAAATACATACTTATATACATAGAAAACAACCAGACCAAGACAAACAGACATGTTCATACAATCAAATGTTTGCATTGTGCACAAATCCGGAAATCGAACCCGCGGCGTCGGAGCCGAAGTAGCCATGGCTAGCCATTCGACCACCGGGCTCGTCAAAACGCTCATCATCATCATCATCATCATCATCATCAGGTAATTTTAGTCTCCACTACAGGAGCACGTCCTCCTCGTCCGTCCCAGACAGGAGGATTTGGCCTACACTCCCCACGCTGGCCAGACGGGTTGGGGAGGACTTCAAAACGCTCAACACATAATAACGCTCGCAACACGAAATATTAACTTGGGGAACCGACTGTATGTAGATAGGCGGAGGATTTTCAATCAATACAAAAAATACAAAAGTAACAAAAATATCTATTAATTTCCATTATTAAGTAACGAATACCAGTTAAAAATACCTGGAATACAGTTACCGTTCCCGAAATAACCGGCAGTAACGTCTATTTGTGAAATATAAACTGTTACACGGTTTGTTTACGGACTAGCGTAATTCCGATGCAAATAGAGCGACTTTATTTACATTCTATTTGAACTCATGTCGGCTTCTGCTTCGGGGTTTCAGGCGGCGCCTTGACGATTTCCCTTAGGATCAGTAGTACCATTGACTAGTACCATTGATGGTACAAGTGATACAACTTTGTATCTCTAGTACCATTAAAGAAAAGTCAAGATATTCAAAGAAAAAGATATTAAAGAAAACTAAAGATATTCCCCGTGATCAGGATGGTTTTGGGATGTATTCAGGATGGTTTTGGGATGTGTTTAGGATTGTTTTAGGATGTGTTAAGGATTGTTTTAGGATTTCGAAGTCAGGGGTCTGGATTTTTCTCAGTTACTACAAAACATACATATTATGTCATTCTTGACTACCTGATACTTCATATAATGAACTTAATTTTGTCCTTAAACAAATTATTAACTTTTGTAATAGTTAACACAAATTGTAAAGTAACCCCTTTTTAAATAGAGATTTGTATTTTACCTATATGCATACGGGACTGAAGAATTTTGTTAGAGTTAGCAACGCGCGTGTGATTGAATTGTGGTTTCCGGTAGACTAGAATAGAATCACTCCGTCTCTTCCCGTGGATGTCGTACAAGGCGACTAAGGGAAATACATTATAAAACATCCATCAGGCCTCCCCAACCCGTCTGGCCAGCGTGGGGAGTGTAGGCCAAATCCTCCTTCTGTCTGGTACGGACGAGAGAGGGTCATGCTCCTGTAGTGATGTTGATAAGAAAGTTTCGGTGTAGGTCAATGTTGTGGTTATCACTCGAGCGATAACGTCGAGTCAGTCGTAGGGTGTGACCCACACCCACTACTCGTCGACTCGATAGTGGTGTATTGACCCCAATCAGACACTATTAACGAGCAATTGCTCAATGCAATGAATGGAGGAATTTATTAAAGCATATTGAGTATTGGTAAGTGATATTGGATTTATTAGAAGCACATTACCAGGGTTGACAAAAACCCAGGGCTTTTCGATAATATGTATCAGTATGAGATTAAATTCCCCAACCCGTTTGGCCAGCGTGGGGAGTGTAGGCCAAATCCTCCTTCCGTCTAGGACGGACGAGAGAGGGTCGTGCTCCTGTAGTGGAGACTAAAATGGACCTGATGATGATGATGATGAGATTAAAAAATTTTGACTAGCTGACCCGTTCCCACGTGCGTAAATATAAAAAAAGTCTTAAATTTTCGGGTTAATATAACACTCACAAATCCAATTGAGGGTTGTTGTGTTTCTGCGAGTGAGGTCGCCAGAAAGGAAGGACATGCTGCGTTGGCAGCGGGGGTGGCGGCGCGCGAGCAATATTTTATGTTACGAGCATTAAAATGATTACGGTAACCGCTTCACATCAGGCGCGCCCTATGCTTGTCTGCCACCCGACGTAGCTTAAAAAAATCTTTCTATTGGTAAAAGAATTTTCGCCTTCGAAGAAACGCTTCGTGACCCCATACGTGGCCTCCACTCTAGGAGTTTCCTCCCCCATCTGTCATCGCTGCAATGCCAAGGCAAGTTACTGATTAGCTGGAATCTCCGACCCTCACTATCACAACAAAACAGCTCACTGTTTTGAATGATAAAACAATGAATCATAAAATATTAGCAAAGATAAGGGTATATAATTAGTAACATGCGAGATAAGGAGAAAGGGCTCGTTAATTCACATTTGTGTCCATAATAATTTTAATTCAGTTACGTAATAGATTTTATGTCCGGAAATGATGGCGTCAGTCAAAATGAACACGCTAGTTAATCGACGGCTACCGTAACACTATCTCTGGATGGTCAAGATTAGCGCATACTCAACAATTGATACAACTATTTAAAAATCGGATCTTCAGTACCAAACCGTAATGAGATTGCGTGTTATGCGTACACTCTAAAATACATGACAAAATAGATCTACTTCTAGGTAATACATTGGTAAATAAATTTTACATATTAAAAAATTTATAATTAACTTTTGGGGTGTAAGTGGTTCATCAACATCTTTGAACCAAAGCCAACTTCACCTGCTCGTGGTGCACCCTGCTGACTGACAAACGAAGCTCTGGCGAAAAGAGAGGTATGGAGCGTAATTGTAAGCTACCCGACTGGGGAATGTACCTCCACCTCACAGAATACCGCAGACAAATAACGGTTCCCTTGAGGGCTGTTGTGTTCCTGCGAGTGAGTGAGGTCACCAGAAAGAAAGGAGATGCTGAGATGGCAGCGGGGGTGGCGGCGCGCGTGCGTTATTTTATGTTACGAGCGTTAATATGGCTACGGTTACCGCTTCACATCAGGCAGGCCGTATGTTTGTCTGCCACCCGACGTAGTATAAAAAAATAAAAAATAAATAAAAAAATGAGAAAGTTCTAGGAATATTTCAAGTTTTCTAAAATATGCCAAGTTGAGTGGATATACAAGTGATAGAGAGGATGACCCTCGGAGACCAGCTGACTGACCAGCGAGATCAATAAGACCCGGACTCCACCAAAGCGGTGACTAGGAGAGAGATGTGTTTTCATACATTCGACATCACATGCGGCTCATCAGAATACAGCCATGTGTGGATTCTGATTGGATTCTACGAGCCCTAAAGGTGAACTTATCCGAGTCGAACGCGTCGAACGAAACGAATTCTTTATATGAAATCATATGAAACCTCGCAACTCGCCCTTCCTCATGCGAATGATTCAACGCGTTTGTCTTTAATAAGTATGCGCTCACCTTAAAAATGATTCTCACCAAACGCTTGTTTATGCCATTTGTGACTTATCGTTTCATTTAATGAAGTAGTTATACTTTTATCTGCACTTGCATGACTTCATTCTTCGTCATGCTGCGGTCATGCTCACATCATCAGGCTGGCAATAATTTATACAGCTGTGTTAGCAATTAGGATTCATATTAGCACTGAAATCTAAATTTATAACTTGTTAAGATATTCATGTCAGTTCATACTGATAATTCAGAATTTGTAATTGATTTGTCAGATAATTTTCAAGTTAGTTTTCATGATAGTTGAAAAATATTGGTTGTCTGTAGTGTCAGTTTACGGACGATAATTTTACGTGATAACGTCATAAGAAAACATCGGCAGATGGAGTGGAAGAGAGATAGATGTGTCACAAGCCAAACACTTAGGCCGATCGTGCCTCTCTATCGTTTGTTCTTATCTCTCGATGGCTTGCACGCCCGGGCTCAGGCGGAACGTGACAAAGAGCCATACTTTTTCAAAACCGAGGCTGCAAGCTAGTAGTATTATAAAATAACCCATCATCATCAGTCTGTACCTATCCAGTGCAGGACATAGTCCTCTCCAATGCTTTCCACCAATGCGATCGTCCGCTTTCCTCATTCAGCCACTTCCAGAGGCTTTCTGAAAATCATCAGGCCGTCTAGAGTAGCTAGAGGTCCAACGCATCGTTGTCCCACTCACGACCTCCTCTCTCGAATCCTGCTCCCCATCAGACATCGCTGACTCGGTAGATGTGGCCCGTTGCTACTTCAACTTACTGATTTTGAGTAACCAACCGAACTCAACTCTCCTCGAGTCTGTGAACCAACCCAACGACTGGTAGGTCATGAAAGGGAGAATGGATTGGTTGAAGATTAAAAGAGAGGTAGGGCATAGCGTATTTTTTAAACTGCCCGACTGGGGAAGTACCTCCACCTCACAGAATACCGCAGCCAAATAACAATTCCATTGTGGGTTGTTGTGTTCCTGCGAGTGAGTGAGGTCTCCAGAAAGAAGGAAAGGAAGGAGTATAGGCTGGCAACGGATCGGCGACCCCTTGGTGTTTCTGATCTCCATGGGCAGTGGTGATTGCTTTCCATCAGGTGACTCACATGCTCGTTTGCCACCCTCTCATATATAAAAAAAAAGACTAATTTTCATGGGGTATCTTATGGAGTAATCCACAGCACGGTATTCATGAAATAATCACAAAAAGTAAACAACAAATCCAATTAGGAACCTAGTAATAAAGCCACAACTCATAAAAATCTGAACAGCCCTAGCAATCTAGGAAGGTTACGAGCACAAATATCTAGGTCAGCCCTCGGATGACATAACTAGCACCATTAATAAATATCTGGAGCGGAATAGAGGGCAATAAACATTCCTAGATAGATCTTTATGTTACCAGACGGGAATAAAAATGTCGGAATAACAAACGGCAGATTAATGGCTCATCAAATGAAATTATTTTTTACTATCGTTCTGGCGGTAAACAAGGTTATGGACGAGATATTGATGAAAGACGACTGTCAGTCGACGATATTGAATTGATTTGATGATCTATTCCACTCCAGCGAACTCCGAGAAATGAAAATCCCGATTTCGATCGAAAACTTAGATTCTTGAAGAACGTTTTGTTATGTCTTCCCTTCCCTGTAAAATAAAAGGGATCTGGTACAAAACTATTCAATCGGAGCCTTTGAACCACACTTGGTTTGATAACTGTGAGCTTAACCGGTTTGATACTATAACTGCTATAAGGCTACGATCTGGACCTGGATTTTTGACAATATACTTTTAATCCAGTCAGAAATAGGAGGTTGTAACAGTATTCTGGCGACTCCAATGACGGAGTCAGCAAGGCTACTATATAAATTGGTTAGGTTAGGCCTCAAACACAGGCAGTAATTAACATAAGGATGCATAACGGAGCGACATAGTCACAAGTGTGACTAACTCCTTAAATAAAGGAAAAAAGAAAAAAAAGTATGTTGTGATGGACAAATCGACTTTCTTTTTATCCAAATAAGGTGGAAAACAAGCATACGACACTTATGATGAAGCAGTCATCTTCCGAACTTTCCGTCTATATTCTTCAGTGAGTGGTGCCTCTGGTGTTGCGAGCGTTTATAGGCTGACTCTGAAAAAAAGCTCTTCACGTCTTTTTTGAAGAACTCCGTATTGTAGTCCTCGGCAGGGAGATCAGAGTTCGCGGAAGAACTCCTCCTCTGCTCTCTGGAACCTCACAGTGTGCTACCATTTTGGCTCCAACGTGTGAGGATGAATTCATTCCCTGCCGATTGCGAGCGGTGGGACTGTAGGAGACCACTTATTCAATATTCAGAGAAGTTGTCATATTATAACAATAATCGACAACAAATAAATCAGTAGCGGCAAAATCATTTGGTAGACTTGGGATATTTATTTTGGAATAGGCCTCCAAAACTCGATACAGATCAGACTTTTCTTATAATCGTCTGCAGTTTGACCTTCAGGGGCCCTGGAGCTTGAGGTAAAGATGATTGCCTAATTAACTTCCCGTCTAAACCGTCTCTTCTTTGCAATCACTTAACATTCGTGTTTCTGACGGCGTTTCATAAATTTTCGCTCAATTATATCCGATATTTTTGTGCCGATAAGAAGCTTGTTCTGAAAGGTGGAGTCCTTATTTTGAGCCTGAAATGATGATGTTGAATATTAAAATTCCATCGATATCATCTTGACAATTGGCGATCTATCACAGTACGCTTTTTAAGACATTTTCTACAACGAACTGTGAAATTATGGAATAAACTTCCCAAACAAATACCAACGACATGGGAGCCTTCAACAATAAAGTCTACATTTAACCTTTAAAAGACTGACATACGGATAGGGGTTCCCTTGGTGTTGCTGATTTTTTTGGCTAGTAGCGGTTATTTTCTATCAAGTGCGCCACATACTCGCTTACCTCCTTCTGACATAAAAAAAATGGGGTGTGCCTGTGTCATGAACACGACCGTGTTGTACGTGAATACGTTATATGCACTAGAAATTATCTCAAAATTATCTCAAAATGGCAGCGTTTCCCCCTTCCCTGCACGCTATGTTCCAAAGTCTTACGTAATAAATTCTTTGATCCTTCATCTATCCAGTGGTGTAATTGAATTTTGGATGGATATGATAGCTGCAACACCAAACTGTTTTTTTATCATTAGTTTTCTCGAATTGCCTCCCGATGGTAGCAAATTTTAAAGACGCATTCACGTAAAATAATAGTTCTAATCTAGAAATCCAATCCCTTCTATATTCAGACTTGAGAATAATACCAGGATATATTAGAATACTTGTTACAGCAATTGAAACACCAGATGTTCCTACGAGCACGTCCCAACCGCAGGGCCAGATATAAATATACCTAGTGTATTCATGTATGATGTCAGAACTTTATCTGAGGTATTCGTTGTAGACTGGAGGCAATTTGGTGCAATCAAGACCGGTTATTTTAAACTGCTATTTGGCAGTTTGGATTTAAGTTTGGCGTTTGACTTTGTTCGTCAAAGATGTTGTACTTGGAAATATAATAATAAATATTCCTTGACAAATTACATACGGCCATCTAGTCCCAAACTAAGCAAAGCTTGTACTATGAGTACTAGATAACTGATATTAGATAAGTACTAAAATACATTTTTGTAAATATATACAAAGCACCCAGACCAAGAAAACAGACAATGTTCATGCACAAAAATATCTGTCTTATGCGGGGATCGAACCCGCTACCTCGGCGTCAAAGTAGCCATTGCTAACCATTCGACCACCGAGCTCGTCTCTGAAATCTGGAAATGTAGTGGAGTCAATAATGAAGGTGCAAAGGAAATGGTGGAAGAGTTTGGTGCGCTGTGCGATTCCGGACTAGTCATTCACGGAAATATAGTCAAAACTGCCAGGAATGGGATGTAACTGGTTCACCACGATCTTTAGAGCCAAAGCCAACCTCACCTGCACGTGGTGCGCCCTGCCAACTAGAGAAAGAGGCTCTGCCAAAAGAGAGGTGAGCTACAGCGTATTTTTAATGTCATTTATGACCAATTATTTATGCATATTCAAAAATGCAACAAAACTAACTATTGCGTGTATCTACTCTACTGCACGTTTACTAAAACACATACTAGTACATCTATTTAAACCTCAGTAACTAGTAATAGAGTTTATTTTTGGACGTTGTTTTATTTTCATCGTGGCGGTGGTGTGTTTGTGATTGTAATGTTATATCGACATGCCATTCCCGCACGCATCGCGGGACTGCCGCTCCTGCATTTTAATTTGCTGTGGTTCCTGTCGAGTATATCGTAGATGTTTTTTTAATGGGTACCTTGTGTTAAAAACGCTGCGCTTCCAAACCTTTGCTTCTTTGAAAAAAAATTATTTTTTTATATGAAAGGGGGCAAACGAGCATGTGTGTCACCTGATGGAAAGCAAACACTAGCGCCTCTGGAGATGAGCAACACCAATAGATCGCCAATCTTACACCTTCCTTTCTTTCTGGTGACCACACTCACTCGCAGGAACACAACAACCCTCACAGGATTTGGCTGCAGTATTCTGTGAGGTGGAGGTACTTCCCCAGTCGGGCAGCTTAAAAAATACGCTGTGCCCTACCTCTCTTTACGCCAGAGGCTCGTTGGTCAGTCAACAGGATTAACAAATGACAAGTCAACATTTCGTTAAAGCGACACTCACATGTATAGATGAGCTGTTGTGATTTTGCATACAGATTTTTTTTATAAAACTAAAGTGCCAATCAAGCATAAAACCTGCCTGATGGTAAACAGACATCGTAGCCTATGGACGCTCGCAAAAGTACTCACTCACGCGTTGCCGATCCTACAAAAAGCCCTTCACGCCTTAGAAAAATATACATAGTCTATTGAAGGGCATATAATATACATACAGGTAATTTACTTATTTGAGCAAATTACGTTCAGATGTCAAGATATACGCAGTGTAAATTTCTCTCAATTGAAGAAATTGATCAAGTCTTTTTCTCTAAATACATAAGTATTATTATGTCGTCGAGTATTTATTGTACAACCAAACAACCAAACAAGCATATTTGACGGGCTCGGTGGCGTAGCGGTCAATGACGCGGCTTCGACACCAACGCTCGTGGGTTCGATACCCACACAGGACAAACATTTGCGTGCATGAACATGTCTGTTTGTCTTGGTCTGGGTGTTTTCTATGTATCACAAGCATGTATTTACAAAAAAAAATGTATTTACGCATAAACATGCATCAGTTGTCTAGTACGCATAACACAAACTTCGCTTACTTTGGGGCTAGATGGTGCTGTGTAATTTGTCTGATTATTATATTATATCCTGTGCAGATCATGTCTCAATAATAGTTGGTACAATGCACATCATTATTAAATCACTTGCTGCGCCATGTCGCACCCGCACACCGTGACGAGATAACACACGTACTGTCGCGGGCACGTTACTGCTTTGCATACACGTTCATTTACTATGCAGCTCTTTTGTGAAACATGTAACAAATGGAGAAGAAAGGATTTAAAATTAATGGGCGCTTCTCTGTAAACTGGGCAACTCATAGTCTCAGACCAATTTTGATTAAAAAAAATAAAAGATCATTAATATTTCGTCAAGAACTTCAAAAATTAATAACTTAATATACCGGTGCTACACGTTTAAAACCCATTACATTAAACTTTATTCTATCAAAATCATTTTTATAGGCCCTAAAAATCAGTTCCTGGCGTGTCACCAAAGCGGTATAGTTGCTTCAGACTTACATAGCGCCTTCTAGTCACAAACTAAAGCTTGTACTAAGTATAGGTATTAGATCATTGATATTATACTCGCCGAAGCACGAAAAAGCTAACCCATCTATATACAGACTATAGTTAACGTTACGTAACTTACGTGATCGATTAGACTCTGACACGACGCCATCGAGCACGTCTGTGAAGGCGTATATATATCCATCCATACATGTAATCGTGATGATGATAATTTAACAAATACGTTGTCGTCAATCCTTATTCATCCCTGCTGGAACACGGGTCTCCCCTCAATCGAAGGGGTTTAGAGCGTACTCCACCACGCTGCTCAACTGCGGGTTGGCGGAGGTCAGTGTTTTTAAACCGCCTAAAGGCCACTGCCTTGGCTTAGCGACTGTAATCTAATAACAGGCGGGACCGACGACTAAACGTGCCCTCCGAAACACGAATATGCACGAGATAAATAAACCGATCTATGGACAGGCTACGGTCAACATTGCTTAACTTGCATGCTCGATTAAATTGACACGCGCATCGACGCCATCGAACTCCTCGTTTCAACAAATTATCTATTTTACATATATACATAATATAATTTAACAAATTATCTATTTAAAACTAGCTGTCCCGGCGAACTTCGTACCGCCTAACAGTCAATGAATGTCGTGATGTACATATATATATATGAACAAAATTTATGATTTCTTGAAATTAATACAATGAATAATAGAAAATAATAGAGAAGCACGATGGTGTGAGGCACGTGTCAGTCTAATTGTACACGCAAGTTAAGCAACGTCAACCGTAGCCTGTTCATGGATGAGTTTATGTTATCTCGAGCTCGTCCGTGCTTCGGAAGGCACGTTAAGCCGTCGGTCCTGGTGTTTATTATTAGATGGCAGTCCTTAAGTCAAGTTAGTGGCCCAACCCGTAGTTGAGCAGCGTGTTGGAGTATGCTCTAAACATCTTCGGTTGAGGGAAGACCCGTATCCCAGCAGTGGGTAAATAATAAGTTCAGTACTTTACAAAGTCACATTGACAACAATAAATATTTCAATCCACAAAACAAATCACAGACAACATTCGCGACGTAAAAGTGAGACCAATCGATTTGACATTTACATCATCATCATCATCATCATCATCATCAGCCTGTATCTACCCACTGCTGGATATAAGCCTTCCCCAATGCTTTCCACCAGATACGATCCTCCGCCTTCCGCATCCAGCCGCTCTCTTTAGGTCATCGGACCATCTAGAGGGAGGGCGCCCAACACTTCGACGTCCCACGCGCGGCCTCCACTCTAATACCTTCCTCCCCCATCTGCCATCACTTACTCGGCAGATGTGACCCGCCCATTGCCACTTCAGCTTGCAAACTCTGAAGGCTATGTCGACAACTTTAGTTCTCCGTCGAATTTCTTCGTTCCGGATTCGATCCCGCAGAGAAACCCCGAGCATAGCCCTCTCCATCGCTCGCTGCGCGACTTTTAACCTATGGACCAGTCCGATGGTCAGTGTCCAAGTCTCTGCACCATATGTCATTGCAGGGAGGACGCACTGGTTGAAGACTTTAGTCTTCAAGCATTGGGGTATCTGTGCGGCGAAGATGTACCGAAGCTTTCCAAAAGCTGCCCAGCCCAGTCGAATACGTCTATCGATCTCTTTGTTGAAATTACCCCGGCCAAGCTGTATGGAATGTCCGAGGTAGACATAGTCATTAACCACTTCAATAGCGGCATTCTCTACTATAACCGGGCTAGGGATGACATACTCGTTGTACATGACTTTCGTCTTGTCGAAATGCATCCCCAGCCCCACACGTCGAGAAGCAGCATTGAGATCGACCAACATACGACTGAGATCCTCCAGCGATTCAGCCATTATAACCACGTCGTCGGCAAACCGAAGGTGTGAGATGTACTCGCCATTCACACTGACGCCCCGTTTTTTCCAGTCCAGCGTCTTGAATACGTCTTCCAGAGCAGCGGTGAATAGTTTTGGGGAAATGACATCTCCTTGACGTACTCCCCGCTGCAGCTGGATAGGCTTAGACTGCTGGTCCTGGACGCGGACGGTCATTGTTGCAGCGCTATATAGCCATCTCAGCACCTCGATATAGCGGTGGTCGACTTGGCATCGCTGTAAGGATTCCAGAACAGACCAAGTTTCGATGGAGTCGAAGGCTTTCTCGTAGTCCACAAAAGCCACGCAGAGCGGCAAATTGTACTCTGTGGTTTTCTGCACAATCTGCCGCAATGTATATATGTGGTCTACGGTGCTGTAGCCTTTACGAAACCCAGCCTGTTCCGGTGGCTGGTAGTCATCAAGCCTTCGAGCGAGACGATTCGTGATAACCCTTGAAAACAGCTTATACACGTGGGTCAGGAGTGAGATCGGTCTATAATTCTTCAATAAGGTTTTGTCACCTTTTTTGAAGAACAAGACAACCAAACTCCTGGTCCACGCAACTGGTGCGGTCCCATTGTGAATGACGGACATTTACATAACAATCAATAAATCGCTACCTCAACCGAATAAAGCTGTATTCGAAGAAATCCAATTTTTGGGGAAAAATTAAAAACTGTAAATTAGCACTTACTGGTTATACCATAAAAGTGATAAAGATAATTTTGGTATCAGCGGATGCGGAAAAAAATAATCAAGCTTTTGATGTGCATTGCAATATTAGAATACTATTGTACAGATACGTATTTCCAAAAAACCCTATTATGTGTTTATTCCTTTTTATATTATTCTGTACTTCAAAAACTAACTGCATCTTACGCCTTTATTCGTCAAAATTGTATTGATTTCTCTGCGCGTAATTTCAGATTACGGCTGTTTTTAACCAGATGGCATTTTATGCATTCTATTATTACTATACGTTTTGCCTTTTAAGAAGCAATTATTATTTTTTGCTATCGATAATACTGTTTTACAGTTATAAATCTATTGGTGCATAAGATAGAAATAAATGTTTTTTTCAGGAAAGCAATAAAAACGATATAATATTAGTATTATATATTTATTAACAATTTCTTATGAAGATAATTATGTATCCTCTATTAACAAAATTATAGTATTTAGTATGTATGAGATCAAAGTAACTTAAATGTACTCAATCTGATACCAATCAACTACCAATGCATAATTGAAAATATTTTGAAAAAAAAAAATACAACTACAAATAAATTATTCTGTAGTAATTATTATTAAATATGCTGCTATTTAGTATTTATGAGTTCAGAGTAACTTATTACCATTATTATTATTAAGAGTACTCTTAGTCTGATACCTATCAACTAAGTCTAATTGAAAATATTTTGAAAAAAAAAAAAAATCTTTACCACAAAAATATTATTCTGTTGTAGTTATTACTAAACATTCAGGTTTCTACTACAAAATAAGTATGCATCAGCATTTTGAATTAAAAATAAATTGAATAAATAATTTTGGCCAATGCTCTTTAATCCATATGATCTTCTTCATCAGTGGTATCTTCATCTGAGGTACTTTCTGTTTCAATTTCTTTATGACTGTAATCACAGTCATAATGAAAATGAAACACAAAATACCAAATAAAGTACTTACTTTAGTACTTAAGTTATGTGCTTTGAGAATTTTGTAGAATGGATGGTATCTCGTTGGTATCACTCCTGAATTACATAAACTCGTCAAATCTTTACGAAGCAGCGGGGGTATATATAGGCAGTAGGCGCAAATAAGCTGGTTGCAATAATAATTCTTCATCAGCAACAGTCCCTTCTTTCGCCTGGAACTTACGATTCTGTTAATTTTAAGCTATTACTCTTAAAGTCTAGTCTAATCTTTTCACTCTATTATTATAATTTTCATTTCCTTTTCTAAATGTTTTATATTTTATATTTTTCGTGCAATTGCAATTTTCTTTCTTCATTTGCATTTTTATATATGCTCAGACTAAGTCTTTTTTGGGCTTAAAAATGTCAAGTTAAGGGGTGTATTAAATATTAATTCGTACTGACTTTTAGTGACCAATTTACAGTATTTATATTATTTTTTAGAAGAAACGAAGATGTATATAGTCTATACATCTTAGAAATATATAAACTTTCGTTCCAATATAATTAAGAAGATCTTTTTCTGGTATAATGTGACTGAAAGGATTTAATGTGTTCTATTAGCGGTGATTTCACCAATTTCATGTGGTCTATTTCCATGTTTTCCTCTATAATCGGCATTCTTCTTTTAAGTTTTTTTATACTACGTCGGGTGACAGACAAGCATACGGCCCGCCTGGTGTAAAGCGGCTATCGTAACCATATTAACGCTCGCAACGTAAAATATTCGCCGCCGCCACCCCCGCTGCCAATTCATCTCCTTTCTGGTGACCTCACTAACTCGCAGGAACACAACAACCCTCATGGGAATTGTTATTTGGCTGCGGTATTCTGTGAGGTGGAGGTACATTCCCCAGTCGGGTAGCTTACAATTACACTCCTACTATAATAAATCCCTACTATAGTAAATAACTTTTTCAGTGATTCTTAAAGTCTGGGTACACATTTTCTTGCATACAAGTTCTTCAATATCTCCTTTGGGCAATTTAAAAATAAGAGTTTGTATTCAGCTGTTCTTACGTTCCAGTTGCATTTTTAAAATTTTATTAGATGTGACATCTTAAAATGCACTCCCACTTTTTATGATCCCCGATTTCCCAATATGACTTGAAAATTATTATTTGTCTCGTGTTTTCATCTATTTCCTCAAAGCACTTCCTCTTACAAGGAGCACCTAATAGTTTTGCTAGTTTGATTTTATTTTGTCCTAACACTTATGTAAGACTGACTAAAGTTCTTCAACTTTTTATGGGCAACATCTTTCTACTTGTCTTTACATAATTTTGTTTTTCTTGTAGCCTGCAAAGGCGAATTTAGTTCTTCTGAATATACACGCCCACAACAATTATGTGGACCATTTGAATCTTTCCCATATGCTCATTCCTCTATTTCCCGTTCCTGTGACCTATAAATAACTTGCACGGCTTCATTTTCTCTTGCATTATCTTCGGTTTTATGTTTTATTTTATATTATCTAAATCAGATCGTTCGTTAATGTTCGTTTCTAAAATAACGATTTGGTTACCTAGATCCACCGGTGAATTATTACTCAGAGATATTACTATTTGTTCTTCTAGTGGAATCAGCTCGGTATATTTTAAATTAATATTTTGATTTTGCAAATCATAAAAAATATTGTCGAAACTTTGAATCTCCAGTACTATTTCGTTATCTTCTATCTGCTTGACTGTTTTAATGTTTTTGTCTTCATAAGTGGAATTTGATGGTATAGTTTGTACATGTATTACATTATGACTAAGTTGATGGGGTGAAAAATCTTGACTTCCGTGGTGCAAATTTTCAAAAAAATGTTCATGTTAGATATTTCTTTTTTACAAGTCTTGTAAACAAAGAAAGTCACTACGTTCACGCTTGAACCTAATGAGTGAGATAAATATACGGGCCTATGTCGATAAGAAAATTCTTTGTGTTGGGCCGAAACCATATAAGGAAATGAAGTTTATTATTGTATACACATGTTGTCTCTTTTGTTAATTATGAATGTATGAGTGTAGTTATTTTACCAAGTCTTAATGTGGAACAATTTGTTGTATTTGTAAGTTAAGAATATTGCGAAAATATGAAATAATTGTAACATGCTTGGCTCTTAGAATTATCAGTTTAGTTTGACGAATAAAGCGGTAATACTGTATTGCAAGTGTAAAAAGTTTGAAATAGTTGGCATTATAAAATGTGACGCCATTGTTCGTCTTATTTTCAAAATCAACTTTTGTAGTAACTATTACGTCTTTTTTCATTATTTCTTTTTCTATATGGAATAGAATATTTAAAAAAATAGGGGCGTCGTATTGGATGTTCCTGATTATAAAAATGCAAAAAAAATGATTTTCTTGTAACTGCACTTTACTGCTTTATTCGTTTGGGGTAGCGAAATATTCCAATCCTTTTTAACTGGCACTATTTGTATGGGAAAACGTTTTTTCTTTTATTTAATTCTTTCGTCAATTTTTCAATGTTTTTAATACTTTCCCGACCAAGACACGACTTTATTTTATATATAATATAGATTTATGGAGCTTGATTTAAATTTCTGAACGCACGCATAAATATTTTAGAACCAATAAATCAGCCTGGCGCAACTCAAAGTAAAAAAACGACTCTATGAATCGGAAGCGAATTTGGTACAAATTCTGATTGTTTTCGCTTCCATTTCATACATATTAGAATTACGCTATTTGTATGGCACATCCGTCTCTTAAAACGTAGTGGTTACATTCTCTTTGCAATAAATATTTAAATCCACAAAACTGTTTTCAAAACAAATCACAGCCAACTTTCAAGACGTAAAAATGAGACCAATAGAGTTAACATTTGTTTTTAGATTCAAGATTCAAGATTCAAGATTTCAAGATTCAAGATTTATTTTTTGCCACTAAGTAAGTACATCAGATCTTATAATAGGAAATACAGTTCAACTTAGCACCTTTTTCAGGTATTGCAAATGATGACAGCAGCTAGTCATACTCTACAGATTATCTCATTACAAAATATTAAATGTCAATAACTTATTACAAATTCAATGTCTCATTACAATTCAATTGACATTATCCATTACAAATTAATTGTCATTAAATCATTACAAATTAATTGTCATTATTGCATTATAAATTAAGATATTATTCCATTATAAATTAAATATTATGTCAAAATACATTGCATTTAAATGTCAATTTTTTTCTTTTTTTTTAATCTATGACATTTGTTCTATAATGAGCTTAATATACATTTCTGAACGCACGCTTACATTTGGCGTACGCACGTACGACAACGTCACATTTGACAGCTACGACAACCACGAACATTTTGTATGGGAAAATGTTTTTTCTTTTATTTTATTTTTTCGAGAATTTTACAATGTTTTTAAGAGTTATTCTGCTATTCGGGACGGAAACAAATCCAACAAATCAAAAACCATGGCAATCGGTCCAGCCGTTCTCGAGTTATAAGTGTTGTAACAAACACGACTTTCTTTTATATATATAGATACATAAATATACCTAGTATAACAAATTATTTAAAATTCAATTCACAAAAGTAACTGTTACATACATTACAGAGTCCCAACGGTTGAAAACGGCTATTCAAAGACTGGACTGTATAACTCGACCGAACAACGACGCCACTCCTATCGAGAAAAAGTCGAGCGAATAGCAACTATATAAATAGCTCGGTTTATACACCACAGATGAAACCGGTTACGAAATGTTATGGGCGCATAGTTTTATACAATTGTAGTAATTGCGAGTAAGCATTAAGGTCGTCAATTAGGACCGCGCTGAAACGGAGATAAAAAAAAACGGTTTGTGCTTAACTCAAGGCAAGTAACAACAGCGTCCTGAAAATGGTGGCGGAAGATATAAATGCACCTGTACTGAGGCATTTCGTGCGGAAGATGTCTGAAACAGAAGATCATCATTCCATAGTTCGTGGTTCTCACGGGATGCCTCTAAGGTACATGGTGTACTGATGAGATTGGTGTGATGAGAGAATATTTTATTTTTCCATTTATTTTTATTATTCCTACTAATATATTTTTAAGTCTTGTTTACTAACTAATTAATGGATCTCTGTTATCTGTAATAAATAAATTGAATTTTAATTTGAAATTTAACTACACTACAGAAGTGAAAACTACATGTCTCGCTCCGTTTCGCTCCCTCCCTGTCGACTTTACCCGACCGAGAGATTGTGTTCTACCGATTGTACAATGGGGTGTGTTCAGAGGAGTTGTTAGACATGATGCCCACGGCCTCCTTGTACAGTCGCAATGAATGATGAATTCCCTCATACATTAGAGCCTAAGTGGTCGCGTACTGTGCGGTTCCAGAGAAGTTTTCTCCCGCGTACTGTCAAGCTGTGCTGTGGAATGAACTGCCTGTCGAGGTTTTCTCAGGAGACAACAGCAACGCGCTGGGGTTCTTCAAGAAAGACGTGAAGAGGCTCTGGCTAAAGAGAGGTATGGTACAGAGTATTTGTGAGCTGGCCGATTAGGGAAGTACCTCCACCTCACAGAATACCGCTGCCAAAAAGCAATTCCCTTGTGGGTTGTTGTGTTCCTGTGAGTGAGTGAGGTAGTAGGTTAAGAGAGCGTTAATATGACTACGGTAACCGCTTCACATCAAGCGGGCCGTATGCTTGTCTGTCACCCGACGTAGTATAAAAATATGCTCAGTTAATTATTAGCTAATAAAAAAATATACATTTCTTTCCTACAGCTTATTTCTGTCAAGATTCACTTATCGCGAGTTTAATAAAAGAAGTTAAGTGCTACCCACCACGCAGAGTTGTTTTTTCACTTGAATCATGAGAAAAAGTCCGTTATATAAACCTACAAATTAAAGATTAAATCTACAAATGTTCACAGTACCCTAAAGGTTTATTTATTATTTACTAGCTGCCCGGCTTCACACGGGCAGAAAGTGGTGTTTTATTTGCCTAGCAATTTTTACATCTTTTCTCTCCTTAAGAACCTTCCTTATACGTTAAGGAAAATTTAAAATAAAAATTAGCTGAATTGGTCGATCCGTTCTTGAGTTTTGCGCTTAGCAACTCATTCATTTTTATTTATATACATAATTAGTAAATAAGCTTCTCCTTTTGTATATAATAATCTTCTGTAAGATATGCAAAAAAACATAGCAAGCCAGGTCTACTTTGTGAAAGTAGGACAGATAAGTTCCCAAACTTTTTTAAAAATCTTATGCAAAAATCTTCTAAGCAGTGGAATAATGACATCATGTATATATAATATAACATTTTTGTATAGAAAACTAAGGAGACAAACAAGCAAACAGCCTACCTAATAGTAAGCAGGCATATAATAGAGAAATCTGAGGCACATAATAAAAATATTGAGGTCGAAAACTTGAGAAGCACTGCCCTATTAAAGGGGTGATTATAACAAGTCACCAATTTTATTTGGAACCTGAATTGATCTTTCCAAGAACACAGTTAAGGTCAAGCATCTTACTAACGACTGCATATAGAAGGGGGTAAGGTTTGCAAGCGAACTGGTATGACATCACCGCTGGATACCGGTTTGAGCGGCCACCAACTCGTCCTGTGAGCCAAACTAATAAGCTACTAAGTTTTGTTTGGATATCTCGAAGTCAGATCGTAAAATTGGCCATAAGTGCTACACCTATGAACTCAACGCCATGTTAAAATTCAAAGATATTTTTTTGCTGCAAAATGATCTGTCTACGGATTTACCCAGCGTGAACACTTCAACTTAGAACAGTGGTTCTAGATTGACACATGCACTTGTTGACGATCCCAAACTGACAGACAGAGGTTTAGTACCTTTAAGACAGAAGAGATTTAGCGTCCCTGTGTGTATTCTACCGATTGTACAATGGGGTGTATCCAGAGGACGTGTGAGTGTGTTTAGTGTTGTTTGACATGATGCGGTCTCCTTCTACAGTCGGCGCTCGACATAGACAAGGTTCCAGAGAAGTTTTCTTCCGCGTACTATCAACCTGTGGAATGAGTTGAGGATCGCTCAGGAGACTACAGCATGGGGTTTTTCAAAACGAGCGTGAAGATGTTTTACAGGGTCGGCAACACGAGTATGATGCCCCTGGGGCTTATCAGCGCGCAGCTTAAACCAGTGGACAGAGCGGGTTGAATTTTGGCATACAGGTAGCTATCATCACGTAGGCATCAGTTAAAAAAGGATTTTGTTATATAATTATAAGTCTCATAACCAAGATATATAAATAGTCCCTCCAAGAGAAGACAGATTCCACAATATAAAACAATACAAGCTCATTCTGTTTGTTTGTGTTTATGTCACATCTCCAAATTAAACTTGTATTTTGTTTGACTTTCGTCCATTAATTCACTAAAAGAGAAATCCATTTACATAGCTCTCCTCTACACGGTCTATTTATGTGTTTACTGTCCAAATTCCTTCGAAATCACTTTTACTGGCACAAAAGTGGAAAATGATCTCTTTGATGTTTTTCTAAATCAAATATTTCAGGAAACGGTGAGTCGGTAAAATAATTTCCTGTTATTTTCTATTAAGAGCCATATTACATATCAAAATAGTCAATTTTGGCGCTCTTGATCTCGGAAATAAAAATATATTAACAATGTTGACTTATTGAATAGTACAGAATAGCTATTTCGTAGCGGCCTCGCTTTTTGTAAATTTTGCTTAACTTTTTAATTAAACTTAAAATTGCAGAGAAAGATTTTCATAAAATGCGCATATTCACTTTTTTGAGCTCCTGGATTGTACTACTGTTCCAAACAAATGAAATAAAAAAAAATTGAATGTTGTTTCTTAAATAGTCGTATAATTCGTAGCGGCCTCAGAATTTTGAAATATCATTGATTTAATATAGAAAAAAAAACATTATTTTAACCAAAAAAACTTCGAAAATCGCTTTAAGTAAACTGTTAATTTCTCGAATAAACGATAATATTATTGAGCAAAATTTATACGAGAATAATTGTTACTTCATGATGAATAAACTTTGTAGCATGAATTTATTATCTTATTTCAATAAAAACGATAAATATAACTTCAAAATGACTACAAAAAACGATGCACCGGCGGCCTTCGCGGGTTTAGTACTGCGCGAGAACTCGTCAGCGTGCAAAACTGCAAATGTAATAGGGCTCTTAATAACACAATTTGAGCATTTTTTTAAATAGATCGTAGACACTTTATTTGAAAATTCTATATATTAATATGTGAAGCAAAAACTTTGTACCTTTTTCTATATTGAACATTCTGCGCTATTTAATCTGTGGTCCGGGTAGTAAATAGGTTCAACGACCCGTTAACCGGGTAGGCGATAATTGTAGTCTAAGAACCGGTCGACATATACGGTGCAAAATGCATCCATTTACATGCAAATTTATGCAATAATAACACTTACGTCGCCAGCTGCAACTTTTAACGAGAATCGTTTGAACCCTTGTAATGTGTTATACTGATTTTACGGGGTATTTTAAAAG
Source organism: Hypsopygia costalis (assembly GCA_937001555.2). Classification (NCBI taxonomy): domain Eukaryota; kingdom Metazoa; phylum Arthropoda; class Insecta; order Lepidoptera; family Pyralidae; genus Hypsopygia; species Hypsopygia costalis. The sequence continues at coordinate 19,203,678 of OW443348.2, forward strand.
TAAACAGGTCACGGTAATATTTGATATGCCGATGGGGATCTTTATTTATTTATTTAATCTTCATACACATAAAACAATGTACAAAGGCGGACTTAATGCTATAAAAACATTCTCTACCAGTCGACATTATGGTGATGCAGAGATAAGACTCTACAAATAAGGCTGGCTTCTAAACATATATAACTATCCTACACATTTATTTTTTTATATGAGAGGAGGCAAACGAGCATGTGGGTCACCTGATGGAAAGCAATCACCACCGCCAATGGAGATCAGCAACATCAAGGGGTCGCCGATCCGTTGCCAGCCAAAACTCCATCCTTCCTTCCCGGGTCTCGCGTCGGGTAGCAGACCATACTTAAAATATAACAAGTAACTTGCTTTCCAGGCGGGCCTTACGCTTATTTGTCTCCTTAATGATTAAAACAAAATAGACAAGGAGCTTTAACACTTAAAAAAATCTTTTTTAAAAAGAGTTGAAGAAGAAGATTTTAACGACGAAAAAGAAGCTCATTCAAAGTCACTAATGGCAATTTTTAAGGTTTCAAAAAGTACCGAATGCGTGATCCTGGACTAAACCGAAAGTGTTACGTGACGGGGGCCCAACACACCTTTCCACCACAGTGTCTCCTCCTGTGTAGCCAGGATTAACAGCGGCGACCGTCAAAAAAGGCAATGAACAGTGAAGTCCATTGCAGTCCTGGGGGTAAACTACGTCTGCTACGTCTGCCTTGGAACTCACAACGAATTTGATCAGAAGAAATTAGTAGGAGTAAGAAGCTTTTAGAATTTGACTTCCCCTCTTCGCAATGTGATGTGAGAGACAGCAATATAGCAAATAAGGCATTGAAAGCCTAAAGAGACGGCTAGTCAAGTCAAGCTCAACTGCCGTGCATCACGGATTTTAAGTATCTTTGGGGACCTAAAACATTGAATTGTTACTTAACACATAGTTTTCAACAATATGACAATGACCAATAAAGGAAATTGATTTTACCCCTCTTTAGCAGCTTTACTACCCCTACAAAGTCTCTGGTTTACCCCTTGCGGGAGTAATTGCCCTCAGGTTCGGATCCAATGCTCTAGACTAGACGAAACCCAGATTTCAAAAAACGACTGGAAGTGATTGGATGCGGGGAACGAACAATCAAGAGGTGGAAAGCATTGAGGATGGACGATAGACTAAATCCATCAGCGTGTACATAAAGGCTGATAATAATTCCTTGAGATCCTTTTATATAAATTTTATATACATCTCCTGAGAAAGCCTCAGCAGGGAGCTCATTTCAAGTTCCAACTCTCGTTTCTTTCTTGGGTGACAGACAAGCATACGCCCGCCTGATGTGAAGCGGTCATCGTAGCCATATTAACGCTCGCATCATAAAATATCGCACGAGCGCCGCCACCCCCGCTGCCAACGCAGCATCTCCATCCTTTCTTTCTTCGACCTCACTCACTCGCAGGAACACAACAACTCTTAAGGGAATTGTTATTTGGCTGCGGTATTCTGTGGGGTGGAGGTAGATTCCCCAGTCGGGTAGCTTACAATTACGCTCCTTACCTCTCTCTTTGCCAAAGCTTCGTTTGTCAGTCAGTAGGGTGCACCGCGTGCAGATGAAGTTGGCTTTGGTTCAAAGATCTTGATGAACCACTTACACCCCAAAAGATAAAAGCAGATAATCCTTCATTGAAATCCTTTTACATAAATTTTAAATGCAACTCCTGAGAAAGCCTTAGCAATTCTAGTCTCAGCTCTAGTTCCATAACTTAAGATTAAATCTGGCCTAATTTGTCTCGCTCAGTTGCCGAGCTGTCAGGCAAATTAAAATAAACGCCAGGAAGAACGTGGCCCGAATTCGAATCCACAATTTGAACACCCACGCGTGGAGAGTGGGCGAAGTCTGGAATGGGAATTGTAAGACCTTTGTCTTTATTGTATACGAGCTGCCTGCCCGCAGCTTCGCTTGCGTCCAACTTATTCTATCCCTCTCTTTACATTCATCATCATCATCATCAGGTCATTTTAATCTCCACTACAGGAGCACAACCCTCTCTCGTCCGTCTCAGACAGGAGGATTTGGCCTACACTCCCCACGCTGGCCAGACGGGTTGGGAAGGCCTGACCGATGTTTTATAATATACTAGCAAAGTACCCGTGCTTCGCTACGGGAACACTCCTGATTTGCGTGTATTTTTGTTTCGTAATGACCATTATCACAAACATACACCATTTAGGTTAAGACGTCCCGGTAAACAATATTTTTGGCATTCGCACCAGGAGCCAAAATAACTTTTACTATTTCTTCCAGGAGCAGGAGAAATTGCTTCCAGGAGAACTTACTCCTGAGTAAACTACATACAACTAATCATGAGAGAAGCAGTCCTGTCTCAAGTCAACCCCAGCGACTTTTATAGACTGCCCCTGAGCTTTGTTAATGGTCATAGCGAAACACCTTTATGGGAAATTGAAGTGAAGTCTCTTAAATTGAACTGGGTGGTCTTATGGAATAATGGGAATGCGGGTTATCAAGAGAGATTCCTCAACAGCGCATCCTTTACTGTCCTCACTCAACAACTCATCGTTCCAGTTGTTTAATACGTGAACAATGGCGGCACGAACCTCCTGATGATACACCTCCGTTCCATGCAAGTGGTAGGAGATGGAGCGGAACAGGCCAGCTCCATCACCTTCCAAAGCTATAATGGTATGGGACATCATCACACCTTCCACAAATATAAATTTAGTGAATCTTGACTTCATTGTTTGAAAAATACCGAAATTCTTATATTAAGTAGGTATATTATCCCATAAAGTCGGTACTTAGAATAGGTTTTTCAATTAGTTTTCGACACCAGATGTAGCTTCATTTGAGGGACGCAGTTTCTTTTACGCCCTACGCGCGCGATGGATTACCTCCGGGGGTAACTACTGGAATGAGGTGAGCGATAAACCGTCATGGATAACCCCATGGTTTGATTAAAAACCGCCTGCCTAACTACTTTTAGCCACGATGGCTTTAAAAGCGCAAACGGAAATAATCTCTCGTATATACCTACCCTTTCCTTAATAACGAAACCATAGCGCGCTGTACAAATGCTAGGTATAGCGCCATCTAGTGATAAGTTAATTCAAATATAAATATAACATTTTTTGACATTTCTTGGCTGGGCGCTGGGCAAAAGTTAATCAGTTACCCATAAACATCCCCTTTTTTTATAAACAACTATTCCATCAAGTCTCAAAATCATAGGTGAATCGGTTTCCAAGAGGGTTTTTTTTTCAACCCCTATTTTAACCTCTTAGGAGTGAAATTTCGGAAAATCCTGTCTTAGTGCGCGCTTACATTGTATAAGGAACACATATCCAAAGTTTCAGGTTTCTAGCTTCAGGGGTCTGGGCTGTGCGTTCATTAGTGAGTCAGTCAGTCAAGTCTGTGAGGACAAAACCTTTTACTATCTAGCTTTTGCCTGCGGCTTGGCTCGCGTGAAGTTCGCGCTTTTTAGATTATCCAAGTCAAGTCTAACACGCAACGCAACCACCCTCATGTAGCACCTATAATTGTACTAAATACGGATGCAAGAACTTTCCGGATAACTACTACTACACCCGTCCCGTCCTCGCCGCGCCAGCCGCCCGCGATCGTATAAGCACTGATTGACGCCAAATACAAATTTAAAAACCTATTAGGATAACACTTCAGTCAACACACAAGTCTCATTCCATCAGCTTAAAAAGGTTAAATCAAAGTTTAAAAAAATTACATGATGATGGTCACGTTAGCCACGTTGAATTTTAAAATCGTTGTTATTTTCGTAATCAGCGACTCGATAAAATATAAAAACAATAATATCCTTCATGATTTTCAGACTTTTTGACCCCTTTTTACTCCTTTTACTCTTTTATATATAGTCAAACTAATCTCGTTTCCCTACACAAACTTTGGACCTCCGTTTCACCCTTTTATGGGAAAAAAATTGAAAAATCAATGCTATTTTCGTAATTGACGTCCCAGAAAACCATAGAATCAACACCCATATTGATATTATGACATTTCAACCCCATCGCACCCCCATAGGGGGATGATGATGATGAGGGGGGGATTTTATGTCACGTCGGCTATGTTGGATAATAAAATAGTTGTTGTTTTCGTAATCAGCGACCCGATAAACCATAAAAACAATACCCATGACGATTTTCAGACTTTTTCACTCCATTTTACCCCTTTAGGGGTTGAATTTTAAAAAATCCTGAAACACGTGTTTACTCATTTATCTATAGAAGTACTCGTGTAAAGTTTCGGATAAAATAGTCCAACTAATCTTGTTTCTCCATACAAACTTTGGACCCCCGTTTCACCCCCTTAGGGGATGAATTTTGAAAAATCCTTTCTTAGTGCACCCCTAGACGTCATAAGGAACCTACTTGCCAAATTTGGAATCTCTAGACCCAGCGGTTTGGGCTGTGCGTTGATTAGTCAGTCAGTCAGTCAGTCAGTCAGTCAGTGAGGACAAAGCCTTTTATTATTATAGATTTCCCTTAGTCGCCTTGTACGACATCCACGGGAAGAGATGGAGTGATTCTATTCTAGTCTGCCGGAAACCACACGGCCTAAACCCCCCCCCCCCCCCCCCCCCACACATTGGTATAGGCAAAATAATTATCGATTTTTTCAAATACAGCTTCTAAATAATAATCACAAATAAGTGGCAAATACGCAAATATTTCGCCACGTCGGAAAAACTTATTTTCATGTTTTATTATTTTTTTATTTTAAATGATCATTTTGCCTATATTTTTTCATATAATTGTATATAACCAATTACAAACACTGCTTGTTTACATTTTGAATGGCGTAAAAAAAAAGTCCGTTGTAGGTTCATAAAAACGTGGGATTACTTCATGGCTGACTCACTGCATTCAAGATTAGGTTGCATTAAGCGGAAGTGCAACTCAATTGCATCATTCTATTAAAGTTCAGTTTGTGAATAAGTAGCGGTCAGTCACGAGGTTAACTTTGGAAATTACATCATTTTTAAAAGTTCGTTTTTAGAGGTTAAAATTAATTTTGCATTTTTTTACGTGAATATAAAGCAATTCAAAAAACGAAATAGGTATATTTTTTAATTCCTCTATATTTGTTTTCGCGAATGCCAACGTCTTATACTTCGATGGAGCCGGCTGCACGCACGAAAAAACATGACGTATGCGGCGTTACCTCGCTCTGAGGCGTTCCATTAAAATTTTCTTTTGAAAAATGCAAACATTCCATCAGTATTTTCTTATGACGTTGTCACGTTCAACTATCAGTCAGTAAACCGACTTTAGAGACAACCGATTTTTGTTTTTTTACATGAGATGGGTAAACGAGCATGTGGGTCACCTGATGGAAAGCAAGCACCACCGCCCATGGAGATCAACAACACCAAGGGGTCGCCGATCCGTTGCCAGCACTCCTTCCTTTCTTTCTGGTGACTTCACTCACTTCGCATGAACACAACAACCCTCAAGGGAATTGTTATTTGCCTGCGGTATTCTGTGAGGTGGAGGTACTTCCCCAGCCGGGCAACTTATAAAATACGCTATGCCCTACCTCTCTATTAATGTAGCCTCCGGATACGTGGTAGCATGCATCTGTTGATATTTAGGTGGAAATAAATATACGATTACTATGAAAATGCAATGGACGTATATTGTTAAGACTTAACACACAGTTACAGTTAGAAGCCTCTTACGTAGACAGATTTTTGAAAAACAATGTTGTCGACTTATAACATTGGTAAGGTTGCGTTCTTATTTGCCAACAGTATCACTTCGACCAGGAACTTCTCAACAGAGACGAATGTAATGACATCTCACATGTTGAAATCCTTCACGAAACAGTTCACGCACGCGAAGCCGCGAGCGGAGGCTAGTTTATAAGTCCTCGCTCGTCACCGTTCCGTCGAACATAATGGGCTCACTCTTTGAATTCATTAACGGAGTTATGCCCCTATCGGCGATCGAGTGACGTTTCCTACTCACAACTCTCCTATAAGGCAGGCAACTAATTGGGTCCGATGACTATAGCTTAACTTGGGTAACTACATATTACAGTAAACATTGGCTAGATAATCGATGAACGCCGGATGCACGCACGAAAAATCATGACTCATTGTCACGTTCCGTCTGAGCCGAGAGTGCAAGCGAGAGTGCGGAACGAGCGATAGAGAGGCACGATCGGCCTAAGCGTTCGGCTTGTGACGCATCTATCTGTCTTCCACTCGATCGGCCGATGTTTTCTTATGACGTTAATATCACATGAAATTATCGTCCGTAAACCGACTTTACACAAAAAACACAGTACCTCCACCTTAGAGAAGACCACAACCAAATAATACCCTTGAATGCTGTGACCTCAGTTACACGGAGGAATATATCTTCAGACTGTCAGGGGAGAGTGAATAAAGGAGGATGGTCACAAAAGATCCAGAAGGGTGTACATGCCACCGGTGCTCCAGCACTGGACCTATTCTAAGATAAAACAAGATACACAGAGGAAACTTGTAAGTAAGGTCATCAGAAGTGAGGATATGCTGAGTTAACAGCAGCGGTGCCAAAACATAAGCTACTTTGTATTGAAAACATAACGAGCTCGGTCAAATGGTTAGCAATGTCCACTTTGACTCCGAGGTCGCGGGTTCGATCCCCGCACAAGACAAATATTTGTGTGCATGAACATATCTGTTTGTCTTGGCTGGGTGTTTTTTATGAATTATATGTATATGTATTTACAAAAAAAATAATTAAGTATTATATCTAGTACCCATAGTACAAACTTTGCTTAGTTTGGCCTAGAGATGGCTGTTTGTAATTTGTCCAGGAATGTTTATATGAGGCAGACTAGAATAGAATCACTCCGTCTCTTCCCGTGGATATCGTACAAGGCGACTAAGGGAAATAAAACATCGATCAGGCCTCCCCAACCCGTCTGGCCAGCGTGAGGAGTGTAGGCCAAATCCGCCTTCCGTCTAGGACGGACGAGAGAGGGTCGTGCTCCTGTAGTGGAGACTAAAATGACCTGATTGATGATGATGATATTTAAATTTAAATAAAATAGAAATATAACATCATTGTTTAAACAACGTAAATTATGTTACGTAATATATATAGCATAAGTACCCGTTGCCCATATCTCAGATTCTTTGGAAGCGTTTAACATTATAAATCGAGATCTAAATGCAGTTAAGGAATGGGCTGACAACTATGGTTTGCTTGTAAATCCATCAAAGTCTCAAGCTATCGTAGTTGGTAGCAGTCAGATGAAAAGTAGACTAAATGTAAACAATTTACCTCAAGTTATTTTCAATGGTCTTAATATTGCCTTCACAAATAAAACAAAGAACCTTGGGTTAATCATTGATGAAACATTGTCCTGGACCCCACATATTAATGATGTTAGTAAACGCATGCATTACACGTTTCATTCGCTCAAACGACTACAAAACTTTTTGCCTTTCAAAACTAAAATTATGCTGGCTCAGTCTCTATTACTCCCAATTCTCGACTACGCCGATATCTGCTTTTTGGATGTGACTGAGGAGCTTCTGAACAAACTGGAGCGCCTGCAAAATTTAGCTATTCGTTTCGTGTTTGGTCTCAAAAAATTTGATCATGTTTCTGAATTTCGCACTCAGTTAAAATGGCTCCCAATCCGCTTTCGCAGAAATGTGCACATATTATCTTTCCTTTATAAATTACTTAAAATTTCTAGATCTCCTCAGTACCTCACTTCTCGCTTTCCTCTATTACCACCCTCATCTAGATCCCAACGCTCCTGTCATATAAAAACACTAGACTATCCCCCTTCCAACACTAAATTCTTTTTCAATTCATTCACTGTCCGCGCAGCACAACTTTGGAATAAATTACCGCCTCAAATAAGAGATTGTCCATCCCTTATTGGTTTCAAAAAAAGATTGAAGGAACACTATTTGTGTCAATTATGAATGTGTATGTATTTATAGTTGATATGTATCTAATATTTATTTGTGTTTATTATTATTTGTTTAGCACTTAGTTTTTCTATTTTTGGTTATGAGTCAAAATATCATTTGTTTGTATTTTTTATTTTATTTTCCTCACTCTCTGTGTTAACTTATTAATGAGTGGCACGTATTGTAACTATCCGTCAAATAACTATTGTTGTTACTGCCTATAAGGTCAGCTGGAAGAGATCTCTTGTAGAGATAAGCTCACCTTTGTACACTTTTTTATGTAACAATGTTGTAATAATTTATGTGCAATAAAGAATATATATAAATTGCGTCACAAAACGGTTCCTGCTGAGGTCGGGATATAGACTATTGCCATCATTATCATATCAGCGATTTAATATATGTTTGTTATGTACTTGCTACCTCTTTTCCTTGCCGAGCGAAAATGGAGATAAGTTTTTTTTTAATATGAAATTAATTGAAACTACGTGTTAAAATCAATTATTTTGTGTACTTACTTGTAATATGTAATCTCCTGGGCTTTAATTATTTTATTAACAGAAATTATGTTCTTTTGAAAAACAGAAGACTGCCTTTTTACCTGACGATTTTAGAGCTTTTGGCCTCTAAGACTCAAACCACACTAAAACGAAATTCTGCGGCCGAAATTTCTGTTATCCCCTATTCGCTTTAGATCACTAGAGCCGTACAATTATTTGACACCCTACGTGATATAAAGACGGTGACACACAAAATCCATTGTGAAAGAGATATTTAAAATAACATAACATTTGCAAACTGTCCACCAACAACGTAATATGTCAAAGCTAATATTTTGTAAACTTCTTTAACACAAATTTTTGTATGTTGGCACGACTCCAGGAATGCACTGCGGCGTCGGATTTCCGTTTCCGTGTGACTAATTGAATTAATTAATCATTATGATATTATGTCTGAAATATTTCGTATTAATTAAAACAGAAGTAGACAAGTGGCATACGCTTCAAAACGTCTCTATATCTAAAAACATTATAGACCAAGAGCCCGTGACTTCTAGACTTGCGTTATTTTATATAAGCTGAACGTTTCTCTATGCATGTGCCCACGGAAATTAAATCAAATGGAAATGGTATGCAATCTGATTTGTATGACACCAAGAGTGCCAAACTTAGACAACGACAGGCAAGCAATATGAGTACACTACTAAAGTTTCATGTTGTAACCACTGTTTACTACGTATGCGACATGCGATTGATAGATATCCATACTAAGTGTTTCGACGCTTACTATTGTATGTGTTCGAATGCTCACTGATGACACACGGGCGAATACATCCCATGTCTACTATATACTTGGTCTGCGCATGCACCTAACGCAGGCAAGAACGATCAACGAGTATGGATTTTAGATCATCGTCTTTGGCCGATAACAGGTAACAAAAGTGTAAAAAATAAAATAACTATCGAACCTGTCTGGTAACTAAATAACATCTTTTTATAGTTTCCCAGATAATATTCATAAAAAATCAGCTTTTCTACTATAACAAAATTGTAATAATTTATTAAAGTTTAATGATACTGGTACGAAGATATTATGTTACATAGTGTCTGGCAATGAATGACGTGATTTCTGATATTATCCTGAATGAATATAAAAAAAATATGTACAAATTTCTTAGCTGTTATCTGCCAAAGGCACGATTGTATAAACTCCACACTCGGTGACTAGAGCTGGGCAACATGCCGGGTATTTACGATAATACCCCAAAAATAAGTACATATTCATTCCCTATTTATACCCAAAAATGGCCGGCAATTTGCCAATATCTTTCGCTGACGATTCTTATTTGTTTTAGGTGCAAAACTTTCAACTTTTAGAATGTAATGAACGTCTAGCAGTCGTGGGCTCCTATGCTACAAAAGTCTTAGTGATAATAAATTGGTAACTAAGGTTACATCGAACTAACGTTTATTCTATTCGATCCTCCGATAAAAACAAAAAGTTTGTTTGGGGTGGAAGTAGTTCATCATCATATTTGCAGACTGGACCGAATTCGCTATTTCTTTTTATGTTGCATTTGTCATTGTCAGGAGAAGGTTCTTATGAAAAAATAAATAAGAAAGTTGCACGGGAAATTACAAAATCAAAGAAAACTGAACGACCATATTAACTTTGATAATGTAACTTTATGTCGTTTGACAGAACTGTCAGTCATTTGACAGATTGCGCGAAACCTTTAAAATTCGATTTCGATATTCGTTGTTAAGAAGACAGGACAAAGTCCTGTCGGGTCGGCTAGTCTATAATATAAAAATGAATCGCAAAATGTGTTGCTAAGCACAAATCTCGAGAACAGCTGAATAGATTTCGCTAATTATTTTTTTAGCATATTCCTTGAAGTACGAGGATGGTTCTTACGCAGAGAAAAAATTAAAAAATTGCCTGAAAATGTCTAAAAACAACACTTTACTATACACCCACGCAAACGATTCGTAATAATACTTAAAAGTCTATTTGAACTTTAATACCATATCATAAAGTTCAAGACTGTCAGGCGGTACGAAGTTCGCGGGGTCGGCTAGTTAATAACAATTTGTAACCCAATAGTTTCTGCAACAATCTTTATTTATGACAAATAGTTTATAATTACCATTTATTAGTCACCCGGGTTAAACCCTGACATTGGTGTTCATGATAGCATAGTTTCTCTGATTAAGCATTCGGTGATGTCATCAGTGCTCGGTAACATTGGAATTACGTGTCTGTTAATAAATATGTGCCAAGGTTTCATTAATGTGTTTCTATTTACAAAAAAAAGAATAGTAAATTATATAAACCAAATGCTAAAGGAGAAATGATGAAATAGTGATATTTTTACCACGTCTATCATCATCATCAGCCAGTATCAACCCACTGCTGGATATAATAAGTAAGCCTTTCCCAATGCTTTCCACCAAATACGATCCATCGCCTTCCGCATCCAGCCGCTTTCTTCGGGCGTCTTCTTGTCATCGGGCGATCTAGATTCTAGATGGTCCGATGTAGATGATGTAGAACGATGAAGCGTTGGGCGCCCAAGCTTCGTCGTCCTACGCGCGGTCCACCCCCATCTGCCATCACTTACTCGGCAGAAGTGGCAATAGGTCGGCCATTGCCACTTCAGCTTGTAAACTCTGGAGGCTATGTCGATTCTCCGGATTCGATCCCTCAGAGAAACCTCGAGCATAGCCCTCTCCATCGCTGTTATGTGTTAGGAATTCTACTTATTATATTTTGTTGGCGTATTTTTAAGATAATTTTATTGACAAAATTTGGGGGCAATTGGGTGTCGAAACCCCACTCTCTTCAAATGGCAGCTATTTTAAAATAATCATGTTTTTCTACACACATATAAACCACGCTAAATGCATGTGCAATAACAGCTTTTCTAGGACAGCGTGGTTTAATGCTTATAAAAAAATCCTACAAATTAAGTTGTGCCACTATTTCGACAAGAGTAATGTTTTAAACCATGACACTTTTTCTATTATAACCTTCATGTTTTTGCTACTGTGTTAGCGAGCACAATGACAATAACTAGTTATTATAAAACTGCATATTATAAATGGATAAGGTACAAAATATATTGGCAATTAGATCTACACTACTTTGTATGTTTCCACCAGTTAGTCCATGTAAAATACTATCGGCCGGAATGTTCCAGTACCGTTAGTAGATTACGTGCCGCCGCTGCACCTCCGTTTGAGAAAACCTATAGGGTTTTTGTTGTTAAGTTCCTGCGAGTGAATGAGGTTACCAGGAAGAAAGGAGTAACTGCATGCATGGGCGGTGAGGATGGCAGCGCTCGACCAATATTTTATGTCGCAAGCATTAAAAGGCTGTGGATAACGCTTCACATCAGGCAGGCTATGTACTTACAATCGATGCAGTATAAATATTGGTTGTCTGTAAAGTCGTAGAAAACGGCCGATGGAGTGGAAGAGAGATAGGTGCGTCACAAGCCGAACGCTTAGGCCGATCGTACCTCTCTAACTTGCACGCTCGGCTCAGGCGGAACGTGACAATGAGTCATGCTTTTTCGTACGAGAAGACGACGTTCATCAATTTATAAGACGTTATCATGTCAAAAAATAAAATAACACCCGAATTAATTAACTAGCTATGTAATAAATCACTTTAACCCTCGATGTGAAAATCAGGATCATTATGGCATACTCGCGTAAATCACATTCACTCACTTTCGAGTTTTTAAAAACATTTTCCCCGAATGCATTTGGTCGGCTGCCAAAGTCCTGAATGGGCGCATCGTGTCACCGCGGTCCGGTATTTTTGAAAAAGAAACAAGATGCAACAAGAACCTGTTTCGCGTCGTTGGTAAGGTATTTTGTTTTTTTGACCTTCGTAATCGCAAGCATTCAAACCATTTCAAATCGCAACTTTTATTTGTAAGCTTTATAAATAAATAATAATAAATAAACTTTTCCCAACCACAAGCACTGTAGCTTAAATGGGGACACCAGCAATCGTTAATGTATAATATTTATGTTGATGAATAAAGCATTATTATTATGTATCTCTTTTTAATCACGGGTCAAGCCCGGTCATTTGATAGGCGTGCGCGTGGATATGGATCCAACGCGTAGAGGCCCCTTTGAGAAGTTTGATGTAATGTTGTACGCCCGCCGTGACCCGCTCCAGGATATGTCAATGGCACGACATACCCATGAGCAGGTCTCGGCAGGTGTTGAGACTATTGCGAAGTGTGATGGAAAATAAATGGGCTATGGAGATGAGATCTGGGTGAACTTAATACCGGGCTATTACAGAAGAGGGACGGACGCCTGCCATAACTGCTTTTATTGCTAGTTATTTGCGGCAGGCGGTGGCTTGCCACTCACTAGATGGGCCCCCGAAATGCCAGGAAATCGGCCGGGGGCAACACCGGTGTGAGTGACTCAGGGATGTCGAGAGGTGTGCTGCGCTTTCTCCGAAGTTACTCGCGGCGTGATGCCCTTTAACACTTCCACCCCTGGAGCATATAGCTCTAGCGGCTCCTCTCTGGACGGCCAATGAAGGCAAGCCAGAGCTGAGAGTCCTGCGGGCCTTCTTGTGTTTACACTCCGACCGATGAAGACACGCCGGAGACGAAGGCCCTGACCGACTCTCTGGAGACTCGGTCCGTGGTGTCGCTACTCACACAACAGCTCGCCACACAAGCTGCCCTGCGGACTTATTATTATGACATTTATTTATTTTTAATATCTTATTTTATACATTTTTTAATATATAATATAACAAAAAAAAAAAACATTAAAAAATATAAAAAACAGAATCCCCCCGATAGCGGGAACAAGGTCCAAGCTATCGGTGGTCAAGGTCACAAAGACAGAAACCTCCTCACAATACGTGCCGTGCTGAGAAGGACAGCCTTCTGTATGTGACCCTTGATCCAGCTTCCCAACGCGAGCTTCTTGAGATGTTGGTCGAAGCTCTTGGCGATTAAGCCATTGGCCGTCACAACTATCGGAACAATCACTGTTGAATCGACGTCCCACATGGCGGTAATCTCATGAGCTAAATCAAGATACTTAGATAATTTATCTTTTTCAGCTTTCACAAGATTAACGTCATGTGGGATAGCGACATCAACAATGACTGCTTGGCGCGTTAATCGATCTAATATCACGATGTCAGGTTTATTGGCTACAATAGTCCTGTCAGTGATAATAGATCGATCCCAGTATAATGTGGCATGGTCATTTTCGAGAACTGCTTCCGGCATATACCTGTAGTACGGTACCTCGGTGATCACAAGACCATATCTCAAGGCAAGCTGCTGATGGATAATCCTGGCTACTTGATTATGTCTGTGCAAGTACTCGCCGTTAGCAAGATGAGAACAACCGGAAATTACATGTCTGAGGGATTCCCCAGGTAGATGACACGCTCGACATATATCAAGCGTGCCATCCTTCATGATATATTTCCGGTAGTTATTCGTCTTGATAACTTCGTCCATAATTCCACAGACAAAACCTTCGGTTTCCCGAAAGAGGTCCCCGAAACGTAGCCAAGTTACGGAGCTAACAGGATCTACATCAGGTCCATGTAGAGCCTGGTAGAACCGTCCATGCAGTTCTTTGCCTTGCCATATGGTTCTGCGATCATCAATACTTAATACTACAGGTTTACGCCAGTTCTCGTTAGCTAAAGACAAAGGAGTTAATCCACGATCGATACCAACCACATCCTTATGAATCTCCACGTCAGTTTGTAGGAAATATTCCCTGAGGTTGCATATCTCTCGATTATGTAGGGTTTTAGCATTTAAAAAGCCTCGACCGCCACATTTTCGAGGGATATACAACCTCATTACTGATGATCGTGGATGATGCATACGGTAAGTGGTTAATATCGTTCGGACTTTCCATTATTATTATTAAATAAATATTGTCAGACAAATTACACAGCGCCATCTAGCCCCCAAGTAAGCGAAGCTTGTGTTATGGGTACTAGACAACTGATAAACATACGTAAATACATTTTTTTTTATAAATACATACTTATGACACATAGAAAACACCCAGACCAAGACAAACAGACATGTTCATGCACACAAATGGAAATCGAACCCGAGCGTTGGTGTCGAAGCCGCGTCATTGACCGCTACGCCACCGAGCTCGTCAATATATTGTAATTAGGTATATAGTTTTTTTACACGACTGCCGAAGGGTCATGTTTTTCGACTAAATATTTTTTTTGCTAGTAGATAGAACTGAGACGCAATGCTCGGGCCTGTAACGCAGGTTCAGTTAAAGTCGACAGGGAGGTAGCGAGAGATGAAGTTTTCACTTCTGGCCCCTTACCACCAACTCTTATTGCGATTCAGTAACTGAATAGAATTCTATTCAATAGAACTCTATTCAAACAATAGAGTCGCTTATTCAGTGGTATGAATAAGCATTCTATTATAATAGTTATTGAATCACAATAAGAGTTGGTGGTAAGGGGCCTGTTGTGAGGTCAAACATACCTACACCGTTTTTATTATTCGTTAAAGATAAGAAATGATATGAAATTATTTATTTTGCCATTTGTGGGCACTTGGACATCTTATAATTTTTTTTTGTATTTTTTTAATCTTAGTAGCATTTCGGAATTGACCATTGGCAAAGAAATGCTTGAAAGAAACTTGGCAACATGGGTTTTTTTTTTTTTTTTTTTTTTTTTATATACTACGTCGGGTGGTAGACAAGCATACGGCCCGCCTGATGTGAAGCAGTTACCGTAGCCATATTAACGCTCGCAACATAAAATATCGCTCGCGCGCCGCCACCCCCGCTGCCATCGCAGCATCTCCTTCCTTTCTGGTGACCTCACTCACTCGCAGGAACAACAGCCCTCAAGGGAACCGTTATTTGGCTGCGGTATTCTGTGAGGTGGAGGTACATAAATGGGTATTTTTCTAAACAATCCGATAATACTTGAACTATTTGTGTATATAGGTACATTATGTAATTAAGACACCAAGTATTCGATTTAGATATTGATATTTATTATATGTCTGTGCTGATTAATTCCATTATTGTCACTTAGGTATTCATCAATACTATAGTAGCGCCTTTTACTAAGAGGGGTTTAATTTGTGGGATGTAAGTGGTCTATCAACATCTTTGAACCAAAGCCAACTTCACCTGCACGTGGTGCACCCTGACTGACAAACGAAGCTCTGGCGAAAAGAGAGGTAGAGGAGTAGAGAGGTAGGTAGAGATAGGCTATTTGACTAACATTTTTTTCTGTTTGATATGTAGGGACGTCTCCATAATATAACCATAGGTGATAGAATTACTTCGATAACACAAAAATCTCTCGAGATATGATAATTTGAAAATCACAATTTTTAGACTGCCCCAAAACGCTGCATCAAATCAGAAATTTGTACGACAGCCATGTTAAATATTACGCTTATGTTATTAGTATCATAATAAAAGTTATAGCATTTTTTATTGCTTCTCCAATGGAAATATTATTTTTTAATAATTTCATACTTTTAAAATGGACTTTCCCGTCAAACTTTGATCGACGCTAAAAAAAGTCTGACTGAAGATATTAGAATGAAAGTTTGCAGATCTTTATAGTTTTGTGTATTTTACGATATTGTTAAATAAATAATAATTTATACAATTTTTAAACATTGGAAAATAGTCTATTGTAAGCTACCCGACTGGGGAATGTACCTCCACCTCACAGAATACCGCAGCCAAATAACAATTCCCTTGAGGGTTTTTGTGTTCCTGCGAGTGAGTGAGGTCACCAGAAAAGAAGGAGATGCTGCGTTGGCAGCGGGGGTAGCGGCGCGCAAGTGATATATTATGTTGCGGGCGTTAATACGGTTACGGTAACCGCTTCACATCAGGCGGGCCGTATGCTTGTCTGCCACCCGACAAAAAAAAAACCGGACAAGTGCGAGTCGGACTCGCCCACCGAGGGTTCCGTAGGTACGTAGTATCATTATTAAATTTGATATTTTTCATTATAAATAAGAAATAATGCGTCGAAAAAAATAAATAAAATATATTTTGCAATGTGTACATCAAGCCCTTTCATATGACACCCCATTTGAACTAGTAGTTTCAATTTGAAATTTCGACACCCTATAAAAAATATAGACCCCCTATTTTTTAACATCTATTTACAAATGTATAGTTTTGAGATTTATTCCTGTACTTGTAGTCTATAACGATGTTACTTGCCAAATTTCATAGTTCTAGGGCAACGGGAAGTACCCTATAGGTTTTGATTCCCTTGAGTGTGTCGAAATATGCGTTTTTTGCTGTATAAACGGCCGTAACTTTTTTCTACGTAAACTTAGCAGTTTGATTTTTTTACAACTTCATGGGACCGTAGACCTGAGTATACAGTTCAAATTTCAGCTTGATACCTCCACGCATTCTCGACATAGAAATTCTTGACAGACAGACCGACAGACAGACAGACAGACGGACAACAAAGTGATCTTATAAGGGTTCCGTTTTCCCTTTTGAGGTACGGAACCCTAAAAAGAGTATGTAATATTTTCTGCAATTTATGCAGGTAACCCGAAATGCCATATGCATTATGCCCATGAGAATTTGTCTCTGGTGGCCACTCAATGGGCGACCTGAACATCAAAAAGAGTTCCCACGTTATATGTCTCTCGTCTTTGTAAACATATAGCCAGCGTGGACATGTTTACACCTTGTAATCTGCGTGGTGCTCCATGAAACACTTAGGCAAGTTAGTTTACATAATACGTTTTATCTATAGTAGATCTACAGCACGTGGACGTATCTGTGCCAAATGCCAAGATAACGCATCTCTATAACCAACGAGCCTCCGGTACTAGTCATTTTCACAGATTTACAACTTTTATAAGTGACAGTTACTTAATAACCATGACGCACCTGATGTGTCAATGTGATGCCCTAACTGGCAAACGAATGGTAATCTTTGGAAAGGCGTACCCAGACCTGGAGGACGACAGGCTCTTCCCAATTAAAGGCGTACTGAAGTACATGGAACATGTCTTCAGACACTCAGGGGAGAGTTACTAACGAATAGGGAGTTTTTTTTTATACTACGTCGGGTGGCAGACATGCATACGGCCCGCCTGATGTGAAGCAGTTACCGTAGCCATATTAACGCTCGCAACATAAAACATCGCTGGCACGCCGCCACCCCCGCTGCCAACGCAGCATCTCCTTCCTTTCTGGTGACCCCACTCACTCGCAGGAACACAACAACTCTCAAGGGAATTGTTATTTGGCTGCGGTATTCTGTAAGGTGGAGGTACATTTCCCAGTCGGGTAGCTTACAATTACGCTCCTTACCTCACTTTTCGCCAGAGCTTCGTTTGTTAGTCAGCAGGGTGCACCGCGTGCAGGTGAAGTTGGCTTTGGTTCAAAGATGTTGATGAACCACTTACACCCCAAACAAGAGTGCACAAAAGATCCAAAAGGGTCGACGTGCCACCGGTGCTGCAGCACTGGACGCATTTAAAAATAAGATATACTTAGATAACTTTGAAACTTTCGCGTTGCATGATTAAAATTATAATAACCACGGCAATTAACGCGATCATGCATGTAAGGTACTTTTACATACTTTTATTATTGCCTGACGTTTCGACCAGGGAACCGCTTACCGCCGAAGCGGAAGCGGATTACCATCGGATCTTTTGTTTACGAAAATCACACTTTAGCTTAAATTGGTGGAATTTGTGTTTGGCTTAGCTGGAAGAAACCATAGATCTCTAGCGACTAAGCTGAAGATGTTTATCATTAACTTAAACCTAAGATGTATTTTTCCGGTAAAAACTCCGATGGCAAGCGGCTTTAGCTTCGGCGGTAGGGCCACAAGTTGCACCGGCCGTGGTCACAGGCTGACTGTCTCAGCCTTGTCTCTGTCTAAGGCCATTGGCACACGCGGCGACTCGGGTTTGATATGCCCTACGCGTCGCTCATGAGTCGCCGCCATACAATTTCGTTCTAGTCCGTACTCGGAGTGTCGAGTCGACAACGCGTTTGACGCCAGTCGCATGCGACTTACAATACTGATGACACGCGATAGTCGCGTGTGCGGACACCAAGCTACTGGAGTGCCATACGCACACGCGACGACAGGCCATTCGACGCAACCCATACTGGTAGGCCATTTGGCGGCGACTCATGAGCGACGCGTAGGGCATGCGTAGCAAACCCGAGTCGCCGCGTGTGCGAATGGCCTAAGTTGTCTAGGTCGATGAATATTCCCCTTCCCCGTGTTGTTGTATATTACTACACCTCGACCACTCCATACAAATGTCGCGTCGTGTACTTCTACATAAAAATCAACGTCTGCGCAAAGTGTGAATGAGCGTGTGTACGTGCTTCGCCCTACAAACTGTTCCAGATTTGTCTCAGAGGGGACGTGACGTGTGTCGACCACACAGAGAGAGCGGCAGGGAGTGGCCTAACTCTACGTAGTACTATTACTTATACTGTGATATTGACCAAAAACGCACATACGCAGCGTTTCAGGCCAATCCATTTCAGAACTGCGCGACGTTGGTCTATTTTAGCTGATAAATACAGCACACGCGTATAATGGGTGGTCTATATTTTGCCACCCGAGTGGTATAAAAGAGTTATTCATAAAACTGTAGTTTACACAGCTAATGGGCCCGTATAAACACCGAGAACTGGATCACACGGATATTGGGAAATAATAAACGCAAAGTTTCAAAATAGACGACGCCCGACCGAGGATTTTTTTTTATACTACGTCGGGTGGCAGACATGCATACGGCCCGCCTGATGTGAAGCGGTTACCGTAGCCATACGCTCGCAACATAAAATATCGCTCGCCAGCCGCCACCCCCGCTGCTATCGCAGCGTCTCCTCCTTCCTTTCTGGTGACTTCACTCACTCGCAGGAACACAACAACCTCAAGGGAATTGTTATTTGGCGGCGGTATTCTTTGAGGTGGAGGTTACATTCCCCAGCCGGGTAGCTTACAATTACGCTCCCTACCTTTCTTTTCGCCAGAGCTTCGTTGTTGTTGTTGTTGTTGTAAAGTCTTTATTGTACAAAAGATAATAACATAACAAGACAATAAAATAGTTATGTACAATGGCGGACTTATCCCAAAAGGGATCTCTTCCAGTCAACCATTACAGACTTGAATGTAAACATAGTTTGGCAGAAACATAGGTACAATAATGAATACATGGTGACAAAATCAGGATAAATATAAGAAGAATCAATTATGACAAAAGTAAAAGTAAAGTTTAGACATAAGTTTAGACAGACTGTATAACATATACCTATATCAGAATAAGAGAGAGTTAAAGTTAATAGGACTAATTTAGTGTAAGAACATTATCAGTCACACCGCCCAAATGCCTTCTTAGGTGCAGCTTGAATGAATCCATACTTTGTGACATCATCACATCAATTGGGAGCGAATTCCAAAGACGTGCTGCTCGCACAGTAAACGATTTAGTGTAGGAATAGGAGTTGGGAACAGGAATATTTAATAATGGAAGGTTGCTAGATCGAAGACGATCATCCATAGAACGAAACTGGAACCGTTCACGTAGATAATAAGGAGCTGAGGGATTAAAAAGCACATGAAATAGAAAGGACAGGATATGAAGAATTCTTCGTTGCCTTATTGGTAATATGTCTAAGCGCGAACGGTATTCCGAAATATGGTCTGATTTAGGCAAACAAAAACAAACCTAATGCACAAATTCTGAATGCGTTCCAGTTTATTTAGTAACTCCTCTGTTGGATCCAAATAAACCACATCCCCATAATCAATTAGCGGAAGTAGGAGGCTACGTGCCAATAAAGCCTTGGTTTTTACAGGAAGAAAAGCCTGAAGTCGTTTCAAAGAATGGAGAGAGGCAAAAACCTTGCGGCTTACTTCGCTTATTTGAGGAGCCCAAGACATGGTTTGGTCAATAATGATGCCCAGGTTTTTAACTGTTGGGGAGAAAGGGATGATGCTATTATTAAAAAAATTTAATATTTTAATAATTTAATTAATAAAAAAATTTTGGACTTTTGATATAAGGTAAGAGCTACCAATAATAATTGATTGAGATTTTGAAGGGTTGACCAAAGTCATGAGACCATTTAGCAATGACGGAAAGATCTTTATTGAGAACTCTAATAACATCCTCAAGGTTTTCAAGCGAAGCAGCTGCATATATTTGGAGATCATCAGCATAAAGGTGATGTAAAGAAGACAGTGAGGATGTTATACTATTAATAAAAATAGAGAAGAGAATTGGGGAAAGTACTCCTCCCTGAGGAACGCCCGAGTTGAGGTGACACCAGTCAGATCTGGTTTCATCAATTTTCACCAATTGGCGACGATTGAGGAGATATGAATTAAACCATGACAAGGCTGATGGTGACGGATTAACTGCACGCAGCATGCCAAGCAATATGTCAAAGTCTACCGTGTTAAATGCATTAGTAAAATCTAAAAGAACAAATCGTTAGCTGTTTGTTTTCCATATGGAGTCTAATATCTTCGGTAACCTTAACAAGTGCAGAGACAGTGCTGTGCCCAGCGCGAAACCCCGACTGGTGTTCACTTAGAAGTTTATGCTTGCGAAGATGGTTGGATAAGCGTTCGTGCACAAAGTGCTCCAGAACCTTTGAAAGAACGGGTAATATAGAAATAGGTCGGAAGTCTGAGAAGGAAGAGGGGTTTGATTTCTTTGGAAGAGGAATCACATGGGCATCCTTACACAATGAAGGAAAAACACCAGAAGAGAGAGAACAGTTCAAAATGTCAGCAAGAAAGGGTGCGATCTGTTCTTTTATAGGATGTAGCATACTAATGCCAATGTCATCATTACCTGTAGCTTTAGACTTGATGGAACCTAACAGTTTTGCAACCTCGGCTGCCGATATCTCACCCAACTCAAACTGCGCGAAATCAGGTGCTACTGAGTTTAAATGTGCTAATGTTGACAGCTTCTTATTAGGGTTAATAGCACTTGTAGAGGAGCAGAAATGTTTATTCAACGCGTTAATATCGACATTGGATGATATTGATGGGTGATCCTTGCCAACACCATTAGACTTCAGGAACTTCCATAGTTTATTTGGAGGACAATCTTCTATTGAGGAATGCATATACGCACGTTTAGCTTCTCTACATGTTTTATTACAGCAATTGCGCAATTCGACATAGTTGTTTCGATTTTCCAGGGAGGAATCATGGCGTAGTTTGATTTTCGCTCTATCCCGTCGAGCCATAAGTTTTTTGATTTCTATTGTGAGCCACGGCGCTGGTAAATGTTTAACACGGACAGGGCGAAGAGGCGCATGCTTATCATACAAACCTAAAATAATATTATTAAAAGCCGTGAGCTTCGCATCAACCTCTAATGCTGAAAGGACGCATTCCCAGTCTGCATCATAAACGTCAAACGAGCTTCGTTTGTCAGTCAGCAGGGTGTACCGCGTACAGGTGAAGTTGGCTTTGGTTCAAAGATGTTGATGAACCACTTACACCCACATAAATGCAAAACTTTGTTACATGAAATATTCTGTCAATAAACTAATTATTACCATATATTAAATACTTATCGTCCGCACCAGTATAAGATGAAATCTCAGTACACCTACGTTCATAGATGTCTGATTGCCACAAACGGTCGTGTGACCTTATTTATTTAATAAACGGCCGTCACGGCCCGCTGTAGCTATTGTGTCATTCGCGGCTAGTCGACGTTTGTTGGTCGAATCCCGAGACGATTTGACCGCCCTTTATATATGTAGATTTTACGACAATTTTTTTTTTATACTACGTCGGGTGACAGACAAGCATACGGCCCGCCTAATGTGAACGCAGTTACCGTAGCCATATTAACGCTCGCAACATAAAATATCGCTCGCACGTCGGCGCCCCCGCTGCCATCACAGCATCTCCTTCCCTTCTGGTGACCTCACTCACTCGCAGGAACACAACAACCCTCAAGGGAATTGTTATTTGGCTGCGGTGGTCTGTGAGGTGGAGGTTCATTCCCCAGTCGGACAGCTTACAATTACGCTCCCTACCTCTCTTCGCCAGAGCTTCATTTGTCAGTCAGCAGGGTGCACCACTTGCGGGTGAAGTTGGCTTTGGTTCAAAGATGTTAAAAAACCACTTACACCTCAAGACAATAGGGTATTTGACCAACGTTTTTTTCGGTTTCATATGTAAGGAAGGACATCACATTAATAAAATCACACATGAAAAAAATTCTTTGATAGCACAAAATAATCTTGAGATGTGAATTACAATTTTGAACTTCCCGAAAACGTTCCATACAACAGGAACCTGTGTCACAGGTTTGTATTATGTATGGATTAAATCAGAAATTTGTACGACAGCTATGTTAAATATTACGTTTATGTAACTAGTATCATAATAAAAGTTATAGTATTATTTATTGCTTCTCCAATGGAAATATTATTTTTTAATAATTTCATACTTTTAAAATGGACTTTCCCGCCAAACTTTGATCGACCCTAAAATAAGTCGGACGGAAGATATTAGAATGAAAGTTTGCAGATCTTTATAGTTTTGTGTATTTTACGATATTGTCAAATAATTTAAACAATTATTATTATTTAAATAGTTGTCTTGGCCAACTTGCCAGATAATTTTTTTTTGAAAAATGGAAAAAATCACCGGCCCCCCCTAGGTGGGATTTGAACCCACGACCTCTCGATGACCGGTCGTGTGCTCATCAACTGAACTACAAGGAAAGTATGTGTTGCATTTAAAAAAAAAATTAAACAATTTTTGAACATTGTCAAATAGCGTATTCTCCTAAAGTCTAGTATCCTCACTCACTTGGACAGAACCCTCAAGTGTAACATCATCAACCAAATTGTATGTCATAATTTACACTATTTTGAAATTTATCCAGGCCAGGCATTTACACTATTTTGAAATTTATATTACAGGAATCGAAGTACATATATTCATATACATATATCTTTTTGATGGGATACTGGTCTCCCCCCTCAAACGAAGGAGTTTAGAGCGTACTTCACCACGCTGATCAAATTGTGGCTGTTGGCGTAGGCCAATGTTTTCAAGCCGCCTAAACGACAACAGCCGGGCCATGTTTCGACGGCTTAACATGCCCGCCGAAGTACGGAGGAGCTCGAGATAAATAAACCCATCCGTGGACAGGCTACGATCGATGTTGCTTAGCTAGCGTGTTCAACATCGAGCTCCTCATGTAACCATTACAACCCTTCAAATATCAGCTTTCTAACAGACATGAAGAAATTGTGGGTTCACACACAGGTTTCCTCGTTAACCACGGTACCCTAAAAGGTATAAAAGATATGTATAATATGTGAATAAAAAGCCAATTTCATCCACAATGCAACAGTATTACATCAATCACAATCTACTGTCCGCCGTCTGCACGAGTCCGGCGGTGATGTCATCGGACGGTGATGTCACCGTTCAGCCGGTGACATCTCGTGATGGGGGTCGAGGACGGTGCGTCCCGGGGGTACGGGATATTATTTACCCAAATAATGATACCTATGGAGTGTAGACGTTTTTTTTACGATACGGGATGATAAACAAGCGAACGGCCCGCCTGATGCGATTATAGTACGCATGTAGATGCTTGTAATACGAGCAGTATTGCTGGCATTTAAATACACCGTAAGTTTTATAGATGAGCCTGGTGGTCCAATATGGCTAGCGATGGGCACTTTGATTCCGAGGTCGCCGGTTCGATCCCCGCACAAGACAAACATATGCGTGCATGAACATGTCTGTTTGTCTTGGTCTGACTGTTTTCTATGTTAAGTACATATACAGTTATCTACTACCATACTACAAGCTTTGTTTAGTTTGGAACTAGATGAAAGTGTGTAATTTGTCCTGGAATATTTATTTTTATATTATAGTTAAAAGAAAATTAATTACTTAGTGCTAATGTGAAAGGTCGAAAGGTTCTCGAGTGGAGACCACGTACCGGCAAGCGCAGCGTAGGACGTCCACCCACAAGGTGGACAGATGACCTCATTAAGACCGTAGGATCGCGCTGGATGCAAGCCGCTTCCAACCGGTCTTATTGGAGATCTAGAGGGGAGGCCTATGTCCAGCAGTGGACTTTCAAGGGCTGAGATGATGATGATGATGAATGTAAACCAGTTTAAACCACAGAGGTGAGGTGCGAAGCACATAGTTGAATACAACTTAAGCAACAATCAATCAAATTGGATGTCAATTAGATAAGATAGATAAATAATTGTTATAAATAGACTCACCATAAATTATCTAACTATAAGCTGGTATCTGCAATTTCTTCAAGTTCTTAAACTTATTTTTTTTTGGTACTATTTAAACTTTAAAGTAACATCAATTAAATACATCGCTAACCTAACGTATTTTGCACATCAAAAATACTTATTGCACATCAAATGCAGGATGTGCAAGTCAGGTTATTTTAGTGCATCAATTTAATATTTTCTTTTTTTTTTTTGACATCCATTTTTTTGACCATCTAGTCCCAAACTAAGCAAAACTTGTACTGTAGCTACTAGATAACTGATGTATGTACATAAATCCCACCAAAAACAAATGTAAAAAAGGAGAGCCAAGTTCAATACAAAAATTATGCTTGGCTGTGGGCTTCGCCGCAAAAATAATGGAGATCTAAATGAGTGCCAAGTTCTATGCAAAATCCAAATATGTATTTATAGGAACAAACTAACATTATGAACAAGTATTAAACTCTATTTCTTTGCTTTATTGGACACCTATAACAATTTGCTGTTATTTAAAAAAAATGTCAGATTACATAGATATATATAGATATAGATAACAGCAAATCGGGAGCGCTTTTATGTAGATTTACTTCTGTTCTGTGTATAATTATGTGGTGCCGCGCGCCGCCGAAGACACACCGTTGGCCGGTTGTTTAACGCGTATTACAAGTTTTTTGTATGGGGACACCACTTATTTTTTGACTTAACTTTATCATTATATTTCTGTTATATAGCAAATATAATAATACATATATTGGGATAGTTTCAAATATTTTTTAACTTTTTTTTATTTTTAGATATTTTCCTACGCTTACCACACAATTACCGAGCTGGATTCTAAATTTCATCCTTCTAGGTCATCTGGAAGTAGGTTAGGTTTAGGTACTATAATATGTCAGTCAGTCAGTGCTAAAATTTACGACTTTTTGACCTTCATATCTTTATAACCGTTTGAGCTAGCTTCATGAAAATTGGGCTTCTAGATGTCCTTGTGGATATAATTAAACGTAGTTTTATGTGTTTACGTTAAAGAGGTTTTTAGTTATAGAAGGGTCAAAAGTGGCACCAAGTGGTTCGTGTAATATTACACTCGGCGCTGGCTAGCCAGTTCCTTTGCTTGAACTTGGCTTGACACGCTAGATACATTTTCAGCAAAATTTATTGAGTCTATAAAATCGTCCGGTCGTTCTGTCTGTCCGTCCGTTGCCATGAAACTCAAAATTTGGAAATTTTGACTTCGGATTCGTGTAGAGTATCAAAAAGTAGTAATGTTTTTATGACTTTGAGGTCGCGGGTTCGATCCTCGCATGTCAAATATTTGTGTGCATGAACATGTCTGTTTGTCGTGGTCTGGGTGTTTTTATATATTTATAATAATGTATTTACTTATTTACAAATAAAACATCGGACGCGCAGCATGCGCCACCATAGCGAAATTTATTTATTTATTTTGGCCACTTTCCCGATTTGATATCGGAAAACCAAGGTCACTTTACATACTACTTTTTGATGCTCTACACGAATCCGAAGTCAGAATTTTGAAATTTTGAGTTTCATACAACGGACGGACAGACAGAACGACCGGACGATTTTATAAGCTCAATAAATTTCGCTGAAAATAGTACTCATCATCATCAGGTCATTTTAGTCTCCACTACAGGAGCATGACCCTCTGTCGTCCGTCCCAGACAGAAGGAGGATTTGGCCTACACTCCCCACGCTGGCCAAACGGGTTGGGGAGGCGAAAATAGTACTAATAGGTACTAAAAACATTGATGACATGTCCAGGTTTTAAGATTCAAAATCCGGAGTTTTCACGCTTCTTATCCTGGTTACTAGCATTTAGAGATGGTATAACCCTAGGTTTAATTGATAAGTGATGGATTGATAGTGATATTGAATACTGAAAAGATTTTATTGTATTTGATAAACTGATAGATATGATACAAGTGCGCTGGCGCCGGCGTCTACGTGAACTGACTGTGATTATGTATAGCGCCGCGTAAAGTGCTGACACTACAATTACAACGTAACATATAACGGCCGTGTCCCGTACAATAATAATAACAAGCCAGCTTCACAGGGCTTTCACACCACAGTTGGCCACAAGTAGCTCAGGGCAGCTGGTCGGGAGCTGTGGTCAGTAACGACACGGTACGATACGATACGGGTACCGAATCTCCAGAGAATCGGTCAGGCTCTCCTCATCTTCTGAGTCTTCATCGGTTATAGTGTAAACACATGAACGCTCAGGCATATAGTTCCATTGATATATCCTCAAGCGAGTCACGGCGAGTGTACAACATTACATCAAACTTTGCTAATGAGCCTCTACGCGTTGGATCCATATCCCCGCGCACGACTATCAAATGACCGGGTAGAAGGCCGTGAATGTAAGAGTATAATAATTATTTATTTCTCTCCACAAACAATAGCACTTAGAACAAATTTACATTATGTACACACTAATAAAGTTTATGGGAGCTCAGTCTTGTACTAACTGTCAAATCTGTACTACAAATCATCAGGCCCCGCCAAGGTCGTCGCCAGCCGATGGCCCAGGGTGGGGTAAGTTGATATGGAAAAGTATGAATTGTAGGTAAAGTGGAGAGCTCATGAAGCTTATCACTTGTAGTATGAACCTTACATCTACAGCGATTGTAATAATAACGGTACAGAGTTCACCGTGTAAGGCTTCACGAGTTCTTGACTGTACAATAAATAAAACTTATAAATAAATAGAATCTCTAGGGGGGGCAGCTGCCCCTCCCTACCCCCCTTGGCGACGCCCTTGGGCCCCGCCTCTTGATAGTTACTAACAAAATACCTACTTGCATTAAACATAACGTCTGAAAGTATGTCTCAAGAATATAGAGAAAAGCATTTTAAACTATGAAAAAGTATTCTTATAAAATAATTATAATTTTCATGTGGGAAAATATTTCTAATATTAAATATATAATATTTCTAATAGGATAAAAACAATCTTATAGTAAAGAATTAGGAAAAAGATTGGTTGACGTAACTGGTTGTAGGTAGTAGACATAATGGTGGGTAAACTGGCACAATCAGATCTTCTCCAAAGGATCAGTTTAGTCATCCAACGAGGCAATGCTGCTAGCATATTGGGAAAGATGCCAAATGGGCCATACATTTTACATTTATGTTAGTTTTATTTTAGTATAGTTTTAGTTTTAGGTACTAAAGTACCTACCTAAAACTAAATAATCTTACAATATGGAAATGTTTTGTTTTATCAATCTTATCTAATATATAAAATTCTCGTGTCACAGTTTTCGTTGCCATACTCCTCCGAAACGGCTTGACCGATTTTGATGAAATTTTGTGTGCATATCGGGTAGGTCTGAGAATCGGCCAACATCTATTTTTTATACCCCTAAACGATTAATGTATATGGCAAAACAACGTTTGCCGGGTCAGCTTTATATTTCAATGCAATTCCCATTAAAATTAGCTGTTGCAAAGATTATGGTGATAAGCAACTTTATTGATCTGTATCTTTAAAAGGTGACACTGACTTATATATTAATATATAAGTCAGTAAGGGTCACCTTTTTGCTGTATGATACAGCTCAAATCATTGAATGGATTAGGTTGAAATTTGGCATACACGTAGCTATTTATCTACTGCTAAAATAGTATTTTTGAAAATTCCTACAGGATACCAGGATACGCACGAACGGAATCGCAAGCGCAAACTAGTATGGTCAATGTGGGACTTAAATCCATATTGCGGCATGTATAAGCTTAAGAATATCTAACTAAATAAAGGTGGAAAATTCTGCTTTCCTGGTAGCAGTCACAAAAACACTCAATTAGTAAGGGGCCATAAATATTTTTTTTCTCATAACAAATCCATACATATTACACGAATTTTATGATATTATATTTCTCTAAGTTACCAATAACAAATATACAGCAAATAACAAAAACATAGAAAGAAAGGAAGAAGTATATAGGCTGGAAACGGATCGGCGACCCCTACATGTTGCCGATCTACATGGGCACTGGTGATTGCTTTCCATCAGGCGACCCATATGCTCGTTTACCCCCTCTGACATAAAAAAAAACATTCTGACCTTAAAATTAAATTCATATTTAACATTTTTTTGTGGCTAATAGGCATCAGCTATGCTGCCATATATGTTTTTATATGCCACAACCTAAAAAAGTAAAATGAAATAAATAGATGTCCTATGAGATCCGGGTCAGTGGGTAGCTTTCGGGGCGGGTTGAGATCCGATTGGATATCAACGGCCGTAAAACATTGAAAGGCACTAGAGCTATAACATTTCACTGTTAGATTACGACATTATTATTTAATTATATACCCAAAGACCACGCGATAAAACAAAACAAATATTATGACCTCCTAAACGAATTAACAAAAAGCGGCTATGTAGTTAATCTATACGCTGTAGAAGTAGGAGCGAGAGGTATACCAGCAAAATCTCTCTATAACCTGCTGAAAGACCTTGGCTTGTCCAGAAGTGCAGTAAGTTCTATACTAGAACGAGTATCTAAAGCTGCATTAGCAGGTTCATACCAGATTTGGCAGGGCAGGGAGAGAAACACAAGTAGTGAAGGTGAGTGTTGATGTACGTCGGAAAGGGGCCCCTTAAACCTACA
Source organism: Hypsopygia costalis (assembly GCA_937001555.2). Classification (NCBI taxonomy): domain Eukaryota; kingdom Metazoa; phylum Arthropoda; class Insecta; order Lepidoptera; family Pyralidae; genus Hypsopygia; species Hypsopygia costalis. Next base: position 19,233,128 of record OW443348.2, read on the forward strand.
CCCGTGTCACAAGTCTCGGGATCTGCTTGGGTTTCTCTCTCTGCCACACGATGGACCTGGCACCCGCACGGTGAATCCATGGAAGCTAAGAAGTTCGTCTCATAAGAAAAAGTATTTTACCCTGCTACATCGAAACATAATAATAATTTAAACACTTTGATTTACATGTACACCTTTAGGGAAGTTTACTGGAATTTAGAGCTTATTACAATAGGCTTGTATCCCATTTTTTTTTTCGATTTGTTATTTAAAGACGTCACAATAATATAAATATAGGTGAAATGAACCCGCCCCGAAAGCTACCCACTGACCCTTCGATTGCATAAAAACTTCTCGAGATATGATAACTTGAAGATCACAATTTTGGACTATCCCGAAAACGCTCCATACAAAAGGCCACCACGTTATGACGTCACACCGTGCTATTTTGTATGCATTAAATCAGAAATTTGTACGACAGCTATGTTAAATATGTTAAATATTGCGTTTATGTAGCCAGTGCCGTAACAAAAGTTATAGTATTTTTTTGTGTTTCTACAATGGTAATATTTAGTTTTTATAATTTCATATACCTTTAAAATGGACTTTCCCACCAAACTTTGACCGAACATAAAACACGTCGGACATAAGTTATTAAAATTTTAAGATCGCAGATCGATTTAGTTTTATGTATTTTACGTTACTGATAGAGAGTTTTTATAATTTTGTAACATGGGCAACAAGCCTATTAATTATGTGGGAATCGAAAATATATGCACTGGCGTTCTGAGGGAGTAAGGGTTCACATCATACCTAGGCAGTGCCATAATCTCATTATTTTAAGATTATTAATGTAAAAACGTTATTAAAACCTTATTGATTTGTTTTTAATTACCATGGCAATCAATTTTCAATCCTAGAAATAATTTGTGAACAGATAATATTCCTAAGATACATATTTGTGCCTGCTGCAAATAAACAAACCATGGCTAAAATTGTATCATTAAAAACCACAATTTTCGATATCTGATGCTAGGTAGAATAACTAGTGTTAGCATATTACCAATGGGGAAAATCACATGGAGAAGCAAATCATTCACCACTTCAATGACTGAGCAAAAGTATATAAAAATAGTTTTATAGTAAAAAAATTGTCTTTTAACAAAGCAATAATGAATGGAATGGAACCATTCATTTGCATACGTAGTTTTGTTACTTGTAAAACCGGCAAATTATTATTGACGGTATTATTTTCGGCGCTTATGAACATACACGACAGTAATCTCACTCGTGCTATTAGGAGCTATGTGAGAACGACCTGTAGGCTACCCATTGCCTACTTATCAAGCAAAGTAGGACGACCGGCGCCGCGCCCAACAAGGAGACCCCGCCCGCGCCCCCCGATGTCAACGCATTCCAATACGAAAAATATAGAAAATCACAAACAATAATACAACTACAACGTGTCATAATTAGCTGTCTTGCTACTGTAGTATTATGTGCGACTTTTCGACCGTTAAATAATCATAAACTTAAATCCGGAATTATGAATAACTTAGCAATTTGTAAACCGCAACGGATACATTACGGGAAAGTTACTTTTCATAAATTAACGTACCTGTTGGTCAATAAGATCCCATTAAACAGCGAATTGTAAAGCCGATGAGCTGAATTCCTCAGAAACTATTCTCTTTTCACGTAAACACTGTACGGTCACACAAAAGGTAGAACTGGATATCAAAAACACTGTCACCACGAATCCACCTTTAAAACACGCACCATATAAACACTTCTCGTTAGTCCCGTTGACGACTTACTTGTGTGAATTATTTGTGCACGAGCTATCCACAACAATTTTCATTCATTGCAAGGTGAAATCATTCGAGACGAACAGCAGTCGGTAGGTCGACTCAACTCATGAAACTACGTACCGTACGGACGGACGGGTGCGGGCGGCAGGGTCTGCGCGCGTCATCCGCCATATTGGACGATTACGTCATCCAGACAGCTTGTTTTTTTATAAAACTATTTTGTGACTTTGGAATCACAGTGATTGACAGTAAAATAACGTTAAATAACGTTTCTTTGGCTAACACTCCATAAAAAACCGACAATATAAACAGATCGTATAGGTATACGTGCAAATTTATGTGTATTGCCTTATGGTTGACTGCATAACGAAGTAGGTACCTGGAGCTGGAACGGTTGTGCCAGCGGGGTGGCATGGCATGGCGTTGCGCTGCGCGAGCAATGTTTCATGTTGCGAGCGTCAATGTGTGCTACTGTGGCCGCTTCATATTAGGCGGACCGTATGCTTGTCCGCCACCTGACGTAGTATAAAAGTGACACCCGAAGAAACTATAGGCCGGGAAAAAAAATATTATGAAGAATAAAATAGAGTAGTCGGTCTATAATTAAAAAAAATAACTAGTATCCAGAGCCAAAAGCTATTTTAAACAAAAAGAAACTGGTTGTCAATGTAACTAAAGTGACGTCACCTCTATAATCTGTGCTGATGGAACTGTCAACAAAGTGTCATATAGGGATGTTAGAAGTGTATAAAAGTATCGATATATATCATATCAATTTTGAAATTTCTTTACTTCAATAATATCTATAGATCGATATATCGGCAAACTTTGTGATATCTAAATGTACATATTAAATAATTGACCGTTATTTGAAGCTTAATTGGTTTGAGAAAGGCCCTTCCGGTTTTTCGCCTATTTGCCTCCTTTGCTACCCTTATACAGCTGTCTCTTTCGCACATCCGGTTCACCCCCTACTACCAACCAGTGGGCAGACGAGAGGAAGTGGGGACTTGCTCGACCGTCTTAGCTTATTGGCGTCCTGTTTTTCGCCGAGTGCAGCCGTCTAAGGACGCAAGTAATTTTTTAATAGTGTTTGCTACAAAATGTTCGGTCTTGTAAGTAGCAATTTTCATTATTATTACAACTGCAGTTTGCCTCCATTTAAATAATGTCGACGGTTTTATCAAAACCGTCTCAATTTATTTATCTGTATAGTACACACACGTTTCAGTACGGGTGCTTGTTACAGTTACGTTTTAATTTGGATTACGTTAACGGTGTTACCGTTCGAATTTAATATTTTTTGTTATTTGGTTATTGAAATATAAATTATTGCTACACCCGTTTGAATTTAGTTGGTTTTACCGCTAGATGTTATAAATTTGCTACACATACATTACGGAAGTAGCAGAATTTTATTACGTAGTTACACTTTTATTTTAATAACTGTGTTATCGTTTGAATTAAGATATAGTTATAAGACATTTGATCAGTGAGTTCTTGTATTTATGTAGAAAGTTTCATATTTCTCAATAGGATTTATATTTACTAAGAGTATAGACATCCTACACACATAGACAAATAAAATGGTGATTATGGATCACAACAATGGCTTTTCACCGGAATCGCATTCCACCTTATCACTACATCACTACATAGTATAAAACAAAGTCGCTTTCTCTGTCCCTATGTCCCCATGTATGCTTAAATCTTTGAAACTACGCAACGGATTATGATGCGGTTTTTTTTAATAGATAGAGTGATTCAACTGGAAAGTTTATATGTATAATATATGCATAACATAGTAGAAAAACACTGATAATTTAGAGGTTTCTAATGTGATGTCGTAAATAAACACATTTTTTTGCTCTTTCATTGCAAACGCTGGCTGAACCCAACGAGATAGATCAAAATAATGTAGTACAGTATTGTTCACCTTAAAATGGTCTACAAAAAAGTTCGCGATGGTATATGTCTATCTCTTAGTGGTAACACACAATAAGCGTTATTTTATCCTTTGCTTTTTACAAGAAATAATGCCTTATTTACGAAGCGATTTTAAGCAATACAGAATTAATCCTTATCCAATTAAGTACCTTAAATACATTGCGCATTTAATATAGATCAATATGGCCCTTCACAGCATGTAATTTAAATGAATAGTTTAGAAGATATTACACATTTAAAATGCAGGGACATAACGGCTGTGGCGGTACCGGCCGCGGAGCCGGCGGCGTGTGCCTATAACTGGGGAAGGACTGGATAGGACAAAGCGCAAAGACCTTCTGTAGTACATTTAGTATCAGCATTGCACCCGTGCGAAGCCGGGGCGGGTCGCTAGTTTGACTATAATACTGACAGTAAAAATAAAAAAAACGCCGCGTTCTAGTAATAGAATGTTTGTCTAGAAGTTCTTTTAAATGATTAAGCAGTGTAAACGACCCAAAAAAGGGGAAGGGGGCGGCCAACGGAAACTTATGAGGATGCAAGTACTCTAACCTATACCTTTTCAGCTGTTGTTGCAGATCGTACTGAACGTAGCTTCAGCTTAGACATATCATACCGTCAGTAATGATTTTATCTTGTGTCTTATGAGATTTGATTACAGGTTTTCATCAGACCTTTTGCAATTATTGGAAGCATACATATATATATTCAAATAAAAATGACGGCTTTGCTTGCTTTTCGTTGGAGATTCACAATTCATATGACACACACGTTGGAGATTTATATGTTGGAGATTCACAATGCAGAAACATTGGTTACCTCTCTGGGATTGGTGCAATATACCCTGTCATTAATAAATCTGCTTCGCAAGCAGAATTAAATAAGCCAGTGTGTCATCCCTCACATGGGTAGACTCATCATTGTTTTAAAATACCCTCGCAGGGTATGTTACGTGAAAATTGTGCTCAGTTGCGCATCTCACATGATAATAAACAACCCCCGCAGGGTTGGATTAATAGTCGTCCCCCGTAAGGACGCATCAGTATCTTAAATACCCTCGCAGGGTATGTTACGTGAATATTGTGCTCAGTTGTACATTAACATGCTAATAAACAACCCTCGCAGGGTTGTATTAATAGTCGTCCCCCGCAAGGACGCATCACTATCTTAAATACCCTCGAAGGCTACGTTACGTGAGTATTGTGCACTGTTTGTACATTTGACATGCTAATAAACAACACTCGCAGGTATGTATTAATAGTCGTCCTTCGCAAGGTCGCATCACTATCTTAAATACCCTCGCAGGGCATGTTACGTGAATATTGAGCTCTGTTATACATTTGCTAATAAACAACCCTCGCAGGGTTGTATTAATAGTCGTCCCCCGCAAGGACGCATCACTATCTTAAATACCCTCGCAGGGTAGGTATGTTACGTGAACGTTGTGCCCCGACGCTTATTTCTTATACATATAATTAACCCCGCAGTGTTGTTATAGTAGTAGCTCCGTGCAAGATGAATACCTTCGCAGGGTATGTTACGTGAATATTGTGCCCCGTAGCACATTACCTATGCTTATAATTAAACCTCGCAGGATTGTTATAATAGGCGGCCCCTGCAAGGACGCATCATTATCTAATATACCCTCGCAGGGTATGTTACGTAAATGTCACTGACCTAATAATAAGAGGAATGTCATAGAACTAATAATTCCTTTTATTATTAATTCTGTGGTGAATGCTGTGCCCCGTCACACAATCCCTATGCTTATAATTAACCCCCGCAGGTTTGGTATAGTAGTCGTCCCCGCAAGGACACATCATTATCTTAAATACTCTCGCAGGGTATGTTACGTGAATGTTGTGCCCCATCGCCATCGCACACTTCCCATGCTTATAATCAATCCTCGAAGGGTTGTTATAGAAATCTATATTCACAATAGCTGACTTAAAGTACAGCGAATCGTTCTTCTGTTGGAAGCAATCTAACAGAATCCTTTAGTTTGATAAAAAGCTAGAAGCTAACAGAACTAAAGTGGTCAGTACAAATGAAAGGATGCACACTGAAACATCTTCCAAGTTTAACTCCGGTAATAAAACAGTAAGTTTTAACAGTAACATGCTAACAAAATAAGTGCTTCTGGTTTTCTCCTGTTAATAATAAAATGGTATTGAATTGCCTTGTGATAAATACAATTAAGGGCAAATAATTTGCACGCTGGCACTGTTGCCTCAAAGGCAATGACGATGGTTATCTTAAATGTGAAATCCGTCATTCATTTAGATATGATTATGTGTACCGAAATTCATTTGAACAATTTTTGTGATCTTTATAAAGCAACAGATCACATCGTCCAATTTAAAAATTTTCAGCATCAATTTCAGTACGAATATTATAAAATCCGGTTCCGATTGTTATTATACATACATATATATCCTAAAGATTCTACAACTCGCTGAATGCGGAAAATAAACCTTTGCTAATTTCATTAATTCACGAATGGTTTATAAGATTCGTTTACAAAGGTTTACTACTATAAATAGTGGTCTGCCCTTTGCCCCGTCAAAATATAGAAAGTCTTTGCCTCGGTAACTAACTGGGTAGCAAAGCAGTCACTCAAAATAGAAGGCTTGTGCTTGAATATAAACATAATGCGCTACGATGACGTATGTGATACGATCTCAAATGACTAGTGGTTCGATGACAAGGGTTACAATAAAGATACAATGCTATCGGTAATATAGCTATACTTGTAAGCCACTAGAAAATAAAGGGCACCATGTTATCCCACATAGCGGTAGGTACTTTTGTACCGCAATGTCAAGCTGGTTCATCCAGGTTTTTATATCTTAAAATACTATCAGCAAGTGTTTCTTAAAATTTAGACTAATTTTGGTGGATCACTAAAATCCCCAAGTAATATAGTCAGAACAATATCCTGTATAGATGCAGTAGCTTGACAGGCAGGTCAATCCAACAAAGCCTGCATTAATACTACATTCACACTTTGTGGCCTTAGGCACTAAACAAGACCCCCATAGCATTGCGGAATTGTTGGACTTGCAACCTCAGTTGTACCAAGACTCAGAACAGTCAGACTGTCTCAGAAATGGTGCTTTGCGTTTATAAACATCTTATTAAAGATGCCACATACCAGATGTTTTCTCAGTGAGACAATTTGAGAGAAGCTCAGTTGGTAATTACAAAATCATCATCAGATTCCTCTGCCACCTCATGCAGGTCTCGTAATTACATATCAAGGCATCAAACTTTGGGGCCTGGAAACCGCAGGAACAACAGTCACATTACCATAAATTGATTATACTACTAAAAGTATGTCAGTATCTAACACAATCTAGGGTACTAGCCAGAACGTCAATCTGATAGCTATTCCTCATTTTAAAAAAAAAATTCACCTGTCTCAGTTAGGTGGGGCTTGAACCTGCGACCTCTCGATGAGCGATCGAGTGCTTCTTCCTACTGTGCTACGAGGAAGGGTTGTACTAGTGACGAATTCTTCTACTTCTAATTTTATTAGTGTTGTGAAGTCGTACGCTTAAGTAAGATATAGCTTAGATTTGATATGAGATGGAAATGAAATAGACGCTTCAAAGTAACATAATGTTCGAAATAATCCGAATGGTGTAAATTTATAATTACTTATAAGTACACAGTAAATCATATCATCATAACCTTAACGTAGATTTGTTACAATGAGAAACTCCTATGCCTTGTTAAGTATGCAATCGGGATAACATGCACTATGCATTCCCTATCATCTGGTGTAATCTAGTTGAGGGTATGACTTATCTTACTTATTATAAATTAACGGTTAGGTTAATATAAAATGAACAAAATTGCCTTATTACGTCCCAATGGTTCATTTTTTTGCTTTGTAACCTAGCAGACTTGTCTGGTCGAGATGCTCGCATGCCTCAATATAATGTTATATAAAATGGTAGTGTCTACTTCAGTGCTACATAGAAAAACACAGAGGTTTGGTTTATTTTTTTTTACGTTCTTATGCTTTATTAAAAGAGCGCTTAAGTTATTTTTTAAATCTATTTATTTAATACAGTGAATAACACATAAACGCGATTATTATATTGACTGATTAGTTTATTTACAAAGATACATTGACGATGAAACCAATGCTTTGTTTATGTATACAAACACTCTCCTCCTATGATGGGAGACCTTTTTACGATTTGAGGCTTCCATCATTTTGGATTCATATCGACGAAGCATTACAAGGGAATTATGGACGAAGAGCTTGCAATTTGGTATTTGTTATTGTCAGTTATGAAACTTGTGAAAGGCTTTTCAATATTTATTTATTAATATGAGGGGCTCGTGCAAGCTTTCATCCCGTACAGTGACTGTTGCTAATTGGTTAAACCTTATTGTCCGTAGCCGAAACAATGGTTGGTATTCCTGAGCAGCATTAGAACCACCGTGCCCTCTAAGAACTGGGCTAACAATGTTCCTGGGGATCATATATTACTTATTAGCTAGTGCAGTCTGGAGAGTTGACAAAACATCATTATATACTGGAAGTAATGCTGTCTCTGATTTATAAATTAATTCGCAGCAATTTAGCAGTGATAGTTATTACTAGTCATAATTGTGCATTTACGACTAGATCGTATCCTGATGTATGTACTAGATGCATATATTATCGAATAATCGAATTGGAACCAAGTTCGATACCTAAGCTTTTATACCTCTGCGAGCATATTATCTTTTACAACCGCTTCACATTGGCGTACCTACCAACCAGCCAGGCGATAACAAACATGTCTCAAACCAATTAAGCTTCAAATAACGGTCAATTATTTAATAGCAGCGTTTTACCTGAAAATAAAACGCTTATTAAATACTTACCTTATTTGAAGCTTAACTTTAATTTCTGCCTGGCGTTTTCGACTCAATGAGCTAAGACGGTCGAGCAAGTCCCCACTTCCTCTCGTCTGCCCACTGGTTGGTAGTAGGGGGTGAACCGGATGTGCGAAAGAGACAGCTGTATACGGGTAGCAAAGGAGGCAAATAGGCGAAAAACCGGAAGGGCCTTTCTCAAACCAATTAAGCTTCAAATAAGGTAACTATTTAATAAGCGTTTTATTTTCAGGTAAAACGCTGCTATTAGTATTTTATTTTTTCAAAATATAATTTCCGGTATTGGTGACACAATGTCGAAATTACAAACGATATTGAAATGTCACGGAATCACCGGGATTCCGGAGCTTAAGCCATAAATAACATTCATTGTAAACCTATCAAACCAAATGTAACTTCTGAAGTTACATCAATACAAAAAGGAATTAGAATAGAGTCACATCTACTTAGTTCTAGAGTCACATATTAATTTCGATGTCGATGTTTAACAGTTTAGTCATAATCGATGTTTATGAACGATACATTGATTAATCGGATATATCGATGTATCTTATTTTTCTTTACATCCCTAGTAGAGAAAGAAAGAAAGAATATTGTTTGTCATACCTAAATACTGCCAGTTTTGTGTATTTTTTTAATTGTTTAAATTTCAGAAGAATAAATACACTATATGTTGCTCAATTTCCGTCTATACGCTCCCTTAGTGTTTTCCTAGCCACATAAAGAGAATAAGGTGTCGAAATGCAAGGTAACAATAATCATTTCTTGGTCTTAGATCCACCACCTGTGCTTTGTTCATACATAATAATTTTAAGCTAAATCGCATGTTTATGTCGTTTTCAGACACTAGGCCTGAGTTGTACGAAGAAGTGAAGCTGTACAGAAATGCTAGAGAGCGTGAAAAGTGAGTAATATAAACACTTAGTACTTAATCTGCATTATAAGTTTTACCTACACTGTTTAACCGTGCTAGCAATAGATAACTACCAAATTGCCAGATATTTAGGTAAATCGGAAATGTATAAGCGCTACATGTATTCTCTTGAATACAGAGATGAATACAGATAGTGTCCATCTCCATGTCTTTTCTCAGGTGTTTATTGTCAATTACCTTATTACTACACAATGCCCCTCCCTTGCCGCACCACCTGGCCCCAATGCAAACTTAAGGTCTTAGCAACGAGCTGACTATATACGTTAAATAATAACATGTGATTATTTTACTTATAGTTTTGTAATTATTAAGGTTTAAGGTAAGACGATATAGACCAATTCATTACAGTCCAGTTTTCTGACCTGGTACCTGTATGTATTGGAGTGATTTCAAAGACGTTTCATGTCTAAAACTACACACACAATGTAATTGTATATTGTTTCTTCTTCTTCATCGCATACTTCATTATTTAAGGTCGTGCCCATCCTGAGAAATCTGTGGAGCAGATAACTAGCTCTTTCCATGCTACCCGATCTTCCGCCCGTCTATTGTTTACTAATATTATTATGAGACTACAAAAGCCACATAGGACAGGTTTGTTATGACTTGCAGTGGCCTTGGTTGATCGATCGAGGTGTGTCTGTCTACCTATTGCACAGGATTTACATCATTTATGACTTCTTTCTTATACAGACACACAGTCCACAGAGCCACCTACTAAGCATAGACACTTACTAAGATAAATAATGCTGAAATAATATAATTAAAGTATTATTGGCGAGAACATCAAGATTACAAGAGAAGAGCAAAGAAGAATTGAATCTAATTAAAAATCCTTAAGGCGAGTTGCCTGCTTCAAAATGCAATGAAACATGTTTACTAACTATGTTTACAGAGTAAAAACACAAACAAATAAACTTCTACTTCCTGTTCTTAATGCTCGCAAGTAAGGCTTTGGGCGGCTTGAAAACACTGGCCTCCGCCAACCTGCAGCAGAGCAGCGTGCTGGAGTATGCTCTAATCTAAACCGTCGATTGAGGGGAGACCTGTATCCCAACAGTGGAATTATTATGATTTAATGCCAATATTATGTTCCACAAAGGAAGTGTTACTATTGTGTGTGTATTCCATCTGGTATAAAGAAACTTTAATTTCAGGTATGACAACATGGCAGAACTATATGCTGTGGTGAGCACGTTGCAGCATCTAGAGAAGGCGTACATGAGGGACTGTGTGCGTGCACAAGAGTACACAGCGGCGTGCAGCCGTCTGCTGGTCCAGTACCGAGTTGCATTTAAGCAGGTGCAGGGCGATGAGTTCCCTACCATTGAATCATTTGTTGATAAGTTTAGGGTGAGTATGAAAATTTAGCTTGTAGTGACTGAAATGAAAGGAAATTATTCTGTTTATCTATTACATTTCGAAATTGACCATTCGTGAAGAATAAATGCTCAAAGAAACTCGCCAACATATATATTTTTATAAATACAATATTGATAATTTAATTTGTATGAGTATATGCAATTTGTAATTAAGCTATGCAATTAGACCTTGCTATTTGTTACATGTCTGTGCTGATTCGTTCCTTAAATAGTTGTCACAACAAATTTAATCAGAAGAAATTAGTAGGAGTAACAAGTTGACTTCCCCTCCCTTTCCTATGGCAAACGTGAGAGACAGCAATATGATAATGTATATAATATGTATTTTCCAGCTGGATTGCCTGGCAGCTTTAGAAAGAATTAAGGAGAACAAACCAAACTTAATCAAGGATGACAAAGGGAACACCAATAAATACATTGCAGAGACTGTGTCGGTGAGTAACAAGGGCAGTTTGTTAAAATCTCGTAATCGAAATTAGGGTTGTAACGGAACTTCGCTTCCGCCTCCGTTACTGCGGAAGTTCCACAAGAAATCGTATCTTCGCCTCCGCCTCCGCCTCCGTACAATTTTGGCGGAGTTGTAATGGAGGTTTATTTATGTAATCATAGAACAATAAAGCGCGGTCAAAACTATTAGAAGACATGAATTCCAAATTTTGTGTTAAATTTTGATTGACTAGAAGGTAATGTTTATTTACGAGTATATGTTTACTTAAGTGATTTGAAATGAAAACTTTGTACTTAGTTTTAATGCTATGGTGCATGCTATGGTATTAAAATTTTTCTACATCCACTTTCACCTTCGCCTCCGTCTCCGTTAACCTCCGCATCAGCGGAGCTGATACAGGTCGCCTCCGCATCCGCCTCCGCCTCCGCTAAGTAGTCCTCCGTTACAACCCTAATCGAAATAACTCTGCATAGACAATGTTATCATAGAATTTCAGAATATGCTAATAATTAGGCGGAAAATATGTTATACAAATGACATAAAGTTCATTATGCTATGTGCAATTTCGTTGCAAAAAGTCGTTTCCACGCCATTCTACAGCGGTGTAAATTGAGCCTTATTTATTCTGAAGAGTTGTATTATGTATTTGAGGCCAGTGGCTAATAAATAATTTATTGTCATATTATGTTTTCAGTTATTCATAACATTGATGGATAAAATCCGCCTGGAGTTCCGAGCGATGGACATGATCCTCCCGGAGCTGAGAGACCTGCGGGACACCATGGACCGCCTCATGATGCTGCCCGAGGACTTCGAAGGAAAAGTTAAGGTAATATCACGAGGGTGAAATAAGAGTACAAATGCAGAACAAATTAAAATAACATTAGTGTATTCAATACTTAGAAAACACCACACCAAGATAAACAGACATGTGCATGCACATAAATATTTGACCTGTGCGGGGGTCGAACCTGGAGTCAAAGTGACCATTGCTAACCATTCAACCAACGAGCTCGTCATTTCTTTGTTACTATTCTTATTAGTAGAGGAGCTCCATGGCGTCGGTACGCGTGTTTTTATGGTTCCGTACCCGAAGGGTAAAAAGGAAAAAGGTTTTTGCTCGCAATTCATAACGGTAATAGGTAGATGCTTGAAATACTCACATAATATTATATATTCACTTTAAAAATAAATAATTAAATTAAAATAAAATAAACGTGATTTTTTGCCGTTTTTATAGATAATGGTACGGAACCCTACGTGCGGGTAGTGTTGCAAAAAAACTGTTTTTTTTCTGTCGTGAAAAAAAACTTGAAAAATAACCTGAAAAAAAAACGGTTTTTTTTCTGAAGCATGTTTTTTTTCAAGAGTACGGAGTTCGAAATTATTAAAATATATAAAAATTAATACTTAAAAGGTTATATTCGTTTTCTGATGTATTTTTAAACCAACCATACTTTTGGTTGGGGAAACGCCCTATGTTCGGAACCCTGACTGCAATAGACCTGCAATAGACTGACAAATAACTGGTCTAGCAAAATTGTGTATATTGCGCACAATTTGAAATTACAATCTGAAGAACAAACAGAAAAAAAAATGTTACAGTGTCTCAAAATGTAGATCTAGAAGAGACAAAAGAAGAGATAGAAGACAGTGAAAATTCCGATACTGACATGGACAAGACTAGTGTAAGTGGCACTGATTCTGAAAGTGATTGATACTGACATTGACACGCAGGATAAATAATTTTTCATTTAATTGATTCACTAGGTACTAAGTTTGATTTTGTATTGCAGTAAAATGTAAAAAAGAAGAAACATGCTTCATTATAATATTTAAATTTCTACAGATATTTTTTCTAAAAAAAAACACTTTTGAGAAAAACAACAAGGGAGCTAAGTTTTTTTTCATGTTTTTTTTCAACATGGTGAAAAAAAACAAAGTCGTTTTTTTTCATGTTGCATTACTACGTGCGGGTCCGACTCACTCTTGGCCGGTTTTAATTTCATACGAGAGAGGGGCAAACGAGCAAACGAGCATGTGGGTCACCGAATGAAAAGCAATCACCACCGCCTATGGAGATAAGCAACATCAAGGGATCACCAATCCGTTGCCAGCTTACTCCTTCCTTTTTTCTGGTGACCTCACTCACTCGCAGGAACACAACAACCTCAAGGGAATTGTTATTTGGCTGCGGTATTCTATGAGGTGGAAGTACTTCCCCAGTCGGGTAGCTTAAGAAATATGCTATGCCCTAACACCCTTTTCGCCAGAGCCTCGTTTGTCAATCAACAAGATGCGCTACGTGTAGGTTAGCTTTGGTTCGAAGATGTTGATGAACCACTTACACCTCGTGTCAGTCTAATTTAAGACGCAAGTTTATGAACGTCGACCGTTGCCTATACATAGGTTTATTTACCTCGATCTTCTCCGTATTTCGGAGGGCTCCACCGAGACACCACCCATGGATCTATGTACGCCTAAGTACGTACGAAAAAAAATTGGCTGTCATCGTCACGGTTGTACGTGAATACGTTATATTCACTAAAATTGTTTCTCGTTTCCCCCTCTCCTACCCCGCACGCGGTGTTCCATAGTCTTTACTTGGCGTAATAAATTCTTTGATCCTTCATCTATCCAGCGGTGTGATTGAATTTTGGATGGAGATGATAGATATATAGATGCAACACCAAAGTGTATCCCCCGATTTTGTTATCATTCGTTTTTTTTATTGCCTCCCTATGGAAGCAATTTAAAAGACTTTTTTTTCTACAATTTTAAAGATTTATCTATTTATTCCAGGTACAAGAATGGCTAGACAAGCTCTCAGAGATGTCTGCGTCGGACGAGCTGTCCGAAACACAGGGCCGGCAGCTGATCTTCGACCTGGAGACTTCGTATGGAGCCTTCAACAAACTTTTACATAAGGACTGAAATGGTAACTAATCATCATGTTATAAATATTTTAGAAATGTATTGTTGTTCTTAATAGGTAGATGGCGCCACACTGCGACGTCACAGCAGTAAAATGTAAAATGCAAAAATTCTCCACCATCACAAACCTTCCTGGTAGCTCAGTTGGAAGAGCACTCGACCGGTAATCGAGAGGCCGTGCGTTCAAATCTAGGCGGGGGAGGTGAATTTTTCCATTATTAAAATATATATATATGGGGTGTAAGTGGTTTATCAACATCTCTGAACCAAAGCCAACTTCACCTGCACGCGGTGCATCCTGCTGACTGACAAACGAAGCTCTGGCGAAAAGAGAGGTAGGGAGCGTAATTGTAAGCTCCCCGACTGGGTAATGTACCTCCACCTCACAGAATACCGCAGCCAAATATCAATTCCCTTGAGGGTTGTTGTGTTCCTGCGAGTGAGTGAGGTCACCAGAAAAATGATTTTTTTCTGGTGACCTCACTCAGATTCAGAGTGATTTTTTTTTGGAATAAGTGATCTTGTTTCCGAACTCATAGTAACTAATTAATAAGATAAATTGTAAATAATGAGAAAAGCTTGAGTTCGAATACATACAATACAATACAATACAAAACTCTTTATTGCACCAAAAATACAGTACAGTTTTAAAAATAAACATATAAACAAATTAAGTACAAAAGGCGGCCTTATCGCTTAGCGATCTCTTCCAGGCAACCTTTGGGTAGAGGAGACCTGAACTATAGGTAGATGGCGCAGCATATACTATATACCTACATAATTATACAATACAAACATACAAATACACACATAATCATACATACACTACATAAATATATAAATATAATAATAACATAAAAAATAAAGAAGTTAAATAGAGATAAGTGACATATAGTGAGTTTTAACGAGATTTTTAAACGTGACAATAGATTGCGCGTTACGGATAGTTAACGGCAAAGCATTCCAAAGCCTTATGGACTGCACAGTAAATGATTTTGCATAATATTGAGAAGAGTGAGATGGTGTTACAAGACGAAGGGAAAGGGTGCTGCGCATAGCACGCTCCTGGACATCGCTGTGAAACAAGAATCGCTCATTTAAATAACCAGGAGTAGCAGGATTGAAAAGAGTAGAGTAAAGAAGAGAAAGGATGTGTAGATTACGGCGAAGTCGAATAGGAAGCCACTTGAGCCGAGAACGAAATTCAGAGACGTGGTCATATTTACGCAATCCGAATATGAACCGAATACAAAGGTTTTGAAGGCGCTCAAGTTTATTTAATTGCTCCTCTGTGAGATTAAGATAACAGGAGTCAGCGTAATCAAGAATAGGGAGGAGCAAGGATTGTGCAAGAGCAATTTTGGTATCAATGGGTAAAAAATTTTGCAGTCTTCTAAGGGAGGCAATGGAAGCAAAAAGCTTCCTACTGACATTACCAATTTGAGCTGCCTGCTCAAATTGGTAATGCTGCTTGATACATAGTCTTCTTTTGCTGAATAATACTTCTACATTATTGTGCTTGAAACGAACATATAGTTTCAAATATTATTTTTTGATATGGATACAGAAAACGTAACTAATAGGCGAATTATACCAACACAGTTAGGAACCTCATTCGAATCACTAAGCAATTATTCATTAACTTCGGATACCGAAGCGGAAAAGAGTTTACCCGATTTGTCAACTAGATATTGATGAAATAAATTATCTCAAAAATAAAATTAATGATATGGAATTAAGACTTCAAAGTGCTAATAACGAAATAGACAAGCTTTGTTTGGAAAACGCACAATTAAATAAAATACTAACGGACCAAGAATTAAAAATAAAAAAATTAACTCACATTTGTTCATCAAGTGTTAGAATAGAAGGAGGATCAATGAAGAAAAAAATGCTAAGTGGAATAAAGAAAAAAATTAATTTTAATGAAGCTGCCGGTAATTGCAGTAGTTATTCCACACCTGTTCATAGTAAAAAATCGTTATCGCTCCAGGACCAACAACTTAATACAGAGAGAGAGACACAAACAGAAGACGTCATAGGTACACAGAATAATGCTAATATTAACATTACATACAAGCATCAACAAAAAAATATAAATAAGAGGAAAATTCGAATATTCGGTGCTCAACTATGTGTTGGACTTGGTGTTAGTTTGAAAAAAATTAGGAAATATTCCAGATATGAACACTATGACGTGATGTGCACATCGAAACCAAATGCAACTACGGAGGAGATATTGAAGGGTTGTGAAGAACTAGAAATTGGAAAAGAAGACAAAGTAATTTTAAGTGTCGGTGAGAACGACATTGATCCTAATGTTGTGATTTGTGAATTATATAGTATTTTAAAGAATTTTAAAGCTCATGACATAATTATATTAAATGTATTACATAATGACTTCCTTAATGAAAATATTCTAAACGATAAATTGAAACATATGTGTATGCAATTTTCTAACTGTAAATTAATTGACATAAAGAGCTATTTGTATGAAGTGCCAAAAAATGGCATACGCCATGTAATTAGTAATCGGATTAGCTATGTTATAGACTGTATGGACTATGATAACAGTTTTCTGAATTTTAAGAACTGTCAAAAAATAAGAAGCATGGGTAATAGTAACCGCAGATCTGTGACTCCACAAAATCATAACAGTGCCTTGCCATTACCTAAAAAAAACACAATTCCCTACTATTTCAAATCAATAAAACTGAATATAGCCGACTCTAACGTGGATATAAGTAGGAATTTCAAAAAGGGTACAATACCCTATTATTTCGCAAAAAACAATATGAAAAATAACGTACTAATTTCAAAAAATAAAATCAACAATATTGAACAGTTAAACACACAGACAAACACATCAAAAACAAATAATCAGTTTTTTCTTTAGGGTATTGCACCAAAATATTGCGGGTATTCTGTCAAAAAAGGAATTATTTACTCTAACAATTAATGAACTTAGGAAAGAGAACAATTATCCTAATGTAGTTTGTTTGACAGAAACATTTATCCAAACGGGTAGTGAACGAAATATTAACGTGAATGGGTACACTCTAGGATCATATTACTCAAGGGATAAAAAGCGAGGCGGAGTATGTATATTATTAGATAAAAACGTGGCATTTAGAAAAATCACAGATTTTGATACATTGAATCTCAATAGTGTTTTTGAGAGCTGTGCTGTCGAACTCTTAAATCACCAAATAATTATAGTTTGTTTGTATAAAACTCCAGCAGCTAATGTAAACAGTTTCCTTAATAAACTAGAATTGCTGCTTCATAAAATATCCCAAAAATACAACAATAAAAAAGTGGTGTTGGCAGGTGACTTCAACATAAACATAATGAAGGATACTAAAGTAACATCGCATTTACTAGATATTTTACAAAGCCACAACTTAAAGATTAAAATAAAAGAACCGACACGACGTGACTCATGCATAGATCTAATTGTGAGTGACTTGGAGAATGCGATTGGCACTGTTTTGCATCTTGGATTATCGGACCATGAAACTGCACAGATGATAAAAATCCCGATAGAAAGACCAAACATAGCACCTCAGCAATACTACATCTATAAAAGAGATTACTCAAAAGAGAATATTAGTAAATTTCTAGAATGTCTACAAAACTTATCTTGGTCTGAGGTCTATGAACAAAGGGATCCCAACAATGCATTTAATAAATTTTATGAACTTTTTTGTTTATTTTATCGTTTGTGCTTCCCAAAATTAAAAATTAAAGTAAATACAAAACCAAACTCCAAATGGATTTCAAAAGGTCTCAAAAACAGTTGCAAAACAAAACGAATGCTTAGATTTAGGTACTATAAAACCAAAAGTGAAGTAAATAAAGTCAAATATAGACAATATTCTAAATTACTTCGACAATGTCTTACATTGGCACAACGACATAACAACGCAAAGCTTCTATCGAAAAGCAAGAACAGATGTCAAGCAACATGGAAAATTATTAAAAATGAATTAGGAAATACGTTCCAAGCGCAGGAAATTGACAAAATATATTCAAATGACCAATACATTCATGAACCAATTGACATAGCGAATAAATTCAATGACTTTTTTATTGAGACTACTAGTGAATCTAATGACAATCAATACAAAACATGTAATATGAAAAAATCTATATCTAATACAATATTTCTAAACCCATGTGACAAAGTGGAAATAAGTAAGATAATTATGTCACTGAAAAATACTAAATCAGAGGGTTATGACGAAGTTTCCACTCTTATTCTGAAAGAGTGCAAAGATGAAATCGATGAGGTATTGTCTTATCTGGTAAATTTATCATTCGAAACTGGTTTTTTCCCCGAAAAACTTAAAGTGATCATTGTTAAACCAGCTCACAAAAAAGGAGACAAATCTAGTATGGGAAATTATCGCCCCATTGCACTTATTTCTAACTTCTCAAAGATATTTGAAAAATGTATGACACGTAGATTGACTCTGTTTTTTGACAAACATAATGTTATAAAAAAGGAACAGCACGGCTTTCAGAAAAACAAATCTACGACACTTGCTGCCTTTAATTTGGTTAATGAGGTTTTACTCAATGTTGACCAAAAAAATTTGACAACGGTACTATTTTATGACATGACCCGCGCGTTTGATTTTGTTCGACATGACATACTGCTGGACAAATTACATAATTACGGAATTAGAGGACAAGCTTTATTATGGATTAAAACTTATTTAGAAAACAGACGACAATGTGTTGAGATTAGAAAAATAAAAAATTATAATATAATTGAATCAATTAAATCAAAATATAAATATAATAAACTTGGAGTTCCTCAGGGAAGTGTATTAGGACCACTTCTATTTCTAATATACATTAATGAACTGCCAAATATGATTGTGCATAAAAGTATATTATTTGCAGACGACATCTCCATTATAATCACAGACAAAGCAAAAAATATTGAACAGCATGAATTAGACATCAATAAAACTGTTACTTCCGTGATAAAGTGGTTGTCATTAAATAATTTAAATGTAAATATTACTAAAACTAAATATATTAACTTCTATAATCCATCCAACAAACCATTAAATATTAGCTATAATGGGCAAGTAGTACAGACGTCTGAAACTGCGACTTTCTTAGGTATAGAAATAGACAAAAAATTAAAATGGGAGAACCACATAAATAAAACTTGCTCTAAAATAAACAGATTTGTCTATGCTCTTACCAGAGTGCGGAAAATAGTGACACATAAAGCTGCTCTTTCAGCATACTATGGCTACGTGGAATCAGTCCTTCGATATGGATTAATAATTTGGGGTAATGGCATAGGTATTAATCGAGCTTTCATTGCACAAAAGAAATGTGTCAGAGCATTGTGTGGAGTGGCACCATTTGTGTCGTGTAAACCTATGTTTTTAAAATTGGGAATATTGCCTCTTCCTTGCATTTATATATATGAAATAGCAAAATTTGTAAAGCTAAACTCCCAATTATTCTCAACTGCTAATGATCTATATGCGCGAAATACAAGGAAGGGTAAAAGGATTGTCTTACCACATATTCCCAGAACAGAGCTGTATTTGGGTAACACTTATGGTATGAGTATGAAAGTTTATAATAAAATACCAGAAGTAATAAGAGATCTCCCATACAACAAATTTTGTAAACAACTACATAAATTCTTATTATCTGAAAGATTTTACACAGTTAAAGAGTTCTTGACATATAAATGAAATACTTAAATTTAATAATAAAATTAACTATATCTGACATTAGAAATATCTGACATTGTAATAACATTTAATCTATATTCTTATATTATATACACTCGTATTGTAGTAGTGTGACTGACCAATTTTTGTACGCCAACAAGTTTTGGCAGGATATGTGCACCCTGTATAATTTATAACACCTATGTATCAACCATATCTTAAACGAATAAATGAATTGAATTGAATTGAATTGAAAAGAAGGAGATGCTGCGTCGGCAGCGGGGGTGGCAGCGCGCAAGTGATATATTATGTTGCGAGCGTGAATACGGTTACGGTAACCGCTTCACATCAGGCGGGCCGTATGCTTGTCTGCCATCAGAAGTAGTATAAAAAAAAATATATAATATTCTGGCAATTTGGCCGAAATCAACTATTTAAATAATAATTAATCATCATGTTGTATCTATTTGCAATTCATATTATTGGAATCGATGTGTTAGGTAACAGACTCATTGTTTTAGGTCCCCAATAGTGTTAGATATTTAAAATCCGTGGTGCACGGCAGTTGAGCTTCACTTGACTAGCCGTCTCTTTAGGCTTTTAATGCCTTATTATTTGCCATATTGCTCTCTCTCACATTGCTAAGAGGGGAAGACAAATTTCAAAAACTTCCTACTCCTACTAATTTCTTCTGATTAAATTCGTTGTGAGTTCCAAGGCAGCCGTAGTTGTACCCCCGGGACGCAGTGGACTGCATTGTTCATTGCCTTTTTTGGCGGTCGTCGCTGTTAATCCTGGCTACACAGGAGACACAGTGGTGGGAATGTGTGGTGGGCCCCCGTCCCGATGTTGTATCTACTACTTTCTCTTGTATATAGCGCTTTACTAACGCTTTTTACAGAATGAATGACGAGCTCGCTGGCGTAGCGGTCAATGACGCGGCTTCGACACTAACGCTCGTGGGTTCGATTCCCACACAGGACAAACATTTGTGTGCATGAACATGTCTGTTTGTCTTGGTCTGGGTGTTTTCTATGTATCATATGTATGTATTTACAAAAAAAAAAAAAGTATTCACGTATGTTTATCAGTTGTCTATTACCCATAACACAAGCTTCGCTTACTTTGGGCTAGATGGCGCTGTGTAATTTGTCTGACAATATTTATTTATACAATGTACTTTTAGGCTTTTAATACTACGTCGAGTACACTAGCACTGAATGAATGAATTTTTTTGCTATATGTAAATATATCATTCAGTGCCATACCAGGCCTGTATCACTCCGCCATTCGGCCGAGTTATTTACCTACACGCCCGACGCCCCCGAGAGCAATAATTAGTCGAGTGTCACGCGCGCTCTCTTACGCACGCGGTATGCGACGCGACCAAGATGGTTTTTAAACAAAAGCGTTACTGTTCCGTATTTGGATGCACGAACACAAATTTTAAAAAGTTGACGAGCAGCATGAATCGAATGTGAAATCCGATAATTTTTACGCTGGTTTATACCTAAGCAGTGTGTGAGTGCCACCGGCCATCACTCGCACCTGTTAAAACTGTTGTTGCACGTGTGTACATATTATATTTTTTGTCTATTTATGGCATCAACCCGTCAATGTGGACGAGTTTATGCAACAAAAGTGTCGATGTCTACAGTCGTCGTCAATGTGGACGAGTTTATGCAACATGTTACATAGTCCAACTCCAAGAATCCATGATTAAATTTAATGTTTTGTTATTTTTTTTCAGGTACAAAGAGCTCAAAGGTGTTGTGTCACTTTATCACTGTAGTCCTGTTGTAGCATAATTTATATAACACTGTTTTGTGATACACGAATAGTTTTATTATATATTTAAGAAAGCGTAAATATATACGCGATCGAATGTTCGGTCATTATGTTTATTCGATATACCGAGTTACGGCACCTATTTTCCATCGTTCATCGAATGCCGAAATTACGTCTGTGTGAAAGCCGAACGTACGCAAATTTGGCCTCAAAATGGACGTCACTTTTGTTAGAATTTTAATTTCGTTGTCAAACATGCTAAATAGAGACCGATCTAACGTCATATCGGAACACACGGTTGATATAAAAAACTGAATCATTTTATAAACCAAACCTAATTTCCAAGTTCCGTCCGAGGCAGCATGGGAAGGGAGCAGCCGTCAGAATATACGTCAGTTTGAGGACAAAAGAGACCAAATTCGTGTTAGTTCGAAGGCAGAAATGACGGTTGAAACCGAATTTCATACCATTTGATCAATCTTTGTTATTCCGTCTTAGGTATCGTTCGTGGTATTTATGACCGCACTCCTCCAAAAAGGCTCGTCCGATTTTTATGATTTTTTAAATATATTTTTGGTAGGTATGAAATATGGCATACAAGAATAATTTGTATAGCAGAACAACGCTTGCCGAGTCACCTAGTTAATATATACAATTATAAAAAGTATAATCGGATGCGCAGCATGCGCCACCATAGCGATTTTTTTTTTTCGAAATTTCGAATTGATATCGGAAAACCAAGGTCACTTTACATTACTACTTTTTGATGCTCTACACGAATCCAAAGTCAGAATTTCGAAATTTTGAGTTTCATGGCAACGGACGGACAGACAGAACGACTTTTTTTTTTCGGAAAACCAAGGTCACTTTACATTACTCCTTTTTGATGCTCTACACGAATCCGAAGTCAGAATCTCTAAATTTTGAGTTTCATGGCAACGGACAGACAGAACGACCGGACGATTTCATAAGCTCAATGAATTTCGCTGAAAATATTTTTGTCTAAAAACTGACTTATGACTTAACTGTTTTCGCCTTCTCAAGTACCTTTTTTTTATCTTTCATTGATTTTTAAAACATAAACAATGTAAAAATGTAAACGATTTATTTTTTTAATATTTTTTGTGATATTTGTTTTAATGAAACATACTTTATTACTCATGTTAAGTCAATTTGATTTGGGAGTTGTTTAGATGCGATTTGGATACGTAACTTGCGCCAATTTACTTCAATTCCACACAAAAAATTTTAGAGGCTGCAATTACGTCACTTATTTGGAGGCCGAATATGTAGGCTATGTTCGCCGAATTTGCCTCAATTCGGTCAGTCGTATAGTCACAAGTATCGGAGTTTATTCATGTTTTAGGGTTAATAACATATTTAATCTCACATATTATATCGACGAATATAATTGTATAAGTTAAACAATATAATGATTTTATATTATTCACAATGTTATCTTTTATTTTAAAACCTTACTACTTACCATTGGCAGAATGTTCCTCGTTCATGAAACTGGTTGCGAACTGTTTGGTTCCAGGGGCCTGATTCTCTTGACAATGATTATTGTTGCTCGGATAAATTCTCAAGTAAATAAGCTTGAACATTCTTTTTGAAAATTAACTTACAGGAAGATTCTGTGATGGCATCAGGTAATGTGTTTCAGAGACGCAATGCCTGCAAAATAAACGAGCCTGACATGAAGTCAGAACGAAAAAGTGGAGTATATACTTTATCTTTCAATGACATCCTCATCCTTTACATTTTCATGACTGTTATGGACATCCATGGCCAGCTGTCTGGGCGCCCCATTGTGGATAGACAGTAGGCGTACAGAGTGCGTCGGGAAGTGAGCGAGCAACCCTCCCGGAAGCGCGCCTACAGCTCTAGTAGCCATCATGGAGATTGGGGAGTGCTGGTGGGGCCCAGATGCTTGGGAAACCGAGCATTGGTCGCCACGATGTACTCGATTTAGGAGTGCCCAAGTAGCCTGCGTGCAGGCGAAAGGGAAGTAAGACCTGCTAACAATCTGATTGAGTGCTTGGTTGGTTTACCGAGCGTGATGTCGGTGCAGGGAAAGGTCCTCTCGCCTGGTTAGTTTACTGGGCGAGAGACTCACTATCTTGTGATATGAAAGGTTGGTCCACAGGAGCGTATTAGCTGTAGGCATAGAATCCTTTGTACCATTCAATGGCGTGCCTTATTTCGGCACAGCCCAGGTCTCAGATCTTGATTTTAACTAGACAGAAAATTAGTCGTTAATTTGTCGAAATTTGTAGCTCTCCCGTCAAAGAGCAATAAGGTTTTTTTTTTGTGGCAGTGCCGAAATAAACTTATTATTTCGGCACAGCCCACTCGGGATCTATTAAACTACATAACATAGCGAAGATATGATTTTCCCCAGAATTAGTCGTCAATTTGTCGAATTTAGACACCAAGTATCATAATTACTCGACCTCCCGTTAAAAAGTTATAAGTGCTTTTTTGTGGCAGTGCCGAAATAAGCCTTATTTCGGCACAGTCCCATAAAACTACATCACCTAGCGAAAATCTGATTTCAACGACAAATTTTCTAATTAACGACTAATTTTCTGCCTATTTAAAATCAAGATCTGAGGCCTGAGACTGGGCTGTGCCGAAATAAGGCACGCCATTCAATGAGCTCTGCTTCCCAGGTAGGTACTAATTATTTTAAATGAATGAATGCAAGCATAAACTACATAACTACTGTAAAAACAAGTTACGTGATATCGTTACGAGTATGACTTTACTACGTTAGCATAATAACAATTACTCGAACAATTAATTTTTCCTATTTCATCGAATCAAAACACATTTTACGTAACCCTTTACTACACATGTTTTTATAACTCTTATCGTCTATAGAATAAGACTTAAATTTATACTTTCAAATTGTAAATTATATCTGCAATCCTATAGGTTTCACGTCACATAAAGTCTTACTTATGTTTATTATACGTAGTACGCATTTCTATGTGCCTAGTACAATTATAACTGATTTTATACATTTGTTTTCGTAGAAGAATCGGTCATATTGACTGTAAAGTTTTTCAATAATTAATAATGGTTAATATATTTTTTAAGAAATCTAGTGAATTGGTTTTTTTGTTACTCAGTTATTTTTATTTGTATGAGGTTAGTATTTTTACAAGTCTTTATGAGAAAGAGGAGAGATTTAATAGGAAATAAAATAATAAGCTGTCCTCATTAGCCTGCTTCACCCTGCTGGATACAGACAAAAATTGACTTATTTTCGATTTTTCAAAAATGAATAATTTTGATGACCAGTGAACTTCGATCATTATAATCCTAGATTTTAATAATTATTAAATTAATGTTCGAACCCAGTGAACGACTTTTTGTATTTATACAAAACAGTAAATTGAATGTAATTTTTTTTTCACAATATCGATCGCGACGTTAATTATTGCGTATCGGAGCGTCTATAATAGATACCTAGTTTGATTAAAGAATTAGGGATATACAAAAAGACAAAGCAACTATCTAAAGCGTAGAAGGATAGGAGGATGTAGGTAGTATAAGTGGGTCTGACCATGATTTTATAAATTTTAACGAGCTCAGTGGCGTAGCGGTCGGTCAATGACGCGGTTTTGACACCAACGCTCGTGGGTTCGACTCCCACACAGGACAAACATTTGTGTGTATGAACATGTCTGTTTGTCTTGGTCTGGGTGTTTTCTATGTATCACAAGTATATATTTAAAAAAAAAATGTATTTACGTATGTTTATCAGTTGTCTAGTACCCATAACACAAGCTTCACTTACTTTGGGGCTAGATGGCGCTGTGTAATTTGTCTGACAATATTTATTTATTTTTATTTTAACGTGATAACGTCTTATAAATCGATGAACGCCGGCTGCACGCACGAAAAATTATAACTAATTGTCACGTTCCGCCTGAGCCGAGTGTACAAGCGAGAGCGCGGAACAAGTGATAAAGAGGCACAATCGGCCTAAGCCTAAGGCCTCATTAACAGAGACGCGGCGCGTATCGCGTCGCGTGCGGCGGCGCGGCACGCACTTAATTCAAATATATGGCGTTGTATAAGTGTGTTTACGAAGAAGCGATTTATCACGCGTTTACGTGCGTGTTTTGTGGCGGAGCCCGAGGATGGCAACGACGCGTCGCGCGCGACGTGCATCGCTGCGGCGCACGCAGCGGCGCCCGCGGCGGAAACCGCGTGCCAGTCTTAATTTGGAAATCGCACAAAACAGATCAGAAAGCCGTCGCAATGGAGTACGTTATGATCGCCTTTTTTAGAAGAAATTTCTATGTTAAAAAGTTAATCTATATATATAAAAGAAAGTCGTGTTTGTTACAACACTTATAACTCGAGAACGGCTGGACCGATTGCCATGGTTTTTGATTTGTTGGATTTGTTTCCGTCCCGAATAGCAGAATAACTCTTAAAAACATTGGAAAATTCTCGAAAAATTAAATAAAAGAAAAAACATTTTTCCATACAAATGAAAGTGTCAGTTGAAAAAGGGATTACGATATTTATTGGTTGTCAAATATCAAAACGTCAAATCGATTGGTGTCACTTTTATGTCGCGAAAGTTGTCTGTGATTTGTTATGAAAATTTAAAAATGTCAAATCGATAGGGGTGAAAACGCTTTTCCCATGGGGTTCGAGCGCAAGAATCAAATCAGAGTAAACATCAAAAGAAATGACAATTACAAATCACCAAAATGATAAAACCTATTTCAAAACTAAAAAAAATAAAACAAAACGTTTTTTTTTTAAAAAATTAACAATAAGGAAATCTTTATTTTTATGAAATCTTCAGTTTTATGGATACGGGTCTTCCCTCAACCGAAGGGGTTTAGAGCGTACTCCAACACGCTGCTCAACTGCGGGTTGGCGGAGGCCAGTGTTTTCGAACCGCCTAAAGGCCACTGACTTAACTTAACGACTGTCATTAAATGATAACAACCGGGACCGACAGCTTAACGTGCCTTCCGAAGCACGGAGGAGCTCAAGATGAGCTAATGATAACAACCGGGACCGACGGCTTAACGTGCCTTCCGAAGCACGGAGGAGCTCAAGATGAGCTAATGATAACAACCAGGATCGACGGCTTAACGTGCCTTCCGAAGCACGGAGGAGCTCAAGATGAGCTAATGATAACAACCGGGACCGACGGCTTAACGTGCCTTCCGAAGCACGGAGGAGCTCAAGATGAGCTAATGATA
The DNA here is from genome assembly GCA_937001555.2 of Hypsopygia costalis. NCBI lineage: Eukaryota > Metazoa > Arthropoda > Insecta > Lepidoptera > Pyralidae > Hypsopygia > Hypsopygia costalis. The sequence continues at coordinate 19,260,195 of OW443348.2, forward strand.
ACAACCGGGACCGATGGCTTAACGTGCCTTCCGAAGCACGGAGGAGCTCAAGATGAGCTAATGATAACAACCGGGACCGACGGCTTAACGTGCCTTCCGAAGCACGGAGGAGCTCAAGATGAGCTAATGATAACAACCGGGACCGACGGCTTAACGTGCCTTCCGAAGCACGGAGGAGCTCAAGATGAGCTAATGATAACAACCAGGACCGACGGCTTAACGTGCCTTCCGAAGCACGGAGGAGCTTAAGATGAGCTAATGATAACAACCGGGACCGATGGCTTAACGTGCCTTCCGAAGCACGGAGGAGCTCAAGATGTGCTAATGATAACAACCGGGACCGACGGCTTAACGTGCCTTCCGAAGCACGAAGGAGCTCAAGATGAGCTAATGATAACAACCGGGACCGACGGCTTAACGTGTCTTTCGAATCACGGAGGAGCTCGAGGTAATATAAACCCATCCGTGTACAGGCTACGGTCGACGTTGCTTAACTTGCGTGTTCAATTAGACTGACACGCGCAATGACGCCATCGAGCTTCTCTATTATTTTCTACTATTCATTGTTTTAATTCCATAAAATCATAAATTTAGTTCAGCTAATATGTACCACGACATTCATTGATTGTTAGGCGGTACGAAGTTCGCCGGGACAGCTAGTTATTTTATATAAGAAACTAGTCGGACGTCGGTCCGAGTGTCGCCCCGCGTGCGCCGCAGCGATACCCGCCGCGTGCATCGCCACGGGCGCCGCGGCGGGCCCCGCCACTCTTCTCGCCCCGCGTCTCTATGAACAACATCGTATATTGCCATATGTATGTTGCGTTTGTATCGAGCATGTGAGTCACCCGATGGAAAATAATCACCACCGCCCATAGACAGCAGCAACACCTTGTGTTCGCGTGTGTTGTGAACCGTTGCCAGCCTTTTAACGGAAAAATTGACTTTGTTCTTGGAGGCTCCCTTGTGGTATTTATTTGGGAATACAGCTGAGGAAACCAGATTTCTTAACTTTTATGGATTCTGCAGAATAGGTATTCAATGCGAATTCGTACATGCTTCATTTATCGTTCATTTCCAATGAATGAATGATGACTAATGCCGATGAAAACGAATGGGAGCCTACCTAATGACTTCCATCTCAAAGGCATATAAGCGATGAAAGATAGAATATAATAATTAGATGCTTTTTTTCGAAGCTTCATCTTGACGCATTAAACATGAAAGCAAAAACGCTTCTTCACTCCATACGGCACCTCCGCTCCTGGAAGTTCCTTCCTCTGTCATCTCATCACAGACTTCCCAGATATGGCTGGCTAGGAGAGCTCTGTCGACAACTTTAGTTCTCCGCCAACTCTCCATCGCTCGCTGTGTGACTTTCAATGTAGGTATGGACCAGCCCAACGGTCAGACCCCAATTTTTTGCAATGTAGTTCATGGTGGGGAGGATGCACTGGCTGAATACTTTAATCAACTTCCTGGACAATCTTTAAAGACTGTATCAGCAGCAGCCTTCACACCCTAGAGGTTCGAGATTGTGAGCTACTGAGAAAATTAGTTTTTTCACCGCTGCAAAAACTCTACGGTAGGATGGTGGATTGTATAGACTAGGTCTAACCTAAAGCGATATAGGGAGCCAAGCTTTTGGGCAGTCTCTGTCTCACTTCTCCAAGAGCTAAGGACCATTAGCTTCTTATCCTATTGTCCTCCGTAGCCGCTGAGGACACGCCGACGCCCTTATATAATAACACCAGCCCTACCGCCGAAGCTGAAGATTTTTTAACCGCCAAAATGGAACTTCAGCTTAGATTTGTGGTAATTGAGTTCAGCTTAGCTGGTAGAGACCCTGGACAGGCCTCCGTCACTCCATGTACTGGCGCTCTATAGTTACCTACCGGCCGGCCGAGCGGTCTCGGGCCGTTTGCGGACCAAATTCAGGCCCTGCGATTGCTGTGGGATCGTGCGGTGCGAAGCAATCACAACTGTACGCTTGAGCATTTAGGCACATTTTAGCATGCAGCGGTTGCTGACGCGACGGAGTAGGCTATTATAGCAGTAGGTATTGGAAATTTTCTACTGAGTGAAGTATCTGGAGCTCTATCCGACGAAGCTGCGGAGTTTGTCATTAACTTTAACTTAAGACCTATTTTTGGAATCAAAATATTAGACATTATCGGCTTCAGCTTCGGTGGTAGAGCCCCAGGAGCTCAATAAACAAACTCATCCGCAGACAGGCTACGGTCGACGTTACTTGCGTGTTCGGTGAAACTGACAAGCGCAACGAGTCCTCACCACGCTTACATAAAAACAACTATTTTCCAGTGCACAGAAAATCTCTTTGAAAATATAGACAAGAAGTACTATTTAGTGTCAGAATCGTTTGCCGTCGCCAAGAACTTGTTCGACCAGGGTCGGCAGAACTACGACAGGCTGAAGAACAAATCACTGACCACCATAGACGCATTCCTAGATTTAGTCCATATCATGAATGAAGAAATGGCGCGCGATCTCAGGAGCGCCGTGTTGAAATTTTATAAGATTAAATATTTTCGGGATTTCACTAATTATATGATATCTTTGGAAGAGGTAAGTAAAACATATTATTATTTAAAAGACATCATCATTAGCTTGTATTGAGAGATGGTGGTAAGGGGGCTCTACTGACAGCCCCCTTACCACCATCTCTTATTGCGATTCAATAACTGAATAGAATGCTTATTCATACCAATGAATAAGCGACTCTATTTCAAATGTAATAGAGTCGCTTATTCATTGGTATGAATCTCTATGGTATGAATAAGCAATCTATTCAATTATTGAATCGCAATAAGAGATGGTGGTAAGGGGGCTGGACATAGGCCTTCCCTAATGCCTTTCACCATATGCGATTCTCCGCTTTCCGATTCCAGCCGCTTCCGGCCGTTCCCTTGAAGGCTTCGTCTCTCCATACGAGGTCTCCACTCTTAGACTTTCCTCCCCCATCCCTTAGAACCCGACTGGAGAAGTATTAAGGTATGAAGTAGTAAAGAAGAAAACGTAAATACCAAATCAACAACGAATAAACAATGCACTTAAAAAGCGCCATCTTCTATTTTGTCTATCGAGTTAGCGAATACTCCTGTGCTCAGTAAGTAACGGGATTGGTAACAGTAGATAATTATTTTTCCAAGCTGTACTCCACCATTTAACATCAAACGGTCCATATTCTTTATTTCCATCCAACGCGGTATATAAATGCTTCTCCATGTCCACCAGATGGTAGAAATAACAGAACACTGCCTAGCAGACCCGCTGGAGAAGCTGCAGCAGATCAGAGAACAGTTCCACTACGTGGTGAAGAACTTCGAAGACGTCAGGCATTTTGATACAGTGAACAAATGTCACAAAGAACTGCCAGACGAGGTGGCTGCCGCCCATTGCATTCTGCACCAGGCTGTGCTGTAAGTTCTCATTAAGCGGGGTTTAAGCGATTCATCTCGATTTGCAACAGAATACCTCTTTGGTTTTGTGGTTAAGCCTAGTGAGCTGGAAACATTATGGCGGCACGTGACATATGTTGTGAATTTTTTTTTTGTAACCTAGCTATTCAAAAAATATATAGTTTATTTGTGTGACCAATATTTTTTTTTATATTACTTCAGGTGACAGTCAAGCATACGACCCGCCTGATGTGAAGCGGTTACCATAGCCCCTTACTTACACCCAATAAAATATTTTTCTTTCTGTCTATTTATAGACCCAAGCCAACCTGAACTGCACGTGGTTCACCCTGCCATTAATCAAAACGAGCCCTTTGGATGGAGGATGTATTTTCACCTCACAGAATACCGCAGGCAAAGAATACCTTAGAGTATTGGTGTGTTCTTGCTTGTCCATTGGATTGGTTCAAAAGCATTGCTTGGGGTTTCTATAAGGGATCGAATCCGGAACGAAGAAATCCGACGGAGAACCGAAGTGGTCGACATAGCCCTCAGAGTCAGCAAGCAGAAATCGCAGTTGACTGGCCACATCTTTGGAAATTTGGAATTGGCGTATCCGTGACATTACATGACAAACCAAGGAGGTCAGCTTGCTAGCGGTCTACTGGACCGCGTGTTTAGAAGGTGACAAGGCGAGGACACTTTAGTTTGAGAGATGGTAAGGGAGGGTTTGGAATGTATGTGGCTGTGTCGGGACATGACATTACAGGAAGGTTAATTTGTTCGAGATTTCTGCCCCTCCCTGCTCGTGTCATTTGCATAGGGTAACGAGGTTGTTCAAACCGGCTCTCACTGCAACTTTAGTGACAGGCATCTTCAATACTTAGACAAAATTCATTCTACAGATTCAACGAAACAATGCAAGAAAGCCTCGTAACTATAGTGGAAATTAAGACAAGACAGTACGCCCAGGACATGAACTCTTCACTGTACAGCGTACAAACCTGTCTTAGTAACTTTGTCCCAAAATTCTTCGAACAACTTCTACTGGACGCGTATACTGAAAGGTGTAGTTTCTTGAAGGTAGTGAACGCTTCGATAGCTGATCTCATCAAGGACAAATGGAAGAGTAATGAGACTCTGTTCCCTGAGAAATGGTTGCCGGTTGTCAGACTTTTGAAGAAAAAGTAAGTGTTTAATAATAACTTTAATTGAGTGGAGCGCTTAAATATGCTCAAAAGTCACTTTTGAAAATGAATAGGCAACTGCACGAGGTTCAAAAATCAAAACGGGGCTTTTGCGAAAGAGTGCTTGAGCATTTTGAGCATGACTGGAAAAGTATTTTCACCTCACAGAATACCGCAGGCAAAGAATACCTTTGAGTATTGGTGTGTTCTTGCTTGTCCATTGGATTGGTTCATAAGCAATGCTTGGTTTCTCTAATTGATCGAATCCGAAACGAAGAAATTCGACGAAGAACCAAAGTGTTCAACATAACTCTCAGAGTCAACTAGCAGAAGAGACAGTGGGCTGGCCACATCTGCCGATTTAGTGATGGCAGATGGGGGAGGAAACTCCTGCAGTGAAGGCCTCGTATGGAGCGACTTACCGTATGGTGCCCCCTCTCTGGCTGGACCGACGACCTCAGAAAAAAGTATTGACAAGGCCTTTTTATACGTTAAAAATACTTTAAAACTATTTACAATCATTTAACTGCGCGCATACTTGAAGGCTATTTAGGCGGCTTGAAAACTCTGACCTCCGTTAGTCCTGATTATCTATTTTTTTTTGCCGTGTGGTTGCCGGCAGACTAGAATAAAAGCACTCCGTCTCTTCCCGTGGATGTCGTACAAGGCGACTAAGAGAAATACATTATAAAACATCGATTATGCCTCCCCAACCCGTCTGGCCAGCGCGGGGAGTGTAGGCCAAATCCTCCTTCTGTCTGGGACAGACGAGAGAGGGTCGTGTTCCTGTAGTGGAGACTAAAATGACCTGATGATGATGATGATCTTTTTTTTACAGCTTGCCGAACAGTCCAAGAAAGATATTACAGGACTCGCTGTTATTAACACTGTTCTCGACCAGCTTATCTTCGCAAGAGATACTCCAGACCTAAGAAGAACTAAAGACACTTTGTACGGATAGTTTTAGTGAAACACAATAAAGATCTCATCATACGTCACGGAAACACGGACGGGACGGGACGGGACGGGCACGTCAAATTGATAACGAAGTGACGTGGTGGTAATATGGTACTTTTGGATATAGGCTACGATACAGCTTACTATCACGCGGGTCGTATGCTTGTTTACCACCTTAATTGTATCATCATCATCATCATCATCTCAGCCATTGAAAGTCCACTGCTGGACATAGGCCTCCCCTCTAGATCTCCAACAAGACCGGTTGGAAGCGGCTTGCATCCAGCGCGATCCTACGGTCTTAATGAGGTCGTCTGTCCACCTCGTGGGTGGACGTCCTACGCTGCGTTTGCCGGTACGTGGATTGTATAATTGTATCACAGTATAAGTAATAGTACTACGTAGTTGTAGGTATAAAGTACCAAGTGCCGTCCCGTCCGGGACAGGGCGTGATGAAATATAGTGGTAAAAAAATCTTTACCTCCACAGTATACCTCACCTGCACATGGTGCACCCTGCCGAGTAGGGAAAGAGACTTTAGCAAAAGAGAGGTAGGCACAGCATATTTGCAAGCTGCCCGATTGGGGAAGTACCTCCATCTCTCAGATTACCGCAGCCAATTATCAACTCCCTTGAGGGTTGTCGTGTTCCTGCGACTGAGTGAAGTCACCAGAAAGGAAGAAGTTACCTACTGCATTGGTAGCGGGAGTGCCAGTCGGCTCGTGAGCGATATTTCATGTTGCGAACGTTAATATGGCTATGGTAACCGCTTTACATCAGGCGAGCCATATGCTTTCTGCCACCCGACATAGTATAAAAAGATAAACATACATGTTCATGCACTATCTTTGTCTTGGGCGGGGTTCGAACCCGCGAGTCGGAGTCAAACGGCTATATACGTACAGAAATACCTAGATTACATATTATTATAAATTTTCTTTTGTTATTTCTTATACTTAATCTTAATTAATAAATACTGATATATTTATGTAGATACATGGTTCTCATTTCTATATAATCATGAATCCCCAAATCCACCTGAAATCTAATCAGTTTATCACTCAGACATTGTAGATATGTAAACAACTCCTGTTTAATACTATCTATTTTTATTAAAACGTGGTGGTGGCGTCGAAATATGTGACAAAAGAATATAAAAAAAAAATTGGATCAAAAATTTAAGTGAAAGTGATAGAATTAATTATTTATTTAACTATTTAACTTAATCGAATTAGGCTGTGGAATAGATAAATCTTGTGTAACACAGAAATTGCTTTGTGCGTGACGAGAGACGAAACGACACGACCATGATGATGGTGAATGAGATGTCATGATCTAGGAACCTGGGGCCGTACCGCTGAAGCTGAAGCCGATTGCCATCGGATTGTTTGATTCCAAAAAAAACTTAGTCGTTAGAGCTCATTTATTTATTTATTGCATTTCATGTTGTTATAATACAAGGTTCTTACATAATTAAAATAGTCACAAACATGAACCCTGTTTATAGGGCACAGCAAGGTATAAACAATTTAGTCTTAGATTTATGATTAAATTATTTACATTAATTATATTAATTAAATTATAAACATCATCATCATCAGGTCATTTTAGTCTCCACTACAGGAGCACGACCCTCTCGTCCGTCATAGACAGGAGGATTTGGCCTACACTCCCCACGCTGGCGAGACGGGTTGGGGAGGCCAGATCGATGTTTTATAACGTATTTCCCTTAGTCGCCTTGTACGATATCCACGGGAAGAGACGGAGTGATTCTATTCTAGTCTGCCGGAGATCACACGGCCAGTAAACATCAATACATATCAATACATATAATAAAACAGTAGGAACCGCGTGTCTGTACATTTGATAAAATTGACAAAAAATGGGTGTGGGCGATAAAAAAAGAGTAACAGAACACAAAAAAGATTTTTTTGATTTTTTTGTCTGTCTGTCTGTCTGTCTGTATGTACTCGCTAATCTTTAAAACTAATGAACAGATTTTTACGCGGTTTTCACTAAAAGATTAAGCTCATCCCTGAGCAACATATAGGCTTTGTTTCATCGAAATCTAATGTCAGATTAAAAAGTTATCGTCATTTAAAGTTTAAAGAAAATTTTTCTTTATAGAAAATCACTCATCACGAAATCTCAGAAACTACAAGTGCTAGGAGTCTCAAATTTTGTATGGGGGTTCCTTTCAGGACGTAGATGCTCACTAAGACGGGAATTTGGAAAATTCAACCCCAAAGGGGGTGAAACGGGGGTCCAAAGTTTGTATGGGGAACCAAGATTAGTTGGACTATTCTATACGAAACTTTACACGAGAACTTCTGTAGATAAATGAGTAAACACGTGTTTCAAGATTTTTCAAAATTCAACCCCTAAAGGGGTAAAATGAGGTGCAAACGTCTGAAAATCGACATGGGTATAGTTTTTATGGTTTATCGGGTCGCTGATTCCGAAAACAACAGCTATTTTATAATCTAACATAATCGACGTGACACAAGAGTACTCCTGTGGGGGTGCTATGGGGTTGAAATGTCATAATATCAATATGGGTGTTGATTCTATGGTTTTCTGAAATGTCAATTACGAAAATGGCATCGATTTGAAAACGTGGACACGAAATTTCCATCTCGGTATAAAAATCCAAGATTTGGAACACCTGATGCAGAACCATAATGGTTCAGCTAAACTATAAGAAATATAAAAATGACGCTTTAGCAAAAGTTGTTAAGCCTGATAAGCATTTTTTGTTGAGGTATAAAAATCCAAGATTTAGAACACCTGATGCAGAACCATAATGGTTCAGCTAAACTATAAGGAATATAATAATGACGCCTTAGCAAAAGTTGTTCAGCCTGATGAGCATAAATAGTTTAACAAAATGTTGATTGAACTTACCTGCTACAAGTTAGACGCAATAGTTTTATTTATTTACGTTATATATATAAATTATATATATATATATATATATATATACATATATATATAGTATATACATATATATATATATATACATATATATAAATTATATATATATATACATATATATATAGTATATACATATATATATATATATATATACTAGCGGCCGCCCGCGACTTCGTACGCGTGGAGTTATTTATTTGCAAAGAATTTTTAATTACATTCGAAAAAGCTAAATAGGTACCTAATGATAGTAAGTAAATGGTAGTAAGTATGTAGTTGTTTTCAATATTTTTATACTTAAATATCATTTAAAATCCTTCTGCCATAATCACTTTAACTTCAATAACATTGGATTTCCATACAAATTTCCAACCCCCGTTTTAACTCCAAAAAGGGTTGATTTCTAAAGATACATTATTAGTACACCTCCAAACCATCTATAGAGCATACATTTTAAATTTCAAGTCTCTTACTACTAAAACATAGGACTTTCATACAAACTTCCAACCCCCGTTTTAACCCCAAAAAGGGGTTGATTTCTAAAGATACATTATTTGTACATACATTTTAAATTTCAAGTCTCTTACTTCAAAAACATAGAACTTTCATACAAACTTCCAACCCCCGTTTTAACCCCAAAAGGGGGTTGATTTTCAAAGATACATTATTAGTACACCTCCACTCCATCTATAGAGCATACATTTTAAATTTCAAGTTTCTTGCGTCAAAAACATAGAACTTTCATACAAACTTCCAACCCCCGTTTTATCCCCAAAAAGGGGTTGATTTCCAAAGATACATTATTAGTACACCTCGACACCATCTATAGAGCATACATTTTAAATTTCAAGTCTCTTACTTCAAAAACGTAGAATTTTCATACAAACTTCCAACCCCCGTTTTAATCCCAAAACGGGGTTGATTTCCAAAGATACATTATTAGTACACCTCCACACCATCTATAGAGCATGCATTTTAAATTTCAAGTCTCTTACTTCAAAAACATAGAACTTTCATACAAACTTCCAACCCCCGTTTTATCCCCAAAAAGGGGTTGATTTCCAAAGATACATTATTAGTACACCTCGACACCATCTATAGAGCATACATTTTAAATTTCAAGTCTCTTACTTCAAAAACGTAGAATTTTCATACAACTTTTCAACCCCCGTTTTAACCCCAAAACGGGGTTGATTTCCAAAGATACATTATTAGTACACCTCCACACCGTCTATAGAGCATACATTTTAAATTTCAAGTCTCTTGCTTCAAAAACATAGGACTTTCATACAAATTTCCTCCGAGAGCAATCCTCGCTGAAATCAGGCGCCAAAATAATATCACAAAGCAGCATCGCCAGGTATTGCAGCCATAATATTACCTCTAGACGGAAGGACGCAAATACAATGTTCAATATTCTACTCGATTTATACAGAACGGAAACACCGAAATGCTTTGTGACACGAAACTGTGACAAAGCGAAAATGTTTCAGGATTGCGGTCTAATCGTTTCAGATGAATGCGAAATGGCCAAGAATGTGGCTTTATCGAGGATTAGTAACGCTTCAGGTCTTTTCATATTAGCTCCCGAAGGAAAGACTCCCTTCATTTTTTTTTTTTTTTATAAACTATGGTTACTATCTTTTTTAAATAAAAATAATAATTTGTTGACTTTTAACGTGTAATACTGCCCCAAATATTTTCTTATGTATCTACTTTAGTTCGTATTTGTGTTCATACGCCGGAATCATAAAGTCCACGCGAACGAAGTCGCGGGCATCAGCTAGTAGTATATATAATAAATTATAAACATAGTATATATAATTAATAGGCAAATTTACAATGTCAGTTTTTATGTAATTTATTAACAATATTATTTATTTTATCTGATTATCATGAAAGAACTCGTCAATTGTATAATAACATTTAGAAATCAATATTTTTTTAAGTAATAATTTAAGTTGTTCAGGTTTGCTCTAGGGTTTCTACCAACTGAGCTAAACATAACTACCAGCAGTCCAAGCAGTAGTGTCTTTTTTTTTATACTACGTCGGGTGGCAGACAAGCATACGGCCCGCCTGATGTAAAGCGGTTACCGTAGCCATATTAATGCTCGCAAAATAAAATATCGCTCGCGCGCCGCCACACCTACTGCCAACGCAGCATCTCCTTCCTTTCTGGTGACCTCACTCACGCGCAGGAATACAACAATTGTCAAGGGAATAAAATTGTTATTTGGCTGCGGCATTCTGTGAGGTGGAGGTACATTCCCCAGTCGGGTAGCTTACAATTACGCTCCCTACCTCTCTTTTCACCAGAGCTTCGTTTGTCAGTCAGCAGGGTGTACCGCGTGCAGGTGAAGTTGGCTTTGGTTCAAAGATATTGATGAACCACTTACACCCCAAAATCATCATAACCATTTCACATTTAAAAAAATCCGATTGTCATCGAATCGTCATCATCATCATCGGAAACTACTGCTTGTTGCTAATTATGTTAAGGTTAGCTGATAGAAACCCTAGAGCTCTACGGACTAAGCTGAATGTTCATCAATAACTTTTTGGTAATCGGCTTCAGTTTCGGCTGTCGGGTAGGTAGGGCCCCTGTCAGTTCTAAGACTAGACAGACACGCACAGTTCCCAAGAGAGCGGTTGTGATTCCTGCGAGTGAGTAACGTTTAGTCGTCGCTTGCAACTTGTGACTCGGTTCAGAGACCAGCTCTGACAACTGTATTCAAGTACTCGGACGGTATTGCCATAGGTAAGTCTGAGGAGACACTGCCTCTTTTAAGGTATTCTAGCGTCTGTGGGTACGTACATTGGCTTATGTTCAGAGAAGTTGTTTGTTATGATGCCCGCCGCCTCTTTTTATGCTCACACCGCTGACCATAGGCAGGGAATGGTCCTTCAAGTTAAGGTATTCTAGCGTCTGTGGGTATGTACATTGGCTTGTGTTCAGAGAAGTTGTTTGTTATGATGCCCGCCGCCTTTTTTTATGATCACACCGCTGACCATAGGCAGGGAATGGGCCTTCAAGTTAAGGTATTCTAGCGTCTGTGGGTACCTACAATGGCTTGTGTTCAGAGGAGTTGTGTCATGATGGCGACCGCCTCTTTCTACACTCGCCCCGCTGGCCATAGGTAGGGAATGCATCCTCACACATTGAAGTCGAAGTAGTCACGTACTGTGCGATTCCAGAATTGTTTTCTACCTTGATCTTTCAAGTTGTGGAATGAACTCTCTGCCAAAGTTTTCGCTAAAGATAACTGTATGAGATTCTTCAGAAAACGCGTAAGTAAAGGGATTTTTACAGGATCGGCAACTAGTGAGTGATGCATCTGGTGCTCCAAACGTCCATAGGCTGAGAGGACTGTTTACCATCAGGCGAGTCTTACCTTTGTTTGTCACCCTAGTGGTATAAAAAAAATTACATATACTTACATGCTGACAAAACAGCGCAAGCCATAAGTACTACTTCTTAAGCCTCATTGCAACCGATTATAAATTATGATAACCGCTTCGCATCAGGTGGGCTTTATGCAGGTTTCCTTGTTTGTATAAAAAGTTGGGGAAAAATAAATATTATTTATGTAAATATATTTTCTATAAATGCTATATTAGATACAAAACGCCTAAAATATATGTAAAAGCAGTTACCCTAGCAAAGGCGTGCTATTGTTATTTTACCGTAGCCGATGAATGTATGTAGTCTACGGGTTATCGATGTCCCGTTATCATCACAACTGCAGACGTAACAATTTCACAGGAGCTTACTGGTAAACTCACTCACACGCAGGAATAGAATTACCTTCCAGGGATTAAGAGTGGTGTTCTTTTAAAAGTACTTGGGACGTTCGTAAAATGGAGGCACAGGAGGACAGCACCAATCACGCTATAAATATACATGAAATCATTTACTGATGTCGAGTTATTCCACAAAGTCGTGCAAGTCTACAGTACAATTGCACTATCTGTTTTACTATTGAGTTATTGAAGAAGTAGTCCTGACGATATTTTTTCGTATATAACTTAAGCCGGAGCCTGAATCAATAAAACTTTACAAAATAATTAACTTGATAAGTGCAAAAATAAAATTCGACTGAAGAATGATTGCCAAACGAAACACAGAAAGAAAAGAGTATGACAAATTTTGCTTCATGCCGGTCTGACTGAAGTTTATATTGGCAATCTGTCACCTTCCGGCAGTTATCTGTCAGTTCACGCGGGCGTATCATAGCAACAGCGCGTCCGTCTATGATAAATTAATACGCGCGTTCAAGACAAAGAAATAAAAACAGCCCAGTTATTTTGCGTTTATAACAGAAAATAGTGGAAACAAAATGCCTAAAGCTGTAAGGGAATTACTCCAGAGTCGTTCTTACGACGAACCCGATCGTATGCCGAAGAATATTTCTATCACAAACTTAGATTTGCTCATGTATGTGGTGGCCATCGTGGGGCATCTCGTGGACCTAGCAATTGATGTGAACGTCGCAGTGAGGTATTACTTGGCAGGATACACGGAAGCGTTTGCTTGGACCCTTGTTTTCATACTGTTCCCAGCGTTTGTCAACACGGCTGTCTCCATCAGGATGTAAGTCATATTTTCCTCATTAATATTCATCCAACCATGATTACGGTCTCTACGCACTTTATTAGCAATACAAAACATCTAAATACAAATAGATTTAGTTGTTTTGTAATGCTAATAAACTGGTTAATTAACAGTTTAATGTCAATAAGTAAAATAGGGGTGTAAGTGATTAAAACTCAACGTGAGACATTATACTAAATTAATTAGATAAATTAAACGGGTCACTCACGTCTTTTTGTCGGGAAAGCAGACTAGTTTCGATCTCAAAAGGAGATCTTCATCAGGGCGAATGTCAAGACACGTCCACCCTTTGTCTCTCGCGCCGGACACTGCGCGCCAATGCGCGCGCCGCAAAAAGACGTGAGTGACCCGTTTAATTTATCTAATTAATTTAGTGTAAGTGGTTCATCAAGATCTTTAAACCAAAGCCAACTTCACCTGCACGTGGTGCACCCTGCTGACTGACAAACGAAGCTCTGGCAAAAAGAGAGATAAGGAGCGTAATTCTAAGCTACCCAACTGGGGAATGTACCTCCACTTCACAGAATACCGCAGCCAAATAACAATTGCCTTGAGCGTTAATATGGCTACGGTAACTGCTTCACATCAGGCGGGCCGTATGCTTGTCTGCCGCCTAACATAGTATAAAAAAAATCGGTTGTCTGTAAAGTCGGTTTACTGATGATAGTTGAACGTGACAACGTCATAAGAAAGAACTGATGGAATGTTTGCATTTTTCAAAAGAAAATTTTAATGGAACGCCTCAGAGCGAGGTAACGCCGCATGAGTCATGTTTTTTCGTGCGTGCAGCCGGCTCCATCGAATTATAAGACATACAACATACAAATCTCTAGAAATTTTTTGTTTGTTTGTGGTCTTCTGCTGTGCGCACATAAGCTTATTCACACTGAGTACAGATATTATTGTTTATGTAATAGTTAATAATGCGAGATTTGTATATAGTGGCCGAGGTGTGCAGGTGTGCTTGGTTTGGTGTAGAAAAGATTGACTTTGGCTCATACACATCATATTACAAGAGATACACTGCCACCCTATTACATACTTACATTAATAAAGTTATTGAAACGATAAATGTTATAATTTTCCAGGTATTCCCAAGATAAGCAGCAAGATTCCTTCACAAACGAGGTCACAAAACGCCATTGGCTCCGTGTCTTCATACTAGTGTTACAAATGGCTCCTATACTGAGGTTTACCGATGCTTTAATGTAAGTACATAATTATGGATAATGTCTAGATGTAAATCTATTGGTTGTTGCTATTAGATAAGTTATGAAGACTCAACAACATCCCTCAAAGGAAAGGAATTTGGCAGCGGTGTCACAGTTTTAAAAGCATACAGTTGGGAAGCGAAGGTACTTGCGCAGAGCAAGGGAGGGGAACCCGCGGAGAAGCGGGCGGTGCGGTCAGCGTCCCACAAACAAGCGTAGTTTGTGGGAGCCACCGTGAAAGGCAGTCACGTGCGCGTACTGAGTGTTTTAAACGTTTTTTTTAATTTACGTTCAGTGATTCCTATTTATTATGATGGTGAATACAAATTGTTCTGTATACGGTTGTAACTCGATGTCGGAACACATCAAGAATTTAAAATTTTATAGATTTCCCCGTGACGCAAGGTAAGTTTTTCTATAATTTCGTAAAAACCTACCTACTTTGTCTTTGTTGAAATGTATGTAGCTATATTGTTGGTGAAGTGCAAGGTACTCCAACTATAAGTATACAACAAATAACCGAATTCTTGTGCTCCTACGACAGATGACTAAATAGTTAAGTACTTCGTAACTCGAACTCCAACCTAGCGGGGTTTTCAAGTGTAAATATGTAGGTATATATATTCTTTACGGCGCATGCTCTTGCCCAAAGTGTAATTATTATGTTTACACCTTCTTAATAGTTGGGAAGTCGGACACAGAAGGAGTAGGTATTTGTCTAATATCCAACTGTTATGATTTTATTTAAACCGACAGAAAAAGACAAGGTTCTATATTCACCTATATTCAAGATTTCTGGGCAAAGATATTAATTACTACGTATGGCTGTGCCATTTCTAACATAAAATTTGTCTCTGCGACTATATGCACGTGCTGTGTGTGGGACGAACCTATGTGTATGTTTATGTTACGTAAATGTACACTATAAACTTTATAAACAAATGAGACACCAATTTTTAACTTACACTCTCATATTTATTATTTTCGCTGTCGAAAAGCCAAATGACTCATCGGTTCGTGACAAATTATCTCCTTAGAATGGCCTATCCATACCTAGTAGTTAAGATCTTCGTTTCAGGGCTAGTTTCATTTTTTAAATTTTTTTAAGCAATCACGTTTTTTGATAATTTTTATTTACTTTTTTATTTTACACATTTTAGTTATATATATACAGTAAATTTTGCTATCCAGTCATTGCATTTTGGGTATTGATATTCCTAGTTTCTATTATTAAGTATCTTGCGAAAATGAAGTGAGTAAAGTCGTAATCAAATTTAAATCGTTAATTGTTTGGTACCTACATCAACTTGGCTGGCACCAGAAATCCGCTATTTTTTTTCAAATTTTGATATACTCCGTGACACTGGCGCAATAAAGAAAAATTTTACAACTAATCAAAATTGGTTCAGCCGTTTATTAGTTACGAATGAACATAGGGACTTTTGTCTTCGCCATAATAAGTTAACATACCAACACCAACCAGGTGCTGTAGGAAACAATATTTTTAGATAAATTATAGGTAGGTATTATTAAAACAAGTACAGTTTATATCACAGCCATGCTTATGTTTCCCCCATATTTTCATGATCAAATTGTTTATCCGAATGCGAATTCATTATATTGTTAAATTTAATGATAGAAAATTGAAATCTAAAAATAAACCTTCACGTAAATATTTAGCAGTGCAACATTTGTAAATATGTATATTATATTCTTGTTGATAAATGATTATAAAAATATTAAAGACTAGCTGTGCCCGCGACTTCGTCCGCGTGGAATAGTGTATTTGGGCAGCATTTTTAAATATTTCGGCTAATTAAAGTATTTTATAACATAAGGTATAAGATATTAATATGAGTTGTAATAATTGTATACTTAAATATAAGTACATGTTTATAAGCTACGTTTTCTGTTTTCCCAGTAATGACTGCGTAAAAGTTATCTACATCAGGATGGCACTAATATTTTGTCTCTTGTCGCAAACTTATAAAACATTCACATAAACCTTACATATTTCCATACAAACTTTCATCCTATTCCCTATTGTTATTTTACCCCCGTGTGGGTAAAACTTTTACAAACTTTGAAAGTCATATTTATTTATATCGAATCAACAGCCTAAAAATTAATTTTCAAGCTTCTAGCTCTAAAAATAACAATACTTCCATACAACCTTTCACCCCCCCTTTTAACCCCTTACAACCCTTTTTTTGCATTAAAAAGTAGCCTATGTCCTTCCTCAGGCTCTAAACTATCGGTGTACCAAATTTCATTTAAATCGGTTCAGTAGTTTTGCCGTGAAAGCAGGACAGACAGACAGACAGACAGACAGACAGACAGAGTTACTTTCGCATTTATAATATTATATAGTATATAGTAAGGAAAGGAGTAAGGATTATTTGATTTCGAATTTTGTGACAACCCTTGCATATCGGCGAACGACCGCGTGGATACCTACGCGGGCGGCGGCATCGTGCCACGTCAAAGGCGATTCCCTACTGTATGAAAAATAGTAATACTGTGGCGGTGTTCTGTGAGGTGGAGGTACTTACCCAGTCGGGCAGCTTACGAATACGCTGTACCTACCTTTCTTTCGCTAGTCGGCAGGTGCACCACGTGCAGGCGAAGTTGGCTTTGGCTATAATGATGGTGGTTACCTACTTACACCCCAAAATGCTCTATCTCTCTTTTGTCAACTACTTTTTAAAGAAATATATTCTGATTATGTTATTTGTTATGTACTAGTGCCCAGGAGTATGGTCGAAATTCGGCCATATAATTTCAACAATAAACAAAAGATATATATGCGGGTATCTGTCAAATACAAGGTAGTGTGTGTAATGTTTTATTTATGCATAATTTAAAAAAAATATTAGCATTCTACATTCCTTCTCTGTTTAAACTATAAGTGTGCAAAATTTCATACTCCTCCGTCCGAGCAAAGCAATTTTAGTAAAAAAAGGTTTTTGCATCACATATTAATATGCAGATACTTTCCAAACAGCTATGCGATAAAATCCCGCCGCGCTGAGCGCAACAACGACCCAGCTTCGCAGCGTCTGTACTACAGCTTGATGCTGAAGGAGGACTCTGACGCAGCACTGCTGAGGATATTCGAGTGTTTCCTTGAGGCGGCGCCGCAGCTCGTGCTGCAGATCACGCTGGTGCTGCAGGGTCGACAACAGGAGCACATTAGTAAGTATCCATATACTGCAATCAGTAACTCTTTGAAGCAATTCAGCGGAATATTTTCTAGTGTTTCTTGGAAACGGCGTCATTACCTGTAATGCAGATCACACTAGTGCTGCAGGGTTGGCAACAGAAGCACATCAGTGACAGAACTATAGAGTATGTAGAGGAATACACATATCTTGGACAAATTGTCCCCTATCAACCAAATGTCCAAATTACCTAGATACCAGCTTGCACCTTGTGACTCGATTCAGAGGCGTGCTGTGAGGATTGTCGACGATCCCAAACTGACAGACAGTTTGGAACCCTTAAGTCTGAGGAGAGATTTTGCGCCCCTTTGTGTGTTCTACCGATTGTACAATGGGGTGTGTTCAGAGTTGTTTGACATAATGCCCACGGCGTCCTTCTACAGTCGCACCGCTCGCCATCGACAGGGAATTCTTCTCACACATTGCAGCCTAAATGGTCGCGTACCGTGCGGTTCCAGAGAAGTTTTCTCCCGCGTACGGTCAAGCTGTGGAATGAAATGTGAAATGAACTGCCTGTCGAGGTTTTCTCAGGAGACTACAGCATGGGGTTCTGCAAAAAGGGCGTGAAGAGGTTTTTACAGGGTCGGCAACGCGCGTGTGATGTCCCTGGTGTTACAGGCGTTCATAGGCTACGTTAACTGCTTTCCATCAGGCGGGCCGTATGCTTGTTTTCCACTCTAGTGGTATAAAAAAAAATGTGAAACGCTACTGGACGTTGAAAGTTTATCTGAATAAAAAAAAAACAATTCTAATGGGAGCGAAGAGGAAAGTGTATGGTAGCTGCAGACTACCTAGCTACGGATAGAAAACTTAGGTTCTCACAAAATTAACCACAAAAAAAATAGTGTGTACCTATTCCACACTAGCAATTCATACTATCATGAATTTTAGATAATTTCTTCTTTTTTTTTGGTAAGTTGTTTAAAATGTGGTGTCAAAACACCACATTTATTATCACAAAAACCATTGAAGAAATAGACGAAAATGACGAAATTACAAATCTTATACAGCGCTAACTAAACGTACTATTAAAAATCACCCGATCTACGAGTACATTACGCCAACTAATGATAGCGGGGTGTGCTAAGCTAATAATAGCAGAGAGAGAGCGCCGCTTCGACGTAAAATACAAGTAAAATCAAATCAAAATATATTTATTTCTTGGACTTTATAAAGCACTTAGAATCGTCTCCCTTCAATAGGCTATTTGACCAACTTTTTTTCGGTTTTATATGTAAAGACGTCACATTTATTATTGATAACACAAAACTTTAAAGTACGAATTACTTTGATAACACAAAAATCTCTCGAGATATGTTAATTTGAAAATTACAATTTTGGACTTTCCCGAAAACGCTCCATACACAAAAGGCTACAGTATTATGACGTCACGATACGCTATTTTATATGCATTAAATCGGAAATTTGTTCGAGAGCTATGTTTTTGAGTTTTAGAATTTGAGTTTTTATAATTTTTGAACTTTGTTCGGATGCCTATTCGACTCACCGGTGAGCGCCCAACGCGCCGGTCTCTACCCGTCATTCCATTTTCATTTCGATACCTCAATCTGTATATTTGCCAATTGATTGTTATGGTTTGTCAGTCCACCAGGCGCTGTCGATCTCGTCGTCGCTCGTGAGCCTGGGCTGGTGCCTGGCGGCGTACCAGCGCGCCGTGCGGTTCGCGCAGGAGGACAAGGCCAACGTCTCCTGGCTCGGCACCGGCATGCAGACCGTCTGGCACTATCTACTCACGTGTAAGTATACTGCTTCACCATCAATCCATATGCATCAGATAATTATATAAATAATAATAATAATAAATTTTATTTCAAAGCAACATGTACACGAAGTTTCACAATCAAAAGTAACACAATAGAAATTTACTAGATAACTATAGAAATTGTGCCATCTGAACTAGTATTTTGAAAATACTGTATCTCAGACGACCTTATATAATATATAATAAACTAGCAAACCCGGCGAACTCCGTTTTGCCACCAGATGGCTTCGTTTTATGTAACATTTCGTTTGGTGATTAATATGTGAAAAAAGATTTTCCCGCTTTTCTTTTCAAATTTTTCCAGAATTTTCTTTGCTATAAACCTCACGGAGCCCGAGACCTTTCCAACGAATGCAAAACCGTGGAAATCGGTTCGTGCGTTCTGGAGTTATAGCGTCAGGAAGGAAAACCCGACTTATTTTTATATAATAAATAAATACTTCTGGGCAATTTACACAGCGCGATCTAGTCCCAAATTAAACGTAAAGCTTGTACTGTGGGTACTAGATAACTGATATTATACTTAAATACATTTTTTTTGTAAATACATACATACATATAATACATAGAAAACACCCAGCGCAAACAAAGCAATGTAGATCAAATTGCCTGTAAATTTGACTTTCGCAAAATAACATCTCATTCAATTATCTCGTCAAATATTTATATTAATCTGATAAAAATATGTGACGAGCTCGGTGGTCGAATGGTTAGCAATGGCCACTTTGACTGCGAGGTCGCGGGTTCGATTCCCGCACAAGACAAATATTTGTGTACATGAACATGTCTGTTTGTCTTAGTCTGGGTATTTTCTATGTATTATAAGTATGTATTTACAAAAGAAAATGTATTTAAATACATTTATCAGTTGTCTCGTACCAATAGTACAAGCTTTGCACTTAATTTGGGACTAGATGGCGCTGTGTAAATTGCCTAGAAATATTTATTTATTTATTTATTATATATTATTTTAGATCTATTTTTCAGTTATTTAGTAATCATAGTACAAGCTTTGCTTAGTTTGAAACTAGATGGCACTGTATAATTTGTCCAGGAATATTTATTATTTTTCAGTGAGCCGCGTGATGTCCATCGCAATAATAGCATATCTCTTCCCATACTGGACCATCCTCGCCTGCGTCATCCACATCCTCGCCATGACGACCTGGATCCAAATCCTCGACCGACCAATATTCTGCTCACAAAGCAGGACATCAGAGATTGCCTTCTCATTCGCACTCGGTGCAGTATACCTCTTCACATATATACTATCCGTTGAAGCAAAAACGAGGTACAGATACTCAATATATTACACAATATGTTTTCTACAGAACGTAACCTGTGGATTACTTTGGGTTTTCTACGTTGAAGAAATGATGAGAGAATCAAGCGCTTTCTACGCAGTATTAATACTATGTATAGTTCCGTACTTATTCGGTTTAATTATTATGATATTGTATTATTCGTTTTTCCATCCGAATTTGAGAAAGAAAGAGGATACGATATCTGTAGCTTTTAAAATTAACGGAGAAGTGTTTGATGTTGTGAGTTGAAGTTTACAAAGTTTGTGGATAATAATGGTGAGAAGCGTATTGAAAGCGAAGGGAACTACCAACAATAGAGATTGGAGTTTAGTCTATGGATGAGTCTATTTTTAACCGATTCAAAAAAGGAGGTTTCGGTTGTATTTTGTTTCAATGTTTGTTACTTCCTTACTCCGTCATTTATAAACCAATGACATTCGGCCTTTTAGTGTGTGCTCAGGCGCGTTATGGTTGAACTTGTGTAAGAATTAGGGGTGTTTAGAAGCTCCGTAACCGAAACCGAAACTATCGAATATCCGAAATAAAAATCTATCCGAAACCGATATAAAACATTCGAATAATTTCGGATAGAGGCGGAACCGAAATGAGACACATTTTGATATGTTTTCGCCTGTCAGTCGACATACTAACTACGTCGCTCGAAGCTTGCATCGTTTATCTACATAATAATTTAATACTTCTCCATATCTGTCACTCATTCTTGTGAGATTAAAATTACCTAAAAAAAGGCCCATTCTATTATGACAGATAATTTCCGCCAATTGACAATAGAGGAGTTATAGATGATATGATTTTTCCTTAGTCCAAAAGTTGCTTCTCGCATTTACTTGAACCAGGTTTCTAATTCTATTTTGTGAAAGTTTAACTTGTATTAAAATTTTCCTTTTAAAATTCCTAAAAATATCCGTATTAGACTATCCGTAACTATCGGATAATCCAAAATAATTTCAAATCCGTAACCGAAACCGATATAATATTATTTACATATCCGTAATCCCTGGTAAGAATCACTTACAATCGACTTAATACGTACGTATATATTATATATTAGAACTTACGCTTCTCGTCTATTATTATTCTTAAAAATGGCGTTTAATTTCTAAATGCTAGAGTTCAAAATAAGACTGCATTTATTTTAGCTAGGTAGGTAATTTTTTTTGTATTGTATATTTAGCTCTCAGTGCCTAATCGTTCTTAGGATATATAACAAATATTTTGTAAATCTCAGTGAGCGTTTATATCGGTAACATAAGAGAAAACTATTTCATCGAAGTCTCTAGTAAATTTAATTAAATAAATGGGTTAATCACGTATTTTTATCGGAGAAGGCGAATAGATTCGATATCAAAATCTGACCATATTCGCCCTGAGTGCTTAGTGAGAGTTGTTTTGTCCGCGTTCGAACATGTCAGCGTACAAACCGCCAAAATCAACAACTCTCATGTTATATTATTAAAACTGACGTGAGACATTATACTAAATTAATTAAATAATTTCAACGGGTCACTCACGTCTTTTTTGTCTGGAAAGACGACTAGTTTCGATCTCATCTATCTTTGTAGTGTCCGGCGCGAGAGACAAAGGGTGGATGTGTCTGGACATTCGCCCTGATGAAGGTCTCCTTTTGAGATCGAAACTAGTCTGCTTTCCAGACAAAAAAGACGTGAGCGACCTGTTGAATTTATTTAATAAATTTAACTCTCATGTTGTGAATTTATAAGACGCGTGTTACATATGAAAATTATGTGGCTTGCTCACATGTTGAAGTGAGCAACCCGGCTAATTTGGATATGTCACACGCGTCTGGTAAATTCACAATATGAAACTTGTTCTCAATTTGGTCGGCTTGTAAAAGAATGTGACCAAAGAACTCGCATTAGCCCTCTGATGGAGATCTCCGTTTAAGATCGAAACAAGTCGACTGGCCGACAAAAATACGTGACTGGCCCATTTATTTTAACTAATTAATTTATTATGACGTTTCAAGTAAGTTTTAATTGCTTTTAATAATATTACAATAAACATCAGTCGACGGTCCCTACGTATAAAGCGACATGTCATTTTAGACATGTCTGTTTATACTACGATATAGTAATTAAATAATATTATTATTGGACAAATGAGTTTATTTCTTACTTTTTAATTATATACAATCAATAAAATAAAAAAGAAAATGTTTTGACGAGCTCGGTGGCGTAGCGGTCAATGACGCGGCTTCGACACCAACGCTCGTGGGTTCGATTCCCACACAGGACAAACATTTGTGTGCATGAACATGTCTGTTTGTCTTGGTCTGGGTGTTTTCTATGTATAATAAGTATGTATTTACAAAAAAAAAAGTATTTACGTTAACATGTCGGTTTATACGTAGGGACCGTCGATCTGTTTATATATATTTTTTAATGTCTCTTGACTTCAATGAAGTCTGATATTGCATCAATTAGTCAATATATTTGAGGTGAAACCAAGTTAATTCGACATACTTTGTTAGTAAATTCAGTACACCAAAGGTAATCGCTCACTAGCCCGCGTCGGCCTCTACGCAGGTATGCTTCGTCACGGATTTTTATCTTCTTCTTGTTATTATTGTTAAGTACAGAGTACTTAGTTAAATTTTACAAACCGAACAAATTGAGAAAAAAAATCATATTGTGAATTTATCAGACGCGTGTTACATTTTCAAATTAGTCGGGTTGCTCACTTCAAAATGCAAGCAAGTAGGTCACATAATTTGGATATGTAAAACGCGTCATAATTTCACAATATTGTTCTTCACAACGTTCTTCTCTATTTGGTCGGTTTGTTTACGTTGACATCATCGAACGCGAACAAAACACTTACACTAAGCACTCGGAGTACATTTTCATTCATTACGTGCCGTGCGTGTGTTGCAGTTGGCAACGCGACCTAGTGAACACATATCTTAAAACGACTTACTATAGGGAGCATTGTCGAATCGTGAAAAAAAAAAAACGGGTTGCACTCCGGGAGTGCCGGCAGAAGTGAAAACTTGAACATTAACGTTGTGCATTTTTTAATATTATGGAATGGTTAGGAAATAATTTC
This sequence comes from Hypsopygia costalis, assembly GCA_937001555.2. Lineage (NCBI taxonomy): Eukaryota > Metazoa > Arthropoda > Insecta > Lepidoptera > Pyralidae > Hypsopygia > Hypsopygia costalis. Next base: position 19,283,909 of record OW443348.2, read on the forward strand.
GCACGAATTGCTTTATTTATCATTATAAAAGTACTATCATTTATGTGGTAAAATACAATATTCATAATTAGCTATTCTATACATTTTAGTTGTCCATGTCTGGGCATTTTGTATGGATCAGTAGATTTTGGTTGGCCATTTGACAATGCCCTGCCCACCGACATTCCCCCTCGTTGGAGGGATACTTTTTTAATTTACAAATGTTTTCATATACTGAATTTGTTTGTAAAACATGTCGAGTTAATTTATATCGCCTTGTAATTACATTGCATTACCTACATGTTACCAAATTAGAGAGCTTTAACGCCACTGTTTCTTATTCTATGGGATGTAACTCATAATCACATTAAACTTAGGTCTTTTGACAATTTTTTATGAATGTCGACTAAGTATATAGGATCAATTTTTAAAGAACTTTACCATTTATTTAGGTATATAGGTCCAGCTCTAAAATTGCAAAAAATAACTCTGCAAATATCATCATACAAAATATAAAACCGATATTTTTTTTTCGAGAAGTCAGAATTGGTCTAATAGTAAAGAAAACTTGTATTAAGGGTATACTTGTAGACAAATAATTATATGTAATATTCAGGTTGTAATTTTAAAGACGGGTCAAATTCAAGGAGACGAATATATTGTCAGTATTAATCACGACGACGTATTATCAAAAGATTTCTTGTTTATCTCCGAGATTCATGTTTACTATGTAGGTCTGAGACACGTGAGGTTGTCGGCTTCGATATAGTTTAAACAATATTTATACTTGATCGAAGATTGATTGATTGAGCGGCAGAGAGCGCATGCCCGACAATGTTATCAACATTACAGTATACGCTAAAATGACAGATACTACAAAAACTAATTTTGATGACTTTACTTTAAAATTACACACTGTATTATGGTGTAATATGTGTACACGATCAATCTCGATTGTGATGAGTGATCAAAATCAATGTCGCTAACTCCTATTCACCCAATGCAGGGATACGGGTTACCATTTAACTGAAGAGATTTAGAGCATTATTCTACCACGCTACTGGCTGGCGGAGGCCAGTGCTTTCGCCGCCTAAAGGTCACTAACTTGTCTTAACGACTGTCGTCTAATGATCCGCCAGGAATAACAGCCGGGACGGACTTAATGTGCCCTTCAAAGCACAGAGCTCTAGATAAATAAACCCATCCATGAACAGGCTACTTTCGACTTTGCATAACTTGCGTGTTTGATTAGATTGATTATTATTTATTGATATATATTTATTGATTAGATTGATTTGGTCGGTTCGTTTACGTTGACATGACGCGTTATCGAACGCGAACAAACAACTCGCTCTCGCGAGGTTTTTGTTCGCGTTCTATCATGTAAACAAACCGGTCAAATAGAGTAGAACTCTCATGTTGTGAATTTATAAGACACGTGTTACTTATCAAAATTATGTGGCGTACTTACTCACATTTTGAAGTGAGCTATCCGGCTACTTTGGATATGTAACACGCGTCTGGTAAATTCACAATATGAAACTTGTTCTCAATTTGGTCGGCTTGTAAACGTTGACACGTTCGAATGTGAGCAAAAACTCGTGGTAAGCACTCTGAGTGCTGAGTGCGAGTTTTTTATTCACGTTCGATCAAGTCAACGTAAACAAACCGACCAAATAGAGAAGTACTCTCATGTTGTGAATTTACCAGACGCGTGTTACAAATCCAATTTAGCCGGGTTGCTCACTTCGAAATGTGAGCGGGTAACCTATAATTGTGATATGTAACACGCGTCATATCGGATCGTGATCGAGATTGATCGTTTAAAGGCGGTCTACCAAAATGATTCTTAATATTTGTAAATGGCAATAATGTGATCATATTCTAAATATCCTGTATTAGGTCACTTGTATAAGATGTATTTTAGCCTTAAGTTACTTAATGATTACTCCTTCCTTATATTAACGAGTTAACTAAGAATCTCAGAAACTGTTTCGATGCAATAAATTAATAACGGCGTAACATATCATAGATTTTTAATGTAGATATATATAAAGCGGTTCCGAGACGTTCTTTAAACTACGTGACAGTGATGACAGTCAAGCTGTTTGAGGAAATATAAGAACGGGAATTAACGCGATCATGTATAAGGGTATTTACGTGCCCAGGGGCGCCGGCTTTTAGAAAACCTCATGGGTGCTCATGCTCATATGATGACTCGAAAAAGTGGCGAAGTGTGAGACCCACAAACACCCAGATCCAGCACAAATATCTGTTTCATCAACAAACATTTGTGTTGGTGCGGGAATCGAACCGGCGACCCTTGCGTCTCAACCGGCCGGTCAACTCAACAAACCGGCCTGGTTTAGAACCACTGCGCTAAACGGGTTGTCGGGTAATGAAAAAACGCCCATCCCTAAAAGGCGATTACTGATCTGTTTCTTGATAACTATTCTCAGGGGTGCTCGGCACCCACTGTTTTTTTCTCATGGGTGCTCGAGCCCCCGAGCACCCACGGAGTCGGCGCCCCTGTACGTGCCTTTATTATTGCCCGACGTTTCGACCAGCTTGCACCGGCAACCTGGTCAACCTGGTCCAAACGTCAGGCAATAATAAAGGTACGTAAATACCCATAAACATGATCGCGTTAATTCCCGTTCTTCTATTTCGTAAATCATGCAACGCGGAAGTTTAATAGTTGTTTATTGCTTCACATAAGGCGGTTCGTATGCTGGGCTTCCACTCGATATTTACAACCATGTTGCATTGTTTAAGGGCGATTTTGCCAACTTGTTGGTTATGGCTGCAGGTAATATAGTGCGCCCAACTTATCTATTCATTTGGACAAAATAAGAACTAAATCAATTATTACTAAAGTGACAGTTCGAATTTACAGTTTCTTCGCCACTAGCGCCACCAGTTACTGAACAGATAAGTTGGCGCACTATAATCACTTGTGCCGCAAGGTGTATTCCGATGTAAGCATTTTGATACTTGTCACATTTTTTTTATATTTCGTAACCTGAGGTCAATTGTTGTAATTTATTAATCGAGAATGAACTATGAATTGACTGAAAATTGTACACTTAGTTTCTTTCTCTAATATCACTCTTAATGTGAGTAGAATACTATTCTTAGTTTGTTTAAATATCGGTCATATTTCGATAAAATCTTACGGATAGTAATAAACCGAGCATCTAAAATTGTGAAACTATTATAACGACTTGGCGACTAAAGTTTATATAAAACGTACCTACCTAACCTAGTACTTCTGTGGCTCATGTTATTATTTTCCACATCTTACTTCAGTTTAACTTTAAAGAATCATAATTATTGTGATACAAGAATACCAAATGTTAAATTTGTGAGGTCGAGATTAGACAAAAAGTGAATTTTGACTATATTTTAATTACAAGAATTGCCCCTCAGCGTGTTCGTATGTATGTGCTATTCGCTAATAGTGAACTTAAGAGGCTTAGAAAATTATTACTGTTTTTATTACCTCTTCTATACTCATTTGTGATAATAATTACCAACATGATATATTTTTTATAAAATGTTTTTGTACTTACAGTATTTGCAATGTATTATTGCCAAATCTTATGTAACGAATGTAATTTTCATACTACTGTATTTTTAATAATAAAAAAAATAATATTCTATTTTTATTTTTTTATTTCAACAAATATCAAGGTAGTAATTTTGACTATACTTATCATTTTGCGAGTTCTATAGATGGAGTAATTAAGCGCCCTGTTAAAAACACGTGCGGGGTGCATGCAATGTGTTCTCTTTAAGCCCAAGCCCAATCTCATCTGCCCGTGGTGCACCCTGCTGATTGGGGAGATGAAGTTGTTCACTTAAGGCACACCCCGGCCGCTCATTACAAATGTTGCATCGTTCACTATTATATTCGTCGATGACGAATATAATATGATGATGTCTGTACAAAGCGAGAATGAGTGTGTCCGTGCGGCGCCATATAAACTATTCCAGATTTGTCTCAGAGCGGAAGTGAGGTCGATAAGAGAGAGCGGCACGGCGTGGCCATACTGTACGTAGTGCTATTACTTATATTGTGCTTAAGGGTCATAGCAGACATGCTACATGTCAATGAAGTTTGGCCATGGGGAAACAACTTTTTCTTTTATACTACGTCGGTGGCAGACAAGCATACGGCCCACCCGATATGAAGTGGTTACCGTAGCCATATTAACGCTCGCTTTATGGTGACCTCACTCACTCGCGGGAACACTACAACCCTCAAGGCAATTTTTATTTGGCTGGCAAATCGTTACATCGTACATCAAATGCCTGTAAATTTGACTTTCGCAAAATAACATTTTTCTGCGGTATTCTGTGAGGTGAAGGTACATTCCCCAGTCGGTTAGCTTACAATTACGCTCCCTACCTCTCTAAATTCCTTGTGGTCAAACCATTTTGACTAAATAGTTCAACCACGAGGAAGAATGGGCTAGTTTTAGCATCGGTGATTAGTATTTTAGCGAGGCATGGCGTTTTGGCGCCTCGTTTACAATAATGCTCACATCGAATGTACAAAAGTCGAACTCGGTGCCAAATGGTTAATTAATAGTGGCAATGGCAACATTTATCTGCATGAACTCAGGTTGTCTTGTGCGGGTATCGAACCCGCGACCTTGGAGTTGAAGTTGCTACTGTTAATTTTATCTTTACATTTGGCACCGAGTTCGACTTTTGTACATTCGAAAATGTTAATAAAAAAATATGTTAATACACTCCATCACTTCTTCAGTAGATATATTGTAGATGCTGGTACACTGGATGTGTACACGTACACAATACTTATCACAATAATAATAATATTACATCAAACTTCTCAAAGGGGCCTCTACGCGTTGAATCCATATCCCCGCGCACCCCTATCAAATGACCGGGCTTGACCCGTGATTAAAAAGAAATATTATTAAAACTCACGTGAGACATTATACTATATTAATTAAATTAATTAAACGGGTCACTCGTCTTTTTTTTTTGTGACAAAGAAAGGGTGGACATGTCTGGACATTCGCCCTGATGAAGGTCTCCTTTTGAGATACAATAATAATCTCCAGAAATACACAAGCTTTGTGTGTACACTTTATTATATACATAAAGTATTATAATAATGAAACTTAAATTTATTTACAACTAAAATATATAGGCTCGACAGCACAAGAGTATGCTCACTAATGTTAGCTCTCAGCTAGATAAAAAACAAACGAGTGTGTGCTTTAGACCACACGACAGAGGTAAAGCTTCTTTAGTTCAACAATCACACTTTGCGTAATGCTCTCGTCACATATTCACGAAAGTCTGTTCGCCGAGAGTTGATAAAAAAAAATATAAAATCAGGGATTCTAAACTCATTATAAATTGCGGCCCGCTAATTATTTTTTGCGATATAATATAATTAAACAGTTAAACGGAATAACAATGTTTGTTTGTAGATTATCATTACTACCTCTTTTAAATTCACGGGAATTATCCAGGTCCATTGTTAGAGTATATGGATCCAACACGTGGTGTGACGCCGGCGACGGCAATGCGCTTGACAACAACTGCGTGCCTTGTACCATAAAACTCAGTGAGCGCGGCGATAAACGATGCCCGTCATACAGAATGCGATAATTAAGCGACAGTCGCTATTCCAAGACATTTTATATTATTTATCAACTCTCGGCGAACATAGTTTAGCTTAGGTACTCCCTAAGTCAAGCATGCGTAAAGAAGTTTTACTACAAAATAGTAAATAGACTCACCAAAATAGTGACCCATTGTCGAAAATACCCACATGCAGCCATGTTACAGAAATCAGAGGACAAAAAAATATGTCAACAATAGCACTTCTCAATTCGTCTATAAAAAACAATCTGCTAGCTGTAACATGAAAGTTGATTAAGAATTTTTATACATTTCAATGACTACATATTTCATTTACTAGACAAATTTCATTTCTGTACAATATACGTTCTAACTATTCCAGACTGTACTCTACATCAGTGTTCCGCAAACTTTTTGTGTCCAAGGTACATCTAGGAAAACGAAAATTATTGGAGGTATACCATAAATGTTAAATCAGTTTTTATTTGTGTAAAATTTTTTCTTCCGTCCATCTATTTAGCTTTATGAGATAACCTTATTTTTCCGAGGCACACCAACTAATGACCATGGTACCACGGTACACCAGTGTGCCACGGCACACACTTTGCGAAACACTGCTTTGCATTACAGTCACTTTACAACCATCACCAAATAAACGGTGCTCTCTCTCGTAATATCCTTAAACCAAACTTATTCCATTCACTCTGGTTGATCCACAATTCAATAGCAGACTCTAAACAGGACATTACAGCCGCTCCTTTCCATACCGTACTTGCTGGGTCTATATCCTTTGGTGACGTCACAATTTCTAACTGCTCAGTCTTATATGTGTATGGTATTTGTAAAGCTAATCGGTTCTGAAGCCACAGATACAATCCATGGACTTTGACACCTCCACCAACAATTAAAATGTTACTGTACATCTTTCTTTTCAATTCGTCACTTGGACAGCGGTCTATACTCTGTAGTATAGCAGCATCTAAAGCCAATACTTGACCTGGAGCTAATGATACTATGTCTCCAGGTCCTCCTTCTAAAGCATCAACAACAATGTCTTCATCTGGATTTACAGTTGGCTGTGATTCATTAACAGCTTCATATGGCACGCTTTCATTTGCACTTGGGTCCGCTGTTTCTCTTTTTCTACCAGTTTCTCTCAAGAATTCAGCATCAAATGGATCTTCAGGGTCACTAGGTTGACGATTTTGTATTTTTGTTATTTTGGAACCAGTTATTTTGAGTAGGTCTGTGTGAAATAATGATAAAGGTGATATTATACACTCATCACCTACTTGTAAAGTGTATTTGTTGATAAGATCACCAGGATGATCAACGAGGAATGTTTTTTCTTGCGGACCACACACATCAAGGTTTACATGGCAAAAGTTCTCATACAAATTTCTCATTAACACAACGTCTCTTGGAATATTCTCATTCCATGTTTTATATGGGAATGCACTTTTATGGAACATCCAAGATAGGGCCTGACAGACGTCACCAGCTCCATAGTCCATACGTAACCTAGTAGTTTTATGTGAAATCCCATCTTCTACGCAGGATATTGCCGTTTTCTGATCACCGATATCTACAACACAAGCTGAACCTATACCAGCACCAAATGTCGCTCCAACGCTTTCTTGAACTAGAAAACAATGTCCGAATCCGAGATCCCTTAATAACAGTGACATTAAATACTTCAAATGACTTCTCAAGTAAATATCGGGAATTAATAATACACATCTGTACTTAACTAGTTCTATAAGAGGTATTCCCAGCTTATATTCAATAATTGAGCTCCATATGGTATAAAGATCATTCAATACGGATGACATTGAACCACCTACTTCTGAATGGAGGTTAAATTCGCCACGTTTGTATGGGAAATGTATGTTGTAAGGCAGTTCTGGGTCTATGTCGAGGACCAGGTCCCCGATTACAATGTCGCAGTGCACTTGAGGCCACGGTTCGCCGTCATTAATTACCTCTGGTAATGATCTACGATTGAAGGCGGCTATTTGTTGCGGAGGAGTCGCATAACGGCGCGCGCCGTTTGACTGAACGCATGTTTGAAGTGTATGAGATATTTGCAATCGACATTCCTCTAGTTCTTCTATTAATTCTTTAGTTTTCGGCACACTCGGAGGTATAAATGGATCTCGATAAATCTTACCGCCTGTACGCCGCTTTCTCGCTATGCAATGAAGTTGTTTCACAGGTATCAAGTCTGAGGCTCTTCCTATTCTCACGTAGAGTGATCCAGGGTGAATTACAATAATCCTATTGGACGGAAACTGCTGGAAATGCTCCGGGCCGGGATCGAAACTTGGCAAACTCATTTCTTTAGAAATATACAAACGATGCAGAAGAAACTGGTCGATTACTGTGAAAAGAAATTCTTCGCGCTTTATCACTTGCTTCGTCTTAGCAAAATGTGACAGAATTACACAAATAAGTGTAATTTAATCGAATTTTATTCTCTAACCTATTCGGCAAGCAAAAGGAAACAAAAAAAACATTTGTTTTCAAATATTTTTTGTTTTTAGTTGTTGGCAATCAACCCTTCTACCAATCGGATGCTTCTGTGAGATTGTTTGGCGGGAACTCGTCAAATGAGCTTGTACTGCTAAATCCAATTTTTGATTATGAGTTTTGGGCCGCCATACAGCTGAGACATATACATGTAATGATGACTCCTCCACCAAAGAAAGCCACATACATACATTCGCACAACACAATCTAACCCTCACTCATGTGCAGTCACTAACATCCCACGTCATGGCACTCATGGTAGCATTATTATTGGTATTCATCGTGCTATTCGTGCTCCACCAACCAAACGGTCTGGTACCGCAAAGATGGCAAGAGACCAGACCAGAAAGACGCAAAGATGTTATTGCTGCCATGGAAAATGGGTAGACCTTTGTTGTGGGACGCAACATGCGTCTGCAGTCTGCACCCTCGCTCGCGCCTACCCATCTTTCATACACGTCTGGTTCTGCGGTGGCTGCTGCACCAGTGGAGACCTTCAAACGGCGCAAATATTCAAACCTCATAGGTACTTATATTTTTGAGCAGTTTGGGGTGGAAAAAAATAATACCCTCACTTTTTCTTCGGTTTGTAAAAAATACAAAGTCGTGATCTATATGACTTGTATCAAGGGTTACATAAAAATTTAAAAAAATCTGTGACTGTCATTTTCATATATGTCAATTGTCATTCACGTCTCACGTCACGCATGGACAATAGTTTTTTTTATGTTTTTTTGTTGTATTTGTCGTGTCATATTTGGACGACAATTACCGAAAATAAATATTTATAATTTTCTTCAGTTTACACCAAAAGTATTGAGACGTAAACGGTGAAAATGGTTTCGAGGAGTTTAACAGAAGTGTTTGTGTTGATGCGGAACAATGCAATACACAGCAGACACATATTCGCTGAACAGGTAGAGCATTCTTCGTATTGATTTATTTTTATGATTATTCTTCAATGATGCAACTTTCACAGCAAATTGTGAAGATATTTTCTTCATGTACACATGAAGAAAATATCTATCAAGAAACCCTTAGTTATAAACCTCTCGGAAAGTATTGAAAATTAAACCGCAGTGTTTATTTATGCCTGCCTCTAGAAGTCTAAATGATAACAAAAAATAGATTAAAAACATAAAATTTTATCACTGTAAATATTGTATGTATTTGAGTAGAAACGTTTTTATTTAAGTATTTACTGTTTTGATTCAGTTACAAATGAAATAATAACAGCAGTATCAATTTTATTCAATAGTTTTTAAATTTCTTTGACATTTTACATACTAATGATCATAAAATATTTATTATAATGTTTACCAACTAAATTTTAGCCACTCAGTGCCTAGAAGAAATGATTTTGATATGCTACCCATTTTCTATATTTGTATAGGTACTATGATTTCTGTCTCTAATGCATATAATATCATATCATCCACCATGGTTCATAATCAGTTACCCCAGCCTCGAGATGTTCCCATCACCAGGATCTATCAGTATTAAAGGATGTCAAAGAGGTGATGATGAAAGTGTGATGTAAAAGAGATGTAGGGCATAGCATATTTTTTAAGAATTCCCTTGAGGGTTGTTGTGTTCCTGCGAGTGAGTGAGATAACTAGGAAGGAGTTGCTGCATTGGCAGCGGCAGTGGCAGCGTCTATTGTAACCGCTTCAAATCAGTTTGGCTGTATGCTTGGTTGCCTCCTGACATAGTATTAAAAATAGTCATACTTATGGAACAACTGTGATTGTTCGTTTCATGTGATTACCATGACATCTTATAGTGATTGATCCTAGGAGCTTGTTCCATACATTGTGTTTGGAAGAATTTTTCATTAAACAAACATTTTTGGCTTAGATTTTTGAATTAAATAAGTAATTAGTTAGCCGTGTGGTTTCCGGCAGACTAGAATAGAATCACTCCATCTTTTCCCGTGGATGTCGTACAAGGCGACTAAGGGAAATACATTATAAAACATTGATCAGGCCTCCCCAACCCGTCTGGCCAGCGTGGGGAGTGTAGGCCAAATCCTCCTTCTGTCTCCGGACGGACGAGAGAGGGTCGTACTCCTGTAGTGGAGACTAAAATGACCTGATGATGAAGTAATTAGTAACAATAGATAAAGATCAGTAGTAAAGTTTGTTAAATGAAAGGTCCTTAAAATAAAGTTGAAGAACTTTCAACCCATTGCAAAAACCTCATTTGAATGTTTTGTTTTATTTAGGGCAATGAATCAGAGCATGTCAGACTGATGCGGAGCAACTCCCACGATGCAGAGGGCGGCATGGAGCTGCGGACTGACTCCCACGCGCCACCACCCTGGACGGACGCACTTGAAGAGGCACACTACGTTATCACTAGGTGTGAACTTTATTTTAAAAATATAAATAGTTATAATTAAAAATATAAGTGTTAAATTCAAAGTGATATCCATTAAGAGCCATATTACATTTTGACCGTGATTTTTGCGTAAAATGGCCAATTTTGGCGTTCTTGATCTCGGAAACAAAAATACATTAACAGTGTTGACTTATTGAATAGTATAGAATAGCTATTGGCATAGTACATAGCGGCCTCGCTTTTTGTAAATTTTGCTTAAATTTTTAAATATACCCAAAATTGCAGAGAAAGATTTTCATAAAATGCGCGCATTCACTATTTTGAGCTCCTGGATTGTACTACTGTTCCAAACAAATGAAATAAAAAAAATAGAATGTTATTTGTTATATAGTCGTATAGTACATAGCGGCCTCGGAATTTTGAAATATCATTGATTTAATATAGAAAAAAAAACATTCTTATAACCAAAAAAACTTCGAAAATCGCTTAAAGTAAACTGTTAATTTCTCGAATAAACGATAATATTATTGAGCAAAATTTATACGAGAATAATTGTTACTTCATGATGAATAAACTTTGTAGCATGAATTTATTATCTTATTTCAATAAAAACGATAAATATAACTTCAAAATTACTACAAAAAAACGTTGCACCGGCGGCCTTCGCGGGTTTAGTACTGCGCGAGAGCTCGTCAGCGTGCAAATGTAATAGGGCTCTTAAGAATCAATCAAGAAATATTAGACATTGCCTGTCAACTGATAGCTACATGCCTTAAGTATCATGTTACTGTATAAATTAATAGTCAGAGGGGTTATTGCATGAGCAAATACCAACTTCTAGCTATATACCTATAGCACGAGGCCCTTCTGTAGCAATTTTTACACCCGTCTCCCTTTCCAATTAACGGAGGGTTGAAATGTCATGTAGAGATTAAAGTCCTGCCGAGTAGCGAAAGAAGCTCTGACAGAAGAGAGGTACAGCAGCGTTGCCAGACCTGCTTTCTTTTGGTTATAGTTTAATGTCCCGCGTGGGACTTCACATGTCTCGCTTTTGGCGATGGACCCCAAAAATTGTAATTTCGTCAACTGAAATGAATGTACATAACGCAACAATATGAAAAGCCAGAATTTGAATCTCTGGAAAATATAAGCAAATTGAAAGTTATATATTTTTACGATATATTTTTTTTACTAAGTCGGGTGGCAGACACCACCGACTGCACCGACCCTAGAGTAGGTATTCCTATATTTTAAAACTCAACAACGACCCTATGCCTACAGCTAATGCTCCGCAGTGTCACCAAAACTAATAACATAACCTTTCGGTTATGTCAAAGGATTGCGAGTCTCTCGCCCAGTAAACCAACCAGGCACTCCAGCAGATTGGTAGCAGGCTCTTGCTCCCCTTTCGCCTGCAAGCAGACTGCTTAGGCACTCTTTAAATCGTAGCTCGAGGCGACCGACGCTCGGTTTCCCAAGCATCGGAGCCCTACCACAACTCCCCAATCTCATCCATCCATCCCAGCCCATCGTCCTCTTGCTTAGCAGGCAAGTACCCGAGTTGCGAAGCCGGCTTGGTAAAGCCAGCCACGCAAGGCTTCTCCGAGCCGAGTGGGCAACCACCGTGGCGGCCCTTCACTTTTAGGCCAGCAGCCTAACTCAACAGTAGACTTTTAAGAAGTGTTTCCATCTTAAAGTTAGCTACGTGTTTGCACAGGTTAAGGACGAAGCTGTCGGAGCTGCAGGTCCGGCACGAGCGCCAGATCCGGCGGCCGGCGCTGGACGACTCGACGGAGCAGCAGCACATCGGCCGGCTCACGACCGACATCGGCCGACACTTCACGCACGTGCACACACACCTCACCTCCATCAAGGCGCAGATACGACACGGTATTAACATTTATTCAATACTAGCTGACCCGACAGTCCTGTCTTCGTAACTAGAGATATTGACTTGGTCTCGCGCTCACTGTCTAATGACAGACAGTTCTGTCAAACGCCATAGAGTTACATTAGAAAAGTTAATATGGTCGTTCAGTTTTCTTAAATTTCGTTCATAAGAACCTTCTTCTGTCAATAACAAACACAACAAAAAAAAGAATTATTCAAATCGATCCAGTCGTTCACGTGTTATGCCGTGACTAAGGGAAAAAGGGATTCATTTTTATTATATGTATATATTTACCTTTACAGGCAACTGTCAAATGTCGGTTATCGCGCCAAAAGGACAAACATTTGTAATCCCTCAGGAACTGCAATTTTTGGAGTGAAAACTTCTTTAGCGGCGTTGTGCACTTTTTGAGATGGGTAAAAAATGTTAAACTCGCGTCAGGACACGTGACCTGATCGAAAATTCGGAAGACGGAGGGAGAGTAGACCGCCGGCGCGGCGTAGGAGAGGATGTAATATCCCCTTCTCTTTCTACCGCGCGGCGGAAATGTGTGCCTGCTCCCGCTGTTATTTTTAATGTAATATAAATTGTCATGTTTGTGTACGCTAGCGCTATAAATGAATATTGAATATTTTACCACATAAATGATAGTACTGTTATACTAATAAATAAAGCAAATCGTGCGAAATTATAAAAAATGCACAACGTTAATGTTCAAGTTTTTACTTCTGCCGGCACTCCCGGAGTGCAACCCGCTTTTTTTCTGGAGAAACTGTATCCTATTATTTATTCTCAATTTCTAATATCATGTATTTAAACTAAGATAACGTAGTCAGAATAAAAGGAAAATCTCATTGGGAACCACTGCAATATACAGCTTACTCACTCACTGCAATAGAATCCGCGTATGGGGCATCGAAACGATGTCCACGTGAATGAAGTAAGTCGTAAATATGTCTGGGAACCTACGATTTAAAACAAATAACCGTTGCCGCGCCTGGGATGACGAACAATGCATTTGGACGTCGTCCTTCGAGATAGTCCAATGACCTTGAGAAAGCGACTAGAAGTTAGTGGATGCGGAAGGAAGGAAGGAAGATTCTCCAATGCTTTCCACCAAGTACAATCCTCAGCCTTCCCCGCATCCGACTTGTAGCCGCTTTCTTGAGCCTATATCCAGCAGGGGGTAGATACAGACTGATAATCGCGTCCGTCCCGCATCTATAATAGTCCGGTATTTAGCTCACCCAGATCTCATCTCCATATCCCATTTATTTTCTATCACACTTTGTAATAATCTCAACGCCAGCCGAGATCTGCTCATGGGTATATCGTTCCATTGATATATCCTGGAGCGGGTCACGGCGGGCGTACAACATTACATTAAACTTCTCAAAGGGGCCTCTACGCGTCGGATCCATATCCCCGCGTAGAGAGTATTGATAGGCGTGCTATCAAATGACCGAGCTTGACCCGTGAATCAAGACAGGTTCTTAGTGATATAACGAGATGCAAGTTTTTAAGTATTCGGGAATGCGAATACGAATGAATATTCATTATTTAAATCTAGCGCCGTTTAACTATGATATGTAGACAAAGACTAAATTAGAATACCATACATACATACATAACATATATTGTTTTCTGGTGTCTAAAGAAAGGTAATAAATTAACACCAAATAATAATAGAAAGATAATTGTTTATGTAAGGTTTGTAATTAAAAAGAAGAGGAAAAAGGAAATAAATTTGCGAATGCCGATATTCGTTACATCACTAAGATACATAATAATAATGATAATTATTTCCAGGTAATAAAACAGAACAGAAACTAGGTGCGAACGTAATCCTAGCCCTCGTGACGACGCTGCAAGACCTCAGCATCACGTTCAGAACAGCCCAGGCCAACTACCTCAAGTCCCTCACCTCCAGAGAAGAGAGGTCCAACGCGTACTTCGACCTGCCCAACTTCGAAGAGCTGAGCCTCAATGACAACGCAGATCTGCTGCCAGGACTCTCGAATAATCAAACTGATCTTCTATTCTCCTTACCAAGTACATCGGGAACTCAGAAACAAGGTATTGTTTTGTTTATTATTGTCGTTCTAGTCGTCCCACTCCTTGGCTACGGATTTCCTTTCAATTGAAGAGTTTAGAGCGTGTTCCACCATGCAGCGTGTGGTGTGGCAGAAGCCATCTCAAGCTGCCCAAACAGAACTGATTTTTCGACGATCTACTGATAATAAAGACCTGGTCGATGAACCACGGAAGACACTGCTGATTAGCTGACGAGGTTCTGGCAAAAAAGGTAGGCTTAATTATAATCTACTGGGGAAATATCTCCACCTCGCAGAAATCCGCAGCGTAGTGTCAAAGAAATCTGTAGTGGGTTGTTCTGTTTCTGCTAGTGGGTGAGATTACCAGGAACAAAGTTGGTGCAATAACAGCAGAGGTGGTGACAAGTGTTACTTTATGATGCAAGCCTCATGTATAGGCTAACGTAACTGCTTCACATTTAGGCAGGCTGTATGTAGGGTTTGGGAATTCCCGACAAGTTCAAAGTCCCGGGACACGAGACAGCCTACAGTCCAAGTCCCGGGAATTCCCGGGACTTCGAGACTTTTTGTTTTTTTAGTGGAACTTTCGTAAAATTGTAATTAAGTTAGTTTTTGTTTAAAATTGTACCTAGTAAAAAAGCCAATTCTTTGTAAAAAATCAACATTTATTATACAGAAAATTAAATGTTTACTTAAAGTTATTAAACGAATTCCGTTAAAACTGAGCTGTTTGAGTAGTTGGGCATCAACAGTTGTTTACTAGCTTATAACTTATAAACGAAATTAATATTTACAATTTTATTCTTATTAATAATGTTAATTTATTTGTAGGAATTGAAAATATATTTTGAGTATTATTTATGGGAGTAAATAATTTATAAAATAAGTAATTTATATTTTGGGGCTATACTCTCTATATTTGAGGTTATTAATTAGACAAATGTACATGCTGAATTGAATATGTTTAGTAGTTTTTATCATAATGGAAATGTTTAATATGAGATAATATATAAAAGATTTATGATATTTACAGAGTCAAAAATGCAATTAAGAATAATGTGTCAGTGGACCAAACAGTTGACAAGGGGAAATGGCTAAATATCTTAAACACACCTAATGAAAGTTTAAATGTATTGCAGAGTCAAAAAGTCAATTATCCTAACATTCCTTTTTTTCACTTTTTCATTCATATTTTAATTTTTGATACGGGTACCGGGTACTTTAGTATGATTGTTTACAAAAAACAGTACGAAAAAGATGGCTGATGTTAACGCATGCGCATAAAAAAAAAATGTAATGAAAAGGCCTATTAGTTAACCGGTAGTTACTTAGCAGACCACGCAGTTATTCAATAAACTTACAGATGGCGCTATGTTCCTTCAATTATTTGAGAATAGAAATGAATTTTGATAATCTTGTCTCGTCTCGAGTTCCGGGACTCGAGACAACTAAAATTACGAAAAGTCCCGGGATTTCGAGACCCGAGACGTCCCGGGACCCAAACCCTAGCTGTATGCTTGTCTGCTGCCAGAGTATAATAAAAATTATGTACTCTTAAGATATTTCACCAGTGCAAAAAAAAATATACGGCTAGGGTAAGAAACTAGCGTACGACCTGCCTGATGATAAGCAGTCATCGCCTATGGACTCTTGCGACACCAGATAAATTACATCCAATGAATCAGAACTTCTTCCAGACAACATTGATATAGGAAAGAAACTAAAAATCGTTAATCGTTAATAAAAAAAATCGTTTGTCAGTTAGCAGAGTGCAATGCATGCTGGTGAAGTTGGCTTTGGTTCAA
Source organism: Hypsopygia costalis (assembly GCA_937001555.2). Classification (NCBI taxonomy): domain Eukaryota; kingdom Metazoa; phylum Arthropoda; class Insecta; order Lepidoptera; family Pyralidae; genus Hypsopygia; species Hypsopygia costalis. The sequence continues at coordinate 19,300,129 of OW443348.2, forward strand.
CGATGTTGATGAACCACTTACACCCCAAACATAATTTTCTGCATAAACGCTCTTAAATTAAATTATCTTTTCAGGTTACATGGAAGATGAAAACGTAGACAACATGTTCCAAAAACCAGCCGTCAACCAAAAACAATTGTTACTTATGCAAGAAGAAAATACAAAAATGGTCGCAGAACGAGAGGAAGAGGTCAACAAAATAGTGAGATCAATAATGGATTTGAATGAAATTTTCAAAGATTTAGGCCATATGGTACACGAGCAGGGAACAATATTAGACCGTATAGATTACAACATAGAACAAACCCAAGTTCAAGTTCACGAAGGGTTCAAACAGTTGCAGAAGGCAGAGAAGTACCAAAGAAAGAATAGGAAAATGCATTGTATACTTATATTGGCTATAGTAATTATTGTTTTGGTAATATTACTTATACTTATTAAGAGTTAGTTTAGAATCAGGTGGTCTATGTGGAAAGTGGATGGATGCAACCAGTTTCATTGGTGCGGTTGTAAAATCGCTTAGCGAAGTGTCTAGTTTCCAGTATTGGATGTAGTTGCCGTTAGACTGTTCATGCCCATTCGACCAACTGGTAGCACAAATGAGAAAGAATATTTTTTCTTTCTAACATAATGTGACTAAATGAATTTGTATTGGCAATACTAGATTTTGAATTATGTAGTTATTTTCATACTTTTGAACTATGGAGTTACAACGTTTTTTATAATAAAATTACAGGCAATTTGATCTATACTACTTTGCATGCTTCCGACACCAATTTTTTTCACAATTGGTGGCAGAAGCACGCAAAGCAGTGTAGATCAAATTGCCTGTAAATTTGAATTCCGCAAAATAACACCTGAATCGATCAACTATAAATAAAATTACTTGTACAGGTTGAGGTCGGTAAAAACAAATTTAATTAAATGGAATAGTACAAGTGATTTTATTGAAAAAGTTCCACCAAGTGCCAGCAATTACCAGTATCAACAACCAACATGGATTTACAATATTTAAATTTTATCAAATTCTCATTTGTACTAATGCCTAGTGGGACAACTGTTAGTAGCCCGAGTGAGAACAAATCAAAGATGTATGTGTGGAGCTAGTTAGAGTATTAAATATGGTTGCGAAACGTAAATCCTTGCGAGGGAGAAGGGAACATTGACGGTAGTTACCAGTCATAGAATTCCTCATCACTGCACAGCCGTGAAAAATTGAGTAGTGTTCTGGATTTTAGATGGATGTCACAAAACTACTAACTGTACTACATCATAGTCACTATTAAGATGACAGGATAAGTGGTCTAGAATCTAAATGGCTATATGATTGAATACATGGGTGGGCTGATTGAGTAAAAAATATGTCAAGGTGGTTGCCTTATATTGTGTAGGTAAATTCAATCGCGTACATATTTACAAAATGCTTTATAGTTGTACATAAATTGCTACGATTTTATCTTAGATATATTCAAAAATAATTTATTTTATTTGATATTTTTCTATTAAAAGATGTTAGCAGACTTGTAATTGCATAACGGATCGTAAGAAATCAAAGTAGTTGGTTGGCTCATTTACGGTGGCTCCGTTGGTGTTAAACCGTTCGTAGGGTATGTTACTATTGTTGATTACCATCTGGAGAACCATGGGCCTATTTGTACTTTCGCTATCTTAGTAATATCACAGTATAAGTAATAGTACTACGTACAGTATGGCCAGTCCCTGCCGCTCTCTCGTGCCGACCTCACCTGCCCTCTTAGATAAATCTGGAACAGTTTGTATGGCGCCGCACGCACACACGCTCATTCTCTCTCTGTACAGACGTCATTATTTATGTAATAGTGAAGGACGCGTCATTTGTATGGAGTGGCCGGGGTGTGGTAATATTCAATAAAAACATGATTGTATGTATTTTGTGGAGTTTGTATAATAAATCGTGGCATTCTAAAATGAGGCAATTTCAAAATTTATCACATTAAATACAGATATTTATCTCGTGTACGTAGTTATGCTTTGCTGGGCACGTTAAGCCGTCACGGTCGTTATTATTAAACGACAGTTGTTTGTACATCCAAGTGGCCTTTGGGCAGCTTGAAAACACTGGCCTTCGCCAACTCACAATACTGTAACCCAGCAGTAGAACGAGTATGGAATGGTATGTAATTTTTGTGTCAAATTATCTAGTGACACGATTCATTTACCGAAATCTAACACACTGTTATATTACTAAGGTGGAAATTAGGGAATGCAATCTCGTTCTCGCGAGTACTCGCGCGGGGCGGCCCGCCGCCTGAGGTAGCGGTCGGGGGACGAGGTCTCGCTCGGATTCGCTAGTTGCGTACATTTTTTTTTTCATAAATAACGAAATCAACTCGTTGACAACAATTATTACTAGTAAACAAACAAACACAGTAAGTAGACGCAACAAGCGAATCCGAGCGGGACCCCGTCCCCCGACCGCTACCTCAGGCTCCTCCGCCGCCGCGCGAGATCTCGCAAGAACGAGATTGCATTCCCTAGTGAAAATGTTCATCTAATCAAATAGTGAGTACTTTCTGCTTTGTGATTGGTCCAGTGAATTCTGCTATTAAATTTTCCGTAAATACATTCCAGTACAGTTTGTATATTGTATTATGAGGCTTTATATGTAAATAATTATGTGCACATTATTCTAGTCTTTATTTCTATTGATGTAAGTGTAAAGATTTTAACTATTTATTTATATTTTAAAATTGCTATTTACAAGTGGTTGTATGTAGATATAGGCATCAGTGGATTTTGATATAAATTGGTGACCGAATCATTCTTAATTACTGGTACTTATATACCATTCACCAAAGCGAGAGAAATGGCAGATGATTTCATATTTTTTTTTAACGTTTCTATCAAACGAACTTACAACGCGCCTGATATGAATCGGCATTTATAGCTATAGAGTCTAGCTTTTGCATTAAACGCAAACGTCTATCTATAGTATAGCTTGCGTTACAAGGTATAATGCTACGCGCTGGCTCCACCGCTCCTAACGCAGCATCAACTCAACTGTGATAATCTCAAAGTTTTGTGAAAAAAATTGTGTGGTGAAGGCATTTCCACTATCTTTTTCGATATGCCCTATCTCTCTTTAAAAATTGAGCATAGTGATTCTCGCATCACAGATTGTTTAGACTGCACTCACTTCACATATCATAAAAAAAACGAATTAGTATTATTAACGTGAATAATGACTTAACTATATTCGTCTGTGACTCAACTACATTATCTTCACAGAAAAATAAATATACTCGATCTATCAGTCTTGAAATTTTAGGGCACTGTTAATATTCATTAACCATCATATCCTTTTGCTTTGGTGAAAAATTATATAAAACACTTATGCCTATAATAGTGTCTGCAAGATGTGTGCCAATGTACGGATTTATTTTAGTCGTAGGTTCAGTCTACATTTTCGAGGAGGAAAAGGGAATTGAATCGTTACTTTGAATCGGGAATGAAACGGTAACAATGTTCTAGGATGGTCGTGAGGGCAGCTAGGTACTTGCAGTTGGAAATTCTAACATGCATCAGATTCTTAACGCCGCACTGCACCTTTTCCTCGCACTTCTCTCCGCCGATGATAGTCACAGCATTCTGGAGAATGCTTGAGAACTTTCGGAAAATCGTGTTACAAACTAGGCCGGATTCTAGCCCATGGGGCCGAATGAGTGGAGCGAGTAGATTCGCTGAGAGTATATTTACCATTGATTTCAATGGAAAATGTATTTGATGATCGTTCCTCAAGGACATGATCGATCTCAATTTTTTTTCGACACAAACCTCAAGCATGTCGAGGTCTTTAATTGTAACAAGTTTCATCAAAAGCGGTTCTGTGATTTTGGAGCCTTTTCATTTCCGCTCGCTCCACACAATAATCCAATTCGTAGGAAGGATATACATTGCCATTCCAAAGTAGTAACTGCACAAGTTCATTTTGAAAATTTACTTCGCTTCTCTTCCGCGTCAATGTAGATTGAGCCTTGTTTGGTAGTAAGGATGGGAAGTAAAGTGGTTGTACGGATGGGGAATAACTGTTCAAAAATAAACATATTGTTTTGCATATGATGTTATCGGTAAAAGACAACATATAAATTGTTAATATTTTTACAAAAATAACTATCGGTATAGAAATATTAACTATATAAGTGGGTTGGTACCAATTTTTTAATGGAGGTCGCTTTACACTCGAGCTGAAAGCCATATTCCTAGTATTGTGAAACACAGGAATATTCCTAGTTCAGGCACATGGCAAATTATTCCATTATGTTAATTTAGACTTAAGTTTTTGTTACTTATGTTTTTTCAATAAAGATTTATTTATTTATTGTCCTCATTGGCCTGCCATAAAGGACATTTACAGTTGAAAATGTGTTTAATCAAGGAATGATTTTCTTTTTTTTTACTGTTAGTAATTTACGTTGGAGTTGAACAGAGATAATGTATGTATCTAAGTAAGCGAGAGTAAGAAGTGCACGTACTGAGTGCTTAGTGCGAAGTTTTTTTGTTCGCGTTCTATCATGTCAACGTAAACAAACCGACCAAATACAGAACAACTCTCATATTGTGAAATTATAATTATAAGAATAATAATTGGCCGTGTGGTTTCCGGCAGACTAGAATAGAATCACTCCGTTTCTTCCCGTGGATGTCGTACACGGCGACTAAGGGAAATACATTATCAAATATCGATCAGGCCTCCCCAACCCGTTTGGCCAGCGTGGGGAGCGTAGGCCTAATCCTTCTGTCTGAGACGGACGAGAGAGGGTCGTGCTGAGGAGTGGAGAGAGTGGAGACTAAAATGGACCTAATGATGATGTGTATAATAATAAAATTATTATAAATTATTACGTGTATTAAAATCAGGTTGCTCACTCCAAAATGTGAGCAAGTAAACATTTTGAAGTGAGCAACCCGGCTAATTTAGATATGTAACACGCGTCGTAGTAAATTCACAATATGAAACTTTTTCTCAATTTGGTCGGCTAGTAAATGTTAACACGTTCGATCGAATGTGACCAAAAACTCGCGGTAAGCACTAAAAGCTGTATGTATCGATAGACTAAACGTTGACAAATGTTGTAAGTTATCGACGTTATGTAATATTTTTTTCTGCTGCCGATATTGAATACCATTGCAAAATGAAACTCATGATACTATTTCTAAGTAAATTAACAGTTGTGCTATCTACATAGTTGACAGTTACGAACAAAAGTGTAAATAAAGTTATTGTTAATCGATAAAATGACATGAAAATATAACAATGAAATCAGATTTATATTTTTTTTATACCTATTCCTCTTTCTAGTCTATACAAAACACGAATGAGTACAATCGCACCGCTCACCATCGGCAGCAAATTCATCCTCACACTTTGGAACCGAAGTGGTAAATATTCCTGGACAAAATACACATTACTGTAATTCGTCCAAGTAGTCTGGACGTGTACTCCCGGTTTCAGGAGTCTGAGGTTTTCAGAGTCGGCAACGCGTGAATGATTATGTTATACGCGTCTATTGGCTGCGGTGACTGCTTTCTATCAGGCGCGTTGTATGTTTGTACTTTGCACTGTTTGAAAAAAAAAAACGAGAGGTATCAGATTTTACATACTAAATCAGGTAGCAGATTATCTGAATTAATGAAGCATTTGGTCTGCCTGATATACGTATGTAGTTTAAATACATGTTTGTCTCGCACATCTTCAGACAAAAACAAATCGAGAGGTGCAACGCAAGCAGCAGTTGCTAACGCAGCACCTCTTGTATATTTTGTTTTTTATCACTATAGAGCCAAAGACACTATCTTTCTAACCATTTAAACAGTATGGATTCTCGAGATATAAATCCAAACACTCGTGCAAAATTTGTGCTGTGTACCATCTCTATGTACCAACTATATGGATTGTATGTGCTTGAAGGTTGGTCAATTGTGTAGCATAAATGTGGAAATCGTGGAATGACCAATTCGCTCATCAACTTTGTGGCAAAGCCAATATTGGTTGAGAGTGATGCTGCTGATTAACAAATGTAAGCTCGAGAAAAGAAAGGTATGGTAAAGCACTAGAGCTAAAAACACAGTCTGGTGGGGAAGTATCCTCACCTCTTATGAAAAACTGACCTCAAAGCCTGTGCAGACAAGGGAGTTTTGTCCGCAGACTTTGCCAATATGTATGGATTGCAATTGCATGGAATAACACAAGGCACCTTTGACTCATGAGCCTTATTCAATAAATTTGCGATTTATTTCGGCAGCCAAAACGTCCGTAAACAATAGTCCTTCTGTGCCGGTTCTAGGCCCGATTCTTGCCCACAGGACCAAAATCGAGGTTGAGTGGAGCGAGTAGATTCACCGAGTATGTGCTTTCTGTGGATTTCAATGGAAAATGTATTTGATGATCATTCCTCAAGGACGTGATTGATCTCAATTTTTTTTTTGACACAAACCTCAAGTATGTTAAGGTCTTTAATTGTGACAAGTTTCATCACGTTCAGTGGTTTTTGAGCCTATTCATTTCCAAGAGTCACTTTTCAACGTATATAAGCATTCCGCTTCCTTCACTCAATAAAAGGTTAAAGAAAAATCATTTAAATTGCACTAAAGAATTATAATTGTCAGTGATCTCTCAATATATATAAACTTTTCCATCTTGATCGAACCCTGAGATGAAATGACGAGCAGAAACAATTAACAGAAAACAAAAACAGCACTATTTGCATTATCATTTAGAAATAACTTGTATAATTTATAGGCTTGCAACGAATATACGGTTACTATTCGGTATTCGGCCTATTCGGCTTCTTTTATTGTATTCGGCCGCATACCGAATATCTACATACTATTCGGCCGAATACCGAATACTTAAGTAATATGTATATTTTGCTAAACTAAGATAATTGGTAAAATAAAAGAAATTATCGATTCATTATATATTTATATTTGTATTTCTCTTATAAATATTATGTGCTGTGTTATGTACCAATCAACTAATCATTGGAACATAACACAGGTACATAATCTTCTTTTATAAGAAAATTTAAAGATTTAAAATGCATCTGAATTATTGTCATAACCAGTAATCAAAATTTATAAGGGAAGGTTATGGTACAGAAAGACAAGTTTTTTTGCATTTTCTTCTTTTTTTCTCGTAGACCATCCCAGCTTCGGAGAAAAGACGCTCTGAATAAACACTACTTCCTGGCGGTGACAAATATTTTGTTAGGCCGCGCGGCGAGTACATTATAACAAACGAGCGCGAAACAATCGGTCGATACAAGTTTTGGCGTCACACTCCGGCCGAATACTTTTGCCTAATATTCGGCTATTCGGTCAGCGAGCTTGCCGAATATTCGGTATACGGCGTATGGCCGAATATACTATTCGTTGCAAGCCTAAAATTTACAATGGAAAGATATAACACATTTTTTTAAAATAAGAACATAATAGAAACTAAAAATAATTGTGTCAGTCTCAGAAAAATATTGAACTGACGAGTTTTTCATACATTTAATAACTCTTACTAGTTTGCTTGTCAAGAAAACAACTGTCTAAGTTTTAGTTGATATCAAGTTTAAGTAAGGCAGCTCTGTACAAATATTCTACTCCCAAATTAATTCTCATAGAAATTCACAAATATTTGAAGACAATTTTGAAAGCTTTGAGATTTGAAATTCACTGTGGTTCTCTATTATTAGTTTCACAAGACAAAAATACAATTTTCAGTATCATAACATATAATACTATCCTTTCCATTTTTTTTAGAGAATTAGACATTAGTAGACACAAAAATAAGTTGCAATCGGACAATAACCCGCCATGTTCCATCTCATTACAATCTTACATTCACAACACAAAATACAATGCAACTCAAAATTAATACATTTATGAAACTAATGAACTATGAGTCTTTATGTTTATTGTAAAATTCGTCTAGATACTTCTTGTAGGCCGCCTGGTTCGACCATAGATACGAGGCCTGTTGATTCAGTGGACTCTGAGTATTTGGTTCAGCGAGCAGACTCTGTATGGACAGGAGCACTGTGCGGACGTCGTACAACGCTGTCCACTTGTCCTTCAATATGTCTAAGCATATTAAACCACACGTATCTACATTTGGATGGAAACACGGAGTCACAAATTTAACTACAGGCGGAGCATACGGATACGAGTTTGGGAACTCCAATGACAATTTGTACTTGTGCCCTGCGTAAACTGTGTCCTGGGGCCCACTGATTGTACCTATCCACTTGAATAAATTCTCACATTCTGGAAACGCTGATATTCCTTTATCTGCGCATCGCATTAGCTCCATCAACTCTTTTTGCAATCTGGTGGCAAAGAAAGAATGAATATTGTTAGAAATATGGTCAGTAGTGGACAAAAGTTAAAATGCATCGTCAGTTACTCACCGTTTACTCACAGCATGATTATCTTTTAGTTTTATCGTATCTTCATTCTGTTTCGCGGGATTGGATGACGAAGCGTAATGTGGGTTGATATTTTGAGCCATTCTATGACGAAAATTATAAATTATACGCCACCAATTTTCTGATAAACGGTCGACTTCCTGTTAATTTTAAAAAGCTCAAATTTTATTGGATATCCAGCAGACACTTTTGACAGTTATCTTAATGGCGGCAAATCAACGACAAAAAGGTAAACTTCGTTGCAAAATTTCAGTGTTGACAAGCAAAGACTGACAACGACGCTTCTTCGTTATTTTTGTCTATGATAAAGTCCATTTCACGAATCGGAGGGAGATTGCATAATTTAAACAAAAAAAATTGATATGGGTACACTACTGTCACGGACATGTCCAATTGTTCTGTACTTCTTTACCGAGTCATAATGTATTCAACATAGATTTATTGTTTGGTAATTTATGTAACGTTTTTATTCCACTGCGCATACCTTTATTTCATTTTCAGTACTTCATTTTAGGTGACCTCATAACTTATCGACGTCACACCTAGGTACTTTGTATACCTACATTAAAACAGTATAGACGACAGCTATGTTAGATCCTGCGTTTATGTAGCTAGTGCCGTAACAAAAGTAATAGTATTTTTTTATTGTTTTTCCAAAGTTAATATATTTTTTAAATACTTCCATTCTTTTAAATTGGACTGTCCAAACTTTGATCGACCATAAAACAAGTCGGACATTATGTTATTAAAATTTCAAGATCGCAGATCGTTCTAGTTTTGAATATTTTACGCTACTGACAAATACAAGAGGGCTGTAATAGATCATAACAGTACAAAATAGTATCGCACTTAATTTATTACTGTGACTTTGTGTGATCCCCAATTTAGATTTTTGTCAATGTCTCATTAGGCACGTGTGTACTATTGTTGCTGTGTAAACATTGATGTATAAGAGCTATCACGACAGGTGTGCAGGACAACGATTATACCTAGATATTATGTGTAGATAACGTTATTAAGTAGTTATAAGTTTATAGTGTTATAAGATAGTTCGTAAGAAAATAGTAGGAATCATTTTTAATATGAACATTTCAAAGTCGAATAATTTTGCTTCTAGTAGACCCTTACGTGTAATTATTGTTTTATTCGATAGATAATAATGTATATTTTATGTTTTCAATATTAGATTGTAAGTCTTAAAACAATAAAGCATAGAAATTGACGTTTTTTAATAACCCGCTAGGGCGCCCTGAAGAGGCGTTACCGAGACGTAAGCACTTTCACAAAAATGCTTATAACTTTGTAAATAATCATCGTATTTAGATATTTTTTGTTGTAATAAGTTAGTTTTATAAGCCCTCATTATATAAAAATAGATTAAACATTATTTGTAAAACTTTCGAATGTCAGGACATGCAAATAGAAAGAGATAGATATAGAGACGATTATAAATAGTTCAATAGCTCTGATTGGTCAACCCTTTTCGCGAACCTGAGATTGACCTACTTTTAATTCCGTTTTATTAATCGGAGCATGTCCTACGTTCTACAGTTCCAGTTCAGCACAGCAAGACGACGGGCAAACAAGAAAGAAAAATACTCAAGCGCTCCTGAATAGAAAATAAGAAGCTAGAAAAATACTGAAGCGCTCCTGCATAGAATAGAATAGAAGCTACTTAGTTTATAAGAAGACTTGTGGCAAGATCAATAAATCCACGCTTTGTGCATCTTGTGATTGGCATCGAGGATTTCTCATGATCACTCTCTCTCCAACAATCCCAGCATCTCGCACAACAGGACATATATCAGGATTAATTGTTATTTTTTTATATTACGTCGGGTGGTAGACAAGCATACAGCCCGCCTGATGTGAAGCGGTTACTGTAGCCATATGAACGCTCGCAATATATCAAAATATCGATGGCGCGCCGCTACCCCTGCTGCCAACGCAGCAACTCCTTCCTGTTTTATTATATTTGTGTTGTAACTTATAATACTTAGGTCCAATTTCTTTAATAAAACTCTTAGACCAGAGCGAATACTGTTATTTTTGTTGATTATATTAATAATTATTGACAAAATCACCTCTTGTCTCGCCTAACCAATCAACGGCTTCGTAAATGATGAATTTTTGCAGATATTTTTAACATCTGTTTGAAGTTTAAATTATACAAGGTTCATTTAGTTTCTTTTATTATCAACTACCAAAGCTTGTTCCAAAAAATATTCTTGTTTTAATTTTAAACTTGTTATAAAGAGAATAAGATTACCTACTTTTTTATACTTCTTCACATAAAAAAAAACAACATTTTTCTGACTTCAATTTGTTGTTAGAGATGTAAATAATAAAACATTTTCATTATAAACTTAAAATTATATTTTATTTTCTTTTCAAGTAAAAAAACTACTATATAGGGCCTCCACGAACAATGTGCGTACCAGCAAAATTATGCGAAAAGTATAGGTCTGTAAACCCATGCTATGCCGTAGCCTATGGGCGAGTAACACTAATAATCGCTCGCGGATTGCTGCTAGCACATTACCTTAGTGTGCTTCATGGTAACCAAGTACTCACTTGCAGAAACGAGTGAAAAAAAATTGTACAACATTTTAGGCGTTACGCTGGTAGCCGGAAGTAGGTATATTTTGAGTGACTTAAAAAAAAAATCTGTTGGGTAATATCACACCCCGGCCACTCCATATAAATGTCGCATCGCTAACTAGTACATAAACAATGACGTCTGTGCAAAGCGGGTATGAGCTTATGTGCGAGCGGCGCCATACAAATTGTTACAGATTTGTCTCAGAGGGGAGGTGAGGTCGACACGAGAGAGCGGCAGGGAGTATCCATACTGTACGTCGTACTATTACTTATACTGTGGTAATACTTACCGACGCCTCTAAAACCAGAATTTCGATTACTAAACAGCGGAATATATAGGGCAGAAGAGTTTGACTTTCTATAAGTTGAAGAGACATGAATTTTCAAATATTTTCCAATTTAGTTACATAAACTAATGTTTTTTATTCTAAGTTATGAGAGCAATAAATACATTTAATTGCATTTGTTTGCGTCAAACAGGTCAAGCGTTGCCGAATTTGAAAAATAGAAAAGAACCGACCGTTCGTTCACTTTCACTTTCTATGGTGAATTAAATATTTATTGATGCGTGAAATTGAAGATCGGTGACGCGTTTTAACGCAAAAGAAAGGTTTTGTAGTCTATTTAAGATCATTCTTTTGGTAATTCCGCTTAGTTTTATAGAACAGTTTTAGTGAACTGGACATCGATCATCATGATTTTCAATGTGAACGTGAGTACATCCTGATATTAATATATTAGCAATGTTTTAATTAATTATTTTTTGTTATTTCTTGTGAAAATTAAATTAAGAGTATTTAATGTTCATTATTTGTCTCTTCTAGACTACAAGTGAAAAGACTGAAAAGTTCGATATACTCAATCGAATGAAATTAACTGTCCTGAAAAGTGAAAACCTCCGAACTTGATGATATTCATTCAAATTTTTACTTGACTTGTCCTGTCATTGTCATCTTCCATCAATCTTCATTCAATATACATGGCAGGATATTTTGGCGGGAACTTTTTTAGCGAGCTTGTGCTTCTAACTGTTTTAGCTAAACACAAACATATATTTAGAAGGTATAGCCGCTCGAAGGTGAAGGTTGGGTATCGAGAAATATGTAGAAATACAAATAGCAAACTGCATAAAAATATTTTTTTTACAATGAAAAAAAAAACACAGCTAAGAAATCAAAGGAAATTCAGAGATAATCAAGTTTTTCGTCGTTGCTATGCAACGTCAAAAAGAACTAGTTCCGCCACAAATATAAGCATTTGTTACTAAACAAATTTACATTATAGTTTCGTAACAAAGAGAGTGTATTGTGCAAGTGATCAATTGAGTGTATAAAGTGGAGTTGTCCCAAAACAGCAGTAAATTTTCTCTATCGGTTTCGCTGGTAAGTTATTGAAGATTTAGTGGATTCCTAATTTGTGTCGACATATCACTGAAGTCAGGATGATAAAATTATTAACTTGATGAAATAAAAATTATCTTCGACTAAAGAGTGATTGCCAAAACGAAACAAAGACGAAGAAGAACATTCATGCATCTCATGTCATCTAAAGTTTTTCATTCATTCATTTTAATTCGTTCCGTTTTGTTGCAATAATTGTAAGTACTTGTTGTCGTTCAACACGTATTTATTTTGCAAAAATACCACATATATTGATCGTTTTCAACATAATTCAATTGCAAGACCCAACTGTGCGTTCTATAAACAATTCAAGATGTGTATCACAATTTACTTCGAGAGCACGTTGCTCTCGGACCAGAATTGTGCAGATGTGTCATTTTTGAAGGAAAAGGTATCTCAAGATTTTGGTGTACCTACTGATGATTTATTTGTAACCATCGACGGAAAGTGTAGTCCCGATAATTTCAAGTTAGAAAATGTTAATAATGTGGTTAGGGTGTGTACAAGACTTGTCGGAGGCAAGGGCGGTTTTGGTTCGATGTTGCGAGCTATTGGAGCGCAGATTGAAAAGACTACAAATAGAGAGGCCTGTCGAGATCTCTCTGGGCGTCGTCTACGTGATATCAATGAAGAAAAACGACTACGGAAGTGGCTGGAAGGGCAAGAAGAGCGGGAAAAAGAGGCCGCGGAAAGGAAACAGAAGAAGCTCGAGCGGTTGATTGCCGAGCCTAAAATTGAAGTAAATTTGAACCCTATGTATATGAATGAGCGAGAGTCGTTGCCTGAGAGAGTCAGCGCGGCAGTGGACGCTGGCTGGCAAGCTGCTGGAACCTCAAACGAAGGAACCAAACGTAAACTCAATGATGACAACGGTAAGGGAAAGAAAAAGGCCAAATTATGGATCGATTCAGAGTTCTCAGACTGTTCCTCATTGAGTGAGGACGAGGAAGATGAACCGCAGACAATTCGAGCACAGGGGGTCTCGACGGACAGCGGCAATGATTCAGATCGACCTTCTGAAGCTAGTAGTAGAGTTTGATTGTTGTTTATGTAAGAGATTAATGTAAACCTACACATTGTTACTTTGTGTTAGAGACTGGTATTTGCGTATGCTATTTTGTCATGTAAAATTTTTTTCTATGTATGTGTATCACAGTCAAGATAAAGTAGTTAATGTCTGGCTGTGAAATCTTGGGAAATGAATGATCAGAGGTGCAATTCTCATAATTGAAATGTAATCAAAACTGACATTTGTGAGATCGACACGGATCGGAACTGATCCGTGTCGATCTCACAAATGTCAAATTTGGTATTCTTGTATCACAATATAAAACTTCAAATTCTAATTTAAGTGCGGTTATATTGAAATATGATTAAACATTACACAAACTAAGAATGTTATTTTGCTAACAATTAGAATTGACAAATAATTAATGAATGAAGGTATATAATTTTTAGTCAATTCACAATTAAATCTCGATGTGGTCAACTTTCATTCTGGATCATAAAATAATTATGAGAATTGGTCTTCAGATCTTGTCTTGTTCGCCTTTCCAAAAAATAATTCTTGGAGATTTTTTTTATAAGTATTAATAATTCTGTGATTTGTATGAACCAAACTATTGCTACCCAAAAGTCACCTTAGTTCGGTCAACTAAACTATCACCTGAACTACTGCTGATAGATGATTATTCATCAGATTCACATCATTAGGACTTATACAAGATTTTCCACAATTTGTGAATATGGTCATAGAAGTTTAACTGTCATTGACAATAAAAACAAATCATATTAAATCGCGATACAAAATAATGATTAGTCAAAATGTAAACACCCCAATAATCCATACATAAGTTGTAGAAATCTGATTTATAATCTGCAGACAGAGCTATATATTTCTTTACTGACTGTACAATGTAATATTGTTTCCATTGTATTTTAATTTATTAGCTATTAGTAGTTGAAGCTTGATACAACTGTGATCATACAGCCTGCCTAATGTTAAGCAGTTTGTTTCTACTCTTGTACAAAAGACTTAATATTTCAACAATAATTTACAATATTTGAAATATATTGGGGGACCGTTTTCTACGTGTTATAAATGCAGAAGCCCTCTATTCCAACGACATAAGGAGAGTCCAAAATTCTAAATTCAAAGTAATGCTTGATCTGCTGTTGACTGTTCAATAGAACCCTCTTTATGTAAAATAGATCCAACCAAGTATAATACTATTAAGATAAAGCAATTTAAAGTTCAATAGGCATAAAAATATCACACAGTATAAGTTTTAGGAAGCATATGTCATCAAACTGCTAGTCTGTTGCAAATATATAAAACTCAATTTGAAGTTTCTCACTATGTATAATTTTTCTCTCTTAATTTGGCATAGTTTTGTTGGTTTTTTACCACTTTTAATGAATACTTTAATTGAATACAGATGTTGAATAATAATCTATATAAACTACTCACCAATAATTAAAAATATACAATTAAATTAAAAACTAAATGTGGCAAACTATATATACAAACTATTACAAACAAAACGGAAATGACAAAAACTAATTAAAAGTAATAAAATAATTAATAATATAATAATTTGTTGGTTAGGCTATTCTGCATAACGCGGTCCTAGCAGGTTCTTTTAGAGATCTCTTCCATCCAACCTCAGCGGTCGTAATCTATATGATGCATTATATTTATGTCCGTAGACCCAGCGGGACCTGATCAAGTTAAGACCTAGTTGGTCGAATTAGCGTCGATTAGTACCTACCAATTTGTATATGGTTAAATTTCTACCTCGATAGGTTCATTATTAAAATAAAATTTTACAGTCAGCGGGGCCCTTTTCACATTAAAGTCCAATTAATTATTTATATTTATTTTTTAATAGCCTATTATTTCTACCTCCAGATTAGTTTACTATGCTATCTTATCAGAATTCCCTAAAAAAACAGTCTTTTAATTCTTTTACTTCCAGTGGGGCCCTTCGCGAATTGAAAGTGTATAGATCAATAAAATACATTTCCAAGGAGCCTTTTATTTCTACATTTCAAATAATATATTTTTATAATTAAGACCAGTATAGTTTTCGAAAAATTTACAATTATTTTTAGTTCAAATAATTTTCGTAAATATTTCGAAAACTGTTAAGCCCATAATTATAAAAAACAATTATTTTAAAGGTAGAAATAAAAGGCTTCTTGGAAATGTGTTTCACTAATATAGAGACTTATAATTCGTCGCTGGGTCTACGGACATATTATATTTTTAAGATTTTTTAAATATTTTTTTTAAATTATGAGAATATATAATTTATATATTCATTAAATTATGTATGTAGGTACCTACATTTACTTTAGTTATTCTCGTTTTTATGTCCAGAATTATTGTGTTTAAAAATAAGTAAATTAAACAATATTATTGCAAAACAAGGTGTAATTAATAATATTTATTAATATATTATATTTATATATAATAATAATATATATATATATATATATATATATATATATATATATATATATATATATATATGGAAATATCTAAATATTCATATTCGATACCTACTTTAAGTTCTTTGATTTATTATCTTAGTATGACGATACAAATTTACACTATAAACTAAATTAAGTACCAAAAAATAGACTAATCTTAAAATACAAACTTACGTAATTAAAAATGAATAAAGAAAGAAAAGAAAAAAAAAAACCGGACAAGTGCGAGTCGGACTCGCCCACCGAGGGTTCCGTACGTAGTATCAATATTAAATTTCATATTTTTCATTATAAATAAGGAATAATGCGTCGGAAAAAATAAATAAAATATATTTTGCAATGTGTACATCAATCCCTTTCATATGATACCCCATTTGAACTAGTAGTTTCAATTTGAAATTTCGACACCCTATAAAAAATATAGACCCCCTATTTTTTAAGATCTATTTACAAATGTATAGTTTTGAGATTTATTCCTGTACTTGTAGTCTATAACGATGTTACTTGCCAAATTTCATAGTTCTAGGTCAACGGGAAGTACCCTATAGGTTTTGATTCCCTTGAGAATGTCGAAATATGCGTTTTTTGCTGAATAAACGGCCGTAACTTTTTTTTACGTAAACTTAGCAGTTTGATTATTTTACTACTTCATGGGACCGTAGACCTGAGTATACAGTTCAAATTTCAGCTTGATACCTCCACGCATTCTCGATGTAGAAATTCTTGACAGACAGACAGACAGACAGACAGACAGACAGACAGACAGACAGACAGACAGACGGACAACAAAGTGATCTTATAAGGGTTCCGTTTTTCCTTTTGAGGTACGGAACCCTAAAAAGAAAGAAATATATAACTAAACGGCGTCAAAAAAATCCTCCGCATCATTGTCTACAGGCATCATAATATATATGTATATATGATATATATGGATACTATAGTATGTATGTTATGACTTTAACTTGTATAATTTTTTTTTTAAAATAGGTATGTGTGCTAGTGTTAATAAATAGGGACTAGCCGGTACACTACACTAACGCCGCCATATACAATATCCAGAACAAAGACATGAATGTTTATTTGAAAATAATAACGGGTATTAACCGATCATGCATTAGGGTATTTATTTATGTACCTTTACTATTGCCTGACGTTTCGACACTTTCGACCTGGGGCCCGACCGCCGAAGCTGAAGCCCTCCATCGGTTTTTTGATTCTAAAAATTGGTCTTAGGTTTCTTGACAAACTTCTTCAACTTAGTCCGTAGAGCTCCAGGGTTTCTATCAGCTGAGTTAAACATTATTACTAACAATCAAATCAGTAGTTTCATTTTCGCATTCAAAAATTCCGATGATAATCGGCTTCAGCTTCGACGGGTCCCGTTGGACCGGCCGTGGTCCCGTTATTATTTACATAGATTCAAGCAACTTTAAAATCCAAATGCAAGTTTAGAAGATATGAATGTTTATTATTTTTAATACTAACCATGTATATTTAAATAAGTAATAATTTAAACTGTTCCTGTGGCTGTTTCCAGTACACAATATGAGCATAATGAAACATTTAAAATATTGGCTAAATATAATAATACCTACTATATTTTCTTGTTTACGGTTAATAATGAAAATAGTGAACGTTCATGTTTTGTTCATTGTTCTGAAGATATTTTTTTTACCCAACTACGGCGAAGTCAAATGGAAGGGTTATGATTTTAGCAGTCTGTAGCGCCTAAACTATTCATTTTATTTTGATTAATAAGGCCACTATCGATTCGTTATTATGGCCCGGATATATTTTAACATAAGCTATATTTTAACCGATTTCAATAATAGGCGGAGTTTTTTATATTGTTTTTTTTCCGTAGTCCGGTCACAGTATAAGTAATAGTACTGTCCGGTTATATTTTTTTAAACTTGTTCTATGGCGGCGCTAGTGTAGCGCACAAATACGTTTTAGAACATCTTCTACATCAAAATGATATTCATATTTTTATGCCACCTATAATTTTTAATGTTTTTGAATAAAAACTCTATGTTTAATCATCGTTTTTTATTACCACGTATAATTCATAACATAACAGTAGTCTAAACAGCCCTTAGGCGGGAGACTGCCTCCAACATTGTCACCAATTTCAAATTCACATAACGACACTACATTAATCGATTATATTTTTTGGAGCTACTCTCTCTCATGTTGTGAATTTATAAGACGCGTGTTACATATCAACTTTATATGGCTTACTTGCTCACATTTTGAAGTGAGCATCCCGGCTAATTTGAATATGTAACATGCGTCTGGTAAATTCACAATATGAAACTTATTCTCAATTTGGTCGACTTCTAAATGTGACCAAAAATCTTGCACTAAACACTCCGAACTTTTATAGTGCCGTATATTAATGATGTTTTATATGCTCCCCGTATTTCGTGGCCTTACTAATTTTCTGCTATTAGTGGTACCACGAGGGAGAGCTACTTCTGTAGGGTCATCAAAAAAGGAAGCGTGCATGATAGAGTAAATTTGCTCTGTTGACAAAATGAGATTACCTACATTCCACAAAAATGCTTTGAAAAGCATAGATAAGATACATAGTGAGATACGCAATACCCTTGCAATACTGCTTCAGTTTGCTTGACATTGCTACTGGCGATTGCTATCAACAACGAACTGTTGTGTTGGGCACAAGGTTGTTTTAGACATATGATCTGTGACTATGTGAGTTGCTAATATTCTGTGTCATATTCATTCAGAATCATATTGCATATGACAAGAAGGAACAATGAAAAGGTCGCAAAGCGGTAATATCTACTTAGTATAGGGGTATTACTGGAGTTGTTCTGAAGTCGCGGTTGGGTAGGATGCTGACTCCTTGATAAGTTGTACTCTGGCTGGCTGGATGTCTCCTTGTTAAAACATCATTGCTTTGAACATTTTGGTATCATTAAATGAAAGATTCGCCTCAAATGGCATATTTCAAAGAGTGGTTTAAATAGCGCTTCGTAAACGTTTCAACTATCTTAGTGTAAACATACTTTGTTAAAATTTCTTGCAAGTTAAAGGACGAAAAATTGAATCAGGTAACCTTAAAAGTACTGGGTAATTGCTTGGATTCATTAATTTCTTTCTTTGTTAATTAAGTAGGTTCTAATTTCATGATTTTCGTTTCAAAATACTTTAGAAGAGTGCACACTCTATAATTTTAATAAGTACCTCCTTTATAGTTCATTTTGTATGTCTCCAACCTCTACCAGTTGAAGAATCGATCAGTAACAGAGCAAGACGTTAAGACCTCCAGGAGGGGAATAATAGTCGATTAATATCGACTTGTACATTGAATATTCCGTACAGTGACATAGCTTACGCTAGACGGGCCGAGTATCAATACTTGGTGGGTTCTTCTACCCAAACACTTCAGGGCTGAGGGGCTCTTCTATCTACTCGAACCGAAGATGCTGGGGGCCCTTGTAGTCCGGGGGCCCCGTATTATTGATACGGCTGATACGGCGGTAGTTACGCCCGGCCCCTGATTCCGTGTCCAGTAAGTTTTCCAAATAATTACATGAATGCTTCCACGTGCTTCCACGCATTCACTTAGAAACCTTATTCTTGGTTATGTTGGTTTGGAATATCTTAAATAGCGTGGTTTTTCAAAAACTTGCATTTTCGAATTCTTTTCCAGGTGCAGGAAAAGTCGACCGATACGTGTCCTTGTACATTTTCGGTTATATTTATTTTATTTTATCATAGCTTCTGATGTGTAGGATTTTGACAGATTAGTTAGGTATGATGTATTTTTCTGGAATGTCATTTTGTGAATTTTAAAAGAGGTTTAAGTTAAAATAGAGATGATCCTTTTCGTCTAGGTGATTAAATATATAGTTAAGTAAAAGGGGAAATAGTACTTCGCCACGTATGTGGCCTCCACTCCAGAACATACCTAAGCTGATGCCCTAGCCAAATAACAGGGTTGTTGTGTTCCTGCGAGTGAGTGAGGTTATCAGGAAGAAAGATTTGTAGCGTTGGTAGCGGAGGTTACGGCGCACGAGCATATTTCATTTTGCATGCATGCATATATATGGCTTCGGTATTTAAATCGCCTGATGCTTGTTTGTCACTCGACGTAGTATAAAAAATCCACATAATTTCAGCTACTCTACGTGCTTTTATTCTCGACGATAGATGGCACCTCCGCTAACCTGTAATGAAGCAGCGTGGTGGAGTATGCTAGAAACCCCTTCGATTGAGGAGAGGCCCGTATCCCAGCAGTGGGATGACTTAGGGTTGAAGACGATAGATGGCACTACACATTCACTTTACATAAATGACGAAAATCCAATTCCCATAAAAAAAAAAAACACGGATCTTTGCTTGGTCATGCAGGTTGCTTTATTGTTATATATTTATAGATATTTGATAGTTAATTGATTCAGGTGTTATTTTGCGGAAGTCAAATTTACAGGCAATTTGATCTGCACTACTTTGCGTTCTGGCGACGAGCTCGGTGGCGTAGCGGTCAATGACGCGGCTTCGTCACCAACGCTCGTGGGTACGATTCCCACATAGGACAAACATTTGTGTGCATGAACATGTCTGTTTGTCTTAGTCTGGGTGTTTTCTATGTATCATAAGTATGTATTTACAAAAAAAAAAAAATGTATTTACGTATGTGTATCAGTTGTCTAGTACCCATAACACAACCTTCGTTTACTTTGGGGCTAGATGGCGCTGTGTAATTTGTTTGACAATATTTATTTATTTTGCGGAAGTCAAATTTACAGGCAATTTGATCTACACTGCTTTGCGATCTTTCACTACCAATTCATAGATATTTGTTTGTTTGCAGCGGTGCTACTGGTTGGTGGTGACGCTGGTGTGCCTGCTGGTGCTGGCGGCCGCTCGGCCCAGCGAGTTTGACTATGACGACGAATCGCACGACAACAAGGAGAAACGAGGTGACACGAGAAGACATATTAAGACTTGAGCTTTATCATACTAGCGGCTTGCGAACGTTTTCAAAGCGTAGCGGGCGCGCAGCGTATACGGTACGGACACGCCGCGGCTGTACAGCGAGGACGTCGCGGACGCTTGGCGGATACGCAACGTTTTCGTCCTGTGTTTGCATCGAATTTACGGTATAATGGACTCCGACGAGATTTTTATTTGAGTGTTTCTTTGTCGGAATCCATTTTGTTACTGAGTGTATTGTACATCGTAAACCCCCTGCAAACACGCGACGAAAACGTTGCGTATCCTCCACGCGTTAGCGACGTCCCCGTTGTGCAGCCGCGGCGCGTTCGTAACGCGTTCGCTGCGCGCCCGCCCCGCTTTGAAGACGCTCGCAAGCCGCTAGTATGATAAGGCCCTTAGACTTACAGCACACCCCGGCCACTCCATACAAATGTCGCGTCGTTTACTACTACATAAACAAGGACGTTTGTGTAGAGCGTGAATGAGCGTGTGTGCGTGCGGCGCCATACAAACTGTTCCAGATTTGTCTCAGAGGGGAGGTGAGGTCGACACGAGAGAGCGGCAGGGAGTTGCCTTGCTGTACTATTACTTATACTGTGCTTACAGTTAATATTAAGGATTTACTAGTTGTGAGTTCTAAGGCAGTCGTAGTTTTACCCCCGGGACTGCAGTGAACTTCACTGTTCATTGCCTTTTTTGTCGGTCGCCGCTGTTAATCCTGGCTACACAGGAGACACAGTGGTGGGAACGCGTGGTAGGCGCCCCTCCCTTAAAATAAATTAAGAATTTTCCGATTTAACTCATTTAACGTACCGCCGAATCGTGGTTCTTATCCTGATAAGAACTTAATCTTTAGAAGAAGGAGTTGCCTGCAACTCCTTAGTTATCAGCTCCATTACTTATCTATATTGTCGAGCTCGGTGAGCGTCGAATGTCTCCGAGGTCGTAGGTTTCGATTCCCGCACAAAACAAACATTTGTGTACATGAACATGCCTGCTGGTCCTGAATTGAAATGTAAAATGTTTTCTATAATTTAATTCTTTTTTTTCAGACGACATCGCACGTGTTCAAATTAAAGTATACAGGGGACCATCGAAGCATGACGGCCATGCTCCCTGGGGGTTCTGGGTCAAACAACCCTCGGACGATCAATAATAAAACGTTAAAATAAGAAAATAGATTTTAAGTTAGATTAAAAATAAATTAGTTCACAATCACGTGCACAGATGGCGTAAGTTGTATTTGTATCGTTTCGAAGTAAAGCCAAAGATTAAATTCTTACGTTAAGTTTTTTGTACTTTTATACAGTAATTATAGTTTTTATATCTGTTGAATGGTGTTTTATTTAATGTCGATAATTTTAAATTTAGGTAAGGTATAGTCAAGAGGATAAGACAGGCTTATGCTCTTCAATATAGAGTCGGGTAAAACGAATCTTTCCCATATAAGTATATTCTAAATTGAAAATTCCACCGAAATCATTAGAGCCTTCCAAAGGATCCCTTGAGCTGACAAAAGTGCACCACGAGCAGAATATTGCGCCTAAATTTAAAGGTATTCATTTCATAAGAATTTACCCATTACAGCCTTTGCATGTTTATTTTGAAGGAGCTCGTAATGTCTTGGGACCACTTCACCATGCGTACACTGTCCACTCTATAAACACGCATAGATACGACGTGACTTCATGCCACCTTCACGCGATCCTCCAAGGAGGCGTGACATGACATGTAACGTGACATGCTAAGTAAAAAACGCAAAAAAAACAAGAATTTTTATATAAATAAAATAATAAACAGTGTTTTATTATTTATTAATAAAAAGGAACGAAAAAGTTTACTTCTCGCATTTGATATCAATATTATAAGGGTTAATGTGGAAATTATAAATCACCATTTTGTGGCGGCAGCCATATTGCATTAAACATGACGTAATTTAAGTACTCGTTCGTTGTCACAAGAACAAAACGAGTTGAGCTGAAATGTAGTACCATTTCAGCTCAATCACTGGGAACAGCGAAAGGGTTTAATTTAACCAACAAGACATAACAACTTAAAATAATTCTTTCTTTGTTCCTGTGAGTGAGAAAGAAAAGAAGGAGTATAGGCTGGCCACGGATCGGCGACCCCTTGGTGTTTTGCTGATCTCCATGGGCGGTGGTGATTGCTTTTGACCCACATGCTCGTTTGCCCCCCTCTAACATAAAAAACTATGTAATTAAAGGTTTGTAAGAAATTAATTACATAAGCTTTAATTATTTATTAAACCCAAATGATTATCAGTCAAGGGTATGGCTGCGGTATTCTGTGAGATGGATCTCCAGTCGGGATTATCACGCCCTTATCTTTCCTCAGATCCTTATCTAGTAGTCTTCATCGTGCACCGTGTGCACGCGAATCTGGCTTAGTAAAGTTGATGATGAGCCAGTTATATCAGATTTCGGTGTAAAAATTTGACGAGCTCGGTGGTGGAATGGTTAGCAATGTTTACTTTGAGTCCGAGGTCGCGGGTTCGATTCCCGCACATGACAAATATTTGTGCGCATGAACATGTCTGTTTGTCTTGGATTGGGTGTTTTCTATGTATGTGTTTATAAAAAAAAAATGTATTTAAGTATTATATCAGTTATCTAGTACCCATAGTACAAACTTTGCTTAGTTTGGGACTAGATGGCAGTGTGTAATTTGATCAGGAATATATTATATAAAAAAATTTAAACCCGTGAAAATACAGAAGAAGCCGCGTGTAACAGCTTGTATTTATTAAGTTTGAAACAATAATATTGTCATAGACACTGTTTCTGGTAGACTCGTGTGACGGGATGTTATGTTTGAACATTAGATAGTATGGTCGTCGGGTCACACGGCACCCCTTACGAACACTGAAGTAAATAGATTTTTGTTAAATTTGTTGAGTAAGTTTGCAAGCTGAAGTGGCAATGGGCCAGTCACATCTTCTGCCGAATAAGTGATTGCAGATAGGAGGGGAATAGAGTGGCGACCGCGCGTAGGACGACGAAACGTTGGATGCCGTCTAGATGGTCTGATGACCATAAGAAAGAACTGGAATCGGCTGGATGCGGTAGGCGGAGGATCATATTTGGTGGAAGACATTGGGGAAGAATTATATCCAGCAATGGGTAGACACAGGCTGATGATGATGATGATGATGAGTAAAGGATGTCTGCAATCAGTAGACGGACACGAATCTAAAAGCCCTTTGGGTGCGTACGAAATCGGATCGAATAAAAGTAATGCAGTTGAGCACACGATGCCTTGGATGAAGCGGCGTGGTCATCATCAGCGGCGGTGGCGGGCGCTGGTGGGTGGTCGTGTCAGTCGTGTGCACAGCAGAGCATTATGGGGATGTTACACGGTTCACTTTTGCCTTTCAATTTGGATGAAGCAACCAAATTGAACAATGTAAACGTAAAAGTGAATCATTCAATGTCAATGTTCAATCACGTTCAATCGCGTTGAAAGAATTGAGCTTGTTCAATATTTTCACTTTTGCCGTTCATCGTTCAACGTAATTGAACGAAAGTTGAACGGTGTAAACACAAGAATTGAATGATTCACTCACATGCTCATTCATCTCGATGTCGTCGCAGAGTCAAGAAGATAAGAAAAAAATGGAATATAAATGGAAAGAGGTACAAACGTCTTTGTTTTTAGAATATTTTAAGAAATATATTTGCCTGTGGAATTATAAGTCAGAGGGTGTGAGAGATTGTGCATCGGGGTACTCTGTACAAATGTTCTAGTGATCCAAAACTATCACCAGTAGCAAGGTGTCTGAGAGTGACTTGCAATTTTATTCGTGCTGGTAAAGCATCTCTCATCATAGTATTTTTTTTTGTATGAATGGAGTAACGATTTTTAAAAGTTCTTCAAATTTTGCTTCATTCATACGAAGATGATTGTTGTATGTATCGGGATCCTCTTCTGCTATTTCTCTCAATAGACAATTTGAAGCGCCCAAGGCCGGTCTTCTTAATATCCATGGGCGCACGCACCAACGCCGTCTGTTTCTTCGCTTTTTTCTTGTTAATTCTTCAATTAAATAATCACAAATTAAATTGATTCCCACGCGCACGATTTGATTCGTAGACATTTTCTTGAGCAATGTGAATTGAATGGTTCACTTTTAAATTTAGATAGTTCACATGTAAACAGCAGTATCTTTCACTTTTGCGCCATTCAACCGAAGTGAATCAATTTGGTTGAACCGTGTAACATCACCATTAGATATTTTTATTCCTGTTAAACTTTAAATTGCTTTAACTTAAAAGTAACAAAATCAGTTGGATCTATTCTGCATAACAGGATCCAATTGCTCTCTTTTTGATAACTGTACGATAGTGGACATCACAGTTCTTAAGCCCATTATATCGTAGTGTGAATAAATTAACGCGTTTAATAGTAATATTATACTATTATTCTCAAAATTTGTACAATCGTAGTTACTGCACTGTTCGTGAGGATGGCAAGCAGTCTGTTATAGATTATTCAACACAACACTCGTGTCATCGCGGCACAATGTAATTCTTTATAGACTCATGTTCCGTGAAGTGCAGAAACTTATATTATTTTGAAATGAAATCATGTGACAAAATGATATAACTAAATAATATTTTTAATGTGCATAATCGAACAGTTCAAAACTACATATTTTTCTGTAACGGGCGGGCGTGGTGTTACTAAAGTTAAAAAATGAATATTTTTTGATTCTTCCGATCGATTTAATGAAATAAAATGATCATAATTAGATTTTGAGTTATAGTTGTTTTTACATTTTTTTTAGATTAGCTCAGCATAGTGGCTCCGCTTCGCCTGATGGTAAGCGAAAAGAGGAGACCAAATTGCTGCGGCAACTGACTAAAGAAGAAACGACAGTGTTCTGTCGGTTGACACTGCCATGCTGGCATGAGTTTGTTATCTATTGTTGTTGCACAAATACAGCCTGCAACCTATTGTTTTACATCAAAATGATAGTATATTTGAAAAGATTTTGTCAAGCCTTTTCTTTTTATATAATTTCCTATAAACCCAGTAAAAAATAAAATAAAAAGAAAACGTTTAGAAGTTATGGTCGATAAAAAAATATCTAACAATAAAAAAACTCACAAATGAACCTTGATATAAGTACATTAACATTCATTTTTGAGGCAGTTGTATAAACAGACAACGTAGCTAACTATTAATCGATCATACATAGGTAATACTTTCGATTCCTAATCTTATCTTATCTAGAAATAAATATATGTCACGCTAGAAATTCACACATTAGTTGAGTTTTGATTGAGTCGTGGACGAATAGGTTAGTTTAATTTTGTGACGTGTGCATTTACGGGTTATCAAAACAAAGCTTTGGTGTCTAAATGTAATGTAGTCTTTACTCACTGGCGTCTGAAATACAGGCTTTGCCTAGTTAAGACGCCAGTAGTCATATGTAAGTGGAAAAGTAAACCATGAAACTACTGTGTTTTGTGTCCGTGTAGTGTGAATTATTTAATTTTGAATAAATTGTATTTAAAATTTAAAAAATAAATAAAGTAGTGAGTAGATTGATATAATGTTGTATAGTAGCAATAGTAGTGAGTAGATAGTTAAACCGTTAACGTAGACGAAAAGATAGATTTAATGAACTTTTTTTCAATGAACTGAGACAACGATTTTGGATGATTTTGGATTTGGATGTGGCAGGCGCGCGATTAAGGATGTTGCGGCAGAGTGCCTTTCGGAGATATGCCGATAGATAGGTTGCAGCATCACGTCAGATCATTTCCACTGTGGGTTAGGACCAGCGTTGCCAGATATATTTTAGGTTAAAGCGGGATTTAAGACTTTTAAAAATAAATAAAATCGGTATGCGTTTGAAAAGATTGATTTTTAGGGTTCCGTACCTCAAAAGGAAAAACGGAACCCTTATAAGATCACTTTGTTGTCCGTCTGTCTGTCTGTCTGTCTGTCTGTCTGTCAAGAATTTCTATGTCGAGATTGCGTGGAGGTATCAAGCTGAAATTTGAACTGTATACTCAGGTCTACGGTCCCATGAAGTTGTAAAAAAATCAAACTGCTTAGTTTACGTAGAAAAAAGTTACGGCCGTTTATTCAGCAAAAAACGCATATTTCGACACACTCAAGGGAATCAAAACCTATAGGGTACTTCCCGTTGACCTAGAACTATGAAATTTGGCAAGTAACATCGTTATAGACTACAAGTACAGGAATAAATCTCAAAACTATACATTTGTAAATAGATCTTAAAAAATAGGGGGTCTATATTTTTTATAGGGTGTCGAAATTTCAAATTGAAACTACTAGTTCAAATGGGGTATCATATGAAAGGGCTTGATGTACACATTGCAAAATATATTTTATTTATTTATTTCGATGCATTATTTCTTATTTATAATGAAAAATATTAAATTTAATAATGATACTACGTACCTACGGAACCCTCGGTGGGCGAGTCCGACTCGCACTTGTCCGGTTTTTTAAAGAATGAATGGGTAAGTGGTATGAGTGTAAACAAATGAATGAATGTGCTATGTTTTGATACTAGCGAAAGAAATCTTGCCTAAACGTGGTAGGAAAAAGAACTGATTAGTAGTTTTGGATTGCGAAAATTATTAATAGATCACGGCCAAACCAATGAAAATCCGTACAGCGTTGCTCAGGGTAGCGCGTGTAGCCCAAGCTGTCATTTGATTACTTTCATACAAACCATGATCATCTGCCTATGATTATTAAATAGCACTCAAATGCCACGATATGAAAATACGTAGAAGAATCGGCACTTTAAGAGTTAATGGTGAGTTGTTTTTTTTTATTTATGATTTAATTTTTTTAAAGAAATTTAAGTATCGGTACATGCGCATTATATGATTGTTGATGTCCTTTGTAGTTTAGTCGAATAAAATATAGTTTACAACTTCCATTACCTATTTCAATTATTATTATAATGTATTTTTTTGAAGAATAAATAGTTGGTCAGCTTCTACGCTATTGCCACATAACGTTATCCCATACCTGAGCCATAGTAGGCTGACAGTGCAGTTTCGGTGTTTGTACATTTATTCTTTTTCAATATGAGTTATCCAGGTTATATATGCGTCAATATTAATGCCGAGTACAAAATAAATTACTGTATATGAATAGTAACAATGTCTCCGCGGCACCACATATCTCAATTTCAGATTATTTATCTAAGGTTGTCTGGAAGAGATCGCTCGACGTTAAGATCGCCTTTGTACTAGTACTTAATGTTTTTTGAAAGTTTATGATCATTGGTATCTCTTTTCCTCGGCGAGTCCGTAAATCTTGCAATGGCGTCAATTTTTTTGGAAAAATATGAAAACAACCTAAAATACGCGTTAACATCATATATTATTGTTTACATTAGTATGATATTATGGTTCCTTGTCCTTTATTTACTTTATCAATGTAAATTGTAATACAGAAGTCGGCATTTTTACCTATTTCAATCAAGTGTCACAAACGTTATTTCGTCGACTTGCTTGTGCGAATTAATTGCGAGGAGGATAAAAAAACATCATTGGTTATAACTAAACCCGCGATAAGCTCATTGTACTATGGGTATTAATGGGCGTAAAACATTTGCTCGCTAACAATATATGAATCACTAATTGTAACAGGGCATGTGGTATTCGTTCCTTTTTCCACTCCATCAACAAATAAACTGTAAACGGATATATTTAGAAATACAAACATACAGACATACCTCGTCGTCAACACTTATTGTTCCGACTGCTGGGATATGGATCTTCCCTTAATTGAATGGGTTTAGAGCGTACTCAACCATGCAGCTCAACTGTGGGTTGGCGGAGGCCAGTGTTTTCAAGCCGCTGGTCACTGACTTGGCTTAACATCTGTCATCTATAATGACAACCGAAGCATATATATACATGGTCAGTAAAAAATATAAACCTACTTATTAGTTATTCCTTCGGGTAAAAAGGCAACCGTTTCTGACTGATCTATCAACGCACAGGGCAAACCACAGGACAGATTGGGTTGACATTTGAAAAACGTGATACTGGGATAACGAAAGTACGAAGGCGTGGCCGCTAGCTAGTACATTTTACTTAAAATAAAAAGGCTGAATGACGGAAAGATTGAATGAATGAATAATGAATGAATGAATAATGATTGATGAATAAATTTTATTTGCCTAAAATGAGGTTTACAGGGTTGTTAATTTTCATTGTAGCTGATCATATTCGTTCAAAGATTATTATTAAATTTTTCAGGTAGCTTCCGATGTCTTCTACTGCTAGCGATGCTGGGGGTGGTGGCCTTCACCGCCGGCAGTCTCAGCAGGCTGTGGTGGGACTCGTCAGATTCAGACTTCCATCATTTTAGGAGGAATAGGAGCCTTAGATATTATTTGGATAATATGTAAGTAATTTGTTTTCCTCCCCAACCCGTGTGGCCAGCGTGGGGAGTGTAGGCCAAATCCTCCTTCTGTCTGGGACGGATGAGAGAGGGTCGTGCTCCTGTAGTGGAGACTAAAATGACCTGATGATGATGAAGTAATTTGAACAAAGATATCGATCGAAATACTTTTTTACCAGCCGATGTGGTTTAAGAAGCATCAATTAATTTTCAGCCAAATGCTAATTGAACCTTCATCAAGTCCTTGCGATGGTGTGGAACAAGTGCCTGTGATAATCATGGTGAGCAGCGTTCCTGGCCACTTCGACCAGCGCTCGGCCATCAGGCAGACCTGGGCCAAGTCTCAACCCACCTACTTCGTGCTGGGGCTCGAGGGATCTGGCATTGATGAGAATTTTGTAGGTATACCAGTCAATAAGGATGGATAGGGTCGTTCCACAGGTCTGTCTAATTGATCGCGCAAGTTAAGCAACGTCGCCTGTAGCTCGTCTACGGATGGGTTTATCTATCTCGAGCCCCCCGTGCTTCGGAGGACACGTTAAGCCGTCGGTTCCGGCTATTGTCATTAGATGACAGTAGTTAAGACAATTTTGGGTGGCTAAAAAATACTGGACTCAGTCAACTCGCACAGCGTGGTGGAGTAGGCTCTAAACCCGTTTAATTGAGGGGAGATCAGTATCCCAGTAGCGGGATTAATATGGGTTGATGCAGACGCAGACCAGTCTGTTTTTATGGAATTGTCAAGAACAACTAAGGTGACAAACAAGCATACGACATGCCTGATGGTAAGCCAGTTATATAAAATATATAAAACATAATGATCGACTGGAAGATATCCTTATTGGGATAAGTCCGCCATTGTATAATTTAAGTTGAACAAAATGAAATGAAATTATTATTTACTTACTTACGTCTTACACATTTTCAGCGAAATTCATTGAGCTTATGAAATCGTCCGGTCGTTCTGTCTGTCCGTTGCCATGAAACTGAAAATTTAGAATTTCTAACTTCGGATTCGTGTAGAGCATCAAAGTAGTAATGTAAAGTGACCTTGGTTTTTCTATATCAATTCGGGATTTTGAAAAAAAAGTCGTTCTGTCTGTCCGTCCGTTACCATGAAACTCAAAATTTCGAAATTCTGACTTCGGATTCGTGTACAGCATCAAAAAGTAGTCATGTAAAGTGAAAAAAAAAAAAAAAAAAAAATTCGCTATGGTGGCGCATGTTGCGCGTCAGATGTTTATTAATAATATTGATATTTTTTTTGTTTGTGACCTCACACACTCAACAACCCTCATGGAAATTGTTATTTGGGCGTGGTATTCTGTGAGGTAGAGGTATTGCCCCCGTAGGGTAGCTTACAAATACGCTGTATCCCTTTCGCTAGTCGTCGATTAGTAGGTAGTAAACATCCCAAAATGTGATGTACGTCAACCAATCACGTTTCATTTTTGTTTCTCAATACACAGCCCGCTAATTTCTTACTCACTTATTATTACTTACTGACCTCCCGCTGTAAATGCATGCATGACCCAAGTTTCCTCGGACAGGTGCCCAATGCATTCTCAAATGTCGTTGTCGTTGTCAACCTTTTCTCACTCCACTGCTGGTGTACGGGTCTCTCCTCAATTGAAGGGGTTTAGATCATACTCCACCATGCTGCTCAAGTTGTTGGCGGAGTTATTTCCAAAAGCTCCTATAAAAAAAGTGAAGAAGAGCACTGACCCGTCACCTCTTTCTCAGGTAGACATCTACATAGAAGCGAAGGAATATAGTGATATGGTGGTGTTCGACTTCGAGGAGCACTACCAGAACTTGACGCTGAAGACAGCGCTGATGCTGCAGTGGACACTCGCCCGGTGTCCTCAAAGCGAGTTTGTCTTCAAGACTGATGATGACGTGTTTATCAATCCGTGGGTGTTGAAGCAGGTTCTGGTGGAGAATGGAGATGCCAAATTACTTGGTAAGAGGGAGATAACCGAGCATGTGGATCATTCATTTCATTCACTCATTATATTTCATTCGTTCATTATCTGGCTTCCCCAATGCTTTCTACCAATACGATCCTGCGTCTTCCGCATTCGGCTCTTTTTTGAGGTCTTCGGACAATATAGAATGGGGGCGTCCGAAGCTTCTTCGTTCAACATGCAGATTCTCATACATTCCTTCCACCTGTCACTGACCGCCGGGTAAGACCGGCATATGTGGCCGGCCCATTGCTACTTCAGCTTGGAAACTTTGAAGGCTACGCTGACAACTTTGATTCTCCGTCGAATTGCTCCGTTCCAGATTCGATCCCTCTAATAGTTGGGATACGGGTCTCTCTCCCCTCAATGGAAGGAGTTTAGAGAATACTCGGCTCAATTGCAGGTTGGTTGCAGGAGGCCAGTGTTTTCAAGCCACCCAAAGGCCACTGACTTGGCTTAACGACTGTCGTCTAAAGCCAGGTAAACGGGTGCCGTAAAAACAACAGTCGGGTCCGAAGGCTTAATGTGCCCTTCGAAGTATGTAGGAGCTCGAAATAAATAAACCGATCCATAGACAGGCTACGTACGTCGTTACTTCACTTGCGTGAACCATTAGACTGACACGCGCAATAACGATATCGAGCTCCTCATATATCACATCTCACTAGTTAAAAATACGCCGTACCCTTTTTCTTTTTTTATACTACGTCGGGTGGCTACCACATATTCCTACCACTGTGTCTCCTGTGTAGCCAGGATTAACAGCGGCGATCACCAAAAAAGGCAATGAACAGTGAAGTCTATTGCAGTTCCGGGGGTAAAACTACGGCTGCCTTGGAACTCACGACGAATTTAATCACAAGAAATTAGTAAAGAAGCTTTTAGAATATGACTTCCCCTCTTAGCAGTGTGAGAGACAGCAATATGGCAGATAAGGTATTAAAAGCCAAAAAGATAATCTGTAAAGATATCTTCTTTTATTCTTTTCTTAAAATGTCCTATTTTCAGGGTATTTAAAAAACAACACATCTCTTCACCGCAACGTGCTCAGTAAATGGTACGTCCCTCGCTGGCTGCTCCCTGGTGACGAGCTGCCGGAGTACCTCTCCGGAACAGGCTATATTATTAATGGTTCGTATTTTTTTTTATTCTACGCCTGGTGCCAAATAAGCGTATGATCAGCCTGATGTGAACCCGTGACTGTAGTAGACGCGAGTAGGTGGACGAACAAACAATATTTCATGAAGACTGAACACTGTCCTCTATCACCTGAATAAATCCATTTTGAATACAAAGGATTCAGTTCCATCACAAGCACAATCTTCATCAATTCAATCAATAAATATAATAAAATAAATAAATAAATATTCCTTGACAAATTGCACAGCGCCATCTAGTCCCAAACTAAGCAAAGATTATTATGAATTAAATATACGAATATTGGTGACGAATTTTTGTCACCAACACAAACCTTCCTGGTAGCTCAGTTGGAAGAGCACTTGACCGGTCATCCAGAGGTCGTGGGTTCAAATCCCACCTAAGCCTACCTAATCCCACTGCTGGGATATGGGTCTCCCCTCAATTAAAGGTTTTTTAGAGCATACTCCATGGCGCTGCTCAACTGCGGGTTGGCGGAGGCCAGTGTTTACAAGATGGCTAAAGACCCTCCCAAGCACGGCGGAGCTCGTGACAAATAAATCCATCCATGGACAGGCTATGGTCGACATTGCTTAACTTGCGTTTTCGATTAAACTGGCACACGTAATGACGCCACCGAGACCCTCCGGTTGGAGTAAGCTGTACTTTGCATTTATTACATATTATATTTTTGGGGTGTAAGTGGTTTATCAACATCTTTAAACCAAAGCCAACTTCACCTGCACGCGGTGCACCCTGCTGACTGACAAACGAAGCTCTGGCGAAAAGAGAGGTAGGGAGCGTAATTGTAAGCTACCCGACTGGGGAATGTACCTCCACCTCACAGAATACCGCAGCCAAATAACAATTCCCTTGAGGGTTGTTGTGTTCCTGCGAGTGAGTGAGGTCACCAGAAAGAAAGGAAGGAGATGCTGCGTTGGCAGCGGGGGTGGTGGCGCGCGAGCAATATTTTATGTTGTGAGCGTTAATATGGCTACGGTAACCGCTATTTTAACAAAAATAAAATTGGTTGTCTGTAAAGTCGGTTTACGGACGATAATTTTACATGATAACGTCAAGAAAACATCGGCCGATGGAGTGGAAGAGAGATAGATGCGTCATAAGCCGAACGATTAGGCCGATCGTGCCTCGCTTGTTCCGCGCTCTCGCTTGCACGCTTGGCCCAGGCGGAAAGTGACAATGCGTCATGCTTTCTCGTGCGTGCAGCCGGCGTTAATCAATTTAAGACGTTATCTATTTATTTATTTATTCACACAAAACAGACTACAACTGTTACAAATTATACATACGAAAACCTTAATAAGTTACAATCTAGGTTGTAATCCACAAAAGTTATATATATAAGAGGGTTCATTGACAATAACTTTTCAGCGAAATTTATTATAAAATCGTCCGGTCGTTCTGTCTGTCCGTCCGTTGGCATAAAACTCAAAATTTCGAAATTCTGACTTCGGATTCGTGTAGTGCATCAAAAAGTAGTAATGTAAAGTGACCTTGGTTTTCCGATATCAATTCGGGAAAGTGGTCAAAATAAATAAAATAAATAAATTTCGCTATGGTGGCGCATGCTGCGCGTCCGATGTTTTATAATATATATTTAAATGTATATAACAACAAAAATGTGTACAGTTAAACTAAAGCTAAAGCTTAACTGTACACATTTTTGTATACAAAGTTATTATAACAGCCACTTTCCACCGTTGTCACGTCAAAATAAAATTCATATACCGAATTTACTTGTTTCAGGTCAATATATAAGAAATATTCTGAAAGCTGCTGAGAGAGTACCTCTTGTGAACCTAGAAGATGTCTACTTTACCTACCTAGTTGCTAAGAAAACCTTGGGTCTCAAACTATCCCACGACAAGAGACTAAGTCCGTATAAACCCTGGATTTCGACCGGGTGCGCGCACTGGGGTCTCGCCTCGGCCCACAGTTTGCAACCATATGAAATATTGAATGCTTGGGTCAGAATACAAGATATATCCAAAACATATGACAAGAACAAAGATATATGTAGTTTATATAATTTTTTGTCGAGTGATGTATTTTTGTATTAGATAGATAGAATATACCTATTTTAACATATTCGATAAGATTTTTACTTTTATTTTTACGCGGTACTTCCTTTGTCGGTCAGCAGAGCTGACTGACAAACGAAGCTCTGGCAAAAAGAAAGGTAGGGAGCGTAATTGTAAGCTACCCGACTGGCTAACGTACCTCAACCTCAGAGAATACCGCAACGAAATATCAATTACCTTGAGGGTTGTTGTGTTCCTGCGAGTGAGTGAGATCCGCAGAAAGGAAGGTGATGCTGCGTTGGCAGCAGGGGTGGCGGCGCGCGAGCGATAAATTACGTCGCGAGCGTTAATATGGCTACGGTAACCGCTTCACATCAGGCGGACCGTATGCTTGTATGCCGTAGTATAAAATAAAAAATAAAAAAAGATTGGTAGATAAATTTGTTAATTTGTTTCCCAGTTCGAAGTTTGACAAAATGTTTGACAAAATTTTTATTCAGAACTAGCTGCCCGCCCCGGCTTCGTACAGGTAGAAAGTGGTGTTTTATTTTTCTAGCAATTTTTCTCTCCATAAGAACCTTCCTTATACCTGAACGGAAATATTAAAACAAAAATTAGCAGAATTGGTCGAGCCGTTCTCGAGTTTTGTGCTTAGCAACATGCATTTATGAAGTGAACTTTCTGGTGACCTCACTCACTCGCAGGAACAACAACCTTCAAGGGAATTGTTATTTGGCTGCGGTATTCTGTGAGGTGGAGGTACTCCCTACCTCCTTTTCGCCAGAGCTTCGTTTGTCAGTCAGCAGGGTGCACCGCGTGCAGGTGAAGTTGGCTTTGCTTTGGTTTGAAGTTGGTTGGTTGAACCACTTACACCCCAAACGAAGTAAAATTAATTCGTCATTTGTATGAAACCGACGCGAATTATGCGACTCATAACTCGCAAAATGACGCTCGTCGTCGTCAAGTCAAAAACTAAGCAAAACTTCTAGAAAGGGTACTTGATAAACAGTGATATACATTTGTAGTTTGTATGATAAGAAGGAAATGTTACGATATTTTGTAGCAATAATAATATTTTTCTACAAATTTATTGTTTTGTGAAGTTTAGAAAATAAACAATAATTAATAACTCCGCTTCTATTTTTATTAAGACGAGACATGCTTTACATTATTTTTATTTTTCCCAACTAATAATACTAGCTGTCAACGATTGGATCTTTTTCTTTAAGCCAGTCAGTAGTTTTAGGTGGCTTGCTAACCGTTGCCTTCGCCAATCTGCAGTTGAGCACCGTGGTGGAATATGCTCTAAATCCCCTTCAATTTCCATAAATCCAAAATTTCCATTAAAAAATCCACAAATCCAAAGATCCATACCCCAGCAGTGGGTTGAATAAGGGTTGACGCAACGACAAGCACCACCCAGCCCAAACCCACCAGGCCCACCTGACGTAAAGCGGTTACCATAGCCATATTAACGCTGCCAACATGAAACAGCTCACGCCACTACTACCACAGCTAATGTAGCTTCTTCCTTTCTGATGACCACACTCACTCGCAGGAACACGACTACGCTCAGCTGCGGTTAGGGTTGCAAGGTGTACTCGACACAATTTTTACGGACGTGTTCGGCCAAGTATTTAGTCGTTCGGCCTGTTCGGCTTTTGTTACGCTTTTTGTCAGACTGGCTATCCCGTGAGACCTAAGAAGAACGCAAGAAAAACAGCATTAATATATATAATTGAATTTTAATGTCTTATTTGCCATATTGCTGTCTCTCACATTGCTAAGAGGGGAAGTCAAATTCCAAAAGCTTCTTACTCCTACTAATTTCTTCTGATTAAATTCGTTGTGAGCTCCAAGGCAGCCGTAGCCATTTTTGGCGGTCGCCGCTGTTAATCCTGGCTACACAGGAGACACAGTGGTGGGAATGTGTGGTGGGTCCCCGTCCCATATATAATTGAAAATATTGCGGGCTGTGGCGACGCTTTTGAGTTTTTGGACCTGGCAATCCTAATAGGTGCGGTATTCTATTAGGTGTAGGTACTTCCCCAGTCGAGTAGTTTCCAAATACGTTGTAATCTACCTCTGTTTTGCTCTGGCAAAGCCAATTTCGCTAGCCGGTAGCATCACGTGCAGGTACGGTTAGCTTTGGCTCTACAGATCGTGATGAACCACTTACACCCCAGAACTGTAAACTGTATACTTGCTTACCATCTAAATGTTATATAAAATGGTAGATTCTTAATAATTAACTTATCCAATGTTAAGATACAGGTGACATTACTTGAAGTGCGCAATTCTTATTATTTATTTTGATGTCACTA
The DNA here is from genome assembly GCA_937001555.2 of Hypsopygia costalis. Lineage (NCBI taxonomy): Eukaryota > Metazoa > Arthropoda > Insecta > Lepidoptera > Pyralidae > Hypsopygia > Hypsopygia costalis. The sequence goes on from OW443348.2 coordinate 19,336,937, forward strand.
TTACTTCCTTCTGTTAATTAATTGTGAATTCCAAGGCAGCCATAGTTTAACCCTCGGGACTGCAGTTGACTTCATTGTTCGTTGCCTTTTTGATTGTAGCCGCTGTTAATCCAGGCTACACAGGAGACGCAGTGGTGGGAATGTGTAGTGGACCTGCCTGTAGTAGTGACATCACCATTATGCTAGCCAGATGGTCAATGGTGATATTCGCAGGTGTACTGATAAGAATAACTACTTTTCATATTCATCTTATTTTCATCTGCGGACATTGTTTCACGCCTACAGAATTTGAGAACAGGGACGGATTTAGAAATTATGTAACTTATATAACAAAAGTTTTTAATGAAAAGAAGGATATTAATTAAAGTCAACGGTAGGACAAATCAAAACAATAATATGAAAACAATTTCTTTTTTTTTTTACGTAATAATTACGTAATATTATTTAGTTTATAATCAAATACACTAGAGATTTTTTATATACCATATAATGCGGGAAATAAGCTTAAATACGGCCTGCCTGATGAGATAATCCATTGCTTGCAACACATGGAGCTCGTTAAGTGCCTTGTTACACCTACTGTACATTCTTGAAAGTTTCCCGGGGACAACATAAGTCTTTACGAAATTGTTATTTGTGTCTCCTGTATTTTTTTTTGTATACTACTGCGGGTGGCAGACTAGCAAACGGCCCGCCTGATGTGAAGCGATAACCGTAGCCATATTAACGCTCGCAACATAAAGTATCGCTCCCGCGCCGCCACCCCCGCTGCCGACGCAGCATCTCACGCAGGAACACAACAACCCTCAAGGGAATTGTTATTTGGCTACGGTATTCTGTGAGGTGGAGGTACATTCCCCAGCCGGGTAGCTTACAATTACGCTCCCTACCTCTCTTTTCGCCAGAGCTTCGTTTGTCAGTCAGCAGGGTGCACCGCGTGCAGGTGAAGTTGGTTTTGGTTCTAAGATATTGAAGAATCACTTACACCCCTAAGTTGTAATAAGTTAAAATTCTTATTACAGTAGGTACTAGTGTATTCGTCCAGTCGGCTGCACCGAATGTTTCATCAATGCCTTTCTCTGCGGGCGAATGAAATTGGCTTTGGCTCTAAAAATGATAGTGAACAACTTATAAAAATAATAATGAATATTAACAATACCGGAAATTCTGTCGGCACTTTTAATGTCAAAAGACTTTTTTCAATAAATTCGCACAAAAATCGTTTTTGTGATACTTATATATTGGTTGAGCAGGAATCTCATAAGCAAATATACAAAAAATTATACAAAACAATCAAATGCGTTCTCGGAGCTAGAGTCATACTGCGGTGTAATTGGATAAATATAAAAGAAATATTCTCATATTTCCAAATCCGGCCCAGATTCGATAACAAGGCATCAATGAATCAAACTAAGCGGAAACCTATATAAAACTAGAATTCCAAGACTCAGCCATAAAATCTAACGACATCTAGCATAATGGACGTGAAATTAGTGTTCCTAGCAATTGTGGTGCTGATGATAACCCTGGTCCGGGCTGGTAAGCAACTTTTTATACTTTATAAAATAGTGTATTGAAAGATTTTCAGGTTTATATAATGCAATAATATACAATAGTAGCGATTTCACCTGCACTTGGTGCAACGGACCCTATGTCTACAGCTAATGCGCCCCAGTGCACCAACCTTCCGGTTATATCACAGGATTGCGAGTCTCTCGTCTAGTAAACCAACCAGACGAGAGGACCTTTACAAGCACCGGTCTCGCGCTCGGTAAACCAACCAAGCACTCAAGCAGATTGGATCAACTTAACAGTGCTTAAGTAGCCTGCTTGCAGGTGAAAGGGGATTATGACCTGCTCCTGGTGCAGTCAATTAACGAGGATCTGGCGAAAGAGAGGTAGGCCACGTCGAGCTCGACTGGGGAAATACGTTCACCTCACTGAAGACCGCAGCCAAAAAAATGTAGCTTTGAAGTTATGTTCATATGAGTGATTGAGGTGACCAGACTTAAAGAGCGTTAGCAGCATTGCTGACAGCGTGCGAGTAGTACTCCTTGTATTGTAAGAGTTTGTAGGTTATGGTATAACTTATGGTGTAGAGACTTACTTGCACATTGATCGTCGGGCTGGTTCACAAGGTAAAAGTCACACAGTGAGCTATAGAGAGAGCGGCGTAGCTTACACTAGGCGGGCTCCATATCAAAATTTTAGTCGGGGCCCTTTTACCCATACGCATCAGGACCGGGGGGGGGGGGGGGGTCTTCTATCTACCCAAATCGAATACGGAGGGCCCTTGTAGCCCGAGGGCCCCGTACGGCTGATACAGTGGTAGCTTTGCCCCTGGACAGACCTATGCTCGGAATTTCTCTCAGGGAACGAATCCGGAATGAGAAAATCAGACGAAGAACCAAAGTTTCGACATAGCTCTCATAATCAGCCATCTGAAATGCCAGTGGGCCAGCCACATCTGGAGTCAGCGATGATAGGGGAAAAAAGTCCTGGAGTGGAAGCCCGTATCACGCAACGCAGCGTTGGACGTCCTCTGTCTAGATGGACCGATAATCTCCAGAAAGCAGCCAGAAGCGGGTGAATGCGGAAGCGGAAGATCGTATATGGTGAAAAGCATTAGGGAAAGCCAATATATATCCAGCAGTGCAAAAACACTGGCTAATAATGCTAATTATGATATCATCACCATCAGCATTTTCAGCATGTATTTTTTTAGGTTATGATAACTGTTTATGTCAGACGGGCCATATGCTTGGTACCCGGCATGATATAAAAAAAACATTAGAACTGTCCTAAGGATTAATAGGTCGATGATATAGCTTACTGCGTCAACCCATATACACCCCACTGCTGGGATACAGATCGCTGCTCAATCAAAGGGATTTACAGTATACGCCATCACACTGATCAACTATAGCTTGGCAGAGGCCAGTGTTTCAAAGCCGGTAGGTGGCTTTGAAACACTGGCCTCTGCCATTAAGATTAAGATGGTTTAACGACTACTTAACGTGCCCTCATAATCAAGGAGGAGGATCTATAGATCGAGAGGAAAGTTCCTCTCGATCTATAGACAGACTATGTTGCGTAACTTACATGATCAATGAGACTGAATACGAAAGCATCAAGCTTCTCTGATATAGGTTAGTTGTAATGAATTGCCGCTGATTTTGTAACTGAAAAGAGTACCTTTGTAATTGGATGGAGCGATGATCTAGATGCGATAGACTCAAGAAACTGTAAAGAGTGAAGAGCATGGTTTATGAAACAGTAGCTTCCACAGATAGAAGACTTCCGACCGATAAAAATACTGTCTCACCACACGCTTCGTCTGCTCTGTCTCTTGTATAATTACCATTCATCATCATCATCATCGGGTCAATTTTAGTCTCCACTACAGAAGCACGACCCTCTCTCGTCCGTCCCAGACGGAAGGAGGATTTGGCCTACTCTCCCCACGCTGGCCAGACGGGTTGGGGAGGCCTGATCGATATTTGATAATGTATTTCCCTTAGTCGCTTTGTACGACATCCACGGGAAGAGACGGAGTGATTCTATTCTAGTCTGCCGAAAACCACATGGCCGATATTTACGGCCTATAATTACCATTAGCCACTGCTAATGATGATCACACAATGGATAGAGATGAACGATGTGAACATTTGTCGCTACAAACACGAAAGCGTTAATCAATACCGAAACAGCAAACACACGGACGGACGGACGGCTTTGAATTTCAATGAAAAATCGTTAGATGAAAATATAAATAATATATATATGAATTTCGGCCTTGCCTTTATATCAAAGTACCTAAAGCAACAAAAATGACATCCAGCCCGCTGTTGATTCATTAGACAATCCTTGTGCGGATAAAACGACACAAAATAATTACAATATAGGTACATGGAATTATGTACAAACCTGGATCAAATTAATGTCGAATTTCACCAGATAGAAAGAAAAAATAGAACACAGTGTTAAATAGATAAGTATTTTCTAAAACCTACGATGTTCGATCCTAATATATGACTATACATGGAATCCTGTGTGAAATTGGATGAAATTAATTACGAATTTGATCAGACAGAAAGCCGGAGTTGTAAGTAAGATAAGGGGTGGCTGAAGTTTTCAGAAGATTTTTGTAATGATAATAATACTCCTGTTAAAAAACTAACTATCCTAGATACGAGTATACTCGACAATTTGTATGATGTAACATCGAGAATTTGTATGATGTGCGTACACTGTATGTATGGATGTATGTCCAAACCTTTGCCGCGACGGGTAGATTTTAATAAATTAGTCATCGTAAGATTCTTGTTGATTTCGGGAGTACTTAAAATAGTTTATTTTCAAGGTAAGACTTTGTATGAGGATTAAATTTCATTGCTACACGAACACGAATATTATCATTAGTAGCATTAACTATAACTAGTAGGTCATATACTTGCTAGAATTTTCTATGATGGAAGTATAAGATATCGATCTTACTGATAGTTAACCAGATAATACTAAAATACTTTCTAGATTTCTTTTACAACCCCTCACGGACCCATAACGACTCAGCGTCAGACCTAAAGTGCCTTCCTGGCCGGACTGTTATCAAATTGGCGACAAAAAAAGAGGAGATAGACAGCAGTGAAGAATATTCTGGGCGTAGGAGTCATATGAATGGTCCTAAGACGAACGATGAATCTTGTCAGATCTGCGTATGTTCAGTTGAGGGGAAAGACGAATATTGTAGCAATAGACCTGCTAAGAATGTCAACGAATGCCTCAGAATGGCCATGTTGAAGAAACGATTTGAAAGAAATATACCATATGATTTCACAAGGACCTTGGCTTATAGAATTCGACGAGGTTGGTGGCACTATTGTAGGTGCAATCGAAGCAAACTGAGTTAATAAGTACGTTTTTCCAGACATACATTATTCCGTAAATTGGTATATTGTTTTGTAGGGTCTGGAATTATTAACTTTACATATTTTTCAGTAGTATATATATAGTTAGCTTAGGTATAATGTTATTACAATAAATAATAGAAAATGATTTTTTTGTCAAATAATATTTCAGAAAAGGTGTGTTTAATTTATATATCGGAATAGAGAATTATTGTGAGATACGTTAATTTAAGTTAATATGAATATTATACAGATTACGTCTGGCACAATGATGAAATACCATATGAAGCGAAAGCGGCATGCAGACGTGGCACTTCTTACTACAGTAACAGCGTTACAGCCAACGATACGGACATAGACGTGCCATCTGAGGTTGAATCACTATTGGATTATTCTAATAAGGATATATGTTTCTATTGTGTATGTCAAGTAGACGGAAAAAAGGCCGGATGCATTAGTAGAGACGTTTTGTACTGTAATTACTTTAGAAAAATCAGAGAACCAAATTATCCACGAGACATGTATAAAGAGATATTGCAGCAAGACAGGCCATCTTACTTTAGGCAAATATCATACAGAATACGAAGAACGATGGATGACGGGATGTTCAGTATGATGCAGAGTGGTATGGTGTTCCTCTAGGCTGTATTTTTGCACCGCTCTTATTTCTGATTTAATTTTCTGGCCACTATTTGCAAGATTATAATAATATTATGGTATCGTTAAGTGTGTTATTATGTTATTTGGTAACTTACATCATTTACGTTTATGTAATAGTGATAATGAAACAACGTATCGCCTTTTGCAACCAATCTACATTTTAGGATATTTTTTTATGTGTTTAGAATTACGATTGTCATTAAATTAGTCCCCTTTAGTAACATTTGTGTTTTAGTATTTTAAAAAAAGATTGGTGATTGCAGGAGGCGATGCGTTGTGCTGCGGCCATCCTTCTGGTCATCGCCGGAACCTACACAACCACGTCAGAAACACGATAAGGCAGCTGAGGAGGAAGGTGCCTAAAGAAAATTTGATGTCGGCTGGCGCGCCTGGTGGAGACTACGTGGATTTTGTAGTCAATAATGATAAATAAGAAGATAACAAAAAGTTCTTAATGCATATGAAGTTTAGAATCAATTGATATGCATTCGAAAGGAAATCATGTTCACGTGTTATTTAAAAAAACAAAAAAAAACTATCAAAGTTTAACTACAAATGTGTTTTTTAATTTTAGTGAAGTGTTATAGAAGTGATTCGTGTATTTTTGTATAGATGAAGAACTTAACGTGTTTTATACTTTTGTATCATTGTGATGTGAATTGAATTAAATTGTTTTATTTTATTACTTTGTTGTGATTGGTCTTCGTGAGATTATAATTTAAGTTGTGCTTACTCACCAACTTACTATGACTATCAACATTTTGCACACTATTGCACACTATTGCACCAAGATTTGCACTATCTGGCACGGATTTATTTGCACAGTTTGCTTCAGCTGCACTGATATAGTAATAAGTTTATTTATTAAAAAGTTTAGTTGGTTCGTTTAGAACACTCGTTGAAATAATATCTGACTTACTATGAATTAAAGTTATCTGAGAATTTATAATTACATAAATTATATAGAAGGAATGCATAGAATTTGAACGATGGAAATTCCACTGGCACAAACTATAAAAGAGTATACACCAGTATAGTAATATATTGGATTGTACAGTATAGTATTATCAAAAGATCACATACTGCCTTTTGAAAATACTCAATCCAATATAATTTCAGAATATATTTTAGGGATGATATTTGAATTTAAATTATAAAACTATAGTGTTAAACAAGCCAGGCTGTTACCAAGTTCGTCAAGACTACGTCTTGAAAATGGCAATGCAATTGACAACATTCAGGAGCATTCAGGTGAACCTCCTGAATGTTGTCAACTGGACAACTGAGGGTACTATTTAATGTAATGTCTCGATATTGGATATTTCCAGTTTCTATGTTGAATGGGACTCGACATTTAAATTTAATTCGACACAACATGGGTCCTCAGGCTCACCGCAGGTTCAGACAATCATTTATTAATCCATATGTACAAAATAATATGGGTGACTGCCTTACCCGTGTATGTAAATGTTATGTAAAAAGAGTAAATGTGAATGAAATGTTTGTACACAAAGCGACTTCTTAATTTAGATCGCTTGGATTTTGAACAGAGACGAAGTTGAATGAAGGCAATGCGAATCGTACGAAAGATTGCGATATTTTATTGTTATTTCTACCTGGTTGCGATATTTTATTGTTATTTATAACTGGTAGCCGGCGCACATTCGATTCTGTCACACTGTCTCTTTCTTATGATTCTTTGCATTGTCTGTTGCGTAGTTATATAGAAGAATTTGATTTTGAACTGAGTTGAAGTTGAACAATGCGAATCGTATGAAAGAGTGTGATATTTTATTCTTATTTGCTTCATTTACATCAGTGGTTCCCAACCTTTTTTTATTCGCGGTCCATTACGATGTTTTTGTTGGATGTAGGGTCCTCGGGTGTCAAATAAATCCATTATTCTTTAACTCGCCATTTAATTTTTTTGTATAAGAGTACCCAATCTCTTTCATTAAGTTTATATCACGGACCATAACTTACCTCTTACTGAGCACTAGTGGTCCGCGAACCGCCGATTGGGAACCCCTGATTTACATAAACACTGCCTTCCACACAGGCGATGTACTCTTTCTGACGATTCATTGTATAACGAGTAGTTATTTTTTGGGAATTTTGGATGTCAAACTTGAGGTGTCATTGTGTACAGCTAAGAGCTCTTCAAGCTTGATAGCTCGACGTTTGTACCGTTCTTATGCTGTTTGTAATAAGAGTTACATTGAGACTGTCAAGCATGATCTGCTCTAAGTTGTGAATAATGACTATTACTAACGATAAATACAACAATATCTTTTGAAATTTTTAGTCGGCGATGATTTAAAGACTGCTACCTGTATACCATTTGTATCAGAGTACACAGATTGTACTGATGGTAAGTAATTATTATCTGTTTTTAACCCAATATCTTGTTCCACTGCAACAGTTAATAACGGAAAGTACTATTTTCGTTTTGATCTTGAAAGATAGATAGATACGTTTATTACAAACAAGACCGATTACTTTGAAAGAAACATCTAAGTAAGTAATAGTGATCTTTTTATTGTAATGGAGTAATTGAGAGTGACCACAGATCATTTATTTGTCTTATAAAGGTGGTAAAATAGTATAGATATTGCTTTTGATCAATACATGTGTGTCACAATATATATAAGGTGTTTTACGGGACAAGACAACATATTTCATGTCTTTGTAAGTGGGTCTATGGCAAGGCAAGCATACGATTTGTTTATGGTGGGAAACGCGCGCCTCTTCTTGTTTTCCATCCTTAGTACTCTTTTGTTTTGAAGAAGGCAACATACAGTGTGTCCCGGGATATGGTGTAATCCTAAAAGGGGGTGAATATAGATAAAAAATTATCGACAAAAAATATATTAAACAAAGTAAAAAAACATTTTTTGCTATTTCTTTTTCATGAATTAAGATTTTTCTCTATGTGAAATATCGTAATTTTTTTTTCAAAGTAATCGGTCGATTTCTTTGAAATAATAAAAAAAAAATCGTGTCAGTTAGTAAGCAATGACAATACGATAGCCAGCAATAAAGTGACTGTCATTACCTAAACTTTGCTCTTAGTCAAAAAAATGTTTTTTTTTATCACTGAATTTTTCAATATAGGTACATAGAATTCTTAATGAAAAATAAAAATCTAATATCATGAAAAAAAAAAAAATTAGAAAACATATTTTTAATTTTTTTTTTGTCGATTTACTTTTATCCCGGGTTACACTGTATATAGTTTTCACTGGCTAAGTTTTATATAAAGACTATTTGACGTGATGTAGGTTAGATAGCTTTACCATCGAGAGAAGAAGACTGCACTCTTCTTTTTCGAGAGAGCCTTGAATGGGACTTATTCATATGTGATTATTATAAATATAAATAAATATTCCTGGACAAATTACACACGGCCATCTAGTCCTAAACTAAGCGAAGCTTGTACTACTTACTATACAATATACAGATTATTACATACATATGAACCCTGTTGGGCATTGCAAAGATGCGTTAGCGGTTTTTGAGGCACGGCAGATGGATTTAGGTGTTTCTCTGATTATTAATTTTTATTAAATTTTAAGGTATTGCATAGCATTTATCGCGGGCTTTGAGCGCGGCGACCGAATCAAGACCGAATCAAGTCTTTTTCTTCGGAATACCGAAGAAAAAGACATGTTCATGCACACAATTTTTTGTCTTGTGCGGGAATCGAACCCACGACCTCGGAATCAAAGTGGCCATTGTTAGCCATTCGACCACCGAGCTCGTCATTATTATTTAAATAGGTAGTACATTTCGGCCATCCAGCTATTTTAAAAAATGGAAAAATCCCCCTCCCCCCTCCAGGTGATTTGAACCTACGACCTCTCGATGACCGGTCGAGTCTGCAACGATGGTCTGCTATGCCTTGTTTAGTAGTGTAATACCACAGACATTCAATTATAGCAATTGAATGTCTGTGTGTAATACTTAATAGGTAGATGGTACAACACCGTGACTCACGCAGTAAAATATAAAATGCAAAAATTCGTCACCATCTCAAACCTTGCTGTTCAGTTGGAAGAGCATTCGACCGTTCATCGAGAGGTTTTGGGTTCAAATCCCACCTAGGCGGGAGAGGTGAATTTTTCCATTTTTTTTAATATTTATACTTATTCATATGTGGTTTATAATAATCTGCAGAGAACAGGTGTTCTGGGTGTAATAAATGCAAATGTAACGCAAATGGACAATGGGTCTGTCAACCGATTACCGAGTGCTTGGGCATGAGTTCCTCAGAATTGGATGAACACTCCGTTGACAAAGCCTGGCAGTCCATTGAAGGAGGTGAGTCTATTATGTATTTAATTCATTGTTATTATCTAGTTCGTATCTGTGTTAGTCTTTAGGTGTGATGAATGGATAAACTATATCAAGGACTATAATATTGTTTAGTCCAGTTTTGTTAGTAGTGTAGTAGTTTGTTAGTTAAACAAATTATAATGCAGTTAGCTGACGCGGCAAACGTTGTTTACCCATATAAATTATTTTACCAGCATGAAATATATCTCATGACATACGATCTCCTCCATTGTATAGTTCCAATGTAAAACTTAAAAGTAATCGAAACTAAAGTGATTATTTTTTAAAGTTTTTAGGTTCATCATTTTCAACTCGGTTTAAATTTTGAATTATCAGCCAAGTCAATCAAATCAAATAAGTTTTGCCTTTAAATAATTACTGTGTTTTGGTATATTGTTAGTAAATCTTTATTGTAAAGGTTATCTACATAAATCACGATAGTTGACTCGAAGATACTTACTAGTTTCATTAAACTCGGCTCATATGCAGACATGCACATTTTTGCATTAATACCGTTAGTATCTCAATTATTTCTGGTATTGACAAGAAGCCATTAATTGGTTTCAGTCAATCTAGTTTCATAGTCTGATATGTGTCCCGGTGAACTTCATCAGTATCACTTATATCTAATACAGGTATATGCTTAGTATGGGAAAAGAAAATTGTTGTGTTTACTATTTTCCTCGCAATTATTCTACGTTTTCTACAATATAAAACTTCTGGACTTCGACAAATATTGCAAAATTTGCCAAATTGGTGTAGGTCCAGCTTAAGCGAGATTAACGAACAGCAATTCATTTATATATATAATCTATAGATTACATAACTATGTATTTTGTATAACAAATCATTGCTATTCCAGCGTGGAAGAAAAATGCGAGAGAAGTGTCTGGTCAATCGAAAAGTCCATATGTGCCTCGACCGACAGGATCAGAGAATGATATGTTATTAGGTAAGTTTTGCTAAGTAAACAAATTATTATTATGTTTAGGTCATTTCACTTAGTCTCAATTTATACCGCCGCGAAATGGAATGAAATGAGAGCGTCAATTTCGACATGAGACGGCGCGCGAATTCGCTGTAATACTCTGGTATTCTCGCGCATTCCATTGCAGTGACCGACTCGACCGACTCCCCGTTCTCGCCACTTTCCGCGGATTCCACAGAGGGCACCGACAGTAGCTAGGGGAATTCTTGAGAATGTGCGAGGATTCCCCGGAAGACGCGCGACCTTTTTTGGATCGCATTTAAGTTTATATGGTATGCAATTGACATAAAGTTCAAGTATATGCTATGTACAATTTCGTTGTAAAAAGTCGCGTCTATTCAATTCCGCGGCGTTGTAAATTGAGTCAAGGTTTACTTTGAACTGTATGATTAGTGTAGAATGTATATGAATATAGATCAGTTAATTATCAATGCCGATAGCTTACTAATAGTAGGTAGCCTGTATTGCACAAAAACACACGATGCACTTCTGCTGCTCAATTTGGATGCAAAAACGAAATTGAACCATGTAAATATAATAAAGAGTCGTTCAATATACAACAGACCATACAATTATTTATCTTTCAATCCAAATCATACAATTTGTTTGAACCGTGTAATTTCGCCATTAATATCGAGCATTGCCTATTTGATTGAATGATAATGTCAGATTGTTTTCATATATTATCAATGAAAGATGATCTACCTTGAGCGATCTACACACTCTTAGAGAGTTTTACATTTGCTTTAATATTTACCTTTTTGAATGCTATGTATTCTTGTGTAGATACATTCCAATCAATAAGTGTGTATTGTTTCATTTCAGGTTACATAATTGCTTTACCTCGCACGCATTAAACACTTTTTAAAATAAATAATATAGTATGTATTGCACTGATTTCTGCACTATTTTTTATTTTAGTTTAATATTTTGGCTTTTGGAGGTAAGTGAAATATGATTTATGGACTATAGTAATGATTTTACATTAAATTAAGTTAACTTTGTAGACGAAATTGCTAATCTTGACAAAGGAGAAGTGGACGAAGATGAAGAACTAATAAATAGTGACTTATTAGGACTGTTAAGACGGAAAAGGTCAGTTCACATGAACGGGAAGGAAATCTCCAATAATACAGTTCAATTTTATCATACAACTGATGAAATTAACAAAGGTAAGTGGTATACGAATTTGTAACTTTTCTACGATAATAATTGTTAAAAATTATGCATAATAAATTTTTACATCACAAGTTGACAAATGTTAGTGTCAGTTTCCTATCACAAATATTAAATATTCAACATAATAAATACATTTTATTCAAAAAATTGGGTTCTCAAATAGTTATTTTATAGATAGTATTCCATATTACACATCAAAATGGTTCTCGTTTGGTCTACATAGTGTGCAACCACAAAGTCATTGAAATTAACGTTAATAATATTTTTTTTGCTGCAGATTCGGTTAAAAGTAACGACACAATTGGGACAGTAAAAGCAAATAAATTCGCTCCAAACCTTTTGCCGCAGATATCTCGTAGGAGTGGTGTGTTTGATATTACTAACATATCCAATCCTCTTCACATTGAATATAAAACACCACTGTATGACCATCATATTGCAGATAACAAAATAGATACAACAAGCCACGATTTGTTGGACAGAGATAAAGTTAGTAAGATCCTGGGAAATCAGACACAACAAAACAAGGATAAAAGTTTGTCTAAACTGATAGTCAATGAACTTAAAAAAGGAATTGAAGTAGTAGGCGATGCTAATGCACCTTCTATATCAAACATAACCTTTATACGTGAGAATGACACATTAACAGCGATGGCCTTCATTGCTGGTAATCTATTGAATAAATTGTGGAATATGGAAAAAGACGAGAGAGATTCCTCTTTAGAAACAGATATATTGAAACACGAGAAAATAGTCGATTTGCTGGAATTATTTAAAGAGCCGCTTACTCTAAGGCAAGAAAATTTTCTTAAGAATGCTTTAGAACATCTTTCTGAAGCTATTGATGGTAACAAAGATGTTAGCAATATTTCACTTTGTAAAGAAATGAAAACATTGAAAGACCATAATACCACAACACAAAAAGAATTAGCTAATAAAGAAAACTGTGGAGAAGCTGGCAAAGTACCAAAATTTGAAAACTTGAAAAGCACAGAGAATGCGATAACAAAAATTTATGATGTTTTGGGTCTAATATCAAAATATGAAACAGTCCAAAAAAATATTAATAATAAGAAACATACACCACCTGTTACTGTTGAGAGTACAAATGATAAATTACGGATACGAAGTGGAGGAAATTCTGCTAATCTTTATTTAACGGATGATGAAAGCACGTCTTTGAACTTATTTGGAAATGTTCTAAAAAAAATAACAAAATTATTAGTTCCTAAAAGAAAAAGTAAAAAAATTGTAAAAACTTTAAATAATCAAAATATTTTACAAAAATCTGATGATCTAAAGACAAAGCTTAAGAGAATATATAACATAGACTTGGAAAATACAAGTCTGTCGGCGAAAGATAAAGTCATATTAGATTATTTATCTAACTTACGGGATGAAAATTGCCAACTAAATCGAGATAAACTTAAAGATCTTCCTAGTATAGAAGGAGATGTTCTATTAAATTTGTCACAATTTTTCAAGGTTAAATCTTTCGTAGACTTATTAAAGCTTTTAGAACCTGAAAAGTCACCAATTGCACGTGATACTACTTCTGCATATGAAACTGCAGTAACATCAATTACGGAAAGTGTCACAACTGCTACAGTAGTGGAAATAGATCCTGTTGAGAAATTATTGAAAACAAAAGAAAATATTAAAGCCCATTTAAAAATAATTATAAATGATTTAATTGAACTGAAAAATGATAGCAACATAAAAATTGCTGACGCTTTACCATGCATATATAATTTATTACATAATGATAAAGATTTGACTAAAATATCTAATGTTAAACATCAAAAGTATCCCCTAGATAATATAAAAAAGATGTTTGAGTTAATAAAAAAAGATATGAAAAATCCCCCCTCAACGCGTAGAACATATTTTAGTCCTGCAAACAGGCCTAAATCAGCGGTGGTATGGGAAAGAGTTATTAGAAATCTGGACACTAAACCGCAGCTACATACAAGACGATATTTTAAGACCAAATCTTTTGATGAGTTAAACAAAATGATGGAAGATCTTGAGAGTACCTCTAATACCTACAAAAATGAAGTGGTAACGAAGGAGGTCTCACCAAGCAAACGATTAATATTGTTGAAAGCATTAGATGCAAATGTGAAACAATACATCCATGTATTAGAAGAGCTTAAAACATATATGAATACAGTAAGAAATGCAACCTCTGATAATACTGGTGATATTAACGAATTTGTAGATAACGCTTTTAGCAATATGAAACTGAATGAAAAAATTCTGAACAGTTTGAAAAAACCAAGTGAAGTTGAACCTCTTTTAACTAAAATTCCAAACTACAAGATATCTGAAAGTAGGCTTAAAATAAACGAACCTTTGATATTGCAAAGTAATGTTGATGATAAATCGAAACTTAGATCAAAGTTGAGCAGAGAAGAAATAATAAATCAGTTAATTAAAAATCGTATCCAATATTACTTGAAAGTAAAACATGTTGGAGGTTTCGATTCAGGCGACGACATGAATGTCAGCATAGCAAAGAAAATTCTACGTTACTTAAATAGCAATAACAATAATCTCGCTAGAGAGTTGTACAAGATATTCGTCTCTCGAAAACAGCCTAGCAGATTTGATGGTGAGTTCATTATGGTCTTTTTTAGACCTACACTTTTCGAAAAGGTCTATTGTTGTCGTTAGAATGGCTCCTTATTTTATTAATTACTTTTATATATAATTACTAACTTCTGTGTCAAATGTAATTTTAGACGTTAGAAGCTATTCGAATGTGAGATATTGTAATTAAACCAGTAGATATAATAATGAGTCTATAAAATCAAAAGCTACAGCAATAGTGTTAGGCGATAGACCCTCTGTATGCATGCCCTTGTATTTTTGGGACCCTGAGACTTCTGCCCCATTATTTTTCTCAACTGTGACTGTACATCTATAATATATGTGACGGAAGATAGAATGATAATTGATCAAGGGCCCTACCGCTTAAGCTGAAGCAAATTCAGATATAATATCTTGATTCTGATGAAATGGTCATAGGTTTAAGTTAACGACAAATATCTTAAGCTTACTCGAGCTTCAGTGTTCCAACCAGCTAAGCTAAACACCACTAATCTGAGATGGAATTTGATTTTCATAATCAAAAAAATCGACGGAATCGGTCAGCTTAGGCGATAAGGTCTCAGATCAGATCAGAAATGAAATTATTCTAAAAAGAGGGACCCATTTCAAAATTGATGTAAATGTTTTCTTTCCTAGTGGTCTCAAGTTACAAATCTACAACAACAGCGCGCAATTACATGATGGCTGTTAAGGAGCCTCTGATACAGTTTGAGAGTCGAAGATCATTAAGTGATCAGATGAATCCAGCCCAGGAAATGTTACTGAAGCAATTGTTGAACATCAAAAATATGAAAAAGTGATTTTACTCCA
Organism: Hypsopygia costalis; assembly: GCA_937001555.2. Lineage (NCBI taxonomy): Eukaryota > Metazoa > Arthropoda > Insecta > Lepidoptera > Pyralidae > Hypsopygia > Hypsopygia costalis. The sequence goes on from OW443348.2 coordinate 19,352,429, forward strand.
CCGGAAGCATTGAATTTTGTACATTTACATATTTCTAAAAAAAATATAATTTTATTGATGAAATTTTGATTTTTATTACTGTTTTTGATTATTCTAAGGGATTGTACTCGTATATCAGATATGCATTAGCACAGAGCGTTTACAATTAAAAGCAAAAAAACTATACGGTTAAGCTATTTCGCATTAATAAAAAACAATGGAACTTTGTAGTTGCGTTGTACATAAGTATATTTATTTACTTATTCCTAATTATTTAAGGACAGCTCCACGATCTGTTTACCAGCCACGGTTTAAACAGAAATGGCTAGACACTACCTTCTCTTGTGTGTGCTCCATCTTCCTATCAGGTTATACTAATCTATTGATTTAATTTTATGTCGTATTATAATTATTGTGTGTTAACTTATTTTACTATGTGTGAAATTATAATAAAACTACCTTAGCAAACAAATTGGAGTGTGTTATTAATAAAATAAGTAGGCTGCAAAGGCTCCTGTAGGCATGTAAGCATAAGCACTGCCGCGTATGGATTACGGTTGTCATTTATGGGTTGCACCCGAAAATCAATTTGCATTTTGTGCCTCGATTCGAAGGCGAGCTGTGAGAATTGTTTCAAGATGTCATATGATCTGAGATGAGATTTTGCGTCCGTTTGTTCTATCTAATGTTTGACAAGATGTCCACGGCGTCCTTTTACAGGCGCACTACTCGCCATCGGCAAACATTAGGACTGAAGCGGGCACGTTCTGTGCGATCCCAGACAGGTTTTCATCATCTACTAACAGGATTCTGAAGGTTTTCAAATAGACTTGCTTGCTTGGGGTACAAAAAGGGCGTGAAGAGGCATTTACACGGTCGAGAACGCGCGTGTGATAGTTTGATGCCTCTAGCATTAGAGGAGGCGTCTATAGGCTGCGGTAACTGTTTTCCATTAGGCGGGCAACTTTAGAGGTATAAAAAAGAAAAAAAGGAAAATCATAGCGACAATTGGATAGACTATCACGAGGACATTAAATTTGTTTATGAAACATTGTTTCGCGCGTTGCCGAATATGTAAAAACATTTTCACGACCTTTTTTGAAGAATATTAAGCTTATTTCACAACATGATAGAGAAAAATTTCCATACAATGAAACCAATGTGACGTCAAAAATATAAATCGATAAAGAATTTGAATCAGTAACTATTACGATATGACCAATTCATATTAGATAGTTAATTGGTATCATACCAATTAACTATCTAATATGAATTGGTCATTATATTATGAGCAGAGACGATCAGAGCAGCCACGACAGTTGCATGCATCTACTTACGGTAGTAGGTGGGTGCTGGCCTGCAGTAGGTTACAAACTAATTGGTGGCGGAAGCACACAAAGAAGTGTAGATCAAATTATCAATTCATATGACCTTTATTTTGAAATAAGGAATTACATTATACTAAACAAGTAAAATCAATCTTGTAACAAATTATACCCCATATTTGTACTCCCTGATGCGCATGGTTAAGATGTTTTCGTAGTAATTATGGATACTGAAGATCTGTTATATGATTGGTGACCTGTAAATATAAAAAAGTATGAGAAATTAAATAAACTCTTACCTTTTTAAAGCTTTAATACTCACTTTTATTTTTTCTCCGTGCGATTATGGCAGGGTTCACTTTCCCCCTAAGATATGTTGGTAGGATACTTTTGATTCGATGTTTCATAATATTCCTAAATTCATACGTTGCTCTTTTTCTTCTACGAGTAATGACATTCAGATTATTCTGCCATCTTAGCAATGTATCCTCGTATTCTATCATTTTTCTCCTCGTTAACTTATCTAATTTTTTCTTCGCCAATTCTTTGATTATTTCTGTCTTTGATACATTTTTATTAACTAGACTAATTACATCTTTTCTAGAAGAATTCAATAGGTTCTTTATTTTTTTTAGAAATGACTGTTTCTTGTTTGATTTAATTTGCAATACTGTATCAATATGCCTCAGTCGGTGCTTTTTGTTTTCTATGTCTATTGTCTTTTGTAGATTAGAGTTGACTACTTTTAATTTATTATTTAGCTTCGTCAGAAGACTTGAAGTGGAATCACTTTCGATATTAATGCGACGGCTCTGCGAGAACTCCAGCAAATTTAAAGCATCTTTAATTTTATTTATATCCACAGACAAAATCAAATGCAAAAGTTTCATATTATAAATTCGATCAAAAGGAGTACTTTCTGTTATCCTTTCTGTCATTTCCTGCCATTTACTACCTACATTAAGTAAATCATTTTTTAAATTATACTTATCTTTAATTATTAACTTTGTGACAGAAAAATCATCTATTTGATTCTGTTTAATAATCCTGTTTAACAATGTTTGTGATTTATTTGATAATGAACTCAAAATATTTGATGCTAAAGACTCTTTGTCAATTAAGCTCAAAATGTCCAGTATTGCATTTTTTATTGCCTCTTTCTCAATATAGTTATTCCAGTTTCGTCGATTCTTTTTATCACCTTTCTTTTTAAAATATATATTCTGCTGTTTACGAATATAATACTTCATTGTCCGAATTAGTACAAGGAGTTCTTCTGGTAGTTCATTCGCTTTAACTAGTTTTTGTATTCTAGCTGCACCTTTAATCACGTTAAAAATATCTTGTTTGAGCCTGTCTAAATATTTATCTAATAATTTATGGTTTTCTTGTTTTCTTCTGAAGTCCAATTGATATTCAGGAACAATTTCCAGCTTATATATAGAGAAAACAGTATTATTATTTTGTGTTTTATCACTTTTGATATCTGAAGTAGTGTTCGTGTTTAAATTTTTTATTATATCAAGCAATCTATCTTTAACTTGTAGCAATTCTTGAAGTTCGTTTTGCTTGTCATCAACTATACTATTTAATGGTGATAGTACATTATCTTTGAGTTCATCGAGGACATTTGTGATATTATTTATTTCTTTGTCGTCTCCTGTTATTTTTTTATCTAATACCTTTGTTATGTCTCGTTTCATTAAATTTAATGCATTTATTTTATTTTCGTCATCATTATTAACGACTTCCAGAGGATTTATTTTTAATTTATTGTTTTTCATTTCATCATAAACTGTAACATAATATTGAATCAATTTAAGTCTAGTAAATGTCAAAATATTTAAATGATTATTTATCGGGAAGTAGACGTGTAACCCTGTAGGACAAATTCCTCTTTTATTTTCTTTGAAATATATAAGACTTGTAAGGCAAGTCGGTATATACATAGGTATACCAAAAAAAACGTTGTACTGAATATTCATTCCCTTTGGATTATCGTGAATACTCAGAACACAGTTCACCACAAAAATAGTAGTGAGACTATATTTTCAATCAAATAAGTATAAAACCAAACTCGTAAAAACCTTTTCTTTCCCTTTTATGGATGCTACACATTTCTAGGAAATCTCCGACAGATAGTTCATTCCATAATAGGATACAATCTTCTAATATCGCACTTGATGGTTAATATAAGTGTAAATAAAATTGACTGTATCTACCTTCATCATTGTGGTTATTTGTTGGTTCAATATTATTATTGATTACATTCAGTAAATCAATAACCATGTCTGTAAACCCGGTTGTTGCTTCAGTAGTCTCAACATAGTTGTTGTTTTGTGAAACTGTGGTTATATTTGAGACATCGACTGTACTATTCAAAACAAAATCCATGTAATCGTCACCAATGTTTGGTTTTTGTTCTACAACATCTAATGTCAAGTTACTGTGAGTGTGATCAAAGTCTCCAGCAATATCTTTTAATACTTCTTCAAATGCTAAATATTCTGGATCTGATTCAGTTGTTCCTTTTAGTTCATTTGTTTCTGTAGTAACGATATCTGAAAATAATATAATAAAAATATTAGCTCTGCTAAGCATTTCTACCTTAGATGTAGCTTTGATGGGATTATTAGAAGTAGAAGCATTGCTATTAAAAATATACAGTTAATCTCATCAGTTGTTCACAGTAGAGTTCAGAATCGATAGTCCTGCCTGGCGGTAACAGCTCATAATGAATAATGTCCTTCCAATACCACCATACACACAGCATCACCTTGTTGCGGGTTAACTCGGGTTTCGCCAGAGTCTGTGAAGCCTGGCCGGCCTTTGACCACGACCTTTTTATGCGCCAAAACTGTTTTGTGGTCAATTCCTAGTTCTTCAGCTACGTCGTAACTACTGATATGCCGATCTTGCTCCACTTTTTCAAAAATGGCATCCATTTTATCCGTAACAGGGCGACCAGAGCGACGTGCATCTTTGACATCAAAATTTCCGGATTGAAAACGCCTAAACCAAATTTGTGCTACTCTCACAGACACTGCACTAGGTCCATAAACGTCACAAATTTTTTCGCAGCTTGCGTTGCATTTTTACCTTTTTTGTAGTAAAATTTTAAAATGTATCGAATTTCTTCATTAAATTCACTCATCTTGACAGTAAAAAAAAACAAATGAAAATCACATATTTATCTAATTTGAATTTGGAATTATCTTTTTTAAAATTTAAATTTTTTAAAGATATCTATACCTTTCAGATACAAATGGTATAACCAAAGAGATTTTATTACAAGTTCATACATACTATAATGCGAAAAGACTTTTTCCCCTACCTATTATTATGAATAAATAAATATAAATATTGTCAGACAACTTACACAGCGTCATCTAGCTCCAAAGTAAGCGAAGCTTGTGTTATGGGTCCTAGACAACTAATAAACATACGTAAATACATTTTTTTACTTTAATACATAGAAAACACCCAGACTAAGACAAATAGACATGTTCATGCACACAAATGTATGTCATATGTGGGAATCGAACCCACGAGCGTTGGTGTCGAAGCCGCGTTATTGACCACTACGCCACCGAGCTCGTCAATGACGTTATGAGGGTGCATACATTAAATTACATTAACAAAAAATAAAATACTGTCATTCGTCAACAATCAGAAGCTTCATTCATTCGCACTCAATCGATAATCTACTTATGCCCCATCACCAATCACATTCCGTTCTATTAATCATTCATTTCATTTATATATTATTGTTACTTTATCATAAGCAAACCGCTAAAAGGATTTGGATCCAAATTGGCATACATACAGAATATGTATTGGCCGTGTGGTTTCCGGCAGACTAGAATAGAATCACTCCGTTCCTTCCCGTGGATGTCGTACAAGGCGACTAAGGGAAATACATTATCAAATATCGATTAGGCCTCCCCAACCCGTTTGGCCAGCGTGGAGTGTAGGCCAAATCCTCATTCCGTCTAGGACGGACGAGAGAGGGTCGTGCTCCTGTAGTGGAGACTAAAATGGACCTGATGACGATGATGACAGAATATGTCTCAGATTGACACATAGGAAGGTAATTCGTACACCTGTGCCTGAGCCTGTGCTCCACCTGGGTGAAGCATGGGGTATTTACAGGTCTCCATGCTCCATCTGTTAATATTATTGTACAGTATGTAACGGTGAACGGACTTATAGCCAAGAGTCTTGACCGTCACCTCGAGAGACTCTCGCTTGGTGGATGGGTCAAGAACCGGATTCAGGAGGCGCTTCTTCTGGACACGGCTCGCATTATGAGGAGATTCCTCATTCTGGAGCCCTGACCTAACCGGTAGTTAAATCTTCGCCCCGCTACCGGCGGGTGCTATTTTTTATATTTTTAAATGTATTTTTTTATTTTTTATATGGATATATTTAAAAATGTAATAAAATGAGATATTTATTGAAATAAAGGTATACCATTAATGATAGTTAGTCCCTCGATATTTCTCGTACTGGGAGCAGTTGTAGTAAAATTTTCAACTGGATAACTTTTAGCATCATTGATCTCTTCATGAACGTTTAACGGTTGAGGTACAGAAAGCAATTTAAATAATTCAGAAAATGTCATATCGTTTATTTTGTCTTCTGTCACTGTTGAGTTTTGGATTGAGCGTTTCTTTCTATATTCGGACTTGTAATCTGGAAAATAGTACATATGACTGTCAGGATAAGATTTATTTTTGAATTACTAAGGTCAGAAATAAATAAAGAACTATAAGCTATTATAAGACCAGTGGCATCGCTCTCGAAATATCAACTCTGTGAACTCTCTGAGCTCTGTTCTTTTCTTCTTTAAACTTCATTATGCGGTATTCTCCTCGGGAGATCTTTCTTTACAATATTGTTCATTCTACAATTTGATAATGTGTAACACCGCAAAGCTGTTCATGGCTTCTATAATGGTCTGACCACAACGAGTGGCGGATATGGACACCATATTCCGTTCCGCTTCGTTGTGGTAAACCACTCAGCTAAACTATACTGAGATAACTTTGGGGTGTAAGGGCTCCCCACCCTCTTTGAGTCAAAGCCAACTTCACATGGTGCACTATGCTGACTGACAAACGAGGCTCTGGCGAAAAGAGGTGTAGGGAGCGTAATTTATGCTGTCCGACTGGGGAAGTACCTTCACCTCATAGAATACTGCAGCTAAATAACAATTCCGAGTGAGTGAGGTCACCAGAAAAGAAGGAGATGCTCCGTTGGGGGTGTATCGTCCGTCCGAGTCCGATATTTCATGTATCGAGCGATAATATAGCTAATCGATTCTCTCTGCTATCCAACGTAGTATACAAAAATATATCAGTAAAAGGCAGAAGTGGAAACACTGATTGGATAGTAATCCTGCTTCTTAATATGAGTGATCATTATCCTTGGATGCCATGACCTGTTGGTGATATAGAGGCTGAATCCACGATTACAGTAAATTATAAACATTCAGCTGATCAGCAAATTAGCTTTGGAGAAAGAAAGACTGGGTACGACATGTTCCACTGGAAGTTGTTTCGCTAGACATGGACTTCCATCTAACGCTGCTAAATAACAAATTTCTAGAGATATGCAGCATAACTGCTGTGTGGTAGAAAATAAAGCATCTGAAGAAGTCGCTTAAACGTAAGCGATTCTAGGATTGCTAACATCTGTACATCTATATTATTACAATATGTAATGCCAAGGTTATGAAAAGTAGTCACAACTAAACTTGGTGGCTGCTGCCTTGCTGGAGACGATGTAATAGACGGTTTCACATGTTAATATGACTTAAATCTTACCGTCTTTTAAGTTTTCGATGGCGATAAGAATGCTATGATGGGTGACGCTGAGTTTAGGTTCGGTTCGACAATGCTGCTGGTTAGTGCAGTTCCAGTTGCCGTCTTCGTCGCAGCTGCACGTATGGCATCCAATACACATATTCTCTGAACAGAATTTAAAGGTTGTTAAATAAATTGATGAACGAGAAAGCGTAGGGCTTCCCTCTCTAGATGGACGATTTCAAAAAGCGGCTGGTAATGGTTGGATGCGGAAAGCGGAGGATCGCATGTGTTGGAAAGCATTGGGAAAGGTCTATGTCCAGCAATGGGTGGATACAGTCTGATGATGATGATAAATAAATTGGAATTGTTGATAACATGAACAATGGAAATGTTGGTTGACCAGATAAACATCAGTTGAAATGTGAAAGTTAAGAGAGAATACATTTGGTGATAGAGTTTAAAGAGAAGAGATAGGGTGTAAATGGCTCACCACGATCTTTAGAGCCAAAGCCAACTTCACTTGCACATGGTGCACGTGGCAGCGAAAGACGTTCTGGCAAAAGAGAGGTAAGGTACAGCGTATTTGTAAGCTACTTGACTGGGTAAGTACCTCCACTTTTCTTGAGGGTTGTTGTGTTCTTGTGAGTAAAGTAGGTCACCAAAAAAGGAGTTGCTGCGTTGGCAGCGGGGGTGGCGGCGCGCGGGCGAGATATTTCATGTCGTGAGCGTCAATATGGCTACAGGAACCGGTTCACATTACGCGGGCCGTAAACTTTTCTGCCACGCGCGTAGTATAAAAAAAATAGATGCAGAGTTGTCCTCAATAAATAGTTGTAGAAAACCGACAGGTTTACCTTTAGTACAGTCTGTATATTGCGATATGAAAGGTATGCATTCCATTGTAATCACTTCTGCTGCTAAAAATATAAAGTATAATTAATATCTATTTATTTTTATTTATTTATTTATTTATTATTTGGAAGACTAACAGCTTTTAAATCTTATTACATTAAAAAAGGTTAAACAATTGGAAGCCAATAACAAGTCTTCACGTATAAGAGTTAGATTAGAGACACATAACACGAACAGAAATAATAACTTGATAACATTGTTCTATCAACCGTTTCTCCATATATCAATTATATATAAAAGATTTACACTATGTTGAAGCCTAAAGATTAGATACATATTACAGTTTGTCTTATATATTATTTACGTATATTTTTTTAAAAATTCGCTACTTAGCAGCCTCCTCACCGCCGGTACACTGGTATTGAATATATCAAGATTTAGTTTACGGTTTAGTTTATTGAATTTGCTAGTTGCTCGCAGCAAAAATGAATTTAGTCGATCATTATTTTGGACTAACGGTACGTGGTATGGGGCATGATACCTCATGGCAATTTTTGAAGGGATATTGAAATTCAATTTAGACAACAGTTCGGGACAATCGATAGCATCAGTAGTAATTTTAATTAAGTACGTAAGATCACCGATCTCACGACGTTTGGAAAGCGGTAACAAGTGGAATTTGGCACAATAATAAAAATAATCTTCGGAATTATATTTATCTTTTAGACGATAGCAGAGATATCTGACGAACTTCTTTTGAATATTTTCCAATCTATTAATATAAATGTTATAATACGGGTTCCAAATTTGAGATGCGTATTCTAGGGAACTACGAACATAGGTATAATATAATATTTTAAAGGTTTTTAAGGATTTGAAGTCTGCAGATATACGCATAATAAACCCTAGGGATTGAGAGGCCTTTTTTATGTTCATCAAACAACAATTTGGAATCGTGTGTCACTCCTAAATCGCGTACTTTATGGCATCTTTGAGAAATATAGGATGTGAACCATCTCAGCAAGTCCCCTCTAATCCCCATGGCTTCTAGTTAAAAAAGCAGTCTTGCATGGTCTATCCTGTCAAAACACTTTCTATAATCAGTGTAAATGACATCAACCTGCCTACCCTTGGTCATAGAAGTAGTTAAAAAATCATTAAATAAAATTAGATTACTAACAGTAGACCGACCCCTCAGGAAACCATGTTGAGAGTTGATAAATGAACGATTTAAGGCAGAGTAAACCTGGTCGTAAACTATTCTTTCAAAAATTTTTGCAATAATACACAGTTTAGAGATAGGTCTGTAATTGGTTGCCTCAGTTTTACTTCCCTTTTTGTGGACTGGCGATATAAATGCAGACTTCCACATGGACGGCACAACCCCTAATACAATAATACCAAATTACGAAGATGTATGAAAGAAATTTGTACAAACAATGACATAACTATATCCCTTATCCCTATTTACTTACATACTATGTTCACAAAATTACTGACTCTATATATTTATTTTTTGTAAATTTCTTAAAATTATTTCGTATTAAGATTAAAGTTAAAGAGGAACCCGATGGCGTCGTTGCGCGTGCCAGTCTATTCGAACACGCAAGTTAAGCAACGTCGGCCGCAGCTTGTCTATAAATGGGTTTATTTATCTTGAGTTCCTCCGTGCTTCGGAGGGCACGTTAAGCCGTCGGCTGTTGTCATTTGATGATACTTGAAGGTTGGCTGGTAGAGATCTCTTATAGAGATAAGCCCGCCTTTGTACATGTTCTTGAAATTATATTGTGATATGTGTATGATAAGTATTTTTATGTACAATAAAGATACAACAACAACAGTCGTTAATCCTCAGTGGATTAAAGGTGGCTTGAAAACGCTGGCCTCCTCCAACCCACAGTTGAGCAGCATGGTAGAGTAAGCTCAAAACCCCTTCAATTGAAGGGTATCCGTATTCCAGCCGTGTCCTACCCGTATCCCAGCGTATCCCAGTGGGATGAATAATGGTGAAGAAGTGATCTCCATCAATTAAATTTAAGAAATAAAAACAAACTCGCTATGCATATTACTAGGCTCTATAAAATCTCTAACTCGTTCCCAGGTCAATGTATACGCTTCTACAATAAACTTCCAAACGACGCGTTTAAATTATCCATGGGTAAATTTAAGAAATATATCAAAACTAGACTATGTCAAAAGGCTTACTATTGTATCTCGGATTACATAAATGATAAAAGTATTTGCAAATGAATCTCTTGTTATGTTATGTTAATGATTGTATTTGTATTTAATGTAACGATATTGGCGATTAAAAGAGTCGGCCTTGAGTTTCTTGCCAGTTCTTCTCAAGAAGCCCCGTCGCCGGAACTGGCACTTAAATTCACTTTCACATTCAAGATAGTGTGATGGAAGTGAATCTAAGCTCTGCGGATTTAGAGTAGTAATGATTTATACATATTCTTATATTTAATTTGTATGACGTTTCTAAGTGCTTTATAAAGTCCAAGGAATAAAGATATTTTGAATTTGAATTTAATGAAGTTTATATTATAGTTGAGACTATTGAATTACCTTTTTCAATGACATTGTACAACATGTTATCAACTTCAGTTTTCAATTGGCCATTCGTATCTTCTTGAGGTTCATCAATAGATTTATCTTCAAGCTCAGCAATCGCCATGTTATAATCGCATCTGTTAAATAAGGTTATATCTGCAGTAGAGCACGAAGTATCGACTACATTTATTCTGTAGGGAGCGTAATTGCAGACTGGGGAATGTACTCGTACCTCCACCTTCTGTGAGGTGGAGGTACATTCCCCAGTCTGTAAACCGCAGCAAAATAATAATTCCCTTGAGGTTTGTTGTGTTCCTGCGAGGGAGTGAGGTCACCAGAAATGAAGGAGATGCTGCGTTGGCAGCGGTGGTGGTGGCGCGCAAGCGATATTTTATGTTGTGAGCGTTAATATGGCTACGGTAACCGCTCCACTTCAGGCGATCCGTATGTTTTCGTTATTTTTATTTTATTTTATATATATATAAAATTATAATATATATAAAATAAAAAGGCTACTTACTATATTCAGCAACGTATAGATATAGGCTGATGATGATGATCTTGAGGGTCGAATGCCTAATTGCTGCGACAGTGGATAGTCATTAAAGAAAATTATAATGGATGATAAGAAGTTAGGACAATTACCTGGCTTCGCTCATGGATACGCAGTCATCGCCAAAGCACAGCTTACATTTCTCGTCGGTGGTGCGTCGAAACATCGAGATGGTCTTTGTGTAGTGAAAGCTGGGATTCATGAATGTTGAGATTGCAACTAAAAGGAAAAATGCTACATAACTAACATTGTATATATGTCGCAGTCGTTTTGTATAATCCGTCATATTACAAAACGGCGAGCCGTTTTAACAACCAGGGCCGTTTTGTATTACGGCGGGTCAACGATAAGCCGGATTGTCATTACTATACGTTCTACAAAATGTCGGCACACGTTTAGCCGCATTGTAGTAGAGTGACCACACTAACAAAGTAAAACAGTGTTTGCAAAAAAAAAATGCATTAAGAAAAGCTATCGCCAATTTAATTAGTTTTGTGTTTCTTAACTAATATGGTTTGCCCGCAAAATAATAGATTTGTCACCAAACAATATAAAATCGATTCCCCAATAAATCACCTAAAATCATGGAGATATAGGGTCTAGTACCAAATAAATGTTTTTATATGTATTAAATTGTCAATTATTAATAAGCTTACTTGGCACCACATCCTTCATCATTTAGGTTATAGGAGCTCCGCGAAGCGGAGCTCCTATTTCCGATGACAGGACACAAGAAAACCCTAACCTAACCAAAAATCAACTCAAATCTAACCAAAACATGATTTATTACAGTGACCAAGTATTGGTAAGACTCGTCAGTGAATATGACGCCAATTTGACTTCACCCCTATTAGCCATTTTTCATTAAATTAAGGAACTGATCTATTTATTAGGTGACAGATCTATTATTTTGATGATCAAACGAATTAAATGATACTAATAGTTTGTTAAGCTGATGATTTATATTTGGAGACAGTGTTGATTAAAATGATGACTCGCTTCGCTCACTCGGCTCGTGCGCTGTGTTTATGTCAACCTAACCCGCTCGCTAACCTACGAGTGTTTTTAAGGATTCCTCGGTACACCAGACTCCATAGTCACCTTAGCGGTTTTAATATGCATAACCTCTCAAACTCATTCTTTTGTCCACAGTTTACAATTTCGCATTGAGATTCATAGAAATCATTTAATTGCACGTTAAATTTGTCCTAAAAGTCCTATTTTCATACACATTTGTCACGTTTTTTTGTAACACAATTTCTGTATTCGACGCCATTGTTGTTGTTATGGCAGGTAGCGCCGCGAGTGTTGAAAATTGGTACTAAAACTGCCAAAGAGGCGGCTATCGAGCCGCCGTAATACATTACGGCTAGCTGTTTTGATGAACACAAAGCGCTGTATACAATGCGGCGGACTATCATTCAGCCGTATTGCAATCCGGCTTATCGTTGACCCGCCGTAATACAAAACGGCCCTGATTTTTAAAAGGGCTACCTGTTTTGTAATACAGCTAATTATACAATCCGACTGCGACATATACATACAAACTAAGTTGTGGTGTAAGTTGTTCTTCAACATCTTTGAACCAAAGCCAACCTCACCTGTACGTGGTTCACCCTGCTGACTGACAAACGAAGCTCTGGCGAAGAGAGAGGTAGGGAGCGTAATTGTAAGCTACCCGACTGGGGAATGTACCTGCACCTCACAGAATACCGCAGCCAAATAACAATTCCCTTGAGGGTTGTTGTGTTCCTGCGAGTGAGTGACGTCACCAGGAAGGAAGGAGATGCTGCATGGGCACCAGAAGTGGCGGTGCACGAGCGATATTTTGTGTTGCGAGCTAACGCTAGTGTGCTCGATGTGAAGCTGTTACCGTAGCTATATTAACATATAGCTACGGTAACCGCTTCACATCAGGCGGGCCGTATGCTTGTCTGCCACCCGACGTAGTATAAAAAAAATCATCAATTAGTTTCACACTCCGGCCATTCCATATCAATGGCGTTTGCATGAATATAGCAGCAGAGAGTGGCCACACTGCCCGTAGTACTATTACTTTATACTATGGTAATATAGTTTAAGTATTGATATTATTACCATAGTATAAGCACAGTATAAGTAATAGTACTAACGAAGTATAAGTAATAATGGTAATATGAAGCAAATACTATTACCATAAAAAAACCAGTGTGCTTTAGAGCACACGACTGAAGTAAAACTTCTTTAGCTCTACTAACTTACATCTCCCTTTCAACTTCCGTTCGCCGTTTCCGTAACGCTCTCGTCACGCATTCACCAGCTCGCTCCCCAAGGCAAGCGAGCGTTAAGAAGTTGTACTTCAAAAAATGTGGAATTTCAGCTAATCAAATAAATAAACAAATATCTCACCGGACACGCAGCAAAACAAGTAAACAGACAAAGCGAACATGGCGGCTGTGACGGACTGCCTGTGTTCCGGTGTTACTCGGGTTTCGTAATAACACTATGTTGATGCGAGTAGTAGCTAGTTACAGGAGACGGATTTAGGAGGCAGGAAAATATTGTTTTTGATACAAAAGTACAGGGTTGTTACAATTATCACTAATCACTTCCCACCCATCCATGGACCCTATCGGAATTCCAGGAGATTTAATTAATTGAAATAGCCCGGATTCTAGCCCACGGGGCCGAAATTGAGATTAGTGGAGCGAGTAGATTCGCTGAGTGTATGTTTTCCATTGATTTCAATGGAAAATGTATTTGATGATCATTCCTCAAGGACATGATCGATCTTAATTTTTTCGACACTAACCTCAAGCATGTCGAGGTTATTGTGACTAATTTCATCAAAATCTGTTCAGTGGTTTTGGATCCTATTAATTTCCAAGAATGACTTTTCGGCGTATAATAAGCGTTCCGCACGCTCCACAATTTTTTTTTTCTGGACATTTTACACAGCGCCATCTAGTCGCAAATTAAGCGCAGAGCTTGTGTTATGGGTACTAGACAACTGATAAATGTATTATTTTTTGTAAATACATACTTATAATACATAGAAAACACCCAGACCAAGACAAACAGACATGTTCATGCACACAAATGTTTGACTTGTGCGGGAATCGAACCCTCGGAGTCAAAGTGGCCATTGCTAACCATTCGACCACCGAGCTCGTCATTTAAACAAATAGTCATTGTGCAAATAGAAAATTTACTAATGTATGTATTAGTACGATATGTAGTCACGTGCTACGCCCGACCGACTAGCGAAAGAGGTTCTGGCAAAAAGAGATAAGGCACAGCGTATTAGTAAGCTGCCCGATTGGGGAACTACCTCCATCTCACTAAATACCGCATCCAAATAATAACATCTCTTGATTGTTGTTGTGGTCCTACGAGTGAGTGAGGTCACCAGCAGAGGCGGATTTGTCTTGGCCGCCCTAGGCCGTGTCTTTGCCGCCCTATGTCGTATCGTGGCCGCCTAATGCCGTATATTGGTTATTTTTAGCTGACTCTTTATTCCTTATTATAAGTATAGTATCAGAATAATATACTCTATAGTATCTTGGTACTTGTTTATCAGCTTCATACCTATTTACATAATTCTTCTCCGCAAAACCAGTCTGTAATTTGTAAGAGGTATCTTTCGGTAATACCCTGGTCCAACCGCCCCTAACATTTAGCCGCCCTAGGCCCGGGCCTGGTTGGCCTTAAGGAAAATCCGCCATTGGCTTCGAGCAGCCTTCGAGTAGCTACCATTTAGAGATTGTGGTGAATGTGTTCATCAAAATCTATTACAATTATTAATAGAAATATTGGATTAATAGATTATTAATCCAATGTTTTGGTCACCAGGAACGAAAGAGCGCTATTTCATGCTCTAGCATTATAGTTTTGCCTCCAAATCCGGCCCAGAGCGCGAAACGTGAATTTTTCAGTGATATTTACAAACACGCCTCGTGCTGGCGAGCGGGCCGCGGCGGCCGCGGCGGCGCCCGCTCAGACCGCCTGCGCGCCCGAGATGATACTGTTGCTGCTGCTTTTTTTGCACTATTTGTGGGCTAAAGGTGAGTGACTTGGATACTGGTGCTATATAGATTATTTTTTTTAATGTGAGAGGGGGGCAAACGAACATGTAGGTACCTGATGGAAAGCAATCTCCACCGCCCCTCATGGAAATCAGCAACACCAAGGGGTCGCCGTTCAGCTACCAGCCTATACTCCTTCCTTTCTTTCTGGTGACCTCACTCACTTGCAGGAACACAACAACCGTCCGTAAAAAAAAATCTATATGTTGAGGGGGGCAAACATATAGATTTTTTTTTAATGTAAGAGGCGGGAAAGCAATCTCTACCGCCCATGGAGATCAGTAACACCAAGGGGACGCCGATCCGTAGCCAGCCTATACTCCTTCCTTTCTTTCTTCCTGGTGACCTTACTCACTCGCTGGAGCACAACAACCCTCAAGGGAATTGTTATTTGTCTGCGGTATTCTATAAGGTAGAGGTACTTCCCCAGTCGGGCAACTTACAAAAATACGCTATGCCCTACCTCTCTTTTCGCCAGAGCCTCGTTTGTCAGTCAGCAGGGTGCACCACGTGCAGGTTGGCTTTGGTTCAAAGGTGTTGATGAACCACTTACACCCCAAAATAATAATAAATTCCTCCTTCTTGTTTCGTTTTCCTCAATGCTGCAAGAGGTCGTGAGTGTTGACCTCTCCGGAGAACCGTATATCGCCGCACAACGCTACGCCATCTATCTACTTCTGTTTTATAGGTGTTAATGGAAAACATCCCAATTTGTTCAGCTGTTTCATTGTGATTGATTCCCAAACATCCAAACACACGTACAAACTTTTTTTTATTATACGTTGGGTGGCAGACAAGCATACGGCTCGCCTGATGTAAAGCGGTTACCGTAGCCATATTAGTTAACGCTCGCAACATAAAATATCGCTCGCGCGCCGCCACCCCCGCTGCCAACGCAGCCTCTCATTCCTTTCTTTCTGTGACCTCACTCACTCGCAGGAACACAACAATCCAGGGAATTGTTATTTAGCTGCGGTATTCTGTGAGGTGGAGGTACATTCCCCAGACGCTTCTTACCTGTCTTTTCGCCAGAGCTTCGTTTGTCAGTCAGCAGGGTGCACCGCGTGCAGGTGAAGTTGGCTTTGGTTCAAAGATGTTGATGAACCACTTACACTTACACTTACTCAAACTTTCACATTTTTTATAATATTACGGTTAAATGAAATTATGCGACCAGGGTGACAAAAAGCGTACGACCTGCCTGATGGTATGATGGCAGTCATCGCAGGTAATCAGGTTCAGCTTCAGCGGTAGGGTGATCAGTCCGACGCATCGGACTTCGGATCGGTCTTGTGATCACGATGTTCCAGGGACTACTGGTTTTTCAAGTCTCCTTCACTCCTAGCGATGTGTCCAAAATCCAACATTCAATACTCAATATCTTTATTGCATACAATATGTAGGTACATGTCGATCTTAAAATACATGTTAGTTTTAAGTTATTACATATTATGACCCTATAAGGGTATGGCAACAGTCTGAAGTGTAAGGAACGGTTTATTAAATGTCATCTAATTCATCATTTAAAAATTCGTCAAGAATATAATAACATTTGGCTTCCAGTAAGGTCTTTAATTTTTTAATGAAGCTTGCTCCTTGGTCAATCTCTTTTATTTTATTTGGCAATTTGTTAAATATTTAGACGGCCATTGATTTAGGGCTCATTCTTTAGGGCGCATTCTTTGAAGACATCATGGAAGTTAGAATTGTTTTAACTCGTAAACACAAGCATTTAAATAAATTGTGTATAATGCAGGGGGGCTCACTTCGGTGGTTGAAAATATTGAAGCTGGCGGCAGATATCAAGTAGATTATCTCCCGGACACCGCGCCTGCTGCCTGGTCAGGTTGGTTTTAAAATATTGGCGAACAATACTGGATCTAAGTAACATAACCGCATCTAATTTGATGCAGTATTGCTTGCGTGATATCGGATACAAACATATAAACAGTTGTTATTAATAATAGTTCTGACTACTATTACTTCTATAAAGACCTCTAATTTTATTTTTTCTTAAGTGCTTTCAATATTTGACGAGGTCGGTGGTCGAATGGTTAGCAATGGTCACTTTGACTCCGAGGTCGCGGGTTCGATTCCCGCACAAGACTATTTGTGTGCATGGACATTATGGACATATCTGTTTGTCTTGGTCTCGGTGTTTTCTATGTATTATAAGTATGTATTTACAAAAAAAATGTATTTAAGTACATTTATCAGTAGTCTAGAACCCATAACACAAGTTTTGCGCTTAATTTGGGACTAGATGGCGCTGTGTAAATTGTCCAGAAATATTTATAAATATTTATTTATTTATATTTATATTATGAGGAGCTCGGTGTAACCACATCCATGGACAGGCTACAGTTGACGCTGCTTAACTTGCGGTAAGTTACAGTAAGGAGTAGGGTGAGTGAGGGTTGACGACGATTACCTTTTCAACTACGGGTTGGCTGACTTAACGTACCCTCCGAAGCACGGAGGAGCTCGAGATAAATAAACCCATCCATGGACAGGCTACGGTCGACGATGCTTAACTTGCGTGATCGTTTAGACGCCATCGAGCTTCTCAATCCGTCATTACAATCAATACATTTATTTCAACACATTTGATTACAGATTTTTCATTACTTTACAGACGTGCCTCAAACTAACTCTAAATATGTCATCCGACATATTACCAGTTGTCCCATTGAAGGTTATTATTTCAAACGAGAATTAACCCCAAACTCACTTGGGCCACCTGACTGCTACCTGTGCTTCTGCCAGGGAGATGATACCGCTGTGTGCTGGCTCCGGGAGAACAGAAGATGTGACGTGGAAGGTTTCCATTACCACAATGTTGGTAAACGGTGAGGTGTACTTTCTTTTACACAGCACTAGTGGACCCGCTCGGCTGCGTCTGGGTTTAACTTATCCCAATGAAAATTTGAATGACGTATATTTACGTCATAACTCGATATGGAAACTTAACAATTAGATAGGTAGTTAATTGATTCAGGTGTTATTTTGCGGAAGTCAAATTTACAGGCAATTTGATCTACACTACTTTGCGTGCTTCCGCCACCAATTAGTTCATGCAAATTACTGCCGGCCGGCACCCGCCCACTACCGTTAGTAGTTGCATGCGACTGCCGTGGCTGCTTTGGTCGTCTCTGCTCCAGCTGCTGTGGTCAAAGTCAAAGTCAAAATATCTTTATTCCTTGGACTTTATAAAGCACTTAGAAACGTCATACAAACTAAATATAAGAAACATGTGTAAATCATTACTACTCTAAATCCGCAGAGCTTAGATTCACTTTCATCACACTATCTTGAATGTGAAAGTGAATTTAAGTGCCAGTTCCGGCGACGGGGCTTCTTGAGAAGAACTGGCAAGAAACTCAAGGCCGACTCTTTTAATTGCCAATATCGTTACATTAAATACAAATACAATCATTAATATAACATAACAAGAGCAATTCATTTCCAAATACTTTTATCATTTATGTAATCTGAGATACAATAGTAAGAAATAAATTTATTCAGACAATTAATATTACAATCTATACAAACTACTTACCAATAATTAAAAATATACAATTAAATTAAAAACTAAATATGGCTAACTATATATACAAATAAAACGGTAATGACTAAAACTAATTAAAAGTAATAAAATATAATAAACTAAATGGCGTCAAAATATTCTTCCGCATCGCCGTCAAAAGGTAAAGTGGCCAGAAGGCTAGCAGCATTGCCACGCTGGATGGCAATGCTTATTCGCTGAGCGAGAAATAGGCCAGCCCTCTGGTCACGGGAAGAGTCGACCAAACGTTTGGAGATATCTCGAAATAAAATTCTTGCGCTCGGACCCCACGGGCCAAGTGTTTCCACCCCAAACGGCTCAAAAACATAATTACCGATGAGGTTTGAATATTTGCGCCGTTTGAGGGTCTCCGCTGATGCTGCAGCAGCCCCCGCAGAACACGACGTATATGGAAGATGGGAAGGCGCGAGGGTGTCGACGCATGTTGCGTCCCACACCAAAGGTCTACCCATCTTCCATGGCAGCAATGACATACCGTCTGGTCTCTTCCCATCGTCGCGTACCAGACCATTTGGTTCCAAAACTGCTGGGATCCCGGCGGTGGAAAGAGCCCGACGAATAATATCATTAATGCTGCCATGACGTGGGATTCTGCCAGCGCTCCTGCAACATGAGAGGCCATGGTGTCCGAGCCGGTCGACATCTTCACCACATCGACAGCGATGCGGAACAACGCAAGAAATTCCTAAACGGAGGCAGGCTGCTATACGAAAAGTGCCGTCATCCAACATAGTACCAATGTTTGGAGACGGCAACGCTTGCAGCCAAAGGCCCGATTCCCATTCTCCCACAGCCAGTAGACGAGCCCGCTCTGCAGAGTTAGTCGATGTGTCAATAAGCTGTTTCCGGACTAACTCACACAGCGGCCAATCCCACCGTCTCTGGGAGGAAGGGTTGATGGGCATATCATAACTCGGACAGGCCACCTGCCAGGCATACCTAGCGTCGGACAAACACACTACCTCCGAAGTAACCCGTGTAGGAGAAAGAATTTTCCGGGTCAATTCTTCAGTACTGTGGACCGACGACAAGAATGCCGGCAGGCTTACGCTAGAAATTTTGCGGATACCGAGCCCGCCAAAGCGTATAGGCAGTGTAGCTTGCAGCCAGGCCCGGTCATCCAGGTCTAAATTTAGTAATCTGCATAATGTGTTTCTTAGTGTTACGTCGATCCTTTCCAAGAGTGCCACATGTTTCCACATGTGGCAGGATCGAAGGACATAAGTAAATTTTGGCACGAAACAGCAATACCGAATGATTGTATATATTGAATGAGTACTAATTTTAGAAAATCTTTCCGAAATGTCGTTAAAATTTTGAATTTTTTCTTCAACGAAAGGTAAAAAAGCTTCATCTAAGACGGGAGCTCCAAGGAGACGAAGAGAGTGTCTTTCTGAAATTTTGATGCCTGAAGTTATTGCATTAAATTTTTGTATGGTCGAAAATTTGTCTATTTGTTCTGAAAGGAACAACTCGCATTTTGAGGGATTCAATTCTAAACCAATATTCAGAAGTTCATTTTTTAGTAAAATTAAATCCCTCAAAACGGTCTCTACATCGCCACCTAGAGTCCCGTCATCTAGGTACCAAAGATTAAATTTCGAATTTAGTTTGCGAATAATGGGATGTATGGCTAAACTAAATATGGCCGGTCCGAGAGGGTCACCTTGCTGGCATCCGACAGCGGAGTCTAATGGATTGGTTTTGAATAATAATTTAGATGGTTGTCGATAGCATTGCCAAATGAAACTATAAATTTCTGGAATTTCTTTTTGAACTTCTGCCAACAAGGTGTCCCTGTTGACTGAATTAAAAGCGTTTTTAATGTCAACCTTAACGACGACCTCACCTTCATTGCTATTCAGATATGTAGATAATGCATGCACGGCAGCCTCACAGCCCCCCTTTGAACCGAATCCTACTTGAAGGGGCTGGAACAAATTCGATAATTTATTAAATATAAAAGTACAACAAATTTTGGCTGCCGTGCGTCTAAACGTACAACCAACAGCGATGGGACGAATGCCGCCATCTTTTTTTTTAAGCGCACAAAGATTAGCACCGTATAGTACGTCGATGACAGCTTCGTTCACACCGCCGCGGAGCATTAAATTGAAAAGAGCCGTTAACTCCGACAGCAGAGCCCCACCAGCTTCCCCGGCGCCCGAGCTCGTCAGATCTTTCAGATGCTGAGGAGTTAGGCCGTCGAGGCCACCGGCGGAACCATTGCGGAAGGAGTTAATGGCTGTGGCCACCTCCTGAGCTGTTGCAGACAGAGCTAAGGAGCTATCGGGAAAGTCAGGGAAGGTAAGGTTATCGTTTGGCGCCGGATGTTTGCTCTTCAGAGCAGCAAGTGTTTCCGGAGAGTTCGGCGCCACCACATCGCTACTGAAAAGAAGTCTGGCAGCACCTGAAATATCGCCGTCTGCCAGCTTCGATTCCACATGATGGAAGGAGCCTCTATTCGGTTGGCCAATAAATTTCGGAATATTTTGAATAATATGGGAGTTGGTAATGCAGTTAGATTTAATTTGAGTAGTAAGGGTTATACTAGGATTAGAGGTTCGTTCCACATGTAGAATTCTGTAGGGAAAAGTAAGCAGGTGCTCCCAGGCTGATACCGTGTTCTCTCGGACAGCACAGCGGACACATTGAGCTAAATTCTGAGCTACTAAAGGCCGTGCTCCCCGGGGAACACGTTTTAAAACTGGTACCGAATGTTTCAATTTAGAAAGGCTTTGCCAAAGGGAATTTGAGCTAGTAACTGGAGATGGGGTGGAAGGCGATCGGCTGAGAGGCACATTTTGGACTTTATGAACTTTGCCAAAATGTACCTTCAAACCCCGCTTACCTTTGAAAAATCGAACTTGTGAGCACTGCGGACATTGAACAGGCAAGTTAGACGATGTGGAAGGTTGATCAGCGTTTAGCAGGCTGCCTGCGTTGGATCCATCCATAAACTATTTTTCTCTTACAAACTAAAATTATTTACACAAAATAAATATAAAATAAATAACGTACAACAATCAAAGATAATATAAAACATTTTCACTGCGCTGACGCGGTTGCTGTCGTTCGCCCAGACATTTTAAATACCAAAGAGATTTGAAAAAAAAAATGTACTTTTCTTATGCTTTTTCTACTTTCCGTGGTGCCTTCATTAATCTTTCGGCATCCACTATTTGCAGAAGTCATCCTATTTATTTATTTATTTTTTCAAAACTAAAATTGACTTTTCTTCTTTTTGTTATTATTAGTATTTTTTTTTTTTATAATATAAGCAATAGTAAGCCTTTTGACATAGTCTAGTTTTGATAAATCTTTTAAATTTACCGATGGATAATTTAAACGCGTCATTTGGAAGTTTATTGTAGAAGCGTATACATTGACCTGGGAACGAGTTAGAGATTTTATGGAGCCTAGTAATATGCACAGCGAGTTTGTTTTTATTTCTTAAATTTAATTGATGGAGATCACTGTTTTTCCTAAATTTAGTTTGATTTTTATGAACGTAAATAAGGTCGTCTCGGCGAATCTGAAACAGAAGATACATGCGACCTATACATTACCCATGAATTAGATAGGTGCATTAAATTTTCATAAATTTGCTATCATACGGGGGCAATACAAAATATCTAATCATAACAAAATCGAGGGATACAGTTTGGCGTTATAGTTTCGAATCTATGCTCTACATCCATAATTCAATCACACCACTGGATAGATGAAGGATCAAATAATTTATTATGCTAAGTAAGGACTATGGAACATCGCGTGCGGGGGAAGGGGGAATCGCTGCCATTTTGACATAATTTTAGTTCATTATAACGTAATGAACTAAATTTATCTCAAAATGACGACACATCCGTGTCCATGAAGCAGCCGCGCCCCATTTTTTTTATACAGTACCAGCGGACCAGCCCCGACACGTCTGGGTTTAACTCATTATCACTTGAAAATTTTATGAACCTACCTAATTATTACGTTTTCATATCGGGTGGCGAACAAGCATACAGTCCGCCTTATTTGAAGCGATTTCCACAGCTATATAGCTATTGAGCCATAAAATCTTTATTACCTAACAAAGAAATATAGAAATGTTTATTACTGTTCCAGGGACGCTAGACGGAGGCGAAGTCCCATGAGTTTAGGAGAATTGTTTTTCAAAGATGCAGCCAAGGAAGGTAAGCTTGGGTCTGGGTGTAAGCTCATCATTATCTTTAGAACTAAAGCCCAGGTCACCTGCACGTGGTGCCGACTAGATAACGAGACTCTGGCGACAGGACATGGTCGAGAAATGGGGAGCTGAAAGAGAGGTAGGGCATGTCGAGGAATAGAGGGAGCTACCTCCACCTTGTGTAGAATCGCAGTCTAATCGGAAGCTAACCTAACCTAAGAGTCGGCAAATGAAATGCGTTATAAATGCGTAATATTGCGTTCATAGGTGTTCATATGTTTTTCGCGGGAGTCGTACGCTTGTTTGTCAGCTTTGTGGTATTAAAAACTTGATTATTACTTTAAAGCAGTGGTTCCCAACCTTTTTTTTGTTTGGGGACCACTTCCAGGTCCATGTTCAATGTAGATACCCAACTGTCCTAACAACTACACTTTATCTCGAGAATACAGTTTTTGGTTTAGTATTGCTCAATGTCGTACATTATAATTCTGTATCACGGACCTTGATTTAGCTCTCACGGAGTCGTGGTCCACTGACCACCGGTTGGGAACCCCTGATTTAAAGAGACTGCCACGCGCAACAAAGCCGACCACTTTAACCCCTTGATCTGTCATGTCTCTCTACACTCTCTATGTATCAACCCTTATTCACCCCATTGTTGACATACGCGTCTCCCCTCATTAAAAGGGGTTTCGTGTCTATTGTGCTGTCATAAAAGCTCTGTTAAATTACTGCCTTATTGTTAATTTCAGTATTCAACAAACAAACTCCTGAAGTCTGCAAGCCATATGAATCTAGTTTCAGCGAGGGATGTCCGCCTGGTTAGTAGTACAATGGTATTACTTTTTTTTTTTCCAGGACATATTACACAGCGCCATCTCGTAACAGACTAAGCAAAGCTTGTATTTTGGGTAAATAACTGATAAATATACTTAAATACTTTTTTTTTGTAAATACATACATATAATACATAGAAAACATCCAGGACAAGACAAACAGACATGACGTTTTTTTATATGAGTGGGGGGCAAACGAGCATGTGGGTCACCTGGTGGAATGCAATCACCACCGCCCATGGATATCAGCAACAACAAGGAGTCGAGAATCCGCTGCCAGCCTTTTAAGGGAAATAAATACTCTGTTCTTGAAGGCTCCCATGTCGTAATTGTTCGGAAATACCGTCAAGTCACTGTTCGTGGTATAAAATGTCTTGGGAAATGTACTGTGGTTAGAGATGGGCAAAATGCTAGCATTTACAATAAGTGCCCAGTAAGTACCTGTAAATGCCCAATAAATGCCTAGTTTTGGGCATAAATAGGGAATTTATATGTACTTTTTGGGCATTTATCGTAAATGCCAGGCAATTTAGCCCATCTCTAACCGTGGTAGATCGCCAATTATCAAGATGATATGGATGGAATTTTAATTTATGGCGAGTTGTACGATAGTGGAACTCAGCGGCAGGTATCAAATTAAACAGCTCATCCGAGCACTCCCTAAAGCCTCCTTATTCAAGTGTAATATCTAATGATATAATATAAATGATATTATTTTAACTTTTGCAACAAGACTTTTGACAAGTTTTGGACATTAAGGGTGTTTTTAACCTGAAATAAACGAATTTTATTTCAAGAGAAGGTATATGGCTATGGTAACCACTTAACATAGTTTTACATCAGACGGGCCGTATCCTAGGGCACTAATGGTATTAGCAAAAATATACCTACATAAGTTTTGGAGTCAGCAGGGTGCGCTGACTGATAAACTTTGCTCTGACGAAGAGAGAGGTAGGGCACAGCTTAATTTTAAGCTGCCCGACATTGAGATATAAGTACTACGTACATAGTACCTACTACATAGTACGTACGTACGTAGTACTTTTACGATTATCTCAATGCTGCCCAATTGAAAAAGTACCTCTGCGTCACAAAAGACCTCAGCTTCATAACAATTCCGAAGGGCATAGGTTACTTCTGCAAGTGAGTGAGGTTACAGTGAAGGATATATTGCAGGCTACAGAGACATTTTCGCCTCAGGCGGTCTGCAACCGGATAGAGTACAAACTCATGTATGAAAATGATGGATGTATGATATGATCACCTTTGATTCCTGTATACATTACCAAATTAATTACAGATGATTGGTGTATTGGCTGTACCGTTTGTGACTGCAACGCCAATGGACGATGGGATTGTCATGTGCTGAGCTTCTGCGATGATAGTAAGTATTTCTCCATCATATAGTGATCGTCGGCATCAATATCGGTACGGTGGTTGGTAAAGAGGCCAGTCTTTACCAACCGCCGAAGGATCGCTGACTTAGCTATGTGATAACGTTCATATTTATAATTAATCCTAATTTAGATAACACGGGTACAAGTTATACATATACAATGCATTGCTTGATCTTCAAAAGCAAACTCACCATATTAAACTAAATAACTTAAGTGATGTGCACTTAGTTTTTTATTGAGTATCAAGTTAAAACATATCATATTTAAATTCACAGATAAGGGCAAAAAACAAATGATTAAGCGGCGTAAGCCCAAGTCGAAAGTAATCAAGTCTAATCAAAAGACTATTATTAGAAGCACTAACAAAAAAGTATCTAAAACACAAGAGAAATATAAACCCCCGAAAATTAATAACAAAATAACAAAAAGAGCACCTGCACCTTCAATAGCTCCATCGAGAAACAAGAACACGATTAAAAAGGGAAATAAGTCACCGAAACCTGTCTTTAAAAAGGGCGTTCAGGCAAGGAAAACAACAGAAAATAAAGCGAAGAAAGTAACAAATCGTCCTGCTACAGATCAAATGACTCAAGAAGTAGTAAAAAAAGTGGTAACAGTCATGCAAAATTTACTACGAAAGCAAGTGACTGCAACTGTTCCAGAGATAATAAAGATAGTACAGAAAAAGTCAATGAAAATGAATAACATGTACAACAAGAACCAGCAGAATAAAATTAAAAGTGCAGTAAAACGCAAAGTGCCTACTGGCAATAGGAAACAATACAATCGACCCGTGGCGGTTAGTAAGGCTCCAACGAAGAATAATAAAGTAAATAATTATAATTATCCCTCCACGGCTAATAAATCACCTAGAAATAGTAAACGTAGTACTATAATGAACAAGAAAGCGAATACTAAACTTATGGACACCTATAGATTTAAAAGAAATGCGTTTCTAGATAATGAAACAACAACAGAGATGGCACATTCTGTACAATTGGGTTAGTTGATTGTATATTTTTCTGGCCTTGGTCCACTAAAAAGAGTCTAAAGATTTTTATGTTTTTTTTTCTTGAATACGATAATTTAATCCAATTGTCCGAAAATTAGGCCGTTATGAACAATTACCTTGAAGTGTTTTAAAAATAATCTATTTTTGCTTAATGCATTAGATATATTTAATATTATTCAACGTATATTCGTTTATTTTTATGTTTCAGAAAATTTTACTACCACATCATGGATGGGTGAAGAATTAACTGAAAATGTTACTTCTAATAATACTGCTGCCGATGAGGATTACAACTATACTCTGAATTCTGTTACTCAAATATCGTATAATGTTACAGATATATACAATAATTTAACAGACTCCACAGTAGATATTAAAAATAGAACGAGTATAAATGGACCTCAATCAATGAATTATAGTGATACTGTGTTACATTTGCCTGTCACAGAAAGTTTGTTAGTTAATACCAAAGTAAGAACTCAAATACATAATAAAACAAAAAGAATCCACGTTTTGTTAGATAAAATAGCCAGTGCAAGTGACTTAAAATATATGAAGTGGTCCCAAATAAAATTATATAAACAGAAAGAAAAAGAATTACGATCTCAATCAAATAATACTATATCATCACCTTCTTCAGATATCGAAAAAAATCTAAAAAACTACTCAAACATACCTAGCTTAGCTACAGAGTCCAAAGTAAAAATACATAAATTTCAACTTAATGTTGAACGGAAATTGGATAATGTACCTAAGAGATTGAATATTCCAAGAGTAGTAAACACTAAAGCATGTAATGCAAAACATGAAGACAATTTTTACTCGGGAAATAGTACGCATGGTCTAATATCTAAAAAAATAGGAAGTCTACAAAATGTTTTGAAGAAAATGCTTGCAGAATTCCAAAAGAATAACACAACTGTAGCTAAAACAAGAGGCAAGTTGAACGTTGTTAAATATTTGAAGAAATTCTTCAAAAAATTGTTTTATAAAAATAATAAGAATTCGAAGATTACTGAAATAATGGCCAATAAACGTACCATAGAAACATTATGTGCAAGTTTTGGTCCATGTGTTATAAATAAAAGAAATAAAGTATTACTGCGACGAAAACTGAAAGAACTAAACAATGAAACCGATCTAATGATGGAAAGTATCAATATCATCAAAGGTTTATTAAGACTATTAGATTTCTCTAATATAGATAAATCGACAAATAATTTTGATGAATGGAATGAAAAATCGAATATAACAGATGATATTAAAAAACTAAGTAGAATATTGAAGAAAGAATATAGCAATACAAAATATGCAATGAAACTAAGTGAAACACAACTTACTCAAATAGATTATATTAAAAATAATACACAAGTCTTTATACAATCGGTGGTACGTTTTGTGAACATTTTGAATGATGTGATCGATATATTAACGGCAAAGAATAACAAGGTGCATGCACAGCACAAGAGTACTTCTATAATAAATAATCGCAATAAGTTCAGAAGCCAGGATCCATTGCAAAAGTTAAAACAATTACTCGTAAAGTACAACATTGTACAAAATACTTTTATGAGTAAGATGTACGAAATAATAAATAAATTTCAACAAAATATTAGCAGTGGTGGTACAAAAGAGTATGAATCTGATTCAAAAGGTAACGAGGCAAGTAATTTGGAAGCTAATCGATTTTCCAATAATATTCTACGAAATGTCCGAAAGTTAAAGACTATAGCAGAGACATTACGTTCGGGAGGTAGAAAGAAAAGGCAATTAAATAGAAATGACGATGCCATGGAGTATTTGCTTATGATTATGGAATATTTAATGAAGAAGAAGCAATCAGTACACGTCGCACCAGGTTCGTTAGATTACTATTCTATATTCTGTTTTAAGGATGGACATGACTCACCATACTCTTTGAGCCAAAGGCAACCTACTATGCTGATTAACTAACGAGATTCTGGTACAAGAGAGGTAGGGCGCAGCGTATATAGAAGCTTAAGCAAGAAGTGTTACTTCCCGTACCTCTACTGTATAGAATATTGGGATCGCCGTCAATGGGATTAGCGCAGCACTAGCAGTCTGCCCCCTGAAGACCTATATAAGTATTTCTTAAAGCATCATCTAATCTTGTATTTATATAAAATGCAAAAAATTACATATTTAAGATTTAATATTAATGTTATTCTATTTTCAGTGAATGATGGCATAGATTTACTTATAGAAGCTATACAAAATGCACCAGACATAAAACCTATTACGAACCACGCACATGTACACATACCTATAAAAAAGGTTAGAGCTGGGGAAACATCATCTAATGACATGTCAGATGACGATGTTTCTAATCCGGACATTATTTCTGAAGAACATAATTTTACATCAAAGGCAGATGTTGTCAAGTCTATACATACAGATCGACCTTTTGATGATGAAAAATCTTACGATCCGAGTAAATTTGATAGGAGAGTTGAGAACGAAGACGATAGTCCCAAATTTCTTGGAATAAATAACAAAACTGTAGATAAAAATCAAACATTAAATAATTACTATACCGAAGAAAAAAACACAAGCATACCTATTGAATTGAAGAGCAAATACAATGACGAAATTACAGTTAGCAATCATGTAGATCAAGAACACACTAATATGGATTCAGACGTACTAGATGAAAGCGAAAAAAAAAGAAAGTTTGAAGTTTTTGTTGCTGAATACGAAGATGATAGCGAAGAAGTAGTTAATGCAACAACTAACGCATCTGAGCTACTTATTGAGTATAGTCCACCAACTACATCACTACCTCCAACGGAAGACACTTTACTATTTAAGTATAGTGATACGAAAATTAGGAATTTTAATGATGGTTTCATTACAAATGGCAGTGTTAAATTTATAACAAAATCAACATTGAAATGGATAGACACAGAAGATGAAGAAGATAAACCAGGATTAGTTAAATATTCGAGAGAGACGGTAAAAAACCCAGTGACTGAAGCATTAACTCAACGAGTTACTCCAAAAGAACAGTCAAAAAAGATTCCTGAAGATACTAGCAACTTTTCTAAAGAATTAGATGACGAAGACAAAAAGAAATTATCAAAAGTGAATGTAGATGAAGTGATGATTAAAAAGCAGATGAATTTGTTGAATTCATTAGATTACGGGACAGAAGGAACTATTGTTGATGATTCTGATTCAAAGGATGTTCGATATTCAAACGACTCTTATGATCTTTAAATGAAAGTAATTATTTAGATGAAAGTAAAAAATTGTGATTTGAGAGTTCCGGGACCAAATTGAAGAAACATGTCTGAACGCCTGTTACAATCTTCCAGGGTGAAATTGTGATAACTAGAAATGAAATTTAACATACGTAGTGTCTGTTATGACCATTAGGCACAGACATTCAACTATTGAAATTGAATGTCTGTGCCATTAGGTTACATCTACTCTTTTCTCACACACTGGTCACATCTAGGATAATGTCTATCATTACATAGACATAAAATATACCTATTTCGGAATGGCGATTAGGTACGTCAGTATTGTTTTTTATGTAAGTCCTTGTTTTGTAAGGTTTAGTATAAATTATAGTCAGTGCTTACGTAAAGGAGGAGAGGGGAGATACGAACTGTGCTTACTTAGGGAGAGTTAAAAATTGCAAAAAAATCTGCTTATGTATTTTTTTTTGTATTACTTGACTGGATTTAAATTCCAATATTTATTAAAAAGGAGTCATCTTAGTTTTTTTTACTCGAATGACGACCACCGGCCTGATAGTAATCAGTCATCGTAGCCTATGGACACTCGCAATACCAGATGTATCACTCATGCGTTGCCGACTTTTTACTTTGACTTTGTATTTTGTACTAGCTTGCGCCCGCAACTTTCTTGCGTATCCCTGTATATATAAAATATGCTAAATTTTGGATATCGATGGTATCTGATATTTTTTGACAAACATCATCTAAGCAAGTTCTAAAAATGGGCACTTGGAATATTCGCGGTCTTCTGAACCCTGGTAAGCTTGAAATTGTATATTTAGCATGCGAAGACTCCTCAATTATTTTGGTCACATTGCTAGAAAACATCCTGACAACTTATAGAAACTGATAGTCTTAGAGCCACGATTTATGCCTTCAGCTAATGCTCCCCTGTGCACCAACCTTTCGGTTATATCACAGGATTCGGAGTCTCTCGCTCAGTAAACTAACCAGGCGAAACGAGAGTAAACTAACCTTTACCCGGCCCGCTATGGCGTCCAGTAAACCAACCAGCTCAACTCAAGCCGATTGGTAGCAGGTTTATAGTCGTAGGGCGCAATTTTTTGACATCTTAGAATATCGCTGTTGCCTAGTGATACCTCAGGGTCACCCTACGATAATTTTATGTGATAATAACAGTTAGGTATAGTTTATTAATAATATATTATTATTTATGAGAAATTGTAATCCTGGCATGAGTAAGTGATTGAGAAGGCCTATTCTTTTAATAACAGTTTGAGTTTGTTATTCACCCTACTAAAATTCGCTAAGCAAAAAATCTGAAATAAATTTTGTAATGATTATTTTCTGTGAGGCGCTTTATAAAACAAAATATGAATGAAAATTCATTCTTATTTTGTGTAGTAGAATATCAATTACATTCTTCTTTTATCCATTAATTGGGGTCGGCACATTAGGCATTTTTTTTCATTCAATCACATTATCACGAATATTACGATTCGAAAAAGAGGTCTTACGTTTTAGTTACATCGTCAGCTTAATTGGTAGAGCTCCAGAGCTTCTACCAATTAAGCTGACGCTTAGCTTATCTGTTTTTATGATGTATTTGTTATTGTCAGGACAAGGTTCTTATGAAAGAAAAAAATAAGAAAGTTGTGCGGAAAATGAGAAAATTTAAGAAAACTGAACGACGATATTGACTTTTCTTATGTAACTTTATGTCGTTTGACAGACTTGTCAGTCATCTGACATTTAGCAATTCGAATTCTATATTAAATGTCAAGAAGATAGACTTTACTTTAAAATTTCCAGTTTAGTTATAAAATATGATGGATGGCAACTGCACAATGCAAATAATAACAAATTAGATGTTAAGTGTAAATATATCAATTGTATAAGTTATATATTAAATCATTAATAAAATATAATAATACTCTGTGTTGGTTTTATTTTAATATGACTTATTGTTTGTATCCTATAGCATACCACCTTTATTAAATAAATAAATGTTTCTGGACAATTTACACAGCGCCATCTAGTGCCAAATTAATCGCAAAGATTGCGTTGTGGGTACTAGACAACTGATAAATGTAATAGATACATTTTTTGTAAATACATACTTATAATACATAGAAAACACCCAGACCAAGACAAACAGACATGTTCATGCACATAAATGTTTGCTTTGTGCGGGAATCGAACCCGCGACCTCGGAGTCAAAGTAACCATTGCTAGCCATTCGACCACCGGGCTCGCCAGCGTCACAATTGTACACGTTTTTTTTTCAGTAAGTTCATGAAAGTATGTGCCTATCTACTTACGAGTATTAAAATTTCTCGTTTTCTGCCAAATGAAACGTTGACAACCCTACATACTAACCATAGATCTACAATTTTTTATCGAACATCTATGGTACAGTAAATATATAGAGCAATTACTCAACTAGGCCATTTTTTAGATAATTAGTTACCTACGCTTTTTGCCATTGTAACGTTAGCGTTGTTACTCTTAATTTTAGTATACGAGTGATTGAATAAGTAAACGGATGTGTAATTGTAGACCACATAAATCTTCTTACTTATCCCACTGTAAGGATACGGGTCTCCCCTCAATTGAAGGAGTTTAGAGCATACTCCACCACGCTGCTCAACTGCGGGTTGGCGGAAGACCACTGACTGCTGAACGACTGTCATCTAGTGACAACAGCCGGGACCGACGGCTTAATGTGCTTTCCGAAGCACGGAGGATCTCAAGAGATAAAAACCCATCCATGGACAGGCTATGGTCAACGTTGCTTAACTTGCGTGTTCGATCGAGCTGCTCTTATATATCTTCATTTATATCGATTGCGAAAGCAATCAGTTTTGTAGTTAAAAAGTTCAAGTTGGTGGCCATTTTTCAATGTATCATATATTTGAAAGTCTCAACCAGCGTTAGCAGATTTATTTTAGGTCAAAGAGGGATTTAAAAATTTTTAAAGTAAAAAAAAACATAGCATAACATAGTCCCGCTGTTTTCAAACGTTTCCACCAAATGCTATTTCCACAAATTTTTTATCTACATAGTTTGTGGTCGCACTCCTCTGAAAAGGCTCGAACGATTTTTATGATTTTTTTGTGTATTATTTGAAATAAGAATAGGTCGTAAAATATATATCATTAATTTATATACTCTTTATATATAAAAACGCATTCTTTTACCGGTCATCCTTGAATGCAATGAAATTGCAATGAAACTTTCATGGGTTATTATATTCTGGTTATGCCGGGCAAGGTTCAGGCAGAATGAAGCAATGACGTCTGTCGGTCCGCCTGTAACTGCCTGGTCAATGATTATACATGTGGGAGCATGGTCTTAGAGGAAAGCTGCGTGTGGGGGGACGAAAGGTTGGATGCCCGACAACTTCTAGATGGTTCAAAAAAACCTCAATAAAGTGGCTGGACTAGGCTTGATACGGAAGGCGGACGATCATATTTGGTGCAAATCATTGCTGATAATCATGACTAAATATTAACGTACATATTTATTTCAACATGCCAGAACATGGCAATTAATTAGATGATATGCAGTATGCAGCCATTATGTAGCATCGGAAATTGCACACACTGCAACGGTATTACTTCACACTATGTAGTAATTATGATAGGATATTTTGTTCAGGTAAATATTGTGGATTTTTTTATATATACTACGTGGTAAAAGTATTAAGAATTTGGTTAATAAATTCAGGCTGTAGTATGTCGAGCACAATGGCTAAATAATGTAATATAACTTATTATATTACATTATTTAGCCATTGTGCCTTCCTGTAAAATAATGTATAATTATCTAAATTGCATAAAAATGTACAGATTTCCTCAACTCGTCTTCCAACATAAAATTGTAATTCTTACCTACCTAATTTATATTCCATTATTTTACAGGAATAAGCAGCAAAAACATAATAACTTATAGAGAAAAGGAAATTAATATCTAAAGATCCAAGGTTAATATAAGAAGTTATATTACAATTGCTTGGTCAGCGACAACCCAGTAGTATTTTTTTTTGATAAGAGATGGCGCTGTCCATTGTTAGTAGGTTTCTAAAATGCGCTGTGGTTTCTATTTTGATGTTATGTAATATCAGAGCATGAGTAAATGATTATGTTCTAGCATATATGGGTACGGAAATAAGTTTACTTCAGGCGGGTAGCATACGTGTTTGGCACTCGGGTGTTGTATAGAAAAATCAACATAATGTATTCAACAGATACGATGATGATATTGATGATCTGTTCCGTCATAGTTAAACTGACCATTTTTTTAAAATCCAAAACGGGACATAAGTTTTTATACTTCAGTTAGCAGGTTAACAATGAAAATAAACACAGCTACTTAATTTTCTTTCTTTCTCTATGATTATTATTATAAAAATAAATTTTAATTATATAAATATGAGATTAATATATATAAAATTATTATTATATTTGTACAAGTTGTGAAAAATAAAAATCACTCCCCAGCTTTATTAAAACAAAGTTCCTCTGACAGTAATTAGGTATTAAATTATATGAGACAAATTTTCACGAGCTATGTAATTTTAATTTTTCACGCGGTTTCGGAAAACGGTACTATTTTTCGTCCCGGCGCTTTGTGTGGGGACAACGGGACAGGTGACCGAGAAAAGGGACAGTGCCGTTCAAAACGGGACGTATGAACTTTAGTCATAGTACATGTTATAGTACGTAGTTCTGTGCAGATGGTAAGCAGTCCAATTGCAGTTTTTTTGTAAACTTGAAACTCAAAATACCACTTTCGAGCGCAGCCGTGAGTTACTTAGACAACAATTAGAAGAATGTCGCAAGTCTTGGCGCGTTGCAGCGTTCCGCTCCGCTGCCGCCTCCGCCGTGAGCGACACGCCTTCCTATCTGGTAATTCATTAGTTTTTTAACCACGTCAGGTGGCAAATAAGTATATGCCCTGATGTAGATCTCATTCAAGAAGCAAGTATATTAGTGCATTTTTTGAAGCAGCAACAGACAATGTCAATAACTTTACTAAAACTATCTATGGTATAGTATTTTTTTATACTATGTCGAAACTTGAAATATCGCTCGCGCGCTGCCACCACCGCTGCCAACACAGTTACTTTCTGACTCACTCAACTCTCAACGCACTCGCAGGAACACTACAACCCTCAAGGAAATTGTTATTTGGCTGCGGTATTCTGTGAGGTGGACTTCACCAATCGGGCCTATAATTACGTTGCCCTATTTTTCTTTGTGCCAGAGTCTCGTTAGTGATTCAGTAGGGTGCACCACGTGCTGGTGAGGTTGGCTTAAGCTCTAAAGATGGTTAAGAGCCCTTTACATATAGACAAAGTGATAGTTTCATCGCATTCACACAACGGAGGAACTTATGAAATCATCATGTAAGGAAATGAGACAGATTGATATGATTGGTTCTACTGGGGATACGGGTCTCCCCCTCAATCGAATGGGTTTAGAGCATACACCACCACGTTGCTCAACTGCGGGTTCGCGGAGTTGAGATACGTGGCGGAATTTGTTACCTGTTATCTGTCAAATCCACGATGATAAAAATTCCATAGGTACTCGCCGATCATTTACCTCTTAATAGTTTTTTAGTTGGGGCATGCGCAGAGAAACTTTGATCTTTTATAATACAATGCAGGCGGTTACGGGCTCTTAGGCTATAACGAGAACACCTGTTTCTTTACCTTGATAATGCGATAATGCGAAACCGGTCGGTAAAATAAATTTAATTAAGTGGAACGGTAGCATTGATTTCATTTATACAATATGTTCTCTGACTTACGGTTATATAATATATTAAAACATGTATATGTTATCTCGTGGAAGTGTTAGTTTGTTTTATTTTTATTGTACATAAAACAATGTTTTGATCCCTGACTTCGCAGGAGGTACCACAGTGCAGGTGAGATTGACTTTAACGCCACCTAAAGGCCACTGACTTGGCTCAAGGGAATTGTTATTTGGCTGCGGTATTCTGTGAGGTGGAGGTACATTACCCAGTCGGGTAGCTTACAATTAGGCTCCCTACCTCTTTTTTCGCCAGAGCTTCGTTTGTCAGTCAGCAGAGTGCACCGCGTGCAGGTGAAGTTGGCTTAGGTTCAAAGATGTTGATGAACACACACCCAAAAAAAAAAATATTAGAAAGAACTGTACTGTCGCTACTTTTAAAAAACAGCTAAAGGAGTGATAAGTTTAAATTAGTATTGTTAAAAAGATACTAAAATGTTATGCATTGATTGTGTGACTCCCAGCCATGTAAAAGTTTCTTTATACACAGCACGGTTGGCTGGAAGAAATCTCTTGAAGAGATAAGCCCACCTTTGTATAATAGTCTGTTCACTAACTTCTGTATTTGTTGTTATGCAATAAAGAATATATAAATTATCTGACATGCGACCTGATTGCAGGCGGCCGCGTGCGCGCCGAAAAATGCGGTGTAAACATACCCTATTATAATAATTATGGGAAATAAGCCCATGGACACGACGACGTACGTGCACCGCTCCTTTTTAGAGGACGTGATGCAAATGGTGGAGTACTATCTACATCTGACTGATTGTCATCAGCCGCCAAACGCGTCCTGTGCGTTTTTATCGCGGTTTTATGTCCCAGTTGGTAAACAGGTTGTTTATGAAAAGGCGGTAAACAAACGGATAAGTACTGAGATAAAAATATTACTTTTTTTATACCATTAAAGTGACAATTACCGTAGCCTATGAACGCTTGTAACACCAGGGGCATTAAAAGCCTCTTCGTGCTCTTTCTGAAGAACTCCATGCTGTAGTCTCGTGAGAAAACCTCGACAGGCAGTCCATTCCACAGCTTGACAGAGATAACTTTTCTGGAACCGCACAGTACGTGACCACTTAGGTTCCAATGTGTAAGGATGAATTCCCTGTCGATGGCGAGCGGTGCGACTGTAGAAGGAGACCGTGGGCATCATGTCAAACAACTCGCCTAAATACACCCCATTGTAGAACTCACTAGGACGCAAATCTCTTCTCAGACTTATAGGTTCTATCCGTCTGTCAGTTTGGGATCGTCAATTATCGGATAAGTTACAATTAGCGAAAAGCGAAAGTCTATGGTTACAATAGTTACATAATCTTTTTAAGCATTTACCACTATGACTGTTGCTCGCTTACACAGTCTAGTCTATGGTTACGCTAACCGCTGTACACTAGGCGGGAAGTAATGCTTGTTGGTTGGTATACAGGAAATATAAAGTAAATAATGTAAAAAGAAAATATTTCAATTGTTATGTGTAGACAAATACTCCGCAGCTTCGGTAAAAATATGTGTAAAATACAGGATTACCGCCAACCCGCAGTGTAGCAACGTGATGGAGTATGCTCTAAACCCCTTCGATTGAGGGGAGGCCCATATTCCAGAAGTGTAATGAATAAGGGTTGACGACTAACATACAGGATAGTTACAAACTTATTATACCTATTATGTACCGATCCGGAATTTCTGAAAAACTCATCATAAAATAGTACATTCTTTAGGTGTTTGTTTTTGGATGGCAATGTGTGTGTGATGCCCTTGGTGTTGCAAGCGTCCATTGGTTATGGTAAGCTTTTTCCATTAGGAGGGCCATATACTTGCTTGCATTGCGTATCTATATAAATAAAAATGAATGTTGCTAAGCGCAACACTCGAGAACGGTTCCACCAATTCGGCAAATATAATTTTTTCGTATTTTCCTTATCGCACACGGAAAGTTTTAAAAAAAAAATTATAAAAATTGCGTGGACAATAGTAAAAAAAAAAAATTAACTTTTAAGAGAACGAAGTTTGAGCGGGCAGTTAGTAATATAATACAAGCAACAGCAAATGATATGCTGTCAACTAGCATCCATACTTTTTTTACATTTACTTATTTCGTAAGAGTTCATTATTCAATAATATAAATGACTTAATTTTGCGAAGAAATAATCGTTTCGTGTTTTAGAATTTTAGACCAAGATTCCGCTGCAAAAGACCTAACCTCATCGGAAATGTGTATAGAACGTTTGAACACGATAAGAAGAAAATACTTATTAGATAATCAAGGTGTTGTTATGTCTTTGAATTCTGCCTACCTACTGTTTACCGGGATAAAATCTTCTTCTTGGTCGATTCCTCATGACTGAGGGTCGTGACCATCACCATCAGCTTGCTGGACCAGTTTCCTCCAAGCCTCACGGCATGCAGCTTGTTTCAGGGCCATAGGAATGCTGCAATGAGTGATTTCCTTGATGGCGTCAGTCCACCTGGTAGGCGATCTTCCCCTACTTCTCTTTCCTTCCACTTGCCCTACGACTATAAGCTTTTCAAAGTTGTTAGGTTCTTTTCGGTCAATGTGGCCGAAATATTTGAGGAGTCTCCGCATGCATATAGTCGAAAGACGGATGGTAATTCTCAACTCCTTGAGAATAGACACATTTGTGCGTCGCGCCGTCCATGGTATTCCCAACATTTTGCGCCAGCACCACATTTCGAATGCATCTATTGTCGACCTAGTGCATGCTTTGAACGTCCAAGTCTCTGAAGCATATTGAAATATGGAGAAGATGAGGGTTCGCATGAGTTTAACTTTGGTTTTGCGATTAATGTTACGGCTCTTCCAAATCTTCTCCAGTTGCTTCACCGCCGATTTTGCCATCTGCGCTCTCCTTATGACTTCCCTGTTACAGTCGCCATCATTGGTTATTAAGGATCCTAGATAAACAAATGATTGGACGGCATCAAGATCGCTCAGTTCGTGAGTGCGCGTCATAGTTCCGGCCCTGTCGACGAACATTAGCTTCGTTTTAGACCTGTTGATACGTAAGCCATATTCTTTGCTCACAGCTTCCACCCTCCCCAAAAGCTCACTCAACTCGCTTTCTGAAGCACCGATAATGGTGGTGTCATCAGCAAATCGTAGGTTATTAACGCGATGACCTCCCACGCGAATGCCTCCCTCCCAATTTTCGAGGACTCTTCTCATGATGTGCTCTCCAATGAGGTTAAAAAGCTGTGGGGAGAGAATGCATCCTTGCCTGACACCACGCTCCGGCTTGAATGGGTGCGAAAGTGCACCATCCAGTCTGACTCTTGAACTACTGTCGAGGTATAGATTCTGAACAAGGCAGATAAGGTGTTCAGGTATTCCCATTTCGTGCATTACTTCAAACATTCTCCTCCAACTAATGCAGTCGAAAGCTTTGGCGTAATCAATGAAACATAGGGCCATTGGTACATTGAATTCCCTGGATTTTTCAATAAGTTGCCTCATGTTCAAAATCTGTTCCCTCGTACCTCGACCTCTGACAAATCCAGCCTGTTCCCTAGCAATTTGCCCGCTAATATAGTTTTCCAACCTCTTGTTAATGATATGTAGGAGAATTTTACTAGCATGCGATATGAGTGAAATGGTCCTGTAGTTTTCACATTTGCGTGTAGATCCTTTCTTATGCAGGGGAATTATTATTGATTCCGTCCAATCATCGGGCCATTGACCAGAACGCCACACCTTCAGGCAAATTGTGTGCATTAGTCTTACTCCATCCACACCAAGATTCCTAATCATAGTTGCTGTAATGCCATCCCCGCCGCTAGCTCTTTCTTTTAGCCTTTTAATTGCCACCTCGACCTCATGAAGAAGGATGTCCGGCTCATAAACTTTAAAGTCCCTCCTATCTTCAGTAGCAAGCTGTTCAGTTTCGCTATATAACTGTTGGCAGTAACTTCTCCATCTCTCCAACACGGCGTCTTTTTCCATGATCAAGGAACCCTGTGCGTCCACTATAGTCCAGCTCTTACATTTGAAATCCTTGGTCAATAGCTTTACCTTGCGGAACATATCCTTGGGATGGCCATGGTTAGAGTTCTTTTCTATTTCGTCACAGATCGAATCTATATAAACGCACCGATCTCGTCTGCATAACCTTTGAACCTTACGGTGCAGTTGTTTGTATACTTGCATCTGTGTATCAGATGCAAGTCCCGATTCCTTACAAGCTTTTCGTTCCAGGATAACAGACCATGTTTCTTCAGACATCCAAGCGGATTTGGGATGCTCTCTAACACAGGTTTTAGCTACACTCGCGGCTGTTTCCAGAGTGACACTTTTTAGCTGTTCCCAGGTTCCATTTGCAGAGTCAAATGGATCAGCCTCTATTTCAAGCAGTCTTTCTTTGACAATATTTCGGAAATCTTCCTGTGCGCTTTGGGGTAGATCGACGACCTTCCTCGGTCTACTTCGCTTGTTAGTTTTGAGACGAATCTTTACATGAGCGATTAACAGCTGGTGGTCGCTGCCGCAATCAGCTCCAGGACGT
The DNA here is from genome assembly GCA_937001555.2 of Hypsopygia costalis. NCBI lineage: Eukaryota > Metazoa > Arthropoda > Insecta > Lepidoptera > Pyralidae > Hypsopygia > Hypsopygia costalis. Next base: position 19,392,142 of record OW443348.2, read on the forward strand.
GTCTTAACATTCAGTACTGAAGATTTCCATCTCTCTCCCATCAATATGTAGTCGATTTGGTTCCTATACTGACCATTGGGTGATGTCCAAGTATACAATCTTCTGGCATGATGTTGAAATCTTGTGTTGAGTATCGAAAGATTGTTCTCCGTACAGAAATTCAGGAGCATCTGACCGCGGTCATTACGAGTCCCCAGACCAAACTTTCCAATGACATTACGGAGATGGTCATCCATTGTTGTGTTACCTATCTTTGCATTCAAGTCTCCCATTACTACTGTAACTTCCTTTTTTGGAATGTTTCTATACACTTCTTCCAAGTTGTTATAGAAGTCCTCAATTTCTTCCTGGGTTGAGTTCGAAGTTGGAGCATAGACTTGTATTAAGTTAATGGAACTGGGATGCGCAGAAAGTTTCAATATTATTATTCTGTCGCTGATTGTGTCATAGCCAATGACTTTGTCACTCATCTCCTTGGATACTAGAAATCCAATGCCGCTGAAGCTGTTATCGGGATTCCCCGCGTTGAACCTCATTTTTCCCGATTCAGTGAAACTATGGCCACTATCCTTAAGGTGCGTCTCACTAAGACCCAGCACGTCCAAGCCACATCTATCCATTTCATCGCATACAATTTTCAGTTTACCAGGATTTACAAGCCCGCGCACATTCCATGTTCCCATTTTTAAAACTTGCCTAGGTTGTATTCGTCGGATGTTTTTTCCATCGCCTTTCCTGCCAGCAGTAGTCCAATTTCTGCAAGTAGCCTGTTGACTCACCAACTTACAGCCGGTAGCCAATTTCACACCAGAAGACCCGGAATCATTCTGGCGCCGAGTGTCAGTCGGATCGCCAGACAAAACACTCGTACTTACAATCTGATTCATAAGGATAAAATAGCCTATGCGTTAATCTAGATCACATTTATGTATGTATGTATGTACATAAAAAGGAAACATATGTACGTCAAATTTCAACCAGGATACCGCCGAAGTTGAAGCCGATTACGAGCCAATAATTTGATTCCAAAAATTGATCTTACGTTTAAGTTATTGACAAACATCTTCAGCTCAGTTGGTAGAGCTCCAGGGGACAGCTACTATCAGCTAAGATAAACACAGGTACAATAAATCTAAGCTAAAGTTTGATTTTCGCAATCAAAAAATCGGATTGGAATCGGCTTCAACTTCTGCGGTAGGGCCTCAGGGGCAGTCGAAGCTGAAGATTTTTACAAGCCGATTACCAACGGATTATTTTCTGTCACTATATTACTACTATATAACTATATTTTACATTTTGAAATTGTGTTTACCTTAGCGGGTAGAAACCATAGAGCCCTAGCCCTGAGCTGAAGATAATAAATAATAAATAAATAATAAATATTTCTGGACAATTTACACAGCGCCATCTAATCCCAAATTAAGCGCAAAGCTTGTGTTATGGGTACTAGACAACTGATAAATGTACTTAAATACATTTTTTTTTGTAAATACATACTTATAATACATAGAAAACACCCAGACCAAGACAAACAAACATGTTCATGCACATAAATGTTTGTCTTGTGCGGGAATCGAAGCCGCGACCTCGGAGTCAAAGTGGCCATTGCTAACCATTCGACCACCGAGCTCGTCAAGATGTATGTCATTAACTTAAATCTAAGATCTATTTTCGCGAACAAAAAATCTGATGGTAATGTGTAATCGTAACGAATGGTAATGAAGCCGATACCCATTGGGATTATGATTGCGAAAATCAGACTTCTGTTTAAATTTGTGATAAACATCTCCAGTTTAATCTGAAAATTTAATGATAAAGTGGCAGCGGCCCTACCGCCTATTACTATTGTGTATTGTCACTAATTTAAGGTGAAGTTTAATTTTCGCCATCAAAAAATCCCATCGTAATCGGCTTCAGCTACAGTGGTAAGGGCCCCTGATCTCGTCACCAGTTTACCTTTGAAATAATAACAAACATCCATCCATCAAACATACATCTATTCTCCCAAACTCATTTACATTCATAACACATAAACATTCACATTTACAAAATTAGTAGAACATTTCTAATGTAATTAATTATGTAACTTGTCTTGATTTGTCTTGTTTGAATAAGTAGACGACATTTGTTAATTGCCGTATGACATATTTTGGCCTTTTACGATTCTGGGGTAGATTTGCAAATACTTGTCCCAATTGCTCCATCACGATTGCTCTGGTTTCAAGACCAGTTGGTGTGAAAATGTATGTAATAATTCTAGTGAGATATTTTAGTGAGTGCATATAATTATTACAGATAAAATTAAAATAGAGGTAGAGAGAGGGAGAGAGGTGGGGCATAGCGTATTTTTTTAAGCTGCCCGACTGCGCAGTACCCCCACCTCACAGAATGCCGCAGCCAAATAACAATTCCGTTTAGGGTTGTTGTGTTCCTGCGAGTTAGTGAGGTCACCAGAACGGAAGGAGGTGGCAGCGGGGGTGGCAGCGCGCCAGCGATATTTCATGTTGCTAGCGTTAATATGGCTACGGTAACCGCTTCACATCACGCGGGCCGTATGCTTGACTGCAACCCGACGTAGTATAAAAAAAATACTGTAACGGATGAGGTTAATTTTTGTTCTGTGAGATCTTAGCTCAAAATATTGATGCTCGAACTATTGTTACGAAGCATGCCGCGAGGGATCACGTCTGCCGAGTTTAGAATGATTGCTAGTAATTTGACCTCTTGCGGCTAGTGGCTGCGCTCAGAAACGAAATACCACGGGTACTATTGTTTGGCCGAAATCAGGTCAACTGTGATATTATATTATTACGGAAATACATTTGAATACATTAGATGAAGGCAAATACATTCAATATTGTCAACGATTATGAAAGCAATGCCTGCTCTGCAAGGCAATGCGCATTAAAAGAAACCTTTTCGGTAGAGTTAGTAGAAAGACAGGTAGGTAGAGAGAGATTTCAAGATACTTATTAGGATCTGCTTTTTTCCTCTTAAAAAATCTCCCTTTATTAGATCTTTTAAATCATCACTGGTGAGCATATAAAATTGTAAATTTTTCTATCTTTTCTTTCACGAAACAATACATAAAATACAACTGCAAAACTAAAGTACATACCTAAAACTAAATAATACTAAAATAAATGTAAAAAATTTTGCTCATCGTTCCCAAGATGCTGTCGATATGAACATACGCCTGTATCTACCCATTGCAGGACATAATCCTTCCCAATGCTTTCCATCAAATACGATCCTCCGTCTTCCGCATCCAGCCGATTTTTTAAGGTCACCAGTCCATCTAGAAGGAGGGCATCTACTAGTTTTAAGTATAATAGTATATTTTTTATCTACTATTGGATTACTCAAGTTCACATGCAGAGTTTTAAATATAATTTACCCAGAGCCTATTACAAATTGGTGTTACAAGAGGCTGGTTTAAATATCTTGCAGCAATCTTTTGTCCTTAACTTTTGAAAGTATTCGAGTAACAAGAATGTTTAGCGACATGCAATGGTTAAGTAAAACAACACCATGCAAATAATCACTGTAATCGTTGTTAATTTTTATATTAGAAATTTCCTTTGCATTATCAACATTTTTGCAATAGTTAGGTGGTATAAACAAACTTATATCAGAATAATAGTGGTCCGCCCCGCCATCTCGCCGGCCGACCTTTCGCGCGAAATCCCGCCAAGATTGACATTTCACTGCATTTTGGCGCCAAAGCCGCCCGTGACGTGACGCGTATTCGAACGTCGCTTATCGAACTTTAAAAAAAAGAATTTGTGCTAGTGTTGTACAAAAGAGTTTGATTGACAGTGTAAAAATAAAATAAAGTGAGTTTTTTTTATTGTGTTCGAATAAAAGTGCTAAGTGAGTCATTTAGACTCTTAAAACTTGGAGTTTTGACATATTCTGGCACATTTTCTGGTAAGATTCTTAAATATTTAGTTGAATAGTCATTACATATACCTACTTATTTTCACTGTTCTATTTTTTTATATGCTTTAGAACCGCATTCGTGTATTTCTGCTATTCCCGAAGGTTGACTGGTAGAGAATGCTTTTGGCGTTAAGTCCGCCTTTTGTACCCGTAATTTTGTGGTCAATAAAGTTTAAATAAACAAATATTTTTATTGTGAGTAGCTATTAAATTAACTTATGTACTTGTTAGTTGATTTATTGTCTAAATTTAGAATTGGTTTAAATGACATTCGATTGGCAATGTTATTTATAAGAAATGAATTCGGCAGTGTCAGCGTCACTATTGCGTAGAAAACTTACGTTCACGATTGAATAATTTCTTGTAAAAAAATGCTGTATAATCGCCGGCCAAGCAACAGTTTTAGTTCTTTATGAATGAATTTTTTACGACCTTACTTTTTTTTACCACTAAAGTGACAAACAAGCGGCCCGCCTGATGGAAAGCAGTTACCGCAGCATATAAACGCCTGTAACACCAGGGACATCGCACGCGCGTTGCCAAAAGTAGTTTAGATTTTAGAGTAAAGTTTTTATTTGTAAAATTAGTTTTTTATATAAGTATACTACTATACCCTAGATTAGATATCTACGCGAAACAGTGCCATTGAGTATGCTCAGTGGCATTGATATGTCTATGCTCCTTAATTTTTCTGTGAGTTATTTTAGTAAGGTAACAAATAAATATTCCTGGACACGGCCATCCAGTCCCAAAACACACCCAAACCAACCAAACTAAGCAAAACTTGTTTTTTTTTTTTTTATACCGCTATAGTGGAAAACAAGCATACGGCCCGCCTGATGGAAAGCAGTTACCGTAGCCTATGAACGCCTGTAACACCAGGGGCATCACACGCGCGTTGCCGACCCTGTAAAAACCTCTTCACGCCCTTTTTGAAGAACCCCATGCTGTAGTCTCCTGAGAAAACCTCGACAGGCAGTTCATTCCACAGCTTAACCGTACGCGGAAGAAAACTTCTCTGGAACCGCACGGTACGCGACCACTTAGGCTCCAATGTGTGAGGATGAATTCCCTGTCGATGGCGAGCGGTGCGACTGTAAAAGGAGGCCGTGGGCATCATGTCAAATAACTCCTCTGAACACACCCCATTGTAGAAACGGTAGAACACACAAAGGGACGCAAAATCCCTCCTCAGACTTAAAGGTCAACCGTCTGTCAGTTTGGGATCGTCAACAATCCTCACAGCACGCCTCTGAATCGAGTCACAAGGTGCAAGCTGGTATCTAGGTGCTCCCGCCCACAGATGGCAACAGTGCTCCATATGCGGCCGTACTTGAGCTTTGTAGAGCAGAAGCCTTTGCCGCGGATTGAAGTACTGCTTGGCCCTGTTGAGCACACCTAGTTTCTTCGACGCCAGCTTGACCTAAAATTGTAGTATTGTGCTAAATAACAGATATAATACTTAAATACATTTTTTTTGTAAATACATACATATAATACATAGAGACACCCAGACTGATGTGATGCAAGCAGTTAACGTATCTTCATCATAATCAGGTCATTTTAGTCTCCACTACAGGAGCACGACCTGCTCTCGTCCGTCTCAGACAGAAGGAGGATTTGGCCTACACTCCCCACGCTGGCCAGACGGGTTGGGGAGGCCTGATAGATGTTTTATAATGTATTTCCCTTAGTCGCTTTGTACGACACCCACGGGAAGAGACGGAGTGATTCTATTCTAGTCTGCCGGAAACGCCACGCGGCCGTAATAACGTCTCCAAAATATGTTTATGTCCTTTGTAAAGAACTGTAGGCTCTAATTTTTTATTTATTTCTTTATTGTTACACACATTGTAACACAGTGATGAGTAGGCTCAAAGAGTATTACATAGTGTACAATTTTTGACATAATAAAAATTATGGTATTAAGTAATTAAATTGAGAAATCGTAACCGACGCGATTAGTCACCATGAGTGTGGACGAACATGTGTTTTTTATGTCATTAGTTTTTTTTTTATACTGCGTCGGGTGGCAGACGTACGGCCCGCCTGATGGGAAGCGGTTATCGTAGCCATATTAACGCTCGCAACTTAAAATATCGCTCGCGCGCCGCCACCCCCGCTGCTGACGCAGCATCTCCTTCCATTCTGGTGAACTCACTCACTCGCAGGAACACAACACGAATTGTTATTTGGCTGCGGTATTCTGTGAGGTGGAGGTACATTCCCCAGTCGAGTAGCTAACAATTACGCTTCCTACCTTTCTTTTCGCCGGATCTTCGTTTGTCAGTCAGCAGGGTGCACCGCGTGCAGGTGAAGTTGGCTATGGTTCAAAGATGTTGATGAACTACTTACACCCCAAAGTAAAGTAGCAAAATAGTGCAAAGTGAGGTGGACATATTCCAATGGGGAATATGTCCACCATTCTATATTATTTCCTAATAATCCGTCCGTTGCCAGCCTATACTCCTGTATAGGCTGGCAACGGACCGGCGACCCCTGGGTGTTGCTGATCTCCCTGGGCGGTGGTGATTGCTTTCCATCAGGTGACCCACATGCTTTTTTGCCTCTCTCATATGTAAAAAAAATATTTTGCTCCTTTTTTTTTGTATTATACCTAAGTAAAATAATGTTTTTGACAAAGATTATATATAAAATCTTTAATAAAAAAAAAAGGAAATCGTTTCCTTCAATAAATAAAGCCTGTTTCTCTTTTTATTCAAAACATTTTCTTAATAAATTGAACCAATTGTTTTTTTTTGTACCTACTTACTATGAGTAGAGCAGAGAAGCATTTAAATTGAAATCCTTTTAGTAAACTCGGCGAATTTCTCAAGTTTTTTTTAGCTATCAATTTGTTTGTAAGTTAATTTTCGTAATTTCCAAGTGTGAAATTGATACAAGTGGAAATACTTAAATGAAATGTAAAGAGATCGAGAATGTGTTGAAATAAACTCTTGCACTTTTGTGTTTATTTTGATTAAATTCTTATTGCTAACTTGTAGTTGATAGGCTTTTGATATATTTATTTATTTAAACTTTATTGATCACAGTAAAATTGTACAAAAGGCGGACTTAATGCTGTTTCAATTTCAAGTCAACCATTCAACCAGTCAACCAAAGGGAGAGCAACACTATAAACATAATACGTAACTTAAAAGATAAACAATATAACGATATACGGACAGATAAATAAATATAGGGGTGTAAGTGATTCATCAACATCTTTAAACCAAAGCCAACTTCACCTGCACGCGGTGCAACCTGCTGACTGACAAACGAAGCTCTGGCGAAAAGAGAGGTAGAGAGCGTAATTGTAAGCTACCCGACTGGGGAATGTACCTCCATCTCACAGAATACCGCAGCCAAATAACGGTTCCCTTGAGGGCTGTTGTGTTAATGCGAGTGAGTGAGGTCACCAGAAAGGAAGGAGACGCTGCGATGGCAGCGGGGGTGGTGGCGCGAGAGCGATATTTTATGTTGCGAGCGTTAATATGGCTACGGTAACCGCTTCATATCAGGCGGGCTGTATGCTTGTTTGCCACCCGACGTAGTATAAAAAAAAATATCAATGTATGTCATTTCCTATAATTTGATATCCATTGTAGGTTAGGTTAGGTTTGATATGTTCCCTTCTTCCACTTAGGTAACTAAACTTTCATAACCAGTTACAAGAAAAGAATTATTTTTCGCTGTTTGATAACTAGTTGTCAGAGAAGAATTATTTTTCCACTTTCGTAGTTTTAATGCATTGTAAACTAGTACTATATTTAAAATTATAGCAAATGAAATTATTATAAACTGTATATTATAACATATGTTATTATAACATATAATACAGACCTATTGTAGCCACCATATTTGAAGTATTTATTTCCAATATATGGACGGACGAGCTCCTCCGTGCTTCTGAGGACACGTTAAGCTGTTTTCGCGGCTGTTGTCATTAGATAACAGTAATTGAACCTAGTCAGTATGTTGAAAAACAGTGGCTTTTACTAACTGGTAGAGTACTCTCTAACCTCTTTCGGTTGAAGAGAGACCCGTATCCCAATATATAATATAGTAAAAAGGAAAGTTTAAAATTACAACACAAAAAAAGTAGGTGCTTTGTGAGTGATTGGGGTTATAAAATAAAACAATAATAATTAAATATAATTTCACAAAAATAATCAAGTAAATTATGGTAATTAATAAATTTATTTATTCACATGATTATGATAATTTATTAAGGCATAGTCACATCTCTAAACTCATTGTCTGTGTTTGACGAGCTCGGTGATCGAATGGCTACTTTTACTCAGAGGTTCGATTCCCGCACAAGACTATTTGTGTGCATGGACAATATGGACATATCTGTTTGTCTTGGTCTGGGTGTTTTCTATGTATTATAAGTATGTATCTATAAAAAAAAATGTATTTAAGTACATTTATCAGTTGTCTAGTACCCATAACACTAGGTTTGCGCTTAATTTGGAAGTAAATCACAGAATAATATACACTAACTAAATGGCGCTGTGTAACTTGTAGAGAAATATTTATTATTATTGTGTTTTAAAGACAAACCATAAACAATATTTGCCGTGTGGTTTCCGGCAGACTAGAATAGAATCACTCCGTCTCTTCCCGTGGATGTTGTACAAGCCGACTAAGGGAAATACATTATAAAACATCGATCAGGCCTCCCCAACCCGTCTGGCCAGCGTGGGGAGTGCAGGCCAAATCCTCCTTCTGTCTGGGACGGACGAGAGAGGGTCGTGCTCCTGTAGTGGAGACTAAAATGACCTGATGATGATGATGATAAACAATATTATACAAAGGAATAAGACGAAATGCCCATTATTACCGAAACTCCGAAGTAATCATCCAATTTCAAATCACGGCCATCGTTACGTGAATGGCAAGTTGTACTCTAGTAGTCCGTGCCCATAATTTGTGGCAAACACAGCCAACAATATAAATACCACTATTAACATTGCGAAATCTCCCCTTGACATTTGGCGGTGACCAATCTGTGCAGATGATTGCCTGATGTTTATTTACCTCGAACGATTTTTATGAAGTCGTTGGTTTAGATGACAGTGTGTTCTAACTCTTTGTCTAAACAATTGTTGACTTGAAGGAATATACAGCGCAATTGGATCTATGGCTACGTAGGATAATAAAGGTTGGCAATCGACAGAACAAAATGAGACCAAAAATGAAAGACACTAGTGAAGAGTGTAGAGAAATTTATATTTAGTTAATTGATTCAGGTGTTATTTTGCGGAAGTCAAATTTACAGGCAATTTGATCTTACACAACATTGCGTGCTTCCGCCACCAATTAGTTGAAGTGAACTACTGTCGACCGGCACCCACCGTCTACCGTTAGTAGATATATGCGACTGCCGTTTGGTCGTGTTTTGTCTAAATTAGTGACGGAAGCACGCAAAGTAGTGTAGATCAAATTGCCTGTAAATTTATATTTTTAATCATGTATTTGTTACTATTTTATTGTGGGTAGATATGATTGTAGAGAGTTAATTGTATCTTTTGTGATAATTACGTAACAATAATAAATAACAGAACATATGAAATAAGTATAATTTTCTATATTTTTTATATTAAATGACATATAACTAGAAATGTCACATAAATCTATGTTAAATTATTTTCTTTAAACACAAATTTGCACTAACATTTCGTTTTAAAAGTTACAAATAATTTTAAAATAAACGGAATCTTATATAATGACGAAGGCCGTGGCGTGTTATGGCAGGAAAAATGGTTTCAGTCTCTATCTCGCTCTAACGTGTATATTCTTTCTTTTTCTTTTACATAGCAGTCATAAACATAAGGCAAGCAGTCTTCAGTAGAGCATAATCCTACTAATCTAAGTCTATAGAATAAACTGTCACTAGAGATCAAAGATTTTTTTGGAAAGAGAATAGAGTGAGAGAGGTCACCAGTTCTTCTGTGCACTTGCTTTTTCTTCGCTGTTACCCGAATAGATCACACTTTACTAGATACCAGGTATTGCATATTCTATACTACTTCGAAATCATCATACCAAACGGGTCACACGAGTGGTGCGGAGAGCGACCCATGAAATACGATTGGCTATTTCAAACCTTTTACGAATGCTCCTATAAAAGACTTCAACGCGTGTAAGTTTATTTCCATCAATTTTCGGTATTTTTTTTATACAACGTCGGGTGATATACTATAGCCCGCTCGATGTGAAGCGGTTACCGTATTATGAACGATCGCAATATGACATATTATCGCGCCACTACTCTAATAATTATTGGAAATTATATCTCACAATACAATACTCGCATTTACTGACCAGGGATCCTACAGTCGAAGCACTTATCATCGAATATATATCTATAATATATTATATAAAATATATTATATAAGTATAAGAAAATTATACTTATATATATATATATATATATATATATATATATATATATTTTTGCAATTATCATCGAATATGTTTATTCGAAAAATAGGTCTTATGTTTTAGTTAATAACAAACATCTTCAGCTTAGCTAGTCGGTAGAGCTTCAGAATTTCCACCAGCTAAGCAAAACCCAAGTACCATAAATCTAAGCTAAAGTGTGATATTCTCAATCAAATAATTCAATGGGATTTACGTACTTTGAAGCTACGCAAGTTGATCGGCTTCAACTTGCGTAGCTTCAAAGTACGTAGGGCCCTAGAAGGTGAAATCAAAGACCTTATACATAGCCTTCGTATTTTAGATTGTGCTTAAAGGTACCTAAATACGGTTATAAGAACCAATAAGTCTCGTATTATATCCGTGGGCACAAACCAGACAAAGGTATTTTATAACAAAGAGTAAAAACTATACAGAGCTGGCACATTCACTTCCTATGACTTGCCTATTGTTGCGTGTCTCTCAGAGTACATAACTTGTTACTTTGTGCTGTTATGGGATGTTTCCGCTATACTTAGTAATTATATGGTTATGACTTTTATGGCAGAAATCTACGTAATGCTTCGTTATGTGATATCGGGACAGCCCTACCACATTTTCCCTGGTTATACTGGTGACTTGGACACTGACCATCGGACTGGTCCACAGACCGCGTAGCGAGCGATGGAGAGGGCTATGCTCGGGGCTTCTCTGAGTGATCGAATCCGGAACGAAGAAATTCGACGAAGAACCAAAATTGTCGACATAGCCTTCAGAGTTTGCAAGCTGAAGTAGTAAGTGATGGCAGATGGGGGAGGAAGGTATTAAAGTGGAGGCCGCGCGTAGGACCACGAAGCATGGGACGCCCTCCTTCTAGATGGTCCTATGACCTTAAGTAAGCGGCTGGAACAGGCTGAATGCGGAAGGCGGAGGATCGCATTTAGTGGAAAGCATCGGGGAAGGCTTATACCCAGCAGTGGGTAGATACAGGAGACTGTGTCTCATGTATAGCCAGGATTAACAGCGGCGACCACCAAAAAGGAAATGAACAATTTTATTTAAACCATTGCAATCCCGGGGTACAACTACAGCTGTCTTGAAATTCAGAATGAATTTAATTAATCAGAACATATAAGTTAGATTATGAAGCTTTTGAAATTTGTCTTTCCCTGTTGAAAACATTTTGTCGTTTGATTTCTTATATGTTATTTGGTTTACATTTTCTGTATATTGTATACAACTAAATTTTGAAATCCAGATGGAAAAAAAATCAAAAAAGTATTTTTATACCATGTCGTGTGGTTATTCAAGTAAGTAAAGCCCGCCTCATCTAAGCGGTTACTGGTATTGCAATTTCGGCTTCTGATGAAGGTTTATATACGTAGTAGGCATAAAACGTAACTCTCCTATTTACATATTCTTTGGCAGGTATCAATATCGATTGGCTAGTTACCAAGTGAATGGTATTAGGAAACTGAATACCACTTGTTGTGCGCGTAATTAAGTAACGTACCGCTTACTGGGTACATAGATACATACTGTATCATGGACCGCGGTTCCCACAGTCTATTGGCGATTGTATTTCAGTAATTTATACACTGCATATAAATCAGTTGTTGTTAGTTCAACTATTTCGTCACTGTAGTACGAAAAAAGTTTGCTACCTTTTCAAAAAATGGCAATAGTACAACGATTCAACTTGTTAGGTGTACTACATGGAACGATGGTTATTGATATACAGCCGAAACAGTGTCGGCAATAATACGGAACCCTGTGGAACTCCTGTGTTTTATGATGAAACTGCGAAGTCTGTTCCTCAAGTAGCACTTGTATGTTGTTTTCCTGTAGAAATCCATTTAATTGCACTGATTAGGTGGCAAACCGTAAATATGAAGTTTGGAAAGAAGTTCTTCCAACTGAGCTACCAGGAAGGTTTATAATGGGGACGAATTTTTGAATTTTATATTTTACTGCTGTGAAATCGCAGTGTGGCGCCATCTACCTATTCAGTATTACACTATTAAACAACTTGTTTAGTAGTGTAATTAAAGGTTGTTCTAGCATGCCAGCTGAAAACAACTAAACTGGGCCGCAATGAAAGCGGGTCGATAACAATAATTACAATAATAATTATATTCTTTATTGAACCTCACAAACAAGTAATAACTTGTTAACAACAACGTTCTTAGACTATATTATATAGGCGAGTACATTATAGTAGTATGTCATTGATTTGACATTGGTTTGGCAGCGAAATTGTCAATGATAAACAATATAATAACTACAGTAAAGTTCTTTAAATTTACACAAATCCTTAGTCAAATACACGAGCACACAGACGCGGAGGCCGACTTGTTTTATATGTGTTTACTTTAAAAGAAATAACCTTCCCAAGCCTATGTTTTGGTGCAACCAATTTGTTATTGTTTGTTCCAAGCAATTAAGTATAGTAACGCTTACTAGATTGCATGTCTCAGATTGTGGTTCTCACAATTATTGTGTATTGTGATTGTGTTTCAAGCTTTGTTAATCGATTTAAATTGATTGTTTTTAGTATTCGATTAAGAGAGACTGTGAAGGCTTCGTTTAATTAATTTGTTTACAATACTGGAGTGTATAGATGTCTACCTTCATTGGAATCAAAGTTGACTTCTAATTTACATATTATATTTACTCTGTAAAGAGAGTAGGTATATATAATTTTTACTTCAATTTGGAATATTTAGACTTGGGAATTTTTTTGATCTTTGATTGTTCTTATGCCGTAATTATTAAGAGTTACAATGGTATTGTGCTGTTGTGCATGGTCTGCTCTTAACTGTACTTCCATATTATGGAAAATCAAAGTTAGAACTTTTTTTAAAACATGATCTGACTTCAGCACACTACTGATTAAAGAAAATGTCCCTGACTCGCTTCTATTTTTTTATTATTTTTGGACATTTTGTACAGCGCCATCTAGACCCAAATTAAGCGCAAAGATTGTACTATGTGTATGACAACTGGCAAATGTAAAAGGACCGTTTTTATAATACATAGAAAATACCCAGACCAAGACAAACAGACATGTTCATGCACACAAATGTTTGTCTTGTGCGAGGATCGAACCCGAGATCTCGGATCCAAAGTAGCCATTACTAACCATTCGAACACCGGGCTCGTCGATGATTTAGTCTATAGCTCTGGATTTTTATAGTCTACTACAATATATTGACGAGCTCGGTGGCGTAGCGGTAGTAATAGTGGCGGTGGCTCGTGGGTTCGATTCCCACACAGGACAAACATTTGTGTGCATGTACATGTCTGTTTGTCTTGGTCTGGGTGTTTTCTATGTATCATAAGTATGTATTTACAAAAAAAAAATGTATTTACGTATGTTTATCAGTTGTCCCATATAGTACCCATAACACAAGCTTTGCTTACTTTGGGGCTAGATGGCGCTGTGTAAAAAAAAAATATTGTCTACATTAAAACCTTCCCAGATATCTCTGGGATGCAATTGAATAGTGAAAACCTTATCCAAATCGAATCAGTAGTTTTTTTTTAATGAACATAAAAGTAATAAGTAGTTTGTTATGTTCTTGGGAGTTAGGATGTTGACAGTGGCTATGGTAATCTAAGTCACATATGAATGCAAGCGCCATAGGCTACGGTACTCACTGTTCATGCGACGGGCAGAATGTTTTTGCTACAGAAATATATAGCCACAGATTATAAACCAAGCTCACACTAATGTTTAGTAACAATGTAATAAAAACTACATTGTATATCGCCGTGAGAACTTGCGTAGGTGCGAATACTGAATATGCTTAGCATTGCGTACTATGTGATATGTAAGTATAATTAAGTTGTTAATAGATTTGTAAGAGGAACTTGATGGCGACGTTGCGTTTGATCACGAAAGTTAAGCAACACCGACTGTTGCCTCTCTGTGGATGGATTTATTTACCGCGAGCTCTTCTTTGGAAGGCAAGTTATCCAGTCGATTTCGGCTGTTAGATGACAGGCATTAAGGCAAGAGAGTGGTCTTTTGTAAACATTGGCCTCCGTCAACTTGCAGTTGAGTAGCGTGGTACGCTCTAGATCACTTCGATTGAGGAGAGACCGGTATCTTAACAGTGGGATGGAGCCATATGGAAATCATAATTTTATAGTCCTAAAATAGTCGATAAATCACTTTATGAAGGGAATTTTCAATTCCAGTATTGAGAAGTTGATAACGACATTCGAGGTTCTAGGAGCCAAAGCCAACTTCATCTGTATGTGGTGCACCCTGATGATGAACTGATGAGGCTCTGGTGAAAGACTGAAAGGGCCTAGCGAATTTGTATTTATAAGTAGTTACCTAACAGAATATCGCAGCTATGTAACAATTCCCATGAAGGGGAGGGGCCAACGCAGTAACTCCTTCCTTTCTAGTGTGTCCACTCACTTACAGGAACATAACAATCCTCAAGGGAATTGTTATTTGGCTGCGGTGTTCTGCGAGGTGGTGGTACTTCCCCAGTCAGGCAGCGTAAAAAATATGCCCTACCTCTCCTTTCGTCAGACTCTCGTTTGTCAGTCAGCAGATTGATGAACCACTTACACCGCAAATAAAATAATCTATACTAATATTATAAAGCTGAGGAGTTTGTTTGTTTGGTTGAACGCACTTATCTGAAGAACTACTTATTCGAATTGAAAAATTATTTTAGTGTTAGATAGCCTATTTTTCAAGGAAGGCTATAGGATAATAATATCATGCTACCACCAATAGGAGCGGAGCACCAATGAAAAATGCTGCAAAAATGGGAAAGTAATATTCCTTTTGAGAGCTTCCGTTGCGTGCGCTGCGTAATCGGTTCAAGTTAGGCAACAATTATATACTTACGACGAAATTTTGAGGTGTCAGTGGTTCATCAGCATCTTTGAACCAAAGCCAACTTCACCTGCACGCGGTGCACCCTGTTGACTGACAAACGAAGCTCTGGCGAAAAGTGAGGTAGGGAGCGTAATTGCAAGCTATCCGACTGGGGAATGAATGTACCTCACAGAATACCGCAGCCAAATAACAATTCCCTTGAGGGTTGTTAAAAAAAATCGTCGTAAAAAGTTCTAAAAAAAGACTGTGATAACATACGGCTATCTTTTAAGATTGGCTCACTATAACCTTTCAAAGGGCACCTTACGCTTCACCCTCAGCGCTCTGTCACACGCAGACGAAGCTGCGCGATTCAGCTAGTTTAATATAAAATATCACAAGTTAATTACACATTTAAAAATTTTGATTTAAAATGTAGACTTTAACATTTACATTGTAAATAATGAATTCCGAAATGCAATCGCGGCGGCCGACCTTACCGGCGGTCGTGGGGCAATATTAGTGTTACTCGGCTGGCTATTGGAGTCAGGGCCTTAAACTTGTCCAGCGCTGCTCGAGATAGTTTATTGACACCATGTGGTACACGGTACGCTTCCGCGTTTTTTTTATAACGCTAAATAAGGTCTAAGGCCTGCCTTGAACAGTGGAATTCAGAAACTGAGTTAACGATTTTAATTCCGGACGCACTGAATTCCTATTCACCGCATACATATTCAAGCCGCTTCCAACCGGTCTTATTGGAGATCTGGAGAAGAGGCCTATGTCCAGCAGTGGACTTTCAATGGCTGAGATGATGATGATGATGATGATGCACCTGTTGGTTTTGGATGTGAATACGTCTTAAAAATTGCTTCCATAGGGAGGGAATTAAAAAAAACCAATGATATCAAAATGGGGGATACCATTTGGTGTTGCAGCTGCAAATCTACCTTCTCCATCTAAAATTCAATCACACCACTAGATGAAGGATCAAAGAATTTGTTACGCTAAGTAAGGCCTATGGAATTGCGTGAAGGGGAGGGGGAAGAGCCGTCATTTTGAGATATTCTCAGTGCATATAACGTATACACGTAGGACACAGACACACCCCATTTTTTTCTGATAGACCTGACAAAAACTGAGTATGAAGAATTTAAGAACCTGAATTCCAGACGCACATTTTTCCATACATTTTTAAGCAGTGAATTCTCACACCGTAATTCAGATTTTTAAATTCAGTTTCTGGATTCCGATTGTGTAAGGCCGGCTTAAGTTTTCTCTTTTTAACCGACTTCAAAAAAGGAGTAAGTGGGTGTGAATTTAAGAGCCCTTTTGATCAAGTAAACTTGTCCAGTGCTGGATTAGATCGTTTATTGACACCATGTGCTACATGGTATACTTCCGGGTTATTTTTGATGCAAAATAACGTCAAAATTTTATCTTTCTAGTTAAATGATTCCGGTGTTATTTTGCGGAAGTCAAATTTACAGGCAATTTAATCTACACTACTTTGCGTGCTTCCGCCACCAATTAGTTCATGCAAATTACTGCCGGCCGGCACCCACCCACTACCGATAGTAGTTGCTTGCAACTGCCGTGGCTGCTTTGGTCGTCTCTGCTCCAGCTGCTGTGGTTTCTCTTTCTAGTCGACTTCAAAAAAGAAGTGGCTGTGTTGGTAGTAATATTTCATATTGCGATCGTTTTTATGGCTACGGAAACTGCTTCACATCAGACGGGCTGTATGTACCTGACGTAGTATAAAATAAAATACCGAATCAACATCTTATGAATTTAGAATGACCTAACATAGATTTTACAGATTCTCCGAATAAGCCAGCTGTAGGATTTAAAGACGTCATTGTTTATGACAAGCTCGGTGGTCGAATGGTTAGCAATGGCCACTTTGGACTCCGAGGTCGCGGCATGTGCATGAACATGTCTGTTTTTCTTGGTCTGAGCGTTTTCTATATATTACTAGCGGCCCGGTACGTGCTTCGCTACGTATATAGTGAAATAATAAAAAAAAAATTATTGGAACATCAAATTCATTTATTCAAACAAAAAAATATTTTATTAATTGCTAGCTATTTTAAAACTTAATCCAAAACATTTGGATAAACAATATTTTTTGTTTTTCCATTTTGAGCATGAATAAACAAACGTCTGGGGGTACCGAGTCTCGAACAGGCAACATAAAGTCGAAGTACGTCCAAAATGAAATGACCGCATTAATGACATAACAACATGCTTGTACTGTCAACACTGAAAAAAGTTTCACAAAAAAGACAGCAAAATCCCCATTAACAAAATAATCCGCCATTTATTGAATTCATTTGTTACAAAAAATGTGATAAATGAAGAACCGCTCTACCGATTTTGTGCAAACTTCACATAAACCATCTACGAAATAGTCTGAACAAAGCCTAAATATTTGGTTTCGATAGGTGAGCCCGTTCTTGAGTTATAAAATTACAACGAAAAGTGACATTGATTTTTATATATATAGATAGATAAGTATGTATTTACAAAAAAAAAATGTATTTAAGTACATTTATCAGTTGTCTAGTACCCATAGCACAAGCTTTGCGCTTAAATTGGGACTAGATGGCGATGTGTAAATTGTCCAGAAATATTTATTTATTTATTTATTTATATAAAACTTATTTTATTTCACGGTTCTATTGATAAGTTTTTTTTTTACTTACTTTATTACATTTATTTAAATTAAAATATACAATTAAAATAAATACTAAATATGACTAACTATATATACAAACAAACAAAAAAAAAAGAAACGGAAATAACAAAAACTAATTAAAATTAATAAAATATAATATCTAAATAGCATCAAAAAATTCTTCCGCATCGCCATAAAAGTGTAACGTGGCCAGAAGGCTAGCAGCATTGCCACGCTGGATGGCAATGCTTATTCGCTGAGCGAGAAATAGGCTTGATAAAATAGAATTGATAAGTTATAAAATAAATTATTGTCTACACTAGATTCGTCTCTAGTCCAGTCTCGTCGGCGATAGTCCTCTGTCGTTCCATTTCTTCTCAGTCTTACCACAGGTCTTACTTAGTAACTTGGTACTAAGACTCCGCAACACCAACCAAAAACCCTTTAAACATGTTTTCATAGTCGATTGTGCCTAAAATGCATTTCGCAAGAGATTTCAAAAGGCATACTAAAGTGGCGTGTGAACACACTAGCCACTCGTTACACCATTTTTGCCGAAAATCATCGTGTCAATGCTAACAAGATCTCGAACTATGGATATTTGCAGCATTCCATTACTTTCAGGGTTTCAATTCACAAAGATACCCCACTTTGCTACATACTGTGCCATCCGGTGCCGTCTGTCTGTTCGGTATGTGTTGTGGGGATGTCCACATTATACGTGCTGGATAGTCTGACGGCCTTGGATGCATCGATTTTTTTTTATAAGGTATACCTCGGCCGACGAGGTTCGTGTCGGCACCTGATAGCTGTCGCAGAATACCGGCTCTCTGTGTATTACACAGCATTCTTGCCGAGCGAAGACCAAATTAACATCACAATTATGTACATGTTGTTTGAAATGTTTTAATGTTATTGTGTATTTGTATCAATTTATTGTCTCATGTTGTGATGTTAATATTTTTCTTTCTTCTTTCTTTTTCTTTCAAAGAACAATACTTTTAGCTCTACTGTATATTCCACTCAATGGGCGAAGAAATTTTTTTCGAGCGACATATTATGGACTAGTGGATGATGTCTATGATACAGATGAGTAAGTGTATTTGTACATAATGTGTGGCGTGATCACAATATTATTTATCATTATTAGGTAATGGAAAATATTAAATTGATCCACAAAAACAAACCTGATATCAAATTAATCTGATCGCTCATGAAATATAATCGCATTTGATGTGTAATATGTATTTTTTTATGTGCAAAATAGGTTAGGTTAGGTTTGTAATGTATTTATTTGATGTTACGTTAGATAGTATCCATAGGTAATACAGAATATTGCATTTATAAACACAGATAGATACGTGCAATAACATTACCCTTCTTAGCAGTCCGGTATAAGTTGACACTCATAATTTTGTCGTCGTCGTCAATCCTTATTCATCCCACTGCTGGGACGTGGCTCCCCTCAATTGAAGAGGGTTAAATAATTAAATATTATTTATACTTATACTATATTAAGAAATTTGTTTTCTTGTTTCAGATGGATAAACCACTATGTATCACCGAGTGAGACGGAAAATGAAATATCTCACAATTAGTGCCATACTAGCCTTAAGTCATATCTCACTAGCTATACCAAGATCTATAAAAACAATAGAAAACACTCCCAGCACTGAAGCTGTAGACTTTAACATAGACAATAACATAGTAGACTTTGACGAAGAATACTCAGTTAAGTTCAACAACAAGTATGGAACCATCCCTTGGCATTCTAATGACAAACTGAACAAAGAATCTCATAGATATACTATTATAAAAGACGATAAAAAGAAACTTAGTGACATACATGATAAACATAATGAAACTAATACCAAAAGTAGTATAAAAGATAGCACTGAAACTACAACTGACCAGTATAGTGTTATACCTTTAGAATTAATAAGTACAACTGAGAACATACTCATAAGTATAGTAGAAAGTACAACAGAACCTGATTACTCAGTCATTCCGTTACCAACTACAGTTAAAGATTTACCAAATATACAAATCGTTCAAACAGTTACTTTACCTACGTCTACTGAGACGTCTGATGCCACTACTGAAGATTATAATTTAGAAAGTGTTGAAACAACAATCACACCTGAGAGTACTAGTAAAACATATGTAAAAGAGGTAGCTAATGTTACAGAAATAGTTGAAACAACGACTGCGAATAATATTAAAAAATCTACGACAGAGGCAGTCATTAATATAGCAAAGGTAAAAATAGAATCAAATGAGACAAAAACAGAACACACGGCAGTAGATATATCAAACACAACTGTCATACCATTGAAAAAAACTAGAAACACAACTGTTATACCATTGAAAGAAACCAGAAACATAACTGTTATACCATTAAAGGAAACAACAAATACAACTGTTGTAACATTGAAAGAAACAACAAACACAACTACTACACCTTTAAAAGAAACAACAAACACAACTATTGTACCATTAAAAGAAAAAACGAAAGAGGTTTTAAATACAAATTCAACCCGCAAAGTAGAAACAATAACAGAAAAAGACAATGACAGCACAGAAGTAGATATCCCTTTATTCACTGAACTGGACACAGAAGAAGATATAACTGTTCCAGAAGATTATTATGATTCAAAAGATGTTGTTCCAACAACAGCACCGAAGACTGACGCTATTTCAGTATTGGTCGGGTTGGCTGGAAGTATGGTGGAGAGTGTCGTAGAAAGTGTTGCTGAAAGAGTGGTTCCTAAAGGGATCTTCGATTTGTTTAAGAGGATGCAAAAGCAGAATGAGGCGCTGGAAGCTGAAAGGCTTAGGAGTCGAGAGGAGAATGGAGGATTAGGTAAGAAAAACTCTTCACTTATTCCTGTTAAAATAGAATTAGAGCTAATTCGAAATATTTAATCAATGGAAATAATTGCAGTTGATGTAAACTCGAATTATAATTTCATCCTTGAAAATGATATCGAATTAAGTTTTTTTCGATTCATTTAGTCCTATGGATCACATCCCGTATTTTACTGATGGGTTTCACTGAAAATCAGTGAAGCTCAACTGTCGTTGACACTTGTTGATAGTTGTTATTAAAATCAACTGGTGGAATGGTACTAGTACTGGTATATTCAGTAAATTACCATCAGTAATGGTGTAGGTTCTCGTTAAAACGATTCTGTGTGAAAGAGCTCTTACAAGAGAAATAACACAAAAGTCAGAACCAACAAAACTATGTGACCTTAGGTTTAGTTATATGCCTACGTGAGTAATTGTATTTTACAGCTGTGAATGTTTGAATTTCCTGCTCTGAAAATTAAAAGTTAAAATTCTTGTTGGCATTGACGTTTATGAAGGTAAATATTCAATGTTACATTTTCCTGATATTGTTTGATATGTATTTGTCCATGTGCTAGATATTACTTTATTTTATTTAAATAGATAGCTTAGCATAATAGGGGCGTGCGATTAATAAATTGTTCAAAAATTGTGAACTAAACAAAAATAAACAAAAAGTATGGACCCCGGGTGTTATTGTTATTCAGTTATTCAGTCACTTAATAAGTTACATCAAAACCCTCTTAATACATTTTAGTTAACACACCTTCATTCTCCTTTATTCACAAAACCAAATCAATATAAGACCAAGAGAAAACTTCGTTAACTTAGCAAAATTTTCAACACGAATGAATTAAAAATGACTTTACTTTTTATTCCATGTCAATTCGAATTCGAAACTTTTCCTTCAAACAGAAAGGAACCATAGACGCAGAATTGCATAAAGGTTGTATACTTATCAATAAAATTTACCACCAACACCGGGGACTGTAGATTATAATTATCTATATACGAGTATATATAAAAAATAATCCCTTTTTCCCTTGGTCAAGGCCATATGCGTGAATGGCTGGACATATTTCGCTTATTCTTTTTTTGCTGTATTTGCTGTTATCAGGAGAGAATTCTTATGAAAGAAAAAATAAGAAAGTTGCGTGGAAAATTAGAAAATTTAAGAAAATGAACGACCGTATTAACTTTTCTAATGTAATTTTATGTCGTTTGATAGAAATGTCAGCCATTTGACAGTTTGCGCGAAACCAATTCGAATTCACTATTAATTGTTAAAAAGACGAGACAACGCCTGTCGGATCGGCCAGTTTGATTAAAATAAACAAGTAACTACTGATGCAAGTTACTGCACTATCATAACACTAAACCGGTTAAGTTATTGATTTACAAGTTAATTAATTGAATCTAATATTGAAAGAGTAATAGTGTCTCGCCGACTTATGTAACTATTATTTTTATTTAGACCACGGAATTATTAGGTAACCGCCATGTCTGATGTGACAGCGCCGTGGAAATTGAACTGTGGTAGAAATCATTCGATCAGGTAGCTGATATTGTAAATAATTGACCAAGTAAGTAAGCCAATTTATATGCTATGATACAAATTATATCACGGAGAGTACTCTAAAGAGCTGTTCGATTTAATACTTGTTGCTGAGTTGCACGAACAGAACGCGGGCTGCACGCACGAAGAAACTTGACTCGATGTCACGTTCCGTCTGAGCTGAGCCTCGGCCTATACGTTCGGCTTGTGACGCATCTATATCTCTTCTATTCCATCGACCGATGTTTTCTTATGACGTTATTTCGTAAAATTATCGTCCGTAAACCGACTTTACAGACAACATTTTTTTTTTATGCTTGTACTATCTTACAGATACAAATTATCGCTACATAAACTACACACAAAATGCAAATTTTTGTGTTGTTATCTTCATTTAGAATGCGATTTTCAGCTTACAATAGAATATTAACATAATGTTATAATAAAACACTTGTACTGTTTCACTTAATTATATTTAATTTTACCGACCAGTTTCGCCGCTAAGGCATTATCAAGGTAAACAGATGGTATTTGTGTTTCTACCAAGGTAAGGTAAGGAACAGTACAAGTGTTTTAATTATGATAATAATGTTCAATAGAAAATTGAACATTTTTCTATAATTCCAGGTCAATTTGGTCGTGGCATCCTTAAGACGATCTCAACAAGCCTGAGCAAGCCCTTGGGGCAGCTGATGGCCGGAGTCAGAGACATCGGTTCCTTGGACACCGACCGAGGGTTCGTGGGGAGCCTGGCTTCCGGAGTTACCAGTGTGGCTAACGTAGCCAACTCTGTGGTGGATGCTTTTAAAGATAGAGTCCAGGCTATCTATCCAGGTGATTTACAAAGATTTTTTTTTCTATACTACGTCGGGTGGCAGACAAGCATACGGCCCGCTTGATGTGAAGCGGTTACAGTAGCCATATTAACGCGCGCAACATAAAATATCGCTCGCGCGCCGCCACCCCGCTGCCAACGCAGCATCTCCTTCCTTCCTTTCTGGTGACCTCACTCACTTGCAGGAACACAACAACTTTCAAGGGAATTGTTATTTGGCTGCAGTGTTCTGTGAGGTGGAGGTACATACTATTCTCTCTACCTCTCTTTTGGCCAGAGCTTCGTTTGTCAGTTAGCAGTTTGCACCGCGTACAGGTGAAGTTGGGTTTGGTTCTTAAAATCAGTCCAAAGATCTTGATGAACCACTTACACCCCAGATCTTTAAGGAAGGCCAAAGCTGCATGATGATGAGCTGGAGATAACTGGTTTTATCTAACTTCATCATCAACCCATATTCATTCTACTCCTGGGATACGGATCTCTTCTCAATCCATGTGATTTAGAGCGTAGGTAATCCATCTCGCTGTTTAACCACGGATTTCGGGGGCTAGTGTTTTCAAAACGCCTTAACTTAAGTTGCTTAACCTACGTGATCGAATAGACTGACGCGCAACGACTCCATCGAGCTCCTCAGATCTTCCTCAGAACCTTATATACCCTTTCATAAAATATCACTTGAGTGAAATGTTTATAAAACATCTGTATGCTAAACATCAAATTTCTCAGGTACTGTTTGGTGCGGCGACGGGCACTCAGCTCAAGCTCGCTCCTCAGACCTGGGCCTGTTCTTCTTCACGGACACCTGCTGCCGGCAGCACGACGCCTGCAAGCTGTACATTCAATCTGGAGAGACGAAATATGGCCTGACCAACACTGGATTGTTTACAAGGTAAGTTAAATATTCTATCAGCTTTTCCTGTGGGTTTCCAATGTAATGACAGATTCGTAGTGGATTTATTCTACAGTAGGGGGTATAAGCGGTTCATCCCATCATACCATCTTTGAATCAAAGATTGCACGTGCTGCATTCTGCTGATTTACTAACATGGCTCTAGCGAAAGAGAGGTAGGCTCCGTAGGTCACAGCGTATTTGTAAACTGGCCGACTGGGGAAGTACCTCCACCACTCACAATACCGCCGGCAAATAACAATAGGCTAGACAACGATTTTTTCTTTCGATGTGTTAGAACGTCATTATAATATAACTATAAGTGAAAGAATTACTTCGATAGCATAAAAACTTCTCGAGATATGATAACTTGAAAATCACAATTTAGGACTTTTCCGAAAACGCTCCATACAAAAGGCTACTGAATTATGACGTCACACTTATGTATTTTGTGTACGTTAAAACAGAAATTTGTACGACAGCTATGTGAAATACTGAGTTTATGTAGCTAGTGCCGTAACAAAAGTTATAGTATTTTTGATTGTTTTTCCAAAGGTAATATTTTTTTTTATATAATTTCATTCTTTTAAATTGCACTTTCCCACCAAACTTTCATCGACCATAAAACAAGTCGGACATAACTTATTAAAATTTCAAGATCGCAGATCGTTCTAGTTTTGTATATATTACGATTCTGATAAATATTTTTTATAATTTTTGATCATTGTTGTTTAGCCTATATTCCCTTTAGGGTTGTTGTGTTCCTGCCAGTGAATGAGGCCATAGGATGGAAGGAGTTGCTGCGTTGGCAGCGGAGGTGGCGGTGCGACATTTGATGTTGCAAGCGTTTATATGGCTTCGGTAACCGCTTCACATCAGGTGTGCCGTATGCTTGTCTGTCACCCAACGTGATATAAAAAAAAAAGATTGTGGTAGAGAATGCTCTTAGCATCAAGTCCGCCTTTTATACTTTTATTATATGGGTAATAAAGATTATATATATATATATATATATATATATATATATATATATATATATATATATATATATATGTATATATATATTTAATAATTATTAAATAAATATTGTCACACAAGTTACACAGCGCCATCTAGCCCCAAAGTAAGCGAAGCTTGTGTTATGGGTACTAGACAACTGATAAACATACGCAAATACACTTTTTTTTGTACATACATACTTATGATACATAGAAAACACCCAGACCAAGACAAACAGACATGTTCATGCACACAAATGTTGGTCCCGTGTGGGAATCGAACCCACGAGCGTTGGTGTCGAAGCCGCGTCATTGACCGCTACGCCACCGAGCTCGTATGTATTACATATATACATACATATACAAAAAAATAACTCAAAATGATCACACGCCACAATCGCACAAGTTGCGCACAAAAGCGAGTAAGTATAATATAATAATATATTTATTTTTGCATGAAGGTTAATTTAGTTTTGTATGTACGTAAATGGTGACCTCCACAAGAGCAATAGACTGCAAATTTGGGTTCCCAGTATTGTGAGCTAAATAAAGCCTTCAAATATTTAATTTAGTTTGAGACGCAGTGCGGTTATGTAGAGGTCTCACCAAAGATATTTTATTTCTATAGATACGTCTTCGATCATTAATACTAGAACTCGATACACAATTCCATCCCCAAAATCCCAATAACGTCCTCTTTTCTCTTCCCCTCTTCTCTCGCGCTATTACTCACGCTAGACGTTTTGTATTTTGCTCTTCAAAATCAATTAATTTACGTTGAAAACATTCCATAGTTTACAGTTTAATTATTAAAGTTATATAGTTAAGTGTCTGTGGTGTGTTATTGTGGTGATTTTAACACTCTAAAACTGTGAAATAAAGTGCAAATCCAAAAAATTATTCGTGCACAAGAAACAATCTACCTACTGTTTACGATCTTAACATCCCTGACCGGGGTCAACAATAGCAAACGCGGTAAGCGGCAGCAGCGACGGCGACGCAGAGGCTTGGAATAATAATTGATAACACATACCATACAGTGTAAAAATATTATTACATACCTACATTACACTGATACTGATATTTGAATTTTGCTAAACAAGTCTTATTTCTAATTGAAATATCTACTATATTCATCCACTGCGGTATTTAAGATTGTTGGCTAGAAATATGAACATTAACTTAAACAAGTCTCTGTCGGAACCCGACATGGATCGTGTGGGCCAAGATATGACCGCTGGTACTCTTCTCACTACACCGCCCAACCCGCTGTCGGCTCGTTTAAAGAGGAAGCATGGCGATGACTTCTCCTTGGAATTTGCCCAGTTTAAAGAAGAGATGCACGGGATGTTCGCTACGCTGCTGGCTACCCAAAATAAGGAATTCTCTAAAAATGCTGCTACATTGAAGGAAATCCAGCAGTCAAGCAATAACATTGAAAAAACAATTGTGTTCTTAACAGAGCAGAACGAAGAATTTAAGAAAAAAATCAGTACTCTGGAAAATAAAATAAAGGAGGACAAACAATATATTACCGTATTGGAAAATCGCATGGAGAATATGCAAATTGAAGAAAGAAAAGCTAGTATTGTGATCCGGAACGTTCCTATCAAACCAAAGGAAACCAAGGAGGATCTAATAGAGGCAGTGGAATGCCTGTCGAAAGCAGTGGGCAGTCAATTATCCAGATCCTCTATAAATGACGTATACAGGATACGTGGGAAGAAAAACTCCTCGCCTAACACACAGATCGTACTAGAAACCACTTCGACATTAATAAAGCATGATATCCTGAAGTCCTGCAAAATTTTTAACATAAAGCAGAAAACTAAATTATGTGCTAAACATCTAGGTATGAAAACCGCCGAAGACACCCCTATCTTCGTGTCTGAAAACCTCACGGCCAAGAACGCCCGCCTGTTCTTTCTTGCACGCGACCTCGCAAGTACAAATAAATACAAGTACTGCTGGACATCATACGGACGTGTATACCTGAGGAAGGAGGATGACTCCCCGATTATCCCTATTACTAGTGAATCGCAAATCCAAAGCCTATGCAACACTATTAAGGAATGACTTTTTTGTGTGATATTATACATCATTTCTCAGGCACTTAATATGCAGGTATTTTGTAACCCCATATTAAACATAATCTTTTGTGTCTTAGACTATATTATACACTGTGTACTACAATTGTTAAGCTTCATAGACTGTAATTCGAATACTCTAGTATCTCACGCAGCCCAGGGTGTCACTCGCATGGTCAGCGCCCTTATATATCCGAGTTTATCTAATATTTACTTGTGCATCCATTTGGTTACTCAATTAAAAAATAAAAATATATATTTTGAAATTGCAATAAATAGCAATACATTTTTTGAAATCACATACAATCATAATATAATAAATAAATTATTTTATAATCTACCACCTAAAATAAAATCGACCTTCAATCACATTGCATTGTTAATTTATAACCTGTTGTTTTATCCATTATATATATCTTACATAGTTCCTTACAGTTACATATGTTCTTTCTTCCTTGTCAATTATAAAATACAAAAATATAACTCATTGCCTAAAATAAGACAGTATTTGTTTACCAGACTTACTGCACATAACTATGTACATCTAACGCACTCTTTCTCTAAGTATCTTTTCAATGGGTGACATAAGAAAGACAATAGCGGATGTTGATAAGCTTGAGATGGCGACATCGATAGAATGTGATGGTAGCGAACTTGCCAGTCATTACAAAATAAATCCCTCAAATTTTACAATAGTGGCTCAAAATATCCGAAGCATATACCGAAATTTTGACGATTTTATATTGAATATGTCTTCGATAAACATTGATATGGATGTAATAATCTTTACAGAATGCCGTATTAACCCAAATAAACCTATACCAAAATTAATAAATTACAACTCGTTTTCTACAACCTGTCATATGAATCAAAACGACGGAGTAGTCGTTTACATAAAAGACCACCTGAAACCTAAAGTCGTTGAAGTAAAACTAACACATGCGTCTTGCTTGCGAGTAGATATATTTAATCATACTCTCCTATGCATCTATCGCTCTCCATCAATGAAAAGTGTTGAAGGTTTCACTGACTCGTTATCCAGCCATATAGACACACAGAAACCTCGCAGTAATATAACAATAGCCGGAGACATAAACATAAATATTATTCCTAAAACGACAGAACAGCTGCACGAGACTAAAAACAGAATGTACTACTTAGATATGTTGTCTACACATGGTATACTACCTGGGCATACTATCCCAACGAGGGAAAGTAGCTGTCTTGACCATTTCATGCTAAAAATAGATAAAAAAAACCATAAAGCATTTATTGCTATTCTACGTACTAGTATAACAGACCATCTTACAACTTTTCTTTCCATATCTAAGACAAATAATAGTATAACTGCTACCAAAACTTCGCAGAAAATTGATTTCGAAAAGGCTCTAAAGACCCTTCAAAATAATAATCTCAATGAATTACTTGCAATGGATAACCCTGACATGCTAACTAACTGCCTAATTAATAAAATTACTGATTCAATTAAGAAAAATACAATTTATAAAACAATACCTAAAAATAAAAGAATATTGAGACCATGGATGACTGAAGGTCTATTGAGGTGTATTAATAATCGCAATAACCTACAAAAGCAACTTCGTGAGGATCCCTATAATGAAATAAAAAAACTTACTTATACTCGTTATAGAAATCACTGTAACAATATCATTAAAAAAGTAAAACGAAAGTACGAAAGAAATTTATTAACCAAATCTGTCAAAAATAACAAGCTTCTCTGGAAAAATATTAAAAATATCACTTACACACACCAAACAAATAGTACAAATTCAGAATTACTGTCCCTGCGATCATCTCCTTCTGAATCTGCCAACTATATAAATGCGTATTTTGCTAATATAGGACAAACACTAGCTAATGATATAGGATCAACTATAAATGAAGTCACCGTGAAAGAATATCTTAATAATCTCCCTAGTTTAGCTCAATCTTTCACCCTGTTGGATACTGACTCCGCGGAGATAGATAGTATCATAACAAGTCTAAAACCACACAGTGCCCCGGGTTGGGACAACATACCGACAGATTATATCAAATATATAGGTAAGACTATTACTCCTTATTTAGTACATTTGGCTAACCTATGCTTTAAATCAGGAACATTCCCTTCTCTATTAAAAAAATCGATTATCACTCCAGTATACAAGGGTGGTAACAGAGACGATGTCGGGAACTACAGGCCTATCTCAGTCCTTCCCGTACTAGCCAAAATTTTAGAAAAATTATTGAACGCTAGATTGTTGAAGTATTTAAATAAATTTCACATATTGTCACCTCGACAATTTGGTTTTAAACAGGGTGTATCTACTGAAGATGCAATAAAGTCATTAACAACACTTTTAATTGACAAAATAGATAAAGGAAATAAGTGTCTAACTGTCTTTATAGACCTGAAAAAAGCTTTCGACGCCGTCTCTGTTCCCATACTTGTCCGGAAGTTGGTAATGATTGGCATACGCGACAATCAACTCTCCATCTTTAAAGATTACCTGACAAATAGAAAACAGAAGGTTAAACTGGAAAATTATAATAGTGAAGACTCTGAGGTGACATATGGTGTGCCACAGGGTAGTGTTCTTGGGCCAACACTATTTCTCATCTATATAAATGACCTCTGTAACATGAAACTTAACAATTGTAATATATTTACATATGCTGACGATACTGCCATTGTTTTTACTGGCTCTTCATGGAAAGAGGTCAAAAATAAAACGGAGATGGGGTTGGCCCAAGTCTCTGCGTGGCTAAAATATAATCTTCTTACTTTAAACGTTTCCAAAACTAATTACATCTGTTTTGGGATAGATGACAGATCGCAGCCTAAACAAGATCTCAATATTCAAATTCACCAATGTACTAATTCGACGAATGATCAATGTAACTGCCCTGTAATAAAAAAGGTTGTTCACACTAAATACCTTGGAGTAGTTGTTGATCAGAGACTATCCTGGTACCCCCAAATCGAGCTATTGGCCTCGAGAATTAGAAAATTTATTTGGATGTTCAAAATACTGAGACATATAATACCAAGAAATCCCGCCACGCCAAATAAACTTTTGAACCAAATATACCAAGCTCTGGTACAGTCAATACTAGCATACTGTATCCCGATTTGGGGTGGGGCTCTGAAGACACGATTCCTGGTATTAGAAAGAGCACAGCGCGCCCTCCTAAAAGTTATGTATTTTAAACGGATGCGATTTTCCACAGATGTCTTGTATCAGGAATGTGGTCTGTTGTCTGTCCGCAGATTATATGTGGTAAACACCATTCTGGCAAAACATAAAAGGCTTATATATGATCCGAATACTAAAGAACGTAGGAGAAATAGGACAGTAGTACAGCATCCCATGGCTACGACTCGATTTGCTTGCGTGCAGTATCATGTACGATCAAGCCGATTATATAATAAAATAAATAATCAAATTGAAATATACCCTAAAACTAGCCGTGAATGTAAATCCGCTCTAACTGAGTGGATAAAATTCTTGAGCTATGATGATGTGGAGGACATGTTGGGTGGCGTGAGTGGACTAAAAATATGATAATGTAATAAGGTGGTTCGTCATAGTGTTGTACAATTTTTTCTAACTAGAAGGAGTTGTGCAACATTATGATGAACATAAAATAACATAAATTCATAGATGTTCATTGTAAAACTATGTAGTGTTAATTTTTTGGATATGTATTAGAATACGGAGTGGATGTATTAATAAAGTATATGTTGTGAATCTAAAACCACAAAATACATGTAGAAACATAGATAAGAAGAGTGGAGTTTCCTGGCACAGGCACATTTTTGCCTAAAAGGAGGCTCCAACATCTAGCTTTAAGTTTAATTTTTGTGGAAAGTCAATAAATACATTTTTATTTTTATTATTTATTTTTACCCGACTGCGACAGAAGGAGGGTTATGTTTTTAGAGAGTATGTATGTATGTATGTATAATTTTTTGACACGCTCTGCAGCGTGAACGGCTGGATGGATTTTAGCTTGCGAGGTGTCGTTAGATTCGTATTTGCTGTGAGAGTGACACTGGGTACGTCAAAATAAAAAAAATCAAAATGGCGGATTTTTGGCGCCTAGTTCAAATGCAAATGCCGTAGTCTGAACGGCTCGATGGATTTTAGCTTGAGGGGTGTCATTAGATATGTATTTACTGTGAGAGTGACATTGCATATATCAAAATAAATAAAACTAAAAAACATAAAATAAAAACGGTAATTTAAAAAACTAAAAATCCCGACTGCTTTTCTGTGTAATTTAGAAATGAAAAATCCCTAAAACAAGAAAACATGTAGCAGTCGGGACCCTACATGTGCTCTAAATTCACTAAGCCTCCATTTCTAGAATGGGTCCCGACTGCTACATGTTTTCTTGTTTTAGGGGTTTTTATTTTATACTACATCGGGTGGCAGACAAGCATACGGCCCGCCTGATGTGAAGCGGTTACCGTAGCCATATTAACGCTCGCTACATAAAATATCGCTCGCGTGTAGCCACCCCCGCTGCCAACGCAGCATCTACTTTATTTGTGGTGACCTCACTCACTCGCAGGAACACAACAATACACAAGGGAATTGTTATTTGGCTGCGGTATTCTGTGAGGTGGAGGTACTTCCCCCGTCGGGCAGCGTACAATTACGCTCCCTACCTATCTTTTCGCCAGAGGCTCGTTTGTCAGTCAGGGTGCACCACGTGCAGGTGAGGCTGGCTTTGGTTCAAAGGTGTTGATGAACCACTTACACCTCAAAAACCTCACTAAAACAGAATCGAAATGACGATCTGGGAACTCTTTTACTTAGACATATTCGAACGCTTCTATTGTAAAATATGCCAAATTGCCTCTTTAAAAGTTGTTAAAACTACACTTGACAGGACAATAAAAAAAGATGGAATTAATTTAATACTGTTAATTGATATTATTTTGTAAATATTTGTTTTTATTTCGTAATCTTTGGAGAAAATTTGATACGACTGAATTAAAGGCACGCAGTTATTAAATGTATTAATGGAACTATTTCGTTTCCACTTCATTTGGTCGGATTACATATTGGCTCTCTTCCGAAATAAATGGAGTTGCTAGTGTTCACATTTTTTTAATTTATTATTGTAAATATGGTACAATTGCTATACAAAATATTAAAACTTATGGTTGCAATGAGTATAATCCTTAAGATATAAATAAAATGTGATACAATGCATGTTTAAAAAAAATGTATTTAAGTATTATACCAGTTATCTAGTACCTACCCATATTACAAGCTTTTCGCTTAATTTGGGACTAGATGGCGCTGTGTAAATTGTCCAGGAATATTTATTATTATTTATGTTAAAAAGTTAATAATATTTTTTTTGGGCATTTTGATCTACACTACTTTGCGTGCTTCCGCCACCAATTAGTTCATGCAAACTACTAACACCATGACATTATGTTGCTTAGTTTTTGTACGTCATTGTGCATCTAGTTCTATATTAATCATCGAAGAGATCAGTATGACACTAACGTCAAAATCGAACAACCGGCCGGATGCCGGAAAGGCAGACTAGAATAGAATCACTCCGTCTCTTCCCGTGAATGTTGTACAAGGCGACTAAGGGAAATACATACACATAAAACATCGATCAGGCCTCCTCAACCCGTCTGGCCACCGTGGGGAGTGTAGGCCAAATCCTCCTCCTGTTTGGGACGGACGAGAAAGGGTCTTGCTCCTGTAGTGGAGACTAAAGCTCCTGTAGTGGGTCTCACACAGTCCGCAGGGTTCACTGAGCGTGCTGTGCCAGTGCCTGCTTGGTGACGCCATGCTATCAATTATACAAATTTTAATTATATAATTATAATCAATACTATTTCGGGAGTGCCATGAAGTTTATGCAAACTTTCATCCCTTACTCCCCTTAAGGAATAACTTTGTGCACATTTTCATGCTTCAAATTCGAGCGGTTTCGACTGTGCGTTGATCGTTCAGTCGGCCAGTCAATTTCATCTTTAATTTCTTATTATTATATCTGATTTGTAAATGGTACTGACTAACTTATCTATAAATGCTCAACTCAAAGTAGTACTATTACTTATACTGTGCTCCAAGTCAAACCAGTGGACGGATCGGACTGTAGCTAATTGCAACGTAGATCAAACTGAGAATCAAACTGTCCATGGGTTAAGAATTATACTAATAAAAACCGAGCGAGTAACATATACATATAAGTATATTTTCACAAGTGATTTTGTACATGCGTATCTCGACGCTTGCGATAGCTTGTATATAAAAAAATTACGAAAATTTCACAAATACACCAATTAGGAGATATCATAACATTTTATGACACAAGACATAATATGACATATATGGACAAAATGTAATCTAATTACAATATAATACTCGCGATGTTACATCACTTCTACTAAAAAGGCTTTGTGCTATTTGGGCTAACGTTTCTTTAAATATTGCGAAAGAACTTTGTTTAGAAAAGGCATGCCGCTGTAGGGCAGAGATGGGTATCAATCAAACGTCAGGAGATGATATATTAGTAGGTACAGTTTAGGGTCATAAGCAAGAAAAAACGTTAAAACCCCGGTGAATATATACTAACTAATTAGTATGTATTATAAAGCTGTAGAGTTTGTTTGTTTGAACGCGCTAATCTCAAGAACTACTGGTTTGAATTGTGACAGTGAAAACTTGAGCGCTCGGATGAGCTTTTTGATTTGATACCTGCCGCTGAGTTCCACTATCGTACAACTCGATATAAATTAAAATTCCATCCATATCATCTTGTTAATTGGGGATCTACTACAGTAAGCTTTTTAAGATATTTTCTACCACGAACTGCGAAGTTGTGGCAGCAATTTCCCTCAGCAGTATTCCTAAATAAATACGACATGGGAGCATTCAAGAACAGAGTCAATTTTTCCCTTAAAAAACTGGCCTTGCTGATTTCTACATGCTCGCTAGCCCCCCTATTATTTTTATTAAAAAAAAATCGAGTTGTGTATAGTTAAAGTAACCGCTTCACATCAGGAGGGCCGTATGCTTATCTGCCACCCGACCTAGTATAAAAAAATAAATATAAGGGCCGATTTTTCAATCATCGAATAACTTAACAAATAACTAACTAGCGAATTAAAATATCCGACTGTTTAACGGACGGATAAAATTGATTGAATTTTTCAATGGTCAGATAACGAGCTGATAACTATCCAAGGTTTTTAGTTGCAAAGTTCACTCTGTTCTATACGAGCGAGAAGTACGCATACGTTGTTACGTGTGTTAGAAGAAGACAAAAAAAGATTGACATTTGTTTATTTGACGTTTAATCATAACCTCTAATTTCTATGCATCAATCAAACTATTAAGCACTTTTTACTTTCAGGATTTAAATATTCATAATATATAACCTCTTCTTCAATTGCCAGGTCGTATCGAAAATATCAATAGTTTGGATAAATAAGAAATAACCTCAAAATAAACGTCAATAAAAGGAAGGTTGACTTGACGTTTAATACCTTTCTAATGATAGAGTTACCTTAACGAACGAATAAATTTAAGAATTGTTTTTTTACGGGCCTGGATCAAGGTTTTTGGAGCCTATCTTTAGTTTTCCGTTTCTTATCTGGCCATCAAAGTGGCAAATAGATTTATTCCCCAGATAAGGGCGTTATTCGCCAAATAGAGCCTATCTGACGATTGAAAAATGCAACATTTTGTAATCTGTCAAATAAACACTATCTGTATGTTTATCTGAGGATTGAAAAATCGGCCCTAAGTAAAATAAAAAAGGAATTACTTCCCTTACGTTACGGCAAGTTGGCACCAGTACAGTGACACAATCCCGGTTGGCTAACGTGAATTCAGAGCATAGCTTCTCTGTTGTGTAAATTACAAAACAATTACAATACCTACTTTTTGTACTGTGTCGGTCAAAGGTTACCTCAAAAAATGGCATTGTCTTGATCAATGGGCGAGGCAAAATAAAATCGTTTAACTTAAAACCGGGCAAGTGTGAAACGGGCATGAAGAAGGTTCCGTACGATGAATATAAATAAAATAATATATTTCTGGACAATTTACACAGCGCCATCTAGTCCCAAATTAAGCGCAAAGCAAAAATTATGGGTACTAGACAACTGATGAATGTACTTAAACATACTTGTAATACATATAAAATACCCAGACCAAAACAAACAGGCATGTTTATGCACAAATGTTTGTATTCTGCGGGGATCGAACCCGCGACCTCGGAGTCAAAGTAGCCATTGCTATCTATTCGACTACTGCCCCCTTACCACCATCTCTTATTGCGATTCAATAACTGGATATTATATAAATTTGATATGCTTATTCATACTAATAAATAAACGACTCTATTTCAAATGGAATAGAGTCGCTTATTCATTGGTATGAATAAACATTCTGTTCAGTTATTGAATCGCAATAAAAGATGGTGGTAAGGGGGCTGGGCTCATCTTACTATATAAACGAGGAGTGACGGTGCTAAGGAGGCTTACATAAAGCGACCTGTTACAGGTCACAGCTGTCGGTATGATCAAATAAGTGCATGGAATAAAGTACAGTTTGCTTTGTCTCACTCTACTGGCTACCTTTAAGTCAACTCAACTCACACGTACTGGCTACCTTTAAGCAGAGAATCGGATTCTACTATGTCTTTAATTATGTAGAACCACACTCTGGCCACTCCATACAAATGTCGCGTTGTTTACTACTACATAAACAATGACGTTAGTGCAGAGAGAATGAGCGTGTGCGCGTGCGGCGCCATACAAGCTATTCCAGATTTGTCTCAGAGGGGAGGTGACGAGAGAGCGGCAGGGAGTGGCCGTACTGTACGTAGTACTATTACTTATACTGTGGTAGAACCAACTGTTCTTAATAAAATCCCCCGAATAATGTTCTCCCATACATTCCAAGTGCAAATGTAAGTTTGTATGAACTACAATATTGTGAGATTTACCGTAAGCTTTATATAGCTTTTTCCTTTTTTTATACTACCTACGTTGGTTGTTAAACATGAATACGGCACTCCTGATGTGAAGCGGTTACCGTAGTTATATAAA
This sequence comes from Hypsopygia costalis, assembly GCA_937001555.2. NCBI lineage: Eukaryota > Metazoa > Arthropoda > Insecta > Lepidoptera > Pyralidae > Hypsopygia > Hypsopygia costalis. Next base: position 19,428,341 of record OW443348.2, read on the forward strand.
CGCTCGCAACATGAAATATCACTCTGCAGCCGCTAATCCCGCTGCCAACGCAGCAATTTCTTCCTTCTTTTAATCGAATGATTCCTTTTTCTGTAAACTAACGATTTTTTTTGTGCATTCTTAATTTTAGATTAGACTTTTGGAGTTAAATTATGGGGAATGGTCAATTTTCAATTAATAACGTCAGAATTACCGTTAGATATTTAGAGACCAAGACATTTGATATGTCAATAGTTTGCAGATTTTTATTTGTTTTCCAATTTTCCTCACAAACGTGACTTCAGTATTGAAAATATACCTAATTATTTGCGTTCACGTTGGATTTTAGATCATATGGATGGACGTTTGAATCACAGAACTTAAAAATATGTTTCAATTTATCGGCTCAGTAGATTCGGAAAAAAATTGACCCGAGTTATTTTATGGCTTTCGTCCGTTCTTTGTTCCGACTTACGCAACCCTAAAAATTACCTAGATTAAACTAATTTCATTTAAAGTAAACTGGCCAATTTTAACAATGTATTTAAAGTAATATTACGTAAATTGTGTACAGTTATTAATAAAAAAATATGTTACCGAAATTATTGAGTGGTTTTCATAAATCATTTCATAATTTCAGCCTCCGAGGCTGTGGAGAAATCTATCTGGTGCAATACCTGGCTTGTTTTGGACAGGTTTTTTTTAATAACAAGCTTATAAAAATGGCGATGTGTTAATTTGCCTGCGTTATGGTAAAAAATAGAAATCGCAGTGTAGTACTGTTTGGAAATGTATTGTTAACTTGTCTCTGAGTTTATGAATACCACCAAAAAACTTAAGAAAAAGTATCTATTTTTTTTTTATATCGCTAAAGTGGCAAACAAGCATACGGCCCGCCTGATGGAAAGCAGTTACCATAGCCTATGAACGCCTGTAACACCAGGGGCATCACACGCGCGTTGCCGACCCTGTAAAAACCTCTTCACGCCCCTTTTGAAGAACCCCATTCTGTAGTCCCCTGAGAAAACCTCGACAGGCAGTTCATTCCACAGCTTGACAGTACGCAGGAGAAAACTTCTCTGGAACCGCACAGTACGTGACCTCTTAGGCTCCAATGTGTGAGAATGAATTCCCTGTCGATGGCGGGCGATGCGACTGTAGAAGGAGGCCGTTGGCATCATGTCAAACAACTCCCCTGAACACACCCCATTGTACAGACGGTAGAACACGCAAAGGGACGCAAAATCTCTTCTCAGACTTAAAGGTTCTAAACCGTCTGTTAGTTTGGGATCGTCGACAATCCTTACAGCGCGCCTTTGAACCGAGTCACAAGGTGCAAGCTGGTATCTAGGCGCTCCCGCCCATTGATGGCAACAGTACTCCATATGCGGCCGTACTTGAGGTTTGTAAAGCATTATTCTTTGCCGCGGTTTGAAGTACTGCTTCGCCCTGTTGAGCACACCTAGTTTCTTCTACGCCAGCTTGACCTTCCCCTCCAGGTGACAACGAAACTGGACGTCGCTGGAGATTTGGATATTAGATCAGAAATGTATTCAACGTTTATATTGAGGCTGCATTGTGGTATCGTCTCGGTACTCTTCGCCTGTCAATGTTAAGATCTGTGTAAACTTTGCTAGTGTCATGGCTGTATGTACCAAAATAAATAAATAAAATAAACATAAAAAAAATGACGAGCATGGTGGTCGAATGGTTAGCAATGTACACATAAGATAAATATCTGTGTGCCTGAACATGACTGTTTGTATTGGTCTGAATTTTTTCTATATTTTTATTATTACATGTATGTATTTACATAAAAAAATGTATTTAAGTATGATATTAGTTATCTAGTACCCATAGTACAAGCTTTGCTTAGTTTGGGACTAGATGGCAGTATGTAATTTGTCCAGGAATATTAATTTATCATTATATTTAATTATCAAATCATAATATCCTATTCCAACTAACGGTCGAAAAAATTATCAACTTTTTTTTTTAGTTGCATAGTTGTATCATCAATCAGGTCATTTTAGTCTCCGCTACAGGAGCACGATCCTCTCTCGTCCGTCCCAGGCAGAAGGAGAATTTGGCCTACGCTCCCCACGCTGGCCAGACGGGTTGGGGAGGCCTGATCGATGTTTTATAATGTATTTCCCTTAGGCGCCTTGTACGATATCCACGGGAAAAGACGGAGTGATTCTATTCTAGTCTGCCGGAAACCACACGGCTAAAGTGAAAAACAAGTATACGAGCTGCTTGATGATAAGCAGGCATCGCAGCCTATGGACGCTCGCAACACCAGAGGTATTACTCTAGAGGTAGTACTCACGCGTTCACGACCCTATAAAAACCTCTTCAAACCATTTTTGAAGAACCTCATGCTGTAGTCTCTTGGGAGACCCTCGGCAGGTAATTCATTCCATGACCTAAGAGTTCGCAGAAAGAGAGAAAACCTCTCTGGAACCGCACAGGCCGCGTCCATCTTGGCTCCAATGTGAGAGGATGAATCTCGTCTTTTTCTATGATTAATGAAATATAAGTAACTTGTAACTGGTTCATCAACATCTTTGAACCGAAACCAACTTCACCTGCACGCGGTGCACTCTGCTGATTGACAAACGAAGCTATGGCGAAAAGAGAGGTAGGGAGCGTAATTGTAAGTTTTCCGACGGGGAATGTACCTCCAGCCAAATAACAATTCCCTTGAGGGTTGTTGTGTTCCTGCGAGTGAATGAGGTCACCAGAAAGGAGATGCTGCGTTGGCAGCGGGGGTGACGGCGCGCGAGCGTTATTTTATGTTGCGAGCGTTAATACGGCTACGGTCACCGCTTCACATCTAACGAGCCGTATGCTTGTCTGCCACTCGACGTAGAATAAAATAATAATGATAAGTAAGAAATCAAGCAGTCTTTGTCGGTGCTCTGTGCTGATTAGTCGCCGACTACAAAAGTGGCCGAATAGTCGGCTGTGCCGATTAGTCGCCGACTACTAGGTACATCTCTATAAAAAACTCAACTTCAGACAGTAGAAAATTAAATAAAAGACAGTTCCATTAAATGATTTCGCTGGTAAACAGCGACAGTTTTTCCAACTTAACAAATAAACCTCAAAAACTTATCTTAACATTACAGACATAGAGTACAATTTACCACAAAATCTAAACTATACAATGATAGTTAAATACAACTCAAAAACATATCTTAACGCATTACACATAAAGTACAATTTACTACATATTAGAAATTACAATGCAACGCATGGTTAGTTGCTCATCTTGCGTAACTCTGAATGGCAGATGGGCAATTTTAATTATCAGTTTTGTTGGAGGCAGTCATTTTCTGCCTGGTTTATTGATTTCAAGCTGCAATTACATGCTTTGTAATACGTATACACGGTCGGCAATGTGCTAGTGATGCCCCTGGTGTTGCAAGATCCCATGGATCCCACGTGATTAATAAATCTATTGTAGGTGCAGTCGGGTTTTTGATTTTTTTAATTAACTTAACTTGTTTGACATGAATAAGTCTAAATTTTTTTAGCACACGGGGGCAATACAAAATTCTAATGATTACAAAATCGGGGGATACAGTTTGGTGTTGCAGCTATATATCTATCATCTCCATCCAAAATTTAATCACCACTGGATAGATGAAGGATCAAAGAATTTATTACGCTAAGTAAGGACTATTGGACATCGCGTGCGGGGGAGGGGGAAGCGCTGCCATTTTGAGATAATAGGCTATTTGACCAACATTTTTTTCTATTTGATATGTAGGGAAGTCGCTGTAATATAACCATAGGTGAAAGAATTACTCCGATAGCACAAACATCTCTCGAGATATATGTTAATTTGTAAATCACAATTTTGGACCTTCCCGAAAACGCTTCATACAAAAGACTACTGAGTTATGACTGCACAGCCTACGTTTGTATTTTGTAAACAAAAAGTATTTCTCCAATGGAAATATTATTTTTTTAATAATTTCTTACTTAAATAGACAATACATTAAATATTTAAAATAGACTTTTCCGCCAAAGTTTGATCCACCCTAAAATAAGTCGGACGGAAGATATTAGAATGAAAGTTTGCAGATCTTTATAGTTTTGTGTATTCTACGATGTTGTTAAACAATTTATTCAATTTTTGAACGTTGTCATTTTTCATGTTTATTACAATAAACTCTCGAATCAGTAATCTGATTTTGATGAAATTTTGTGGGCGCATCGGAAACATAAATATATTTTTTTTAGTATATTGGGGAAATGGGTTCAGTAGTTTTTGCATTTAGTGAAAATAAATATTCTGTTATTACTCGCTCGAAATTTGGCATACAAGTAGAAATTATGACATAGGCGTACAAAGTCGCAGGCGTAAGCAAGCTGTTTATGTAATAATTAACTGAGCGACATTTGTATGAGTCAATTGATTTTATATCTATATATATAAAAGAGAAAATCACTGACTCACTCATCACGAAATCTCAGAAACTACAAGAGCTAGGAGTCTCAAATTTTGCAAGGGGTTTCCTTTTAGGACGTGGGTGCTCACTAAGACGGGAATTTGGAAAATTCAACCCCTAAGGGGGTGAAACGGGGGTCCAAAATTTGTATGGGAGGAAAAAATTAGTTGGACTATTTTATACGAAACTTTACACGAGCACTTCTGTAGATAAATGAGTAAACACGTATTTCAGGATTTTTCAAAATTCATCCCCTAAAGGGGTGAAATGAGGTGCAAACGTCTGAAAATCGTTATGGGTATTGTTTTTATGGTTTATCGGGTCGCTGAAAACAACAGCTATTTTATAATCTAACACAACGGACGTGACACAAGAGCACTCCTGTGGGGGTGCGATGGGGTTGAAATGTCATAATATCAATATGGGTGTTGATTCTATGGTTTTCTGAGACGTCAATTACGAAAATGGCATCGATTTGAAAACGTGGACACGAAATTTCCATCTCAGTATAAAAATTCAAGATTTGGAACACCTGATGCAGAACCATAATGGTTCATCTAAACTATAAGAAATATAAAAATGACGCCTTAGCAAATGTTCTTCAACCTGACGAGTATTTTTTGTTGAGGTATAAAAATCCAAGATTTAGAACACCTGATGCAGAACCATAATGGTTCAGCTAAACTATAAGAAATATAAAATTGATGCCTTAGCAAAAGTTGTTCAACTTGATGAGCATTTTTTGATGAGGTATAAAAATGCAAGATTTGGAACACCTGAAGCAGAAGAAAGCTAAACTATTTGCATAAACAACATGGTGTTTACAATAAATTATAGTTTAAAAAATAACTAAAAAACACGCTATAATAGCAAATAGAACTAAAAAAGCTACTTAAAAAAACAATAAATAGTTTAACAAAATATTGATTGTATTGTAAAAAAATTACCGCGCAGTGCTACTTTTATTCTTACCTGCTCCAAGTTAGACGCAATCGTTTTATTTATTTACAAAGGTAACGTGATCTATTTAGTCAGTTTATTATAGACGTGTACGCTAAAATTGAAATGGAACGATTGGTGTATATAACCAGAAGAATGCGTGCATTTGCGGGACGCTATGTAGCAAGATTTTATGATGCAAAGTCTTTTAAACAACGAGAAACTGTTTTTCTTAGATGCTTCAGGAGGGACTGGAAAACATACCTGACGAGAGCAATCCTCGCTGAAATCAGGCGCCAAAATAATATCTCACAGCAGCATCGCCAGGTATTGCAGCCATATATTACTTCTAGGCGGAAGGACGCAAATACAATGTTCAATATTATACTCGATTTATACAGAACGAAAACACCGACATGCTTTGTGACACGAAACTGTGACAAAGCGAAAATGTTTCAGGTTTGCTGTCTAATCGTTTCAGATGAATGCAAAAAAACAATAAGGCAGTAGAAGCTGTAGATAGAACTTTATGTGCCCAAGAGTTTTCAAAAATATTCAAATTTGGGGAAGATCTCCTTCCTGAAGTAAAGTCAATGTTTAGCAGCGAAATATGTATAATTGAAGCTGAAATTCTCACTGGGAGTGGTGCCGATGAGACAGTATTTCCGCGTATACCACTCTTCCTTCTTACGGCCGTGTGGTTTCCGGCAGACTAGAATAGAATCACTCCGTCTCTTCTCGTGGATGTCGTACAAGGCGACTATGGGAAATGCTCGTACATTATAAAACATCGATCAGGCCTCCCCAACCCGCATGGCCAGCGTGTAGGCCAAATCCTCCTATCTGGGACGGACGAGAGAGGGTCATGCTCATGTAGGTCATGCTCATGTAGCTCATGTTGTAAAAAAATTGAGAGGGTACACTCTCCAGGTGGTCCCATATTAAAATGACTGTTGCTAAGCGCAAAACTGGAGAACGGCTCTACCAATTCTGCTAATTTTTATTTTAATATTTTCGTTAAGGTTTAAGGAAGGTTCTTATGGAGAGAAAAGACATAAAAATTGCGAGGAAAAGAAAACAACACTTTCTACCCGTGCGAAGCCGGGGCGGGCAGCTAGTATTTTATATTAAAAGTATTGTATTTTATAAAATCAAATCAAATCAAAATATCTTTATTCCTTGTACTTTATATAACACTTAGAATCGTCATACAAATTATATAAATATAAGAACATGTATCTAAATCATTACTAGGTACTCTAAATCCGCAGAGCTTAGATTCACCTACATCACACTATCTTGAATGTGAAAGTGAATTTAAGTGGCAGTTCCATATATTTTATATTTTATTTATATAATATTTGTGACTTATTGAAGTAGTTGAAGTAAGATATGTTATTTTTGCCGAGCCCGGTGGCGCGCGGTCGCGGGTTCGATTCCCGCACAAAACAAATATTTGTGTGCATAAACTCGTCTGTTTGTCTGGGTGTTTTCTATCAAAAGTATGTATTTACAAAAAAGTGTATTTAAGTAGGTTTTTTTTTTATACCACCAGTGTGGCAAAAGCATACGGCCCGCCTGATGGTAAGCAGTTACCGTAGCCTATGAACGCCTGTAACACCAGAGGCATCACACGCGCGTTGCCGACCCTGTAAAAACCACTTCACGCCCTTTTTGAAGAACCCCATGCTGTAGTCCCCTGAGAAAACCTCGACAGGCAGTTCATTCCACAGCTTGACAGTACGCGGGAGAAAACTTCTCTGGAACCGCACAGTACGTGACCACTTAGGCTCCAATGTGTGAGGATGAATTCCCTGTCGATGGCGAGCGGTGCGACTGTAGAAGGAGGCCGTGGGCATCATATCAAACAACTCCTCTGAACACACCCCATTGTACAGACGGTAGAACACACAAAGGGACGCAAAGTCTCTTCTCAGACTTAAAGGTTCTAAACCGTCTGTTAGTTTGGGATCGTCGACAATCCTCACAGCGCGCCTTTGAATCGAGTCACAAGGTGCAAGCTGGTATCTAGGCGCTCCCGCCCATAGATGGCATCAGTACTCCATATGCGGCCGTACTTGAGCTTTGTAAAGCATAAGTCTCTGCCGCGGAGTGAAGTACTGCTTCGCCCTGTTGAGCACACCTAGTTTCTTCGACGCCAGCTTGACCTTCCCCTCCAGGTGACAACGAAACTGGACGTCGCTGGAGATTTCAACTCCAAGAATTCCAATGTTTTTGGCGATGGTAAGGGGTGTGTTTAGGAATTGAGGAGCCACAGCAAAAGGAGTTTTCTTAGCGGTGAACGCGCAGACTTGTGTCTTAGTGGGATTGAAATGAACCAGGTTCTTTCGCCCCCAATCGGACACACTATTCAGTGTGCTCTCGATCTTCGACACAAGCTGTTCGCGGCTCTCCTCCACCAGAGAGCGGGGAATATTAGCGCGGCCCGTATAATAAGCATCCCCGGTGCTGTCGTCAGCATAGCAATGAATGCTGTCAATGGACAACATATCATTGATATGCAGCAAAAACAGCGTCGGGGACAATACCGAGCCTTGCGGGACGCCAGCATTAATGTCCATGCTGTCGGAGCAACTGCCATCCACAACGGCTCTAATGCTTCTGCAGGACAAGAAGCTAGCGACCCATTCGCATAAACCCTCTGGTAGACCGTATGCAGGCAACTTCGAAAGAAGACCACGGTGCCAGACCACAGAGGTACATTTATCACTTGTCTAGTACCCATAGTACAAGCTTTGCGTTTAATTTGGGACTAGATGGCGCTGTGTAAATTGTCCAGAAATATTTATTTATTTATTTTTGATTGTAAAGAACTAAATACTCGGCTCACAACAAGTCACTGACCTCAATGTACCTGTAACTTGCATCAACCGGGTCGAATTATGTCTACCGGATATCCTTTTGATGTTGTTGTTATAGTTAGTTTCCTGAACGACAGACCTTAATGACCACTTCCCACTTATTAACTGCTAAATTCATTGATAAATACACATTTGTATATAGGGAAGTAATATTCAGTAGATCAGTTCCAATCCCTACTAATCCCAAATCCATACTAATATTATAAATGTGAAAGTGTGTTTGTTTGTTTGTTTGTCTTTCTTCACGTCGAAAGTAGCGAATGGATTGACATGATTTTTTTTTGGAGGCCTGGAGAGGGACATAGGCTACTTTTTATCCCGGAAAAACATCATATTCCCACAGGAAAAAATAAAATATACGATGTATTGATTGATTTTCGCAAATAAAAATGTAATCGACTTCAGTTTAACCGGTAGCCTTTGTTCAGAAAAGATACATGGTTTATTTGCAAACCACATGAAACTAATCTAATAACTAATAGTGCAATAGAAGGTCCCCCCTCTGCGCTGGTTGACAAAAACATTAATCATATTTAAAAAATATTAATGTTTGACATACGCATAATGACAGTAACCGACATAGAGTTATATAATGCGGTCGAGTTGCGAGTCACGTTACATTTTATCTCAAGTTTATCACCGTGTTACTTTCTCCCACGCGGTCGGCACAGTATAAGTTATTGCTAACAGTAGTCCAATAATGTCAATCTTACGATCGTGTATACGTTTGTATCGTTGCATGCGTCTCCGTGAGTTAGTTTGTAGCAGAAAATGAAAATTTGCTCGATGACATTCATTTTATTTATGAAGCAAACAATCTACTGACCTATTGGTATCACTGCGACAAATATGCATGGACAAAGTTCTGTATTTTGTGGTGTAGGTTAGTTTTATTAAGCATTTATATTCGTATTTATGTATTCGACTTTGTATGTAAACTTTAAGCAAATGTGCTTAAAGTTTAACATTAAAAAAAACGAAGATTCTGTCATACAATCACGTTTATTAGGCATTGCGATTAGAGTATAATTAGAGTAGTATTATTACGTATTGGTGGTATATCTAATATACCACCAATACATAATTATATATATATATATATATATATATATATATATATATATATATATATATATATATATATATATATTACTATATATATATTGATAATAAAAAGTAGTATAGTAGTATATAGTATTTTTATTATCAATGTGAATCTTTTCTCACGAAGGCGTGACACCCTCGAATTAAAAAAAAAACACTTACATGCGCGAGGGTGTTTTAAAAAATCTGAAAGATTTTAAAGGGATTTCTACTTGAAAAACAAAAAGAAGTCCAGCTTTCATACATCGCTTGGAAATTACACTGGTGTGAAAGAGTATTCGTTTTTGTAAAGAAATTTAATGACATTGAGTTACTGTTTTGCTTTTATTTCGTTTTAACAACTATTGCGTAAGTAGCTTGACAACCACCAAGGAGGCATTTAAAATAAAATATATTGTTATTTTAACAATATGCAATAATTAAAGTATATAATAATATGCAATAAATAAGGAAGCCAATATAGAAACGACAAGGTTCACGCGTAGCTTGGATCGTGCTACGCTGAACATGACGTGAGCGATTCAGTATTCCTGGGACAGTAAATATAAAAAATAAATATTCCTGGACAAATTGGACTGCCATTTAATCCCAAACCACACCTCTGCCACTCCATACAAATATCGCGTCATTTACTACTACATAAACAAAGTCGTGCAGAGCGCGAATGAGCGTGTGCGTCCGGTCCGGCGCCATACAGATTTATCGCAGACAGGAGGGGAGGTCGACACAAGAGAGCGGCAGGGACTGGCCGTACTGTACGTACTATGTATTACTTATATTATGCCTAAACTAAGCAAAGTCTGTACTATGGGTACTAGATAACTAATATTATACTTAAATACTTTTTGTAAACACATACATACAGACAAACAAAAAAACAGAAAGAGAGAGAGGAAACTGTGAAATGAATTGCCCGTTGAGGTTTTCTTATGCTGCGGCTACACTACCGTGATATGTGAATAATTATTGCCATAATTTCAACAACGCCTAGGTGTAACCACGATTTATGGCCATAATTTTACAATGCCAATCAATATGGCAAATGGCGGTAGACAATAGCTCCGGCGGCGGTCTTTTTTCGCACATCAAAGAGAATTACCGCGGTAATTAATGCGTTTGTGGCCACACTACCGTTTGTCCAGTGTGCAACATGAGCTCAACGGCGGCGCACGTATCGACCGACATGGAGTGGTCAAATGAAAAAAGCTTGAGTTTTGGAATTATTCCAATGCGAACCGTATCTTTTTATGGGTTTTCAGTCGGGTATCCCCCGATAAAAATCGCGGTGTACAATGACGATTTGAAGAAGAAAAAAACCGAAACCATCTAAATAAATATAACAGCTGCAGCTTCAACCTCCATCTTGAAAAATGATATTTTTACCGCCTAATTTATTGACATATCTAGGTAAACTCTAGTGTGACCACACCACTTCACGCAGTAATTTAAACAGCAATTTAATGCCACAATTATTGCGGTAACAGCCCGGTAGACGGTAAAGTAGTGTAGCGGCAGCATAAGGTAGTGTAGCCGCAGCATTAGGCATGGGGTCAAAAAGGTCGTGAAGTGGTTTTTACAGGGCAACACGCATGTGATTCCTCCGGTGTTACAGGATTCCATAGGCTGTAACTGCTTGCCATCAGGCTGGCCATATTCTTGTTTGTCTAGAATGGGGACCGAACCCGCGTCCTCGGAATCAAAGTGACCATTGAAAACTGACCACCGAGCTCGTCATTTTGGCTTTTCATTTACCTCTCGCAGCGTTTTTAATTAAACAGTACTTACGTTAATATTATTAAAACTCACGTGAGACATTATACTAAGTTAATTATATAAATTAAACGGGTCACTCACGTCTTTTTGTCGGGAAAGCCGACTAGTTTCGCGACCCACCCTTCACGATTCACCCAGTCGTGCGGCGCGCGCATTGGCGCGCAGTGTCCGGCGCGAGAGACAAAGGGTGGACGTGTCTGGACATTCGCCCTGATGAAGGTCTCCTTTTGAGATCGAAACTAGTCGGCTTTCCCGACAAAAAGACGTGAGTGACCCGTTTAATTTATCTAATTAACTTAGTACTTACGTTACTTGAAGTGTACGCCGAGTATGTGTGTGTGTATATTCTTTCTTTGTATTTTTTTTTAATATGAGAGGGGGGCAAAACAAGCATGTGGTTCACTCGTTGGAAAGATATCACCACCGCCCATGGAGATCAGCAAAATCAAGGGGTCGCTGATCCGGATGCTCCTATATATACTCTCCTTTCTTGTGACTTTACTCACTCGCAGTGAGTCAACCCTCAAGTGAGTTGTTATTTGGCTGCGGTATTCTATGAGGTGGAGGTGGAGACCTCACCGGATACCGCAGCCAAATAACAATTCCTTCAACTAGGGATGTACCTCCGTACAGCTTAAAAAAAAAACCAGTGTGCTTTAGACCACAGGACTGAAGTAAAACTTCTTTAGCTCTACTAACTTATATTTCCCTCTCAACTTTCGTTCGCCGTTTCCGTAACGCTCTCATCACGCATTCACCAGCTTACTCTCCAAGTCAAGCGTTCGTAAAGAAGTTTTACTTCAAAATATGTTATGCCCTACCTCTCTCAAACGTATGGAGCTGTCCCGCCATACCCTATGCTGTTGTGCCGCTATGCATCGGCGCGTCGACGCCACGCACTCGCCACACTGTTGACAATCCCGACACGGCAATTACGCAACGATTATCTAACCAACTTGTATGCAACAAGGGCTTGCACCTTCATCACAAGTTGCACTTGTATAAACATACGTAATAGGCTTGTTGACCACCTTCTAAAATTTTATATATATATTATTAAACGTGAAGCAAAAACTTTGTACCTGCTGACAGAGTGTGAAATTTCGCACACTTACACACTGGGCCGCAATGAAAGCGGGTCGGTAACAAAAACATCAATAACTTCCAAAATATTTTAGCTAGCTTTATGAAATAAATACTGAATTAAAGTTTATTTCCTTACAAATATAGGCAGAAGTAAAATCTTTTTATTTGGTTTTGGTGATTGTATTAACCCACTTAACGCTATCGTTTGTTTAAACGATCATGACAACAAAAAAATATTACGGCGACCCGGGGGTACTTGAGATTTTGTTTATAAGTTATAAGCACATGTCACACGTCTATGCATTCATTCCAGGAAGTTGACCCAGTTAGAAGTGCAGTGTCTTGATTTTATACGCGTTATTGTTTTTGGATTTTAGTCATGAATATTTCAAGGTATGTAAAATGTTTCATTATTCAATTTTTTTATTTAGTTGCTCCTAAAACATAAAGAATGTACCCTTAATGATGTAAAATAAACATTTACAGAATGTTATAGTCATCAAAAGATATGTTTATTTCAAAATCTTTAGATGGATCGTTATAACGAACAATAGGGACATGAGGTACTATAAGAACATTTTTGTATGTTTCAGGTCGAAGTATCGAAATCTCACATTGAATGAGATTATTGAAGAATTGGATCACATTGACGAAGCAGATCCGATTCCCGATGGTATAACAATTTTTCCTCCGGAGAGTTGTAATGCAGATTTGACAGATGAAGATTCGGGAGATGAAAATTTTGTGTCTTTGCAAAATTTACCTGGGCGGCAGCTTAGAGCTACAGCTGAACTATATTTCAACAACAGTGTATCCGACGAAAGTGAAGATGACGAAACGCCACTAGCTCATCTTTCAAAGCGAATATGCCTGGAAACAACAGAAACTGGTCCAAAAAGTTCATCACCCGAGCCAAGTACCTCTTCAACAATGCCTGTGTTACCAGCGACTTCAGGGACTCCGCTTCATGTGTCCAAGGATAAAAAATATAATTGGAATAAACGAGATATTCGTCCTATACATGCGGAATGGCAGAACAAAGTGGGCCCACCACTAAAGGAAAAACCTATCTATTTCTTCAATTTATTTTTCAATGATAATTTGATACATCTTCTAGTTGAATATACAAACTTGTACGCTTCACAGAAGAACAAAATTGGGAACGTAACAATTGCCGAAATGAAGTGTTTCCTAGGAATATTATTATTGAGTGGCTATATTGTGGTACCCAGGAGATCTATGTACTGGGAAAATGCTACAGATTGTGGACTTTCGCTTGTGTATAACGCCATGAGCAGGGACAGATTTGCGTTTGTGATGTCTAATCTTCACTGTTGTGATAATTCAAAACTACCCTCAAACGACAAGTTTGCTAAATTGCGGCCCGTTTTCGACATGCTAAATTCTCATTTTTTGAAGTATGCTCCATTTGAAGAAAATTACAGCATCGACGAAGCAATGGTGCCCTACTATGGGGGCCACTCATGCAAGCAATTTATTCGTGGAAAGCCTATAAGATGGGGCTACAAATTTTGGGTGGGTGCTACACGCCTCGGATATATTGTTTGGTTTGATCCTTATCAGGGCCAATCTGGTGAATTACCCTCTGAATATAAGAAGCTGGGGCTAGGTGCAAGTGTGATTTTATCCTTTTCGGACGTACTACGCAAAATTGACGAGCAAGCACCTTTTCATCTCTACTTTGACAATTTTTTTACGTCTATACCGCTGATTGAGGAATTAGAAGTCAGGGGCTTCAAAGCCACAGGAACTGTTCGAGAAAACAGACTGTCGAAATGTCCGTTACCTTCAAATAAGGAATTGAAAAAAACTGAACGTGGCAGTTATCATTACCAGTCATCTGGACAAATCTTGGTCTGCAAGTGGCACGACAACAGCATTGTGACAGTTGCCTCAAATGCTGTAAAAGTTCTACCGACGAATAAGGTAAAACGTTTTTCTCAGCAGGAAAAAAAGTACATAAAAGTGGATCAACCTTCTACCATAAAGGCCTATAATGAGAATATGGGCGGTGTCGACAGATCTGACCAAAACATTGGTTTATATAGGACATCAGTACGTGGAAAAAAATGGTATTTTTCCCTAATAAGTCATTGTTTAGATATGGCTACACATAACGCATGGCAAATATACAAATTAAATGGAGGAGAGTATGACCATTTAAAATTTCGAAGATCTATTGCTACTGGCCTGCTGGAGACCTACAAGAAGGAGGATTCAAGGAAATCTACACGGACATCACAAGGTCTTCATGAAAATTCAAGATATGATAATATTGGCCACATCGTTATGTATAGACCAAATCAACTGCGATGCGCGATTTGTCACAAAAATGCAAGTTTTTACTGCAAAAAATGTAAAATTTCGCTGCATCCAAAACATTGTTTCAATGCATACCACACACCACAATAAAATTATATTATTATAGAAGTTATAATCTAAGTAATTAAATATTTTTCTTTTATTTTATTGTTTTATTCAGCAATTTTAGCCTTACATTTGCAGAATATCTATTACACTCCATAGTAGCGCATTTTACTAGCGTTTGTTATAACGATCATCATTTTCCGGCATTTCCACCTGTCAAAGATTTTTTTTCGTATTTTTTTCAGACTTTCTGAGACATACTTAGCATAATATGTGAATTTGGTTGACATCGAAGAAAAAAAAAATCTCAGTGATATCTGGGTTAAAACCATAAATAAAAAATAAAGACGATTTCAAAAATTGATGTTTTTGTTACCGACCCGCTTTCATTGCGGCCCAGTGTAGTTTGCATGAAAGCAACAAGTAGCTGAAAACGCAAGGTGTCAGCCACTTGTTGCGTTTACAATATGTTATGCTTTTGCCAGTTCCTCTTTCAGGCAGGGTGCACCTCGTGCAGGCGAGGTTGCCTTTGGCTGTAAAGGTCATAGTGAGCCACTTCTAAAGTTCATTGTAATGTTACGACTTGTTTTATAGTCGACCAAAGTTTAGTGTAAAAGTCCATTTTGAAAGGATTAAATTATTAAAAAATAATATCGCCATTGAAGAAACAACAAAAAATACGGTACCTAACATTTGTTACGGCACTAGCTACACAAACGCAATATTTAACATAGCTGACGTACAAATTTTTGATTTAATGCCTACTTATGTAGGTATGATTTTTAAGATAAAATAAAAACCGACTTCAGCTGGCAACAGGGCAAATTTAAGGGTTTCCATGGATTTTTCTGGGATCCCCTCACCGGACCCTGACTTGGTGAATATGGGACCACCTTGCAATCATACCCTTTCAAATAAAAAAAGAATTTTGAAAATCGGTTCACAATTCGCGAAGATAATAAATAACATACATATAAAAAAAAATCAGTCGAATTGAGAACCTCCTCCTTTTTTGAAGTCGGTTAAAAATACTAGCGTCTGTCGTCATAACCTAGTAGAATTTTGTATGGAGCGTTTTCGAGAACATAGAAAATGGTGATTTTCAAGTTTTCGTATCTCAGGAAGTTTTTTAACAAATTGATTGTTTAATGACCATTACAATACAACCCGCGCGGAACCATTAGTGTACCACTGTAACTAATGGATTTTATTCACTCTCATAATCACAATCGTTAAAAATAAACGTCTAAAAATATAAATATTTTAATACTATAGTATATCGAATCGAAAGGTCGTGGGTTCAAATCCCACCTAGGCGCGGATGGTGAATTTTCCATTTTTAAAATATTTATAATAAAAGCCTGTTTACTTGAATTTGGTTCATCTGCAGTACGTTCCGGTTGATGCTACACATTCCATATTCGTGGTGATCGTGGGCATTCATGAACACACGTGTATAAGTTTTGACGAGCTCGGTGGTCGAATGGTTAGCAATGGCCACTTTGACTCCGAGGTTGCAGGTTCGATTCCCGCACAAGACAAACATTTGTGTGCATGAACATGTCTGTTTGTCTTGGTCTGGGTGTTTTCCATGTATTATGTATTTACAAAAAAATGTATTTAAGTACATTTATCAGTTGTCTAGAAATATTTATTATTATTATTTATAAGGAATGAATAGGTCCCTTCGGTTGCGTCAATTTTTCTTAACTTAAAAATCAATGCATTGTCATATTTATTGCATAACAATTATCTAATCTATGCTTTAGGCACTTAAAAAGAACTTCGGGGACATTACGTCACTATTTTTCTGACTCTCACACTTATGCAATTCTTTGAATTTATTGCCATTATTGATGTAGGACTGTTTGATTGTTAGCAAGTCATTAAGGCTATTTATTATGGACAGCTGATTAGGCCATGTTTTAAGGAGGATGTATGTTAGAACCCAACAAAGAGGTTTCAACTTTAATATCTTATTATTCTTTTACATTATTCATTTGACATATATAATATTGTATGTATGTATATATAAAACTACTTTTGACATTGATTTTTTTTTTATTTATTCTTCATTGCACACACTACAAATGGCGAACTTAATGACAAAGCATTGTTTTTTTTTTCAAAGTTTACCTTTCGGATATGTATCATCATCATCATCAGATCATTTTAGTCTCCACTACAGGAGCACGACCCTCTCTCGTCCGTCCCAGACGGAAGGAGGATTTGGCCTACACTCCCCACGCTGGCCAGATGGGTTGGGGAGGCCTGATCGATGTTTTATAATGTATTTCCCTTAGTCGCCTTGTACGACATCCACGGGAAGAGTGTTTCTATTCTAGTCTGCCGAAAACCACACGGCTTCGGATGTGTACGAATTTTGCAATTCACTTTTTTATATGTGTTTACTCGATACTTGAGGAGCTCGATAGCGTGTTTGCACGTGGTAGTCGTCGACCGCAGCCTGTCCATGGATGGGTTTATATATCTCGAGATACTCGTGCTTCGGAGGGCACGTTAAACCGTCGATCTCGGCTGTTGTCGTTAGATGACAGTCGTTAAGCCAAGTCAGTGGCCTATAGGCGGCTGAAAACACTGCCCTCCGCCAACCCCCCGTTGAGCATCGTGGTGAAGTATACTCTAATCCTCTTCGATTGAGGGGAGACCCGTATCCCAGCGGTGAGGTGAATAAGGGTTGACAACTACTTTCAGTCAGATATGTTCATGCACACAAATGTTTGCCTCGTGCGGGAATCGAATGCACGACCTCGAAGACACAGTAGTAGTCATTGCTAGTCGTTTGACCACAGAGGTTTGAGGTACAGGAGTATTTGTTCTGTAAAATAAATAAATATTCTTGGACGAATTGCATACGGCCATCCAGTCCCAAACCACACCCCGGCCACTCCATACAAATGTCGCGTTGTTTACTACAACATAAACAACGAAGTCTGTGCAGAGCGCGATTGAGCATGTGTACGTGCGGCGCCATACAAACTGTTCCAGTTTTGTCTCAGAGGGGAGGTGAGGTCGACATGAGAGAGCGGCAGGGAGTGGCCATACTGTACGTAGTACTATTACTTATACTGTGATATGGGTAAGAAAGGGGTATCTTATCTTAGAGTGGGTCCAGTGCTGAAGCACCGGTGACACGTCGACCCTCATGGATGTTTTGTGCTCTCCCTAATCCTTTAGTCACTCTCCCCTGACTGTCTGGAGACATGTTCCATGTACTTCAATATGCCGCTTATTGGGAAGAGTCTGTAGTCCTCCAGGTCCGGGTATGCCTTTTGCTAGGATTTCCATTCGTTTGCCGGCTAGGGCGTCACATTGACACATCAAGTGTTTCATGGACTCGTTAGGCCCTTTGCATGTTCTGCACTCTGGGCTATCAACACGTCTCATTTTGTATAGGTGTCCTTGACAAGAAAGGGGTAACTATAGATATGACGGTTGATAAAGTGAATGGAAGAAAAAGATGTGGATTCCAAATAATGGGCAAAGGACAAGCCAATAAATAAATAATAAATATTTCTGGACAATTAACACAGCGCCATATATTCCCAAATTAAGCGCAAATAAGCTTGTACTATGGGTACTAGATAACTGATATAGTACTTAAATACATTTTTTTTTGTAAATACATACTTATAATATGTACAAAGCACCTAGACCAAGACAAACAGACATGTTCATACAAATGTTTGTCTTGTGCGGGGATCGAACCCGCGGAACCATTGCTAGCCATTCGACCGCTGAGCTTGTTGATAATGTCGTCGTCCGATAAGGGTGAATGAAAGAAAAAGACATACTGCGCCGATCACAAATAATAGAAAAAGGACAAGGAAATGATGAGTGTTCGGCGGTAGTCGTACCGGGGTTGGGAAGGAAATCTTTTAGGTCCATATATATATATGGACCTAAAAGATACCATAGGTTTTTAGGTCTTTTAGGTTACAAAGAAACAAAAATTAGGCGAAAAAAATGTTAGATTGTCGGAAAACAGCCGTTAAATTAGCAATTGTAAATAATTTTCATATTTTCCATTCCAGGTCGCACTGTAGTTGCGACGCCAAGTTCCGCGAGTGTCTCCGCCGGACGAACTCCTTGGTGTCTGCTCAGATTGGCCTCACGTACTTCAATGTCCTCGGACCGCAATGCTTCAGGCGAGCACATCCTATCGTGAAGTGTGCGAGGAGAACTAGGTAAATAGTTTATTTGCTACTATGTCTAAGAGTAGATTATATTTGGAACAGCAGTTTGATTTTAATTTCTATTGATCACGACATAAGAATAGTACTCAAGTAGCTGTAAATGTAAGTGTTTACCTACATAATCAAAAAAAGTTGTCACACACAAGTAGAGAAAACTGCGAAAAAAATATATTTCTTTATTTATAGGATATACAAGTAAGTATAAGATATATCTTATATAAGATATACTTACATATAGCATAAGATATATCTTATACTCTCTTAAATGTTTTCTCAAACTATTGCGATCTTTAGCAACATGGAGAGCACTGTGGACATTCATATATATATTCCATATATCCATATTCCATCATACATCATATTCCAGAGATGTGCGGATCTGGTCAGATCTTCTCATATGGCCGCGGTCTCGTGGTCGTCGTAAGATATAGGATAAAAAACATAGGACACTAAAAGTCAACAATGACTTAAGTTCCTACCTGAACCACCTTTTAGTAACTAACTAACTACTCTTTTCAGGATAACCGGCCAGAAGTGTGAAGAGTACGAGCTGGACTATACCAAACCCAAGATGTGGCAGTGGTTCGACAACGAAACATTTTGAGTGATATACTTTTTTATACAGCAATTTCAGTAACGATTACCACATGTATAGTGCGTCCAAATAGTGTATAGATACGAAACAAAATTTATTAGTGATAGCAACATTGTCTTTTTCCGTACAAAAGTGCTGAAGCGTAGTATATATGTAATCAGTTTTTGTTTTAAAGTGGCGCCACTATTTTTTTCTACCCTTTTTGGTCACACTATATACATATGTAATTACTACGGGAGCAGCTGTATAACTTGTCGCGCAAAGAGAGTTGAGGCGAAGGCAGTACTCACCTATGTGAGTGAGTATGATTTTAATGCTCCTATGAGCATTTCAGGCGTGTTATATTGCGCTTAAGTAGAATGGAAGCACTTTCTATCTCACTTGTACACATTGAAGTGCGTCTCTGTGAGTACTGAGTCCGCCCCAACTCTTGCTGCGAGATCTAAGCTATTCCATAGAGGGCGATTTATAACGACGTTCTTCAAGGATAACTATTTTTTTTTATAAATAATTAATTTTAAAAAACCTAATCAATTTGCTGAGTAGATTAAGCTTTCGAGTAACTGTAAATATACTTTTATAATTAAATAAATACTCAATAATCAGTTAATAATTTTACTTTTCTTTTCAGCTCTTATAATATAAATATATTACTGTGATTTATAAATATAAATAAATAAAAAATTTCAGCGTAAGCACATAATAATATACACTAGCGAAAGTAAGTATTTACTTACTCATCTTTGGCTTATTCTTTTCCCATTATTTAAGGTCGGCGCTGTGAAATAAATAAAACTACAAATTAATTATTATTTTTATATAAGAAAACATCAGAATATATTTCGAAATGTCACATTTAACAACAGATAAGTTACAATTAATGCTAAAAAAAAATCGTACAATTTCGAAAAAATCTCAGTCGAACCTGAGCCTACGCAGAATCTAAGATTTGTGATATTTTTTCAAGTTGTGCGCAAAAATTTTTCAGAAAACTGTATATTTAGATATGTAATTCATTTTTCCAAAATGATATTCCGATGGGTACAGTCCGTTGGCATATTTTATATTATATGCTATTCAATGAATAGTAAAATGCTAGAATATGATATCTGCAATGGGTTATAATTACAAGCGGATTTAATTTTTTTAATGATAAATTGATACAGTGGTTTCTAGTGTATATTGTTTCAAAAAAGAAATATATTAGTCGCACATAATTTTGACACATTGAATTGTATTGCATTCATATATTTAAATATGAAATGATTTTGCAAAAAATAAACTTAAGATGTAGATACGTTCAAAGTTCGCGAAAAAAGTACAGAATTATTTATTAAAATTATTTATTAAAAATGTTAAATATCTTGATTTAATATTCATATTATTGAAATAATGTAAAGGTTTCTGACATTTCTGATATGCTAGATATACTTTACAATAATGAATAATTTGGTAAGTTTGACCATATATACGATAATTTGTTTATTTCACAGTATGATGTCAAAAAAATGTGCGAATGACATTGACATGCCATCTAAAATTTTATGATATTACATCGATTGTTCCTGGTATTGCAAAAGATAAGGGGTTAAAACGTATAAAGTGACTCCAAAAATTTTAATTATGTCGCGATGAAATTTTATTCCATATACAGCTAAATGTACATCTAAATTTATAATGAATAGGCATCTGACAACAAAAAAACACTTTGTCCTGTATAACACAAACGTATAGTTCAATTAAAATAAATAATAATATAAGTCGCTGAACTATTATTTAAAATAATTTTATATAAGACATACAAACAGACGAAGAAAATCTGTTCTTTCTTATTTTGCTATCATATTTTGAAATTAATAAAATGAGTAACCAACAGATTTATAAAAGATTTTATATACTAAAATGTTATGCCTATTTTTTACAATACCAGACTTTAATAACATCTAATATCGATACATAACACGCATATTTCCAGTAAAACCTTAATAAATCACACCGAACATTTGACTTATTCACATGGACACACCGATATTCACTATTTTTTTTATAATAATATAAAATTCTACTGTAAGCTACGCCTACGAAACTATGTCGAATCTATGGGTCTACCAAATATAGAGATCCCTTATTGCTTGCTTAACGTGGTCCAATGGGATTATACTTAGGCATGGACTTAGTTTAGGTTTAGACTTGGGGACTTTGTACATTTAGAATAAATATTTCAAAAAGGATGTCTTGCAGCGCCCAAGTCTTGGTGTGAACACTTTTATGAAGCAGGCAAAGGAAGGGTTTACTTTTGAAAGGTTAAAGACAGCAGTAGATACAGTAGCATATGTTTTATATATTTCACCCCATTGATTATCAAAGATAATATTGACATAAAAACTTGATTGTATATGAAATTAGATCAAAGTTTTGACATAATTTGGTCAAAAAGAGTCAAAATCCCATAACAATCAGACACAAATGTATCATAAAAATATTAAGACTGAATTGGCGATGCTTTTATTTTGTTATCATCATTTATATTTTTTTTACCTTAAACTATCAATAATTAAATTGATTGTCTATTTTGATCGTCGTAAAATTTATTTGTTAATAACCAAAAACTATTTATTTTTTTGTATAATGTTAGTACATTTGGTACAGAGATTTTGTGAGACGTTGATATTTTTATCAATGGGGATTGTTTAAACTGAAGCAACTGAAATAATAGTATGTGATGTCTATAACTTATTTCTCATACCATTATTGTCATATCCCTGGATACTTAACACCATCTCATTAAATTCATTGATGTCTTGAAGTAGCGAATTGTTATATTATGGCGTATTTAATTTAAATACGCCATAATATAACATTTATTTTTCTAAAGAACAATTTTCACTGTCTAAAATATGAAACAACATACGAAACGAAAGACTAAATTTATTATATTAGTTAATGATTTTTTTTTATAATGAAACTAAAATGAAATTCTGTCTGGATAAATTGATATATTTTCTTATCCATTACTGATAACTACTGACTAAGTCTACTGCTGTGTGGCTAGGTCTAGGATGGTCCAGGATAGTCCAAGAATAGCAGATGAGATTGGTGTTTTATTTTGGACCCTGGAATCGTCGTAAAATTGTTACACTTAATACAAATTCCTTATACGGAATTTTATCATCATTGATTAACCACGAATATTTAATAATTATTTATCATTTAATAGTAATGCTTCTGGCAGTTTGATAACATTTTATAAACAGTTGTTTCCATTGGTATGTTACTTTTCCAACGACAGTTTCTGGAAAAAATGAGGAAATAAATGTTTCTTTAACAAAAAAAATGTACTTGTATAATAGATTAATGGTAAAAAAAAACCATTTGACTTTGTATAGGTTCAAAAATAGACAAAAGCTAAAGTTTCCAAGTCGTATTATGAAATATTTAAATTAATTTCCAACAGTCAATATGCAAACCAAACTGCCAAATAAACATCGAATCACGCCAATATTGTAAATACTATGTTAACATCAATAGAGAAGTTTTGAAAATACACCTAATTCTTATATTTACTGACTAGTAATTCAGATAATTTATACTATTATAATTATTACAATAAACGTTCTAGCGTCTATCCGTTTCGCCATGGCTATAAAATAATAAGCACTAATAAAATAAGGCAAACGGGTCTCACGGAGGGATTAAATAATTATATATTTTTAAATATCAGGCACTCAAATTGAAACAATTATCATTAAATCAATTTCTCTTACAGGTCTAAAGGCGTTAATCCTAAAAACAACGAAAATCTATGCGGGTATCTAAAAATAAAATTTATTTAACTACAGTCATTTCACGTATTATAAGGAACATCATATTTTTGGCAATATATATTTTGGATGGATTAAATTCTTTTGTCTATATTTTATAGAAATTTGAATAATAGGACAGCTTATTTAAATAAATCAATACAATCATTTATACGCAGAAATTTTGCGAATGTGAAATAAAAAATGGTCCCACATAATTATTATTCTTATAGTTTCAGGGTTTACTACTAATGTAAAAATAAGTGAAATTATAATATACATACTTTTGTTTATTGCGTATATGTGTGTCATCTATTTTATAAAAATCGCGAATGGTTATATTGAAATGTATAATTTCTACTCAATTTTGCTGTCATATTAAATAAATTTCTATCATTTTTTGATATTTGAATTGTGTATATTTTTGAATTTCTCAAAACCAAGCTCGTTCTGAAGTCATCGTTCCCAAACACCGCTTTTGCCAAAATGTTGACTATCATTAGCTATACGCTATGCTATTTTGCGACATCTAATATAAATGCCCTGTTTCAGCTGCCCTTCTACCCAAATTTTAATTAACAAGCCGTTCTCTATACTTCTAATTCTCACTATGTATAAAATATTACTTTTTTTTTCGCAAAAATCAAAACATCTACTTCTAATTCGTTTCGCTCAATTTTGAAGCTGTGGACCCAATAACATTTATAAATTGTAAACTTATAATATTATAAATTAAATTACATATTCTGGAACACCTATGCTATGTACACAATATTTCTGACAGATTAAGAGTGCCATTTCCATTTTAGAATAAAAATAAATTGTATAACAGTTATCACCATAATTATGAAAAATAGAAAAAACTAAATATGATAAAGCAGATATAGCATACGTTGTTAATTGTTTTTTTTTATATTGGCATTAATCTAAATTAATATTAGGAATATGAACGTACAAAAAGTGGCACCTACAAGTCTGCAGTTAATAATTTTGATATTTGAAACATTTGATATCACATTTTAAAAATTAAACAAGTATGCGGTCCATGCATTTAATGTATATTGGAACTGTGTATTGTGTAATAAAAACAACATTGAATAAAAAAATATGTATTTTGATTTTACAAAAATAAATTAAGCAATAGAGTTATATTTTATACAGTAAGTAAAACATTCTTTTAAGATATAATGTAATAACGTAGGCAGAATATGTACTCAAAAGTATGCATGCATAGACCATATATATTATTCGTTCTACTTATAAAAACTCAGAAGTAAATAGAAAGCAAAATGTGGGAGAAAATACTTAAAATAACACATTTAAATATATACAAATAACTAACATATAAATGTGCGTAAAAATTATTCAAAAGCATATTATAATTACTAAACGTTACATTGGAAGATTCATAATAGGTAATCGAACATATTATAACACGTATTATAAGTACATTTATATAGTTGTAACCGTACTTTACCTGAGATGATACATATCTACATGAATTTTTCATCGCAAAAGCTCCGTATAATCAATTTCATCGAAATCCTTAGAGCCGTTCATGACAACTCGTATCATTTATATAATTATATTTTATTGTTTAAAATTATGTAATAATCATCACTATAATGTCTGATTGTTCATAAATACAATGACAAATACATTGTAATTTATATAATACCGTACGCAGAACACAAAAATAATCAAATATAAATTAAATAAATTACACGTTTTTCTAAGATCATAAATTGAACAACCAAAATGCAATAAAATGTATACAATAATTTTGGCGTAATATCGGTATTGGAACTGTCTAAATGCAATTTGATTTTGACAGCAATTCTAAAATGCATTAATAATTTTGACATTGACGTAATTTGCAATTCATTTTTGCCAAACTCAGTTGAAAATTATACTCTACATCATATTATATTCAAATAATGTTACATTTTTAAATATAAAAGTTAAGCTTACATTACATCTAAGTACATATATAACCGTAAGGTTAGGAGACACAATAGGATCACATATAAATTGTTAATTTATCCGTTATACTATAATACTTTTAAGCCTTCGCTAATAAAATACTGTCATTCTACGATATTGCATTCTTCTATAATGTTTACAAATCCATCACTTTGCACTATTATATAATATGTCAAAATTCAACATACTACTAATTTAACATAATTAAATGTTTGTATATTATTTCGCTATTTTAAAACAAAAACTCATAAATCAGGAAAACTTATTGGTCGCACTTGGCGTGTACACTGCAGTGTACTATATTACCAAAAAAATCATTAGAAAATAACCGTTTTTTTTTAAAGAACTGATTACAATTTTTAAAAACCAATTATGAAAACTGATGGCACTTTTTTATTTTTATTGGATTTTATATCCTTTTTTTTTTTTCTTTTAATACTCAATTCTATCACCAACTGTTTCAATGTAATAACTTGACACAACATAATTATATTGTTTATATATTTTTAAGTTGTTAGATTTCGAGTCAATTTAGTTACAAATTTTACTATATTTTTTTGGATCCACGGTAGTGGAACCAGCCAAGTTTTATAAAGGCATTCTCTTTCAATTCGCATTGTATTCACTCGATTGTCAAAACCTTATGTTTATGTTATGACTTGTTACATTTATTTTTGCACCTATACATATCTCAAACACATATTTTTCATATAACGTCACCCGTATTTATTTTATATAAAAATCATATTAGTTTTTCTGATAACATCGCCGACCCGTCATTTTCCCCATAATTATTGAAAGCGAGTGTTTAGTGCATTTTTTTTAAAAGCTTTGGTAGTCATATCCAGTGAAGAGATGCGCTATTTGGTGCATTTTTCGAATCTTAAATAATCGCATTGCTAAAAAAGCAGCGCAATTTTTTCGCTAAGTATCGAGAGTTCAGTTATTGTTTACTTTTCTTTTTTTATATATAATTCAATGATGTAGGCAGGATACATTTATTAAATAGAATAATGTGGAAATGCATTATGTATATAATTCGTAAACCAAACCAAACAAAAGCATGTTTATTGGTAGTACATGTTTTGAAGAGGGTTGGCCAAGTCTTCATATAAAATTTGCTAACTTTTTAGTTCATATAACTTAATTGTGGTTACAGTTTGCTTATTTTTATACATTGTATTTCCTTTCTATAGTAGGATTTATTTTATTCTATTAAGGTGGAAAACAAGCATCGAGTTGATTGATGGTAAGCAGCTATTTGCAGCCTGAGGAGGTTCGCAAAACCAGAGTTATCACGTCGTTATAGTTTTGTGTATTCAATTTATTGTAAAATATTTATATTTTTTTGTGATATTAGATTATTTTCAAGTAGCCTATTACCAGGCAAATTCTATGTAGTAAGCAAAGATTTAAATCTTTGGTAGTAAGCAGATTTTTTGGTAGTAAGCAGATCTTTGATCAAGATGACCAGGTGGTCATCTTGATCAAAGACCTGCTTATCAAGATGACCAGGTGGTCATCTTGATCAAAGATCTGCTTACTACATACATAACAGAGGTCTGTTTAATGATGTTAGGTTAAATAATATTGTTAATTATTGAACGCCAAAGTCCAACCCTGTTCAAAACAAACTAATAGAAACTGGAGATGTGTGTGAGTGTGTTTATGCGTAATGTACGGCACAGTCGAAGAAGGGGAAGCAGGCGACGGGCTCGGCGGACGAGTGCTAGAGCACGTGCAGGTTCTCGCACGACTTGGACTTGGAGTCGCGCGCCCACACGCGCCCTAGGAGCCCGCGCACCTGGAATTACATAGGAAAAAATTAAGATGACCCCTGCTGAAAACTTCATCATCATTAGTATCAGCCTGTATATATCCACTGCTGGATATAGCGATTCTGCGCTTTCCGCATCCAGCTGCTATTTGAAGTCATCGGTCTATCTAGAGAGGGGAGGGGGGGGGGGAAGGCTTTGATACCCCGGTCACTCCATAATTTAGGATCGTTAACTACCACGTAAACAATGATACCGTGAAGAGCATGCGGTGTTACATAAACAGGGAGTGAGGTCGATATATATATATTTTAAATATTCTTGGACATTTTAGACAGCGCCATCTAGTCTCAACTAAGCAAAGCTTGTACTATGGGTACTAGGTAACTGATGGTTCTTCTTCTTCTTCTTCTCAGCATTTCTGTGTCCACTGCTGGACATATACCTCTTGCATGGTTCTCCAAGAAGATCTTGACGCGGCGATTCTCGTCCAGGTCGGCCCTGCCGTCTTTTTTATGTCGTCCGACCATCTGGCAGCTGGTCTGCCTACACTTCTACTTCCTGCACGAGGTCTCCACAGAAGAGTTCTGTACGACCACCTGTCATCGTCTCTTCGGCACACATGGCCCGGCCCATTGCCACTTCAGTTGTGCAACTTTTGTGCCTATGTCAGTGACTTTGGTACGTCGGCGAATGACCTCATTTCTTACTTTGTCCCTGAGAGAGATGCCAAGCATTACTCGCTCCATTGCTCTTTGTGCTACTTTTAAGCGGTGAATAATCTCGGCAGTAACCGTCCGATGGTTACTTAACTTTTTTTAAATACATATACAATATATAGAAAACACTCCATATATGAATGGCCGTGTGGTTTCCGGCAGACTGGAATGGAATCACTCCGTTTCTTCCTGTGGATGTCGTACAAGGCGACTAAGGGAAATACATTATAAAACATCGATCTGGCGTCCCCAACCCGTCTGACCAGCGTGGGGAGTGTAGGCAAAATCCTCCTTCAGTCTGGGACAGACGAGAGAGGGTCGTGCTCCTGTAGTGGAGACTAAAATGACCTGATGATGATGACTCTATATATGAGAGCGGCATGTAGTGACCATACTCTAAACAGTAGGTACTATTACTTTGATATATAGCTTTTTCAATTTAAATTGGTTAAGAAGAATGCAAACCTTAACGCTAGCGGAGAGTCTGGTTCTTTTCCTGGGCGTGCTGGCTGCGGAAGCTGAAGGTGGCGCTGGTGTGATGGCCGGGGGCTCTGTCTCCATCGGAGAGCGTGCTCGGCTGCGGTTCTTGCGGGAGTTACTGCGTTTCCTGGAATAATAATAGTAAAGTTATGAGTGTTTTTTATGCTTATTACGTCGGATGACATGAATACGGCTCGCCTCACGTGAAGCGACAATCTTTGACAGTTCTTTGAAATCTGTGACAGAAAATTAATTATAATGCCGTAAGGCGAAACCGGTGGGTAAAATAAATTTAATTTGTGGAATATTACATAAAGAAAACAGTTTTCATCTAGTTCATCCCTCAAGGGGTTGAAATTGGGGACGTCCACGCTGACAAAGTCGTGGGCGACTTACGCGTCTATATCCTTCACTAATCTATACTAATATTATAAATATGGAAGATTTGTATTTTTGTTTGTAATGGATAAAGTCAAAAACTACTAAAACTATTTAATTTTTTTTTATAATATTTTTTGAGAAATTATAAGTCTAAAATCATGTCAATCCGTTTGTTACTATCGACGTGAAAGAAGGACAAACAAACACACTTTCACATTTATAATATTAGTATGGATACTACAATAGGAACCCATGTCTAACCTGACTCTCTCAGCGTGCTGCTGCTTCAGCCGGATCTGCGTCAGAAGTCCCACCAGCAACTCATCGACGTTGTGGTTGATGCCGACCGATGTCTCGATGAACTTGCATTCGTATGACGTCGCCAGGCCTTTGCCCTCTGAAACGAAATATAAGAATGATTATGGGGTGTAAGTTCGGTTGTCATCTCTAAACGCTAGCAACCAGGAGAAGATGCGTGAAAACTCCGGATTTTGAATCTTAAAACACGAACATGTCATCAGTGTTTTTAGTACTAGTACTATTTTTAGGGTTCCGTACCCAAAGGGTAAAAAGGAACCCTATTACTAAGGCTCCGCTGTCCGTCCGTCCGTCCGTCCGTCTGTCACCAGGCTGTATCTCATGAACCGTGATAGTTAGACAGTTGTAATTTTCACAGATGATGTATTTCTGTTGCCGCTATAACAACAAATACTAAAAAATAGAATAAAATAAATATTTAAGGGAGCTCCCATACAACAAACGTAATTTTTTTGCTCGTTTTTGCTCGCAATTGATAACGGTAGACTCTTGAAGTACTCACATAATATTTAGTTATGTGGTTATATATTCACTTTAAAAATAAATAATTAAATAAAAATAAAACAAATATTTAAGGTGGGCTCCCATACAACAAACGTGATTTTTTTTGCCGTTTTTATAAATAATGTTTTTATAAATAAGTACGGAACCCTTCGTGCGCGAGTCCGACTCGCACTTGGCCGGTTTTTTATATTACGACTGGTGGCAGACAAGCATACGGCCCGCCTGATGTGAAGCGGTTACCGTAGCTATATTAATGCTCGCAACATAAAATATCGCTCGCGCGCCGCCACCCCCGCTGCCAACGCAGCATCTCCTTCCTTTCTGGTTACCTCACTCACTTGCAGGACCACAACAACCCTCAAGGGAATTGTTATATTGTCCTGGTCTGGGTGTTTTCTATCTATTATAAGTATGTATTTAAAAAAAAATGTATTTAAGTACATTAATCAGGTGTCTAGTACCCATAACACAAGCTTTGCGCTTAATTTGGGACTAGATGTCGCTGTGTAAATTGTCCAGAAATATTAATTTATTTAATACATAATTGGCTGTGCTACAGTCGACTTGAGAATCTGCTCCATCTTTGAAGTTGGTTATAAAAGACGGTACGCAGAAGTAATATATTGGCACTAGCCAATATATCTTACTAAAGATTTATGACTCCAACATATAAACATATAGCATTAGAGTATTTTTCTAGATTCTTTCTCTTATCCTCAATAAAATCAATTTGCCCCGACCGCCATAGATTACATTGTTACCGCCGAATATATTCGAACATAATTAATTGAATGGAATAAATCGAATGGCGATTCGATTTAAAGGGTCGACTGCAGACCGCAAATTGTATCCAACCCTAGGGTTGTCGAGCGACAGAATATTCGTTGATTATGTTTTGTTTATACCACGACTAATATTAAAGACGCAATAAACAAATTTATAAAAATATAACATGATAGATAGATAACACTTATTGGGTCGCTGTTACACATTTTACTTAAACTAAAGACACATACTTAAATAATAGCAAACAAAGATTCACAAATACGGAACATGTCTAAAAGTGCACGTGTGCTCCAGCAACACCAATGGGTTCGAGGCTCAGTGACAATTATTGCCCCTAGAGGCAAAGCACAGATTTTCTACTCCCACCTTTAGAAAAATCACTGAATCGCCGTGAGGGCATAAAACAGCGCCAAACAAAGAGTGAAACGAAGAGTAACACTTGAAAGTGTGTTTATACAGAGGTGTCTACATGTATAAGAGTGTGTTATGATGAGACGATGAGTGTATTGTGGACAACACTAAGAGACAAGGTATAAAACATTTACCGCAACCTATGAATGCGTGGAACATCACGTGCGTCGTCGACCGTATAAAGCTTAAACTCCGTCTAATTTCAAGCAGTTTCCATAACTAAGATAAGCATCTGTTCACGTCTCGTGATTTCATTCATACAACAATCCTTAAGTAATTGTAATTTATGCAGCAGTCTACATTTCCTATATTCTACATCCACAGTCCCGCTTGATATGCCCTACCTCTCTTTCGCCAGATCCTCGTTTGCTAGACAGAAATCATTATCTAATCTAACCAAGTCTTCTTCTTTCGCTTCTTTTATTATATATTTTTTTTTATTATATTGTTACTATCGATAAATAATACACATTTTTTTGTCTTTAAAGCATGATACTTTAAAATATTACGATCTACGAATAGTCAAGAACACAAACCAAACTTAATAAATTTAACTTAGAACTTAGTAAATAACAAAGGTATTCGTGGAAATATACCTAATAAAAAATTTAATATCTTTTGGAAGTGATGTTACAGCCCTAACTTTGTGTAATAAATCGCGAAATGAACAATTTAATTCTTTAAAAATATTTTTTCATATGTAGTTAATTAAAATGAACATTGTGATTTATTAAAATAATTATTATTCGGCGCAGTTACTGTCTATTAATTATTACAATGTAACGATATAACAGTTTATTAATTAATTTTTTACACTGTGGCGGCATAAAAGAGGTCGATGGCGTGGATATGCCAAGATAATGGAAAAGAAACAGTCAAGTAACGTCGAAAGTAGGCTATGAAAGAATGGAGGAATGAAATATGCCATTCGACCGCTGGGCTCGTCGATTATATTCAATGAGTGCTTAGTACGAGGTTTTGTTCGCGTTCTATCATGTCAACGTAAACAAACGACCAAATAGGGAAGAACTTATAAGACGCGTTACGATTTTATATGTTATAAACAAATAATTAAATATTGTGAGGCAAATTACACAGCGCCATCTAGCCCCAACGTAAGCGAACTTTTGATGGGTACTAGACAACTGATAAACATACGTATATACATTTTTTTTTGTAAATACATACTTATGATACATAGAAAATACCTAGACTAAGACAAACAGACATGTTCATGCACACAAATGTTTGTCCTATGTGGGAATCGAACCCACGAGCGTTGGTGTCGAAGCCGCGTCATTGACCGCTAATCCACCGAGCTCATCGATGTTATGAATTTGTAAGACGCGTGTTACATATCAAAATTATGTAGTTCACTTGCTCCCATTTTGAAATTTTAACCGGCTAATTTAGATATGTAACACACGTCTGGTAAATTCACAATATGAAACTTTGTCTCAATTTGGTCGGCTTGTAAACGTTGACACATTCAAATGTGAACAAAAAAGTTGCACTAAGCACTTTGACAGCGACCGAAAGCTCCGCACTGCCCCCGTACCACCATCTCTTATTGCGATTCAATAACTGAATAGATTGCTTAATCATACCAATGAATAAGCGACTCTATTCCATTATGGAATCTATTCAGTTATTGAATCGCAATAAGAGATGGTGGTAAGGGGGCTGCTCACGTAAAAAGACCGGTCGCGGCAATCAAGTTCCCCAACACAGAGACTGAACGCTACATCTCGAATAGGTTTTAATGTCGGTTTCAGCTACTTTTGGACGCTCGGCGGGGTCAACTATCACTTGTTACAAAATTATCACATGTTACAAAATAACGAATGCAGACATCGGTTCTGTAGGTAAAGAGCGACGATGGCCTTTCTAACCTCTATTAAATGTTCTGTGGTTTTCCCCAAAGGACGGAGTGATTAATGAGGGAAAGTTTAGGTAGATTATAATTAATTAAGGTAAATTGGAAGTAATATTTTTTATACCACCAAGGTGGTAAATAAACATACGGCCCGCCTGATGGATAGCTGTCACCGCAGCCTATGTACGCCTGTAACACCAGAGGCATCACATGTAAAAACCTCATCACGCCCTTTTTTAAGAACCCCATGATTATGTTTTCTTACACATAAAGAAAACCTAATTATTTTACTAACAATGTGAGTGTTTCGTTAGGCTCAATGTCCACCGTCGCGGAGTGGAATAGAAGCGACATTTTGCAACGAAATTGTTCATAGCATAATGAACTTTATGTCAATCGTATAGCGTCTTCCGGGGAATCCTCGCGCATTCTCGAGAATTCCCCTAGCTACTGATCGTATTTAAATTTATATATTATTCTTCTCTTAGTGATAGTCGATCACTCTTGACAGAGCGGGCGTGGTTGTAAAGACAGTGCTGGCGCAGGATCTTCCGTACTGCCTCTCCCCTGGGCGAGAGTAGCTGCTTGGGCAATGGATCTCCATTTCTGTCTGTACATTGTATTATCGTGGACTGGGTTGCTGATTTTATTATATCTGCCCAACGAGTCGGTGAACGGCCTCGTGCCCTTTTACCCTCCACCTGTCCTTGGACCACAAGTCTTTCCATTGACGACTCGTTTCTGGTGATATGCCCAAAGAACTTAAGGATTGGCAGTTGAACAGTCGACGAAAGTCTTTTATATTAAGTTCCTTGAGGATGGAAATATTTGAATATTTGTGAGGAAAGCAGTCCACGGGATTTTCAGTAACTGTCTCCAGCACCACATTTCATATATATTATACAATTGAAATATAGTTCATCATTGTTAGTAAAATAATTAGGTTTTCTTTAGTTCTAAAATAATTAGTTTTTCCATTCCGGTGTAAATTGAGCCTTAGTCAAAGAACTGGTCCGAAACAATGACGTCACGCAGCGAGTGTGAAAATTAATTTTATTTTCCACACAATTTCAACAACACCTCGAGTGTTATTAATTTAGCTTTTATTTTATAAAACAATGTTAAAATTAATTTTGTATTGGTCGTGAAATTTATGACAATGTAATTATGAATTGGTGAACCGTTTGTAATTAAAATTCACATTGTAATTAGTTTGCTTTTAAATATTTCCTTTGTGTCGTCGTGGCGTGTAATACGAAATAAATTATTATAATTACATATCCGAAAGCAGTTAAAAAAACTAAAAACACTTCTGTCGTAGGTACATGAGAATATAAAAGAAAGATCAAATGTATATTAACTATTTCGGCTAGTAATAATTACTATACAGTATTTAATAATATATTATTAAATAAATTTAGGAAGAAGACATTTAATATAAATTTATAGCGGAAGAATTCTTTGACGCCATTTAGATCACTATATTTTATTACTTTTAATTAGTTTTTGTTATTTGCGTTTTGTTTGTATATATAGTTAGCCATATTTAGTTTATAATTTAAATGTATAATTGTATAGGTATATATTTGTTATTATCTTTATTAAATAATAATTACTATTATATCATTATTAACAGTCAATGAAATTTGAAGAGCCGGGTGGTCGAATGAAACCAACCAGAGTAAGACAAACAGCATACAAATCTTTGTCTTGTGTGAGGATCGAACCCGCGACCTCGGAGTCGAAGTAGCCATTGCTTACATACAAATGACATACAACTATCCTCTTAGTTTTATTGCAGTCGGATAAAAATAGATAAATTTCAATGTAGAGACATTCTATACGCTATAATTAATATTACTTTACTATGAAAACAACAATCTCGAGTAATTTATATAAAGGTGTAATTTCCTGTCCAAAATTAGCGGGACGACCACAGAATAAATAACAGGAAGAAGATTATCTCCGCGACGACACTCGCTTACAGCGATAGGGGTTGCGACAGTGGCGCCACTTTGGACAAGGAAAAAATGGAAAAAAAGCGAAGCGTGAAGAAGCATCTTGTAGGCCTGCATAGCAGCGTCAACTGACAAGACATCAAGGTCTCTTGTCCGTTGCCGATGCGATTGGGGCTCTTCTTTTCGCTTACCATCAGGCGAGGCGGAGCCAATATACTGAGCTAATACATATAAAAAAAGGGGTATAGCTGTGTCATGGACACGTTCGTGTGTTGTACGTGAGTACGTTATATGAACTAAAATTGACCCAAAATGGCAGCGCTTCCCCCTCCCCCATGTTCCATAGTCCTTACTTAGCGTAATAAATTCTTTGATCCTTCATCTATCCAGTGGTGTGATTGAATTTTGGATGGAGGTGATAGATATATAGCTGCAACACTAAACTGTATCCCCTGAATTTGTTATCATTCGTTTGTTTGAATTACCTCCCTATGGAAGCAATTTTAAAGACGTATTCAGGTCAATAAAGTATCGACAAAAGGATGGTACGGCCGTGCCGCTTTTTGCTCGACTTGGCGGGGGCACTGCCGTGCCCCCCGATCATAGCCGTTTTTACCACTTTTCGCTGCTGCTTCTAAAATGAAACATTGTGAGTTGGTATTCACAATGTTACGTCATAGTGAACGTAAGACCACTTTTTATCTTGGCAACAAACTTAATATAGGTATTTGCTATCTCTTTCGTGAAGGAAAGAGATAGCAAAGAAAAGAAAAGGAAGAGAGAATGAGCGCATATTTGGCGCAATAGCGCCTACTTTTCTTGCAAAAATATGAAATTTCACTTATCACACAAAAGTACATACACGATAATATTTGATTTTAACGCGTATTTAAAATCAAAAACATACTTTCGTGTGATATAATGATGATTGCTTGGGCTTTATTTAGTTCATCAACAGGGTCTTATGCGTTTTCGTAATACAGAATACGGAATTTTTATTGTCATCATCGATGATTGTCACTAACGTTGACGTCGAAAAAACGTCGGCTTGTGTGCGAATTTATTGCCAGCCCCATCTCTTATTGCGATTCAATAACTGAGTAGAATGCTTATTCATACCAATGAATAAGCGACTCTATTCCATTTTAAATAGAGTCGCTTATTCATTGGTATGAATAAGCATCCTACTCAGTAAGAGATGGTGGTAAGGGGGCTGGCAATAATTCGCACAAACAAGCCGACGTTTTTTCGACTCTTATTGCGATTCAATAACTGAGTAGAATGCTTATTCATACCAATGAATAAGCGACTCTATTTCAAATGGAATAGAGTCGCTTATTCATTGGTATGAATAAGCATTCTATTCAGTTATTGAATCGCAATAAGAGATGGTGGTAAGGGGGCAGGTGAGACAATTGGGTCACTTTTCGTGAGACATTCGTGTTCTCTTTTGATACTTAGTGGCTCTTAGTGGCATATCTAAAGAAAACCTATTGGTTCCAACAAAGGCATTGATTCCGTGTAATTGTCGAATGTACGTATTGGATATACATATTTCAATAAATCAGAACTTTAGTTTACTAAAAATTGTGATGACAAGACAATTAAATTAAAAAAACCCCGAACTTCTAGGCAAGCAAGCAAACTTTTCTTCAAATCAAAAAAAAAAAAATTGATACCCATATTGACGGAGCTGTGAAAAAATACACACACACACACACAGAGGGAGAGACACACATACAGAACAGAGAGACACACATACAGAACAGAGAGACACACATACAGAACAGAGAGACACACATACAGAACAGAGAGAGAGAGAGAGAGTGAGACACGTCAAACTTATAAACGTAAATTCAGCCAAATAACAATTCCCTTGAGGGTTGTTGTGTTCCTGCGAGTGAGTGAGGTGACCAGAAAGGAAGGAAGGAGATGCTGCGTTGGCAGCGGGGGTGGCGGCGCGCGAGCAATATTTTATGTTGCAAGCGTTAATATGACTACGGTAACCACTTCACATCAGGCGGGCCGTATGCTTGTCTGCCACCCGACGTAGTATAAAAAAAAAAACGTAAATAACACACCATCGCTTTTGCGTCGGGGGTTAGAAATAGTAAATCGACATCTTCTAGTCACTCTAATTTAAAATCTCAAATATGTCACTTATGAAATAAAATACTTGAATCGTAAAATTTCCGTTAATTAATGTACACAACTTTAATTAACACAAACACGTTATCCAAACAATTATTTCGTCGAAATTCGTCCAAGCGATATGTACTAATTAACACGGAGATAATTCTACCTGTCCAATTAGCAGAGAGATTTGTATGCTCTGTGGTTGATGCAGACTATGGACAATACTGCCGCGGGATGCAATTATTATGCACCAGCGAATGCATAGCGTCTAAGTCGCAAACAAGCCTGATGTGAAGAGATATGTAATAGTTATACATATATCGTACTATAGGTATTGTCGTCAACACTTATACATCCCACTGCTGGGATACGGGTCTCCCCTCAATCGAATGGGTTTAGAGTATACTCCACCACGCTGCTGAATTGCGGTTTGGCGGATATAAAAAATAAAATAGTTTATTTCAATAACATGGTACATCGAATTTACGGCAGGTTCTGGAGTTACCTTTTAAGTATAAAATACTTGTATTAGATAACTCCGCTCTTCGGTAATTAAGTAGGTATGCATATTATGTTACATTCGTTTGATACATGTTAAATTTAAAAGTAAAAACTACTACTTTGTCTTCAACTTTGCATGTTATTACGAGTATACAAAAAAATAAATAAAAAACAATAATAATAATAATTGCATTTCACCCTATGTCATAAATTAAAATTTTATTTGTTATTTCATCGGATGTTAGTGTTTTCAAGCCGCCTAAAGGCCTTAAGATTTGGCTTAACAACTGTCATCTAATGACAACAGTCGGGACTGACGGCTCAACGTGCCCTCCGAAGCACTATTGATATACTGTTATCGAGGAAGTTTTGTATACAAATATTATTGGCAGTTTGATCTACACTACTTTGCGTGCTTCCGCCATCAATTATTCCCATGAAAATTGGTGGCGGAAGCACGCAAAGTAATGTTGATCAAATAACACCTGAATCAATTAACTAACAAATATTATTATTATGGCCTGTAAAGATAATTGTCGTGGATAAATAAATAAATAATAAAAAAATATATATATTTTACATATGGTCATTATTTTTTCTGCGGGCAGAAAATGTTTCTTCAAGGATATAATGTAGCTTAGGTCAGTCTTCAGATCTTCAACTATCCTCGTGAAAAAAATAGGTACGAGTAGATTTGTACGATACTAAGCATGTCAAACTTACACAAAGACAGACAATAAATATGAGTATACTACTATTTGTTTGTATAGTATTGTGTCACAAAATCATAAAGCATATATAATCAATTTATCACGAATTATTAAGTATGCGACTGATAGAAATCCATAATAAATTAAGCGTTCGGACGATAACTGTTCACACTCAAGTCACGCATACATTCCATGTCTATTATATGCCTGGTCTGTGGGTACAACGAGCTAGTACTCTTTAATACCTTTTATACTTTCGCGTTGCATGATTTATGAAAATAACAATGGTTATTTCGCAGAATAGGGATGTCGTGAGTGTAGTATGTCGCGGTACATGGATATCGAACAACACGGGGGTAGAAGAAGATTCATCGACTTCGGTAACGAAGGCGAGGGCACATCACTGAGACTGTCAGCCTGTGACCACGACCGGTGCAACCTAGTCGAAACGTCAGGCAATAATAAACGTATGTAAATACCCTTATGCCATTATTATAATAAATAGAGTTTTGGGGTGTATCTTTGAACCAAAGCCAACTTCACCTGCACGCGGTGCACCCTGCTGACAGACAAACGAAACTCTGGCGAAAAGAGAGGTAGAGAGCGTAATTGTAAGCTACCCGACTGGGGAATGTACCTCCACCTCACAGAATACCGCAGCCAAATAATGGTTCCCTTGAGGGCTGTTGTGTTCCTGCGAGTGAGTGAGGTCACCAGAAAGGAAGGAGATGCTGCGATGGCAGCGGGGGTGGCAGCGCGCGAACGATATTTTATGTTGTGAGCGTTAATATGGCTATGGTAACCGCTTCACATCAGGCGGGCCGTATGCTTGTCTGCCACCCGACGTAGTATAAAAAAAAAAAAGGTTTTGCTGTGCAGCCCTGGCAGCTCTGGTAGTCATGCTCACTAAAGTGTTCAAACTGATTGTGGTGTCGTGTGGCGGGTCGCCGCGTTCACAATAAAATGGTTGAACGCGGCGATGGCTGCCCCATGCATCAACTCGTGAACGGGTGCCGCCAGAGCGGACTGGTCTGACGTGGTTGTCATGGTTGCAAGGTAAACAATAGGATGATTTAGATAAGTAGTATTAGATAATAGTATAAATATTAGCACAACAGTAACGTGCAATTAATAAATTGTAAGATAATAGTGTCAAAAAAATAAATACACGATGGTTAACAAAAGGTATGGACCCCTGGGTCTGTAGATTGTAATTATTATCAAGAAAAAAAACCCTTACACATGATAGAGTTACTCTTGTAACGCGTGAATTTTTAATTGTGGCACTAATTTCAGGCTTAAATACATATTACATTGTTTTGGGAAT
This sequence comes from Hypsopygia costalis, assembly GCA_937001555.2. Taxonomy (NCBI): domain Eukaryota; kingdom Metazoa; phylum Arthropoda; class Insecta; order Lepidoptera; family Pyralidae; genus Hypsopygia; species Hypsopygia costalis. The sequence goes on from OW443348.2 coordinate 19,467,429, forward strand.
GTGTAAACATTTCTTGTTTACGAAGAGAGATGTTGACTTTTCGTTTGACAGTCTGCTGTTCCGACAGCTGATCTAATTTTGGCTTTTGCAGGATTGCGGACCCTGGAAGCTCGTACTTGTTGATAGTCGGCTCGAAAGTTTTGTTTCTCATTCGTAGATTTAGATATTCGTTAATCATTTTTTTTTAAGGGATATTGGAGTTGCTGAGAGGAATTGACGCGCGAGTTGGATTTTCCCTTGAAAGGAAACCATGTGGGAGATTTTCGTTTACGAATGGAATAATCTAGCCTATTGTTCTAATCTTAATTTTAAAGTAGTTTTGATTTTTCTACTCGTGTTTGTTAGCTGTCGTGTTTTGTGACGGAAGGCAAGAAGCCTGGAGAGTTCCATTCGTGAATGGAGTGCGTGATTCGGCTTCCGAATTCAAGTTGAGATGGTCGCTTCTGTTAGTTTCAGTAATATGTGATTTGTTGAAGGTGGTTGCCAAGTTTACGAAAAGACGCGTTGGCGTTGACACTAGACTAACGTATTGTCGGTGGCGGAAGCGTGCAATAGATTTATTGAAATTCTAAAAAAAATAATTTTGTTATTGTTAAAAGGAGGTATCTTTAATGTTCTGGAAGATTCCATATACATTGTGGAGTGGGGATTGGTGGCAATGACAAAACGGGTCCGCGCGCTCGGGGCGCTCTTTTTCTGTCGTTGGGAGCACCCTAGTAGAAGTCACCAGACCCGCTGAACGTCGGCAGGACACGTCGAAGACTATGATTCCGGGCACCCGAATTCGACGTCAGCCCGAAGCGCCTGACGAATCAGCCCGCCCGGGACGGTCCACATAACCTCGTTCGATAGAACCGTGGACTACGTCACTCCGGGTTCGACGTGCATATCCTGTCGCGTTCCCCTTGACGGTGCTCCTCGCGCAACCTGCAGCGCGGGCATCAACGCGCTTTCTGCGGCGCCATTCGGCCGCGCTATTCCCCAGGCCGTGGATCGAACCTCCAGTCGGTATGTAAATTTTGTTAATTGCTTAGGGCAGTGTTAGATTAGGCGCACAAGTGATTCCCTGTGCTAATGGCGGCTAAATACCTATTGTCCACAGGGAGGTTTTTTAATATACCCTCTTCACTCCGGTCGTGAGACTGACTGCGCAGTGGTGACGTGGCACGCGGTCCGAGCCACTCCGACACTCGGGTCAGCTTGATACAGCGGCCTCAAGACCGTATCGCTTGAGTACAGCTAAGTGGTGTTACCGATCGAGCAATTTATGTGGACTTTTGCCGTAATAGTGAATTTCTGTACCAAACCATTTATATTATGATCGCAATAAGAATGTAGGCTTTCTGACTCATCGCCCTGAGAAACTAAATTGTAACTTGCTCTGCCCCTGCTTTTAATTACTGTATTTTTGACCTGGCATAAACAGGTCTGGCGCCCATTAGATATTTTGTTAACTGAAAATTGTAAAATTAGCTTTTAATATATATGAAATGTGAATTTGTATGTGGGAGACCATGGAGATGTTTTGAACCACAGGAATAAACTCTGTCTGGCGATTTGTAACTTTCATTTACCACCCACCTTCAGAATTGTGTACTAAACTTATACTGAGAGAGCGCTTACCATAAGCGGGACTCTTACCTTACTGTTACTTATACTTCAAATTTCAGGTTTCAGTACTATTACTTTACTTATTCTCTCTCTACCTTTATTTTCATTCTACTCTTCAATTTATCTACTTACTTTTCCTTTTCAACCAACTTCAATTTATTTAACATTACACTCTTTAAGTTCTATCTCTCACATTCTCTGTTTCTCACAGTCACTTACCATCAGTAGGAACAGCTCTCGACCGCGCCAAGTCTGCTTTGTTACCCACGAGGATGACAGCTCGGCGGGCAGTATGTCCAGCTGCCCACAAAGCCTGCAGTCTTCTTTCAGCTTCAGCGAAGCTGCTTCTATCTGCCGTCGAGTATACCACGCAGTAGCCGTGGGCGCAGCCTTCAGACTGGGAAATAAGTTTTGTTTGTTTGTGTTATCTTTATTGTTCAGATTACAACAAATGAGTACATGTAAAATAAAGGGATACAAAGGCGGACTTATCCCACATGGGGATCTCTTCCAGTCAACCTTAAAGTTAAGTCATTTGTGGATTTAATTCTACAGAGTGTAATAAATAATAACGGACTTAATCATAGAGGGTGAAATATATATTATTATATGTATTATTGGGTGTATACACCCGAGGTAAAAGCTATGAGCTATTAAAGTAAGTTATTAAAAGTCAGTATTTTATGGGTTAGAAGATAGGTTTTTTTGTTTGAAAGCTAATAAGATAAGGAATTAATATAAGTCATAATAATTTAAGGTTATATGGCCATAATGTTGAGAAATTTTGAGTTTATTGAACATTTCAGTGAGATAAAAAAAAACATTTTTATGGCTAAAAGTACAGTTTAGGTAATGACAGTCATTTTTTTTGCTTGCTATTGGGTATAGTATTCTCATTGCTTACTAATTGACACGATTATTTTTTTTATTTCAAAGAAATCGACCGATTAATATTAGAAAGAAATCGATATTAGAGTCCTTAGTGAAAAATAAAAACCTTATTCTTGAAAAAAAAAAAAAAATAGAAATCAATATTTTACTTTTTTACATATTATTTTTGTCAGTATTTTTTGTTCTATTTTCACCCCCTTTCAGGGTTATCCCTTTTTATTCCGGGTCCCGAGACATACTGTATATTTCTAGACTCCATTTACAGACATTGCTTGCTTCGTTGGCTCGGTCATTTAGTGAGGATTAGGAAGGATATATCTGAACTAGGTATAGTATGATGAGTATTATATGCGTAAGGATAGCTTACAATCAAATGGTCTGGAGGTGCATCCATGAACGTGATCTCCGACTCCTCGCCAGCTAACAGGACGCAGACAGATCTCTCTCCCGATTCGTCATCTGTGGGAGAATTAAAACATATCTCAATTGAATACCTAGTATATTCGTGGACAACGTATATTTTCAAATATTTGTTGTGCAATATTGATGACATACGCTTCCCAAAACTTATACTGCGTGATATTTTTATCCCTGTGGTCGAAATTCGACCATAATTAATTTAATATTTGACTTTAACAATAAACAAAAGAATATATACTCTTTTATTTATTGTTAAAGTCATAAACATGGTAGTGTGTGTAATTTTTTTTTTTATTGATTTAATGTACATTTTATGCATAATAAAAAAATATATTAGCATTCTGCACTCCTTCTCTACCTATATATATAAACTATAAGTGTACGAAATTTCATACTCCTCCGTCCGCGCTATTTTCGTAAAAAGGTGTACAAAGTTTTTACTTCACGTATTAATATTATTTTTTTTATATTTATCTTAAAACAAAAAAATATTACTAAAAAAAACAAAACAATAATAATGAAATACTTTCATTCATACATAATCAGAACACAGAATCACACAATCGATAATCGACTTACGTCTTACGTCCCATCACTGGTCTCACATTCCGTTCCATCACTCATTCACTTCATTCAATCATTCCATTCAATCATTTCGAGTCTAAACAAAACAACAAAAGTATCGTGTTGGCTATTGATTAATTCCTCTGCGAAACGATAGAGTAATAACTCATTGAAACGAATACAAAAGGAAGCTGGGTCACTGTTCGTAAATGTAATGTGCTTATGAAGGATGTCGCATTTAATGCACTTTTATAATAAAACAGTTTTAAACATTTAAAAGAACGTAATGAGCTATTAATAGTTGATTTAAACCTAGTTTATATTCTAACTCTTTTCTAACTTTTTAGGGTTCCGTACCCAAAGGGTAAAAAGGAACCTTATTACTAAGGCTCCGCTGTCCGTCCGTCCGTCCGTCTGTCACCAGGCTGTATCTCATGAACCGTGATAGTTAGACAGTTGAAATTTTTACAGATGATGTATTTATTTATTTACCACTATAACAACAAATACTAAAAAACAGAATAAAATAAATATTTAAGGGGGCTCCCATACAACAAACATGATTTTTTGCTCGTTTTTGCTCACAATTGATAACGGCAACAGGTAGACGTTTGAAATACTCACATAATATTTAGTTATATATTCACTTTAAAAGTAAATAATTAAATAATAATAAAATAAATATTTGACGGGCTCGGTGGCGTAGCGGTCAATGACGCGGCTTCGACACCAACGCTCGTGGGTTCGATTCCCACATAGGACAAACATTTGTGTGCATGAACATGTCTGTTTGTCTTGGTCTGGGTGTTTTCTATGTAACATAAGTATGTATTTACAAAAAAAAATGTATTTACGTATGTTCATCAGTTGTCTAGTACCCATAACACAAGCTTCGCTTACTTTGGGGCTAGGTGGCGCTGTGTAATTTGTCTGACAATATTTATTATTTATTATTATATTATTATTAAGGGGGGCTCCCATTCAACAAACGTGATCTTTTTTGCCGTTTTTATAAATAATGGTAAGGAACCCTTCATTGGCAGGTTTTTTTTAAAGAAATATTGTTACTAACATAATGGACTACAGTCTAAAAAACAATAATCAATATTATAATATTTTTATTTTATTTATTTATTTAATCTTCATGCACATACAAAGAATGTACAAAGGCGGACTTAATGCTATACAAGCATTCTCTACCAGTCAACCTTAGGGTGATGCAGAGATAAGACATGGTAGGTGCACAAGGCGAATAGTAATATTAAATTAATGACGTGTCAAAAAATAAAACAGTTAAGAAAGCATTATAGATGAATAGTACTTCACAACATAAATATATAGAGACCGGAATACATAATAGATGAAATACATAACATACATATGAATACTTAATCATATACATAAATTTACACATACATACATACATACACATACATATATAAATATATACATAATATATATAATATTCTGGCAAGATGGTTTACATCTACTATTTTAACAATAAAGTTATCTGTGACTAGTCAACAAATTGTCTATTCACCAGAGCTTCAAAGTCATTAAATATTTAACTTACTAACTCATACGATCAATATGCGATAGGGGAATAAAGGCGGCGCGTGTAAAGCCTTAAACCTCCCATATATCCTTGAAAGACAGCCTTTTAATGGTTTCCGTTCGTTATTACTCGATCTTTGAAGTAAAACATATGTTTGTGGTTTTCATTGAGTGAGGAAAGCTTATATACGCGGAAAAGTCACTTTTAGAAATGTATAGGGCTCATGAAACACTTTGACGAGCTCGGTGGTCGAATGGTTAGCAATGGCCACTTTGACTCCGAGGTCGCGGGTTCGATCCCCGCACATGACAAACATTTGTGTGCATGATCATGTCTGTTTGTCTTGGTCTGGGTATTTTCTGTGTATTATAAGTATGTATTTACAAAAAAAAATGTATTTAAGTACATTTATCAGTTGTCTAGTACCCATAACACAAGCTTTACGCTTAATTTGGGAATAGATGGCGCTGTGTAAGTTGTCCAGAAATATTTATTTATTTAAAACACTGAACTGATTTTGATGAAATTTGTCACAATTAAAGACCTCGACATGCTTGAGGCTTGTGTGAAAAAAAAATTGAGATCGATCATGTCCTTGAGGAATGATCATCAAATATCATTTTCCATTTAAATCAATGGAAAACATACATTCAGCGAATCTACTCGCTCTATTCAACCCCAATTTCGGCTCCGTGGGCTAAAAAACCAGCCTAGAATCCTTAATTCTAATGTTTAAAAAACTGACATTTCTATATTAAGATTTTATTGTACCTACCATATTTTAATGCACTTCAATATTTTGCATGCCTACATTTTTAAGGCAATGTACAGTTGACAAACAATTTACTGCCTTGGCCTGATATTTATATAAATGACTGTACCTATATGCGCAAATAAACAATTTCATTTCATTTCTAGTAAGTATAGTCAGTCATTCTGAAGCGAGTTAAGACTGTTTGCACTTTTGCAGACGACACGCGCGCGTTTTATTACTTGCTTTCGAATTATGTAAAATTATATTAATATTAATTTCTTTTTTCAGAGCTGGTTATAGTTTATATTTATATTCTTATGTTCAACATGGAAAATATTATAATGGAATTTATAGATTTTACATAGGAGTTTCTCGGGAATATTTATTATTAATTTTACATTGATTACCTTTAAATGCAATAAGAGAGAGGGAGGGTACAGCGTATTTGGACTCTGCACTGGGGAAGAACCTCCACCTCACAGAATACCGTAACCAAATAACAATTCCCTTGAGGGTTATATTCTTGCGAGCGAGTGAGGTCACCAGAAGGAAGGAATTGTCAGGTGATCTCACTGACAGTCACACGCAGGATTACTAAAATCATCAAGAGTTATTTGTGGTGACAGAAATGACCACCATGACGTTTTGCCAAATATTTTACTCCTTCGCCAGCTGAATTTTCAGTTAACTATCTAAGTCTCTAAGAATAATTTTTAATTCTTACCTATACTAGTGTCGTACGCGTGAAGATATTCCGAAGTCATGAACTGCCCCACCAAGCTGGACTTGCCAACTCCCGGAGCGCCCAGCACCAGCACTCTGTACGAACTGAGGCCTGTTGATGAGTCCCTACAAACAAAGATATATATTATATACAGCTACCTATGGTGTTGTTCCATGTGAGCACAGTACTTGGATAAAAATATTTATATTCTGTATGTATGTCAAATTTCATCTAAATCCGTTCAGCCGTTTACTCGTGAAAGAGTAACAAGCACTCGTTCACACAACAAACTTAGACGTTTCAAATATTAATTGGTAAATAAATGTGCATTTGCATCAACCCAAATTAATAGCAATTCTGGGAGACGGGTCTCTTCTTAATCGAGCAGAAACTACGGGTTGGCGGAAACTAGTGTTTTTTTTAAGTGGCTCAAAGACCACTGAGTTGGTTTAACTACCGTCACCTAGTCATAGTCGAGATCCTAGATCATAGTCGAGACTGAACTTAACGTGCACTCATAAGCACGGAGCTCGAGATAACTAAACCTTGTTGTTGTTGTTGCTTAACTTGCGTGTTCGATTAGACTGTTAACGAAGCTATCGATACGCAATCAGAGAGCACGTCTCTAATTGTGAAGCCTTACTACTAAGCCGGGCTAATCTATGAAACCGTTAAACGGTATTTTGATGAAATTTGATACGAAGCACGAATTGTTAGGAAAGGCATATGTATATTTTTTTATGTAGGAGAGTTTAAAGAGCATGTGGGTCACCTGGTGGAAAGCAATCGCCCCCGCCTATGGAGATCTGGCCATCTCACCGATCCGTTGTCAGCCTTTTAAGGGAAATATAGACTCTCTCTTCAAGGCTTCCATATTATAATTGTTCGGAAATACCGCTGAGGGAAGTTGACTCCACAGCTTCACAGTTCGTGGTATAAAATGTCTTAGGAAACGCACTGTAGTAGATAACCAATTATCAAGATGATATGGATGGAGTTTTAATTTATGTCGAGTTGTACGATAGTAGAGTTCAGCGGCAGGTATCAAACCAAACAGCTCATCCGAGCGATAATTAAGTGGTTTCTAGAAATCTCCTGCAAATTTTCCACTCTCTTCATCATCCATCTCCTCTCTTTGAAAAGGCGCGAATCAATCTATTAATTCTATATTAATTATATATATATAGTTTTCTATTTTAATTTTATATCTGGCTGACTGATCGATCTACGCAAATCTCGGACAGCTTGGAATCAAATTTGACTTTCGTATAATAGAAATTCAAATTTCATTCCAAGCTGATAGGATATCTATTATGACAGGATTTGCATTCACTAAGACAAGATTTGTGAAAATATTCTCGGGATGCAGGAAAGACGAAGCCACTCTTCATTATTTCATTGCTTGCTTTAACGAAAGCTACTCTTCAATATTTCATTGCTTCATCATCAGGTTATTTTATTCTCCACTACAGGAGCACGCCCGTCTCTCGTCCGTCCCAGACAGAAGGAGGATTTGGCCTACACTCCCCACGCTGGCCAGACGGGTTGGGGTGGCCTGATCGATGTTTTATAATGTATTTCCCTTAGTCGCCTTGTACGACATCAACGGGAAGAGACGGAGTGATTCTATTCTAGTTTGCCGGAAAACACACGGCCAATTTCAAATTTCATTGCTTACTTCTACATAATTTACCTCTTCGTTATACAAAGTTCCTGATAATAACCAAATCGTCTGTTTCGACAGATGACCAAAATGACAAAGACCCTATGCTTGCAGCTAATGCTCCCCTTTGCACCAACCTTTCGATTATATCACAGGATTGCGAGTCCCTCGCCCAGTAAACCAACTAGGCAAGAGGACCTTTACCCGCCTCGCTATCGCGCCCGGTAAATCAACCAAACACCAAGCGGATTGATAGTGACCCTATACTTAACTGCTAGTGCGCACCTGTGTGCGAATCTTTCGGTTATATCACAGGATTGCGAGTCTCCCGTCCAGCAAACCAACCAGACGAGAGGACCTTTACCCGTTCCGCTCTTGCGCTCGGTAAACCAACAGAGCACGCAAGCGGAACGTTAGCAGGTCTTACACCTGCATGCAGGCTACTTAGGTACTCTTAAGTTGAGTAGCTCGTGGCGAACCGACGCTCGGCGAACCAAGCATCGGGGTCCTACCACCACTCCCCAATCTCCATGATGGGTACCGGAGCTGAAGGCACGCTCACTTCCCGACGCACAAGTACGTCTAGTGTTTCTGTACCCACACTGGTGCGCCAGTTAGCTGGTTCATGAGATACAGCCATGGCGACAGGCGGACGGACGGACGGACAGCGAAGTCTCAGTAATAACCTTTGGGTAAGGAACCCTAAAAAGCATCTCCATACAACAATCTTAGACGTTTGTAATATTAATTGGATTTAACTGCATCTGCAACATCTCTTCTCAATCGAAGAGATATAGACCATACTCCAACTACAGTGTCTTTTCAAGCCGCCCAAAGGCCACTGACTTGGTTTAACGACCGTCACCTAGTGATCATAGTCGAGACTGAGCTTAACGTGCCCTCGCACGGAGCTCGAGATAACTAAGCCCATCCATGGACAGGCTACGGCCGCTGTTGCTTAATTTGCGTGTTCGATTAGACTGTTAGCGAGGCTATCGATATACAATCAGAGAGCACGTCTCTAATTGTGAAGCCTTACCTACTAAGCCGGGCTAATCTATGAAACCGTTAAACGGTATTTTGATGAAATTTGATGCGAAGCACGAATTGTTAGGAAAGGCATATGTATATTTTTTTATGTAAGTGTGTGTGGGGGGGGGGGGGGGGGGGGGGCAAAGAGCATGTGGGTCACCTGGTGGAAAGCAATCGCCACCACTTATGGAGATCTGGCCATGGGGTCACCGATCCGTTGCCAGCCTTTTAAGCGAAATATTGACTCTCTCTTCAAGGCTTCCATGTTGTGATTGTTCGGAAATACTGCTGAGGGAAGTTGATTCCACAGCTTCACAGTTCGTGGTATAAAATGTCTTAGGAAACGCACTGTAGTAGATAACCAATTATCAAGATGATATGGATGGAATTTTAATTTATGTCGAGTTGTACGATAGTAGAGTTCAGCGGCAGGTATCAAAACAAACAACTCATCCGAGCGATAATTAAGTGGTTTCTAGAAATCTCCGGAAAATTTTCCACTCTCTTCATCATTCATCTCCTCTCTTTGAAAAGGCGCGAATCAATCTATTAATTCTATATAATATTCTATTAAATTCTATATTAATTCTATATATATAGTTTTCTATTTTAATTTTATATCTGGCTGACTGATCGATCTACGCAAATCTCGGACAGCTTGGAATCAAATTTGACTTTCGTATAATAGAAATTCAAATTTCATTCCAAGCTGATAGGATATCTATTATGACAGGATTTGCATTCACTAAGACAAGATTTGTGAAAATATTCTCGGGGTGCAGGAAAGACGAAGCCACTCTTCATTATTTCATTGCTTGCTTTAACGAAAGCTACTCTTCAATATTTCATTGCTTCATCATCAGGTCATTTTATTCTCCACTACAGGAGCACGCCCGTCTCTCGTCCGTCCCAGACAGAAGGAGGATTTGGCCTACACTCCCCACGCTGGCCAGACGGGTTGGGGTGGCCTGATCGATGTTTTATAATGTATTTCCCTTAGTCGCCTTGTACGACATCAACGGGAAGAGACGGAGTGATTCTATTCTAGTTTGCCGGAAAACACACGGCCAATTTCAAATTTCATTGCTTACTTCTACATAATTTACCTCTTCGTTATACAAAGTTCCTGATAATAACCAAATCGTCTGTTTCGACAGATGACCAAAATGACAAAGACCCTATGCTTGCAGCTAATGCTCCCCTTTGCACCAACCTTTCGATTATATCACAGGATTGCGAGCCCCTCGCCCAGTAAACCAACTAGGCAAGAGGACCTTTACCCGCCTCGCTATCGCGCCCGGTAAATCAACCAAACACCAAGCGGATTGATAGTGACCCTATACTTAACTGCTAGTGCGCACCTGTGTGCGAATCTTTCGGTTATATCACAGGATTGCGAGTCTCCCGTCCAGCAAACCGACCAGACGAGAGGACCTTTACCCGTTCCGCTCTTGCGCTCGGTAAACCAACAGAGCACGCAAGCGGAACGTTAGCAGGTCTTACACCTGCATGCAGGCTACTTAGGTACTCTTAAGTTGAGTAGCTCGTGGCGAACCGACGCTCGGCGAACCAAGCATCGGGGTCCTACCACCACTCCCCAATCTCCATGATAGGTACCGGAGCTGTAGGCACGCTCACTTCCCGACGCACAAGTACGTCTCGTGTTTCTGTACCCACGCTGGGGCGCCAGTTAACTGGCTACCTGATGTTCATGACAGGTACCGGAGCTTTATAAGGAACTCTCATTGTTTTGGTATTTTTTGGAGTGGTAGTGACAGTGATATCACGAACATTCCTATAATAAAATAATGCTAGAGAATGACAACATGGTGACATACCTGGAAGAAGCTAACGAGCAAGGCGCTGAAGCTCTGGTGACAGCTTCAGTGCTGGACGCGCTGGAAGCCACTGAGGTGTTGGAGCGCGACCGGCGGGAGCGGAGTGAGTCACCTCGGTTCACCACACCTTTACCTGGTGATCATATTTGAAATTAATTAGACGAGCGCAGTGGTCGAATGGTTAGCAATGGCCACTTTTACTCCGAGGGGTTTGCGGGTTCGATCACCGCACAAGACAAATATTTGTGTGCATGAACATGTCTGTTTGTCTTAGTTTGGGTGTTTTCTATGATTACATAGAACTGATGTACTATATATATTTACAAAAATAAAGTATTGATGTATTACATCAGTTATCTAGCACTCCATAGAACAAGCATTGCTTAGTTTGGAACTAGATGGCAGTGTGTAATTTGTTCTAGGAATATTCGAGAAAGCTACTCAGTCATTATCTAGGAAGGTCAATGCTCCAGAAGTGATTTAATCTTGTTGGGGCCATCTTCAGACTCATAAGTACAAATTTGTTGAAATAAAGGGTTACAGGTAGATTAAACTGAATGAAGTTGCATTTAGTTACTTAAAAGCAGAAGTTGGCTGGAAGAAATCCTTTCAAGGAATAAGTCTTTGTCGTTTCTAACGCATCATCTTCCTCACCTCACGTTACTCACTCGTAGGACACAACACCCTCCTAAGGGATTTGACTGTGGTATTCTGTAAGGTGGAAAGTATTTTCCCAGTAGTCTCGACATGGACTACTTCTCGTCTCGACTTCTCTTTTACCAGAGCCTCATTTGTTAGTCAGAATGGTCTCACTGAAAAGTTTCGTTTCAAAACTTTCTATTCCTATTAATTGCTATTAATTAACTTCATTGCAAGTTTTACGTATGGAACTGCAATATGCCTTTTTGTTGGTTCCCGCTGTTAATCTTGGCTACACAGGAGACTTAATAGTAGAAATACATGATAACCTATCGGTCTCAGCTTAAATGGCTCCCCATTCGTCAACACAGACAACAACGGTTGCTCTGTACTCTTCACTCTACCCTTACTAGTCCCTTTTCTCCAGCATACTTGAAAAGTCAGTATCTATGTGATTCTCATGACCGTCAACTTCGATTTGATAATTCTCTTTCGCTTACTACACCACTTTTTCGCTGAGGTTTTATGTCTGACTCTTTCCAATTATTTTGGAACCGATTACATATCTCATTGAGAAAAATATCAAATAAATTTAATTTCATTTGTGGATGTCTGCACTTCCCGAAGGTTGACTGGTAGAGAATGCTTTTAGCATTAAGTCCGCCTTTTGTACCATTCGTCTTACTGTGGTCAATTGTTTCTGTTTAATTACATAAATAAATAAGCCTATCCCGTCAGTCAAAGTCCCCAAGTCAAATTCTTAAAAAGCTTCCTACTCCTACTAATTTCTTCTGATTAAATTCGTTGTGAGTTCCAAGTCAGCCGTAGTTTTACCCCCGGGACTGCAGTGGACTACACTGTTCATTGACTTTTTTAGCGGTCGCCGCTGTTAATCCTGGCTACGTAGGAGACACAGTGGTGGGAATGTGTGGTGGGCCCTCGTCCCGAAGCCTATCCCGTCATCTCTTACCAGTGATACTAAAGTGTCTCAGTCTGTAATACTCCTCTTCAACCCCGGTGTTTGGCATGGACGCCACTCTGGCCCGCTGCTGCGGCAGACCCAGGAGCTGTCGCTCACCAGTCCGAGACCTGGCTGCTTTCACTGACTGTGATCTGGAGTGGTGTGGACTGCCGTACCTGATGACAATAGAAAAGTTTTTAATGGTAACGGGGAGGTTTAAAGGAATTATTCGTTATCATCAATCCATGTTCAACGTCAATCATAAATGTAATATCATAATCATAAATTAGGACAAAGATTGGTCCACGTAACTGGTGAACCAAGATCTGAGACATTCCTCGGCCAAAATATCAGTTTAGCCATCCAGCGAGGTAATGCTGCTAGCATCTTGGGAACGTGGCATCGTTCCATGGGCCAAACTTTTTACATTTATTTTAGATATAGGTTAGTTTTATTTTAGTATTATTTAATTTTAGGTACTTCAATTTTATAGTTGAATTGTATGTATTGTTTATAGTTTAAGTTTATTTGAATAAATACTTCATTAATCATAAATGTCAAAACGTCATATCATAATATGTATATTACTTTGCAAGAAGCCGGTACTAAATGAAGAAACAATGGAGTAATTTATTAAATGCATTTGAATGTACAATAACGTATAGCCAAGTACTTTTGTCTAACATGACGTTTATCATTTCAGACGTTCTCCTAGTATGACTATTTTAGATTTCAGACGTTTTACTAGTAGGTCGTTTTACTTTCAAGACGTTAAGGCATCATAGTCATTTTTCTTATTTGACTTTCTGATACGGAGGGATGACCGTCGTTGAGCCAAGCCAGTAGCCTACTACTGGCTTGGCTCAACGACGGTCATCTAATCACAACAGCCGGGACCGATAGCTTAGATAAATAAACATATCCATAGACAGACTACGGTTGATGTTGCTTGACTTGCATGTTCGTTTATTTTATGAAAGTCCTCTAGAGCAAAACTTAAATTATTATTTTTTGGAAAAAAGGAAATACGGTCAGCCTCATGTAAAGCAGTTTGTAGTATATAGAAGCTTGCGCGTTGACACCAACGCTGTTAACCCAGCTTCTCCTTAAATCTGATGATGTATCTCGGTGGAACACAATCAACAACCTTTCCTAACATCTATTGGGGTGTAAGTGGTTCATCAACATCTTTGAACTAAAGCCAACTTCACCTGCACGCGGTGCAACCGGCTGACTGACAAACGAAGCTCTGGCGGAAAGTGAGGTAGGGAGCGTAATTGTAAGCTACCTGACTAGGGAATGTATGCTATAACAAATGCCAAATAATAATTCCCTTGAGGGTTGTTATGTTCCTGCGGCGTGCGAGCGATATTTTATGTTGCAAGCGTTAATATGGCTACGGTAACTGCTTCACATCACGCGAGCCCTATGCTTGTCAGTCACCCGACATAGTATAAAAAAAAAATCTATATTATGCTTATACTATCCGGTTTATACACAAAATCACTAAATATTCGGGTAAAATAAGGGATTTTTGCAAAACATTCTCGTGATACAACTTAAAGTCGGCCTTCAAACAGCTTTCTAAGCTGTTTGGAGGCCTTCAAACAGCTTAGAAAGCTGTTTGAAGGCCGATTACTTGGTGTAGTCCAATATTTTGGCAGAACACGTGTGGGTGTCACTGCTGGGAATATTTATTTCAAACCTTATAAAATCAGTATGTTTGTTTAGGCTTGCTTGTGAGTTAAGCGATCCGTATTAAAATTGAAAAAAAAAAACGTTTAATAAATTCAAATATCCGACTGTTTGAAAATGCCGCACATTTTTTTTTAACATACACTACAATATGTAAATAAAGAAAGGAAGGAGTATAGCTTGGCAAAGTATCGGCAGCCCCTTGGTGTTGCTGATGCGGTGGTGATTGCTTTCCATCAGGTGACCCACATGCTCGTTAGGAGCAAACGTCTAAAAAAAAAACCGGCCAAGTACGAATCGGACTCGCGCACGTAGGGTTCCCGTACCATTATCACGCAAAAAACGGCAATAAATCACGTTTATTGTGTGGGAGCCCTCCTTAAATATTTGTTTTATTTTAATTTAATTATTTATTTTCACATTTATTTATTTGAACATCCTGGATCAAAACAAGATCTAAACAGCCAAGTAGAAACTTTACAGGACACTATCTATACATACTTCTCTGAGCATTACCCACCATAAACTTATTGCGCTCAAAATAAAGAAAATACATTTAGGTTTTTGGGGTGTAAGTGGTTTATCAACATCTTTGAACCAAAGCCAACTTCACCTGCACGTGGTGCACCCTGCTGACTGACAAACGAAGCTCTGGCGAAAAGAGAGTTTCATTAACGACCTCAATAAGGTGGTTATTGAGGTCGTTAATGAAATTTTTGAAAGTGATACACCTTGTATGAACCTTAAAAATCACGTTTGATGTATGGGAGCCCCATTATTATTATTATTTTTTTTAATATTAGCTCAGCATATTGGCTCCACTTCGCCTGATGGTAAGCGAAAAGAGGAGCCCCAATCGCAACGGCATCGGACAAGAGACCTTGATGTCAGTTGACGCTGCCACAAGCTGCTTCTTCACGCTTCGCTTGAAAGATCCCATATTATAATGATTGTGGAAATACATATGCCGGCAACGCGTTCCACTTTTTAATAGTGCGACATAGATAGGAGTTGCCAAACTTTTTAGTACGCGACGGAATGATACCAACGGTGAAATTGTGGTACCGCAAGCCTGTACGTGTTGTTCGGTGACGGAAAGGGGAGTAAGGGATAAAGGAAAACAGTTCTTCAGAGCACTCTCCGTGGTATAGGCGATAAAATACGCTAAGTGAGCCTATTGGCTCACTTACGGAGAGATATTTCTCTCCGGAGCTGAAGAGGTTCAAGTTTCTTGGTCACCAATTATACGGACCGCTCGTCGCTGCAACCTGTCGAGAGCCTCGAGGAGGTACTGGGCGGAACCATCTCAGAGATGCGAGCAGTACTCCACGCAGGCCCGAACTTGAGTCTTGGACAAAGCTGGTCCGGCGCGAAGAACCGCCGCGAATCAAAACTCATAGGGTACTTCCCGTTGACCTAGAACTATGAAATTTGGCAAGCAACATCGTTATAGACTACAAGTACAGGAATAAATCTCAAAACTATACATTTGTAATTAAATCTTAAAAAATAGGGGGTTAGATTTCTGAACTATTTATAATGAGCCTACGTACGGAACCCTCGGTGGGCGAGTCAGACTCGCACTTGTCCTGTTTTTTTTTAATAAATAGTATCCAATGTCATTCCTAATACCTTTGAGAGTATGTGTACAAAGTTTCATGATGATTGGTTGAGTACTTTCGGCGTGAAAGCGTAACAAACTCACATTCACATTTATATAAGGTAATAATACTAAACGCTTACAAAAGGAAATACAAATGAATATAACGTGCTAATGCAATTTGTACGCCATTATAGAGATTAACTCTAATCCAGTCGTTCATCACAACATCCTCAACAAAATATAAAGCAATGGGCGCACAGAGCGCGACTGGCTTTCTTTAAATAAATAAAATAAATACATATTCCTTTACATATTATATTACACAGCGCCATCTAGTCTCAAACTAAGCAAAGCTTGTACTATGGGTACTAGATAACTTTTTATTTAATAAGCCGCGAGAGTTTTGAAAATAAGCACGATATAAGTTGACAAAGCTACCCGCGACTTAGGCAACGGCGCCAGCTTGCGTGGGCATCATTAAAACTAAAAAGTGAAATATACTTCAATTAAAACTGATTTCATTAATTCAAAAATAGAATATAATAAAAAAATAAAAAGTTTCAAAAATAACAATAAGATTTGACAAACTTTTGAAAAATGAACAAGCCCATCCATCTCACAAAAATTGTATTTTTATTGTAGCGTCTAAACCTTGCCTTTTTCTTAATGCTGGCGATCCCCCGAGTCCTGGGGGACATAGATTGGGGTCCTGGGGGGTTAGATTGAAAAACACTGCTCTAAATTATATAAGTGTATCGTCAACTGATTCAGATTAATATACGTACAGCAGAACTACAAGCTCTTTCCGTTTTTTTTTATACTACGTCGGTTGGCAGACAAGCATACGGGCCGCCTGATGTGACGCGGTTACCGTAGCCATATTAATAAATAATAATAAAATAATAAATAAATATTGTCAAACAAATTACACAGCGCCATCTAGCCCCAAAGTAAGCGAAGCTTGTGTTATGGGTACTAGACAACTTATAAACATACGTAAATACATTTTTTTTTTGTAAATACACACTTATGATACATAGAAAACACCCAGACTAAGACAAACAGACATGTTCATGCACACAAATGTTTGTCCTATGTGGGAATCGAACCCACGAGCGTTGGTGTCGAAGCCGCGTCATTGACCGCTACGCCACCGAGCTCGTCAAACATAAAATATCGCCCCGCTGCCATCGCAGCATCTCCTTCCTTTCTGGTGACCTCACTCACTCGCAGGAACACAACAGCCCTCAAGGGAACCGTTATTTGGCTGCAGTATTCTGTGAGGTGGAGGTACATTCACCAGTTGGGTAGCTGACAATTATGCTCACTACGAAGCTCTGGCGAAAAGAGAGGTAGGGAGCGTAATTGTAAGCTACCCGATTGGGGAAAGTACCTCCACCTCACAGAATACCGTAGCCAAATAACGGTTCCCTTGAGGGCTGTTGTGTTCTTGCGAGTGAGTGAGGTCACCAAAAAGGAAGGACGAGATGCTGCGATGGCAGCGGGGGTGGCGCGCGAGCCATATTTTATGTTGCGAGCGTTAATATGGCTACGGTAACCGCTTCACATCAGGCGGGCCGTATGCTTGTCTGCCAACCGACGTAGTATAAAAAAAAGACTTATTCACGTAAAAAAAGCAGTATTCCCAGCGTAATAATGGCATTAAAACGCTCAATATGTCACCACTAAAGTTATGTTAGGGTGGCCCTTATTAGGTATAACTTGTAACCTCTGATAGTGACAATTATTTCGACAAACAGCTGCCCGGTTTCACTCACCCCGCGCCATTTACCGTAGCGGCCAGACGTTAATCAAAGACAATTATTGAAAAGTTGTAGGTACATATATAAAATGCCTTTCTGTGTATCTATGTTCTTTTCCTTATAAATACTTAGGTTTTGAGTAAGCGCTTTGCAGTCAATTTTTACTGCCGTGATGTTAGTCTATAGCCCGTCTATATGTAAAATGTCATAGTGTATAGGTGTGTATGTGTTTGTGTATGTACATTATCTAATATATAATATATATCTAATATATACTCTATACAAATAATTCAATCGTAATTGTTAACTTCAGCGACTGCCCATATTACGCCTGTACTTACGCCATGTGTAATATATAATTATGTGTTTTTTTTTAAGTTTGCAATTCTATAAGTTACGTTATGTTACGTACGAACTCGGTGATCGAATGGCTAACCATGTCCACTTTGACTCCGAGGTCACGAGTTCGATCCCCGCACAAGACAAATATTTGTGTGCATGAACATGTTTGTTTGTCTTGGTCTGGGTGTTTTATATGTATGTATTTCCAAAAAAAAATACTTAAATATAATATACTCGTATGTTATCTAGTACCCATAGTACAAGCTTTGCTTAGTTTGGGACTAGATGGCAGTGTGTAATTTGTCCAGGAATATTTTTTTTTTTAATTTTAATAGTAATAATAAGTTAAAAATAAGTTTCGCTTTAGATAAAAACCATTCTCCTTTTTTGAAGTTGGTCAAAACATGTTCCACCTTACTCAAAGTGTTCCACGTAGTCTGTCACAAACTTAATATATAATCCGCCAAAGTGTGGTTGTTACTGGTGGAGGCTGCGCAATATGGTCGGATTACACTGACGAAACATCATAAACGTTACTCATAAAATTACTGTTTAATGGAAGCGATAACGACGTCATATTGTTAGCTGATAGAGCGTAGTATCATTCGCAAAATAAGCGTGGTTTTATATCTTCTTTACGTTTTCATTGTTGGCAATCAATTCTTTCAAAGATTATGTTTGAGAGTAGTTATAAAAAGATATCATCAGAGCGGGGGAAGGGAGGGGGGGGGGGGGGGGGTTATCACACATTTCCACCACTATGTCTGTTGTGTTGCCAGGATTAATAGCGGCGACCACTAAAAATAAATGATTTTATTTATTTATTATTTACTAGCTGATGCCCGCGACTTCGTTCGCGTGGACTTTATGATTCCGGCGTATTAATACAAATACGAACTAATGTAGATACATAAGAAAATATTTGTTATACGTTAAAAGTCAATATATTTTTTTTTGTTTAACATATACACCATAGTTTAAAAAATAAAATTAAGGGAGTCTTTCCTTCGGGAGCTAATATGAACAGACCTGAAGCGTCACTAACTCTCGAGAAAGCCATGTAAAGTTGGCCATGCGAAAAACAACCAGTCCTAAGCTTGTCACCAGCGAATTGTAGTGATTTTGTTATTGTCATAGCTTTTTCTATTGTCATAGATCTCTGAACAATTGTGGTCGTGTGTAGATATGGACTTATTGCCCTCCGATAGTCATACGTTTGTGAGTGACGCGCATGGGTGTCGCCGCTGGCTCGATCACTGCCTGGTGACTGCTGCCGCCCGGGCCACCGTTCGTTCTATATCTATTGTGTATGACACCTACTGGTCTGATCACTATCCTATACTAATAGATTGTAATTTTAATAATTTAATAAGATCTAAGAAAATTACACCGATCAGCTGTGTAAATAAAGTCACATGGGGAGAACGAAATAGTTATCAAATATCTAAATATCATAGCGTGTGTCACTCACGGCTAAAATCGATAGATTTCCCAGTGGAATTTGCAAAATGTTGTACTGGTATGTGTAATGATAGCTCTCACCGAGCATCGATAGATGAAATGTATGACAATATCATAAATGTACTTACTGAGGCCGCAATCTGTAGCTATCGAGCTAAGAGACAGGGGGGACGTAAATACTTGTCAGGCTGGAATAAACACGTTCGTAGCGCTCGCGAGAGGGCTCTGCTTTGTTTTCATGTATGGGTAAATCATGGCAGACCTGCGTGTGGCGTCATTTATAATGATATGTGCGAATCTAGACGCGTTTTTAAATCAAAATTGAAATGGTGTCAAAATAACCAGGAACAAATAAAAATGGATATCATTGCTGAATATCATAAGAACAATAATTTCAATCAGTTCTGGAAAAACACCAATAAAATGAAACATAAGTTGAGCCTTCCCGCGAGTGTGGCAGGAGTCCATGAGCCCGGTGACATCGCCAATGTGTTTAGGCAGCACTTTAAAGTTAAATCACAATTGGAACCGGCGCGGTCGGTGTCTGATGCTGAGGTGTGTAGTCCTAAGCGTGGTGTGTTTTTCACCGCCAATATGGTATCAAAAATGATAAATCGAATGGTGAGGGGAAAATCTCCAGGGCACGATAACCTCAGCATCGAGCACCTTCAGCATGCAGGCGTCCACATGCCTCGAGTTTTATCGTTACTTTTTAATTTTTGTATGGGACATGGTTATTTACCTGAAAAACTGATGCGCACAATAGTGGTACCCATTATAAAAAACAAAACCGGTGACGCATCAGATGTGTCTAACTATAGGCCGATTTCCCTTGCTACAGTGATTGCAAAGGTGCTGGATGGTCTGCTTCGTGGGCATTTGGATGAGCACATCTCACTAAATGATGCTCAGTTTGGGTTTAAATCAGGTCTTTCTACCGAGAGTGCTATCCTGTGTCTCAAGCAGACTGTTCAATACTATACTGCAAGGAAGACACCAGTGTATGCTTGTTATTTAGATTTATCAAAGGCATATGACCTCGTATCCTATGATATTCTATGGAATAAGATGAAATCAGAGACTAACGTGCCCGAGGAAATTATATCTATTTTCAAGTACTGGTATAGAAACCAAAAAAATAAAGTAAGATGGGCAGGCACTTTCTCAGAGGAGTATGGGTTGGATTGTGGTGTGAGACAGGGAGGTGTGAGCTCTCCTACTCTTTTCAACCTATACATAAATAGACTGATTGATGAGCTTAGCAGTACCGGTATCGGCTGCCACATAGACGGAGTATGTATGAACAATATTAGCTACGCAGATGATATGGTGCTGCTGAGCCCATCAAGTGGTGCTTTGAAGAGGCTCATTAATATCTGTGAATCTTATGCAACGGCTCAGGGGCTTAAGTACAACGTAGATAAAAGCGAATTCATGATATTCAGACCAGATCACAAACGTTACACTAATATACCGCATATTAAGCTTTGTGGTATTAGCTTAAAAAAAGTAGACCGTTTTAAGTATTTAGGCCACTGGGTCACAGAGGATCTAAAAGATAATTTAGATATTGAAAGGGAGCGGAGGTCGCTGTCTGTTCGCTGTAATATGTTGGCCCGCAGATTTGCAAGATGTACTAAACAAGTTAAGGTCACGCTTTTCAAAGCATTTTGCCAATCCTTCTACACATGCAGTCTGTGGGTTGATTATACGCAGAGGGCATACAGCGACCTGCGCGTGCAGTATAATAACACGTTCCGGGTGCTGATGGGACTGCCGCGTTACTGCAGCGCCTCCTCCATGTTCGCGGAGGCACACACAGACGGCTTCGCAGCGATCATGCGCAAGCGTTGCGCCTCCCTACTCCGGCGGGTACGTGGTAGTCCCAACAGCATCATACGCGCGTTCGCGGACCGGTGGGGCTCACCGATGCTGGCTCGTTGGATTCGACTGCACGCAATCAAGTAGCTAGCTTTGTTGGGTGCTACTCGGTTCAGGGGCATGTTACTTTTGAATGTAATTCACTTTGAAATAGCCAAAATATTATATAATACTAACATTAATTTTTAAGATAATTTTGTTACTAACATCTTATGGACGAGAATGTCTGAGAATAAAATGATTATTATTATTATTATTATAGCAAAGCAAGTGGTCACAGACAACTGCGTACGTTTAAAATTAAAATGGATTTTTTTTTGGAGAAGAGTGGTGGATCTATTATACGCGGAATAAATACAGTTTCACCGGCACCACTCCCAGTGAGAATCTCAGCTTCAATTATATTGCGCTGCCATTGACTTTACTTCAGAAAGGAGATCTACCCCAAATTTTAATAATATTCTTGAAAACTCTTGGGCACGTAAAGTTCTATCTACAGCTTCTAGTGCCTTACTGTTAGCCATTTCGCATTCATCTCAAACGATTAGGCAGCAATCCTGAAACACCTTCGCTTTGTCACAGTTTCGTGTCACAGACCATGTCGGTGTTTCAATTCTGATTAAATCGAGTAGGATATTGAACATTGTATTTGCGTCCTTCCGCCTAGTAGTAATGTGGCTGCAATACCTGGCGATGCTGCTGCGAGATCTTATTTTATAGTTTCCAGTCCCTCCTGGAGCAATTAAGAAAAACAGTTTCCCCTCGTTGCTTAAAACACTTTCCACCACCAAATCAAATAAACTCTGATCTTGATATATAGCGTCCCGCAAATGCACGTATTCTTCTGGTTTGTGCGAATATATACCAATCGTTTCATTTCAATTTTAGCGTACACGTCTATAATAAACTGACTAAATAGACCACGTTACCTTTGTAAATAAAAGTATATAAAATAAAACAATTGCGTCTAACTTGTAGCAGGTAAGAATAAAAGTAGCACCCCGCGGTTTTTTTTACAATACATTCAATATTTAGTTAATCTATTTATTGTAATCTATGTATTGTAATAAATAGATTTAAAAAAGTAAAAAAACACGCTATAATAGCAAATAGAACTAAAAAAGTTACTTAAACTTTTTTAGTTCTATTGGCTGTTAAAGCGTGTTTTTTTACTTTTTTTTAAAACTATAATTTATTGTAAACACGTGTTGTTTATGTAAATAAATTTAACTTTGTCCTGCATCAGGTGTTCCAAATCTTGGATTTTTATACCTCAACCAAAAAAGCTCATCAGGCTGAACAACTTTTGCTAATGAGTCATTTTTAAATTTCTTATAGTTTATCTGAACCATTATGGTTCTGCATCAGGTGTTCCAAATCTTGGATTTTTATACCTCAACAAGAAAGGGTCATCAGATTGAACAACTTTTGCTAAGGCGTCATTTTTATATTTCTTATAGTTTACCTGAACCACTAAGGTTATGCATCAGTTGTTCCAAATCTTGGATTTTTATACCTCAACAGAAAATGCTCATCAGGCTGAACAACTTTTGCTAAGGCGTCATTTTTATATTTCTTATAGTTTACCTGAACCATTATTGTTCTGCATCAGGTGTTCCAAATCTTGAATTTTTATACCTCAACAGAAAATGCTCATCAAGCTGAACAACTTTTGCTAAGGTGTCATTTTTATATTTCTTATAGTTTACCTGAACCATTCTGGTTCTGCATCAGGTGTTCCAAATCTTGGATTTTTATACCTCAACAGAAAATGCTCATCAGGCTGAACAACTTTTGCTAAGGCGTCATTTTTATATTTCTTATAGTTTACCTGAACCATTAAGGTTCTGCATCAGGTGTACCAAATCTTGGATTTTTATACCTCAACAGAAAATGCTCATCAGGCTGAACAACTTTTGCTAAGGCGTCATTTTTATATTTCTTATAGTTTACCTGAACCATTATGGTGCTGCATCAGGTGTTCCACTTTCCAAAATCAATTATACCCTATATTTTGCCCAGGCTTAACAGCTATATAACAATAAAAGTTTCATTCAAATCCGTCCAGTACTTCCGGAGATTAGCGTGTACAAACAGACATACAGACATACAGACAGACAAACAGACAAACAGACAGACATTTTTTTAAAAATTCTTACTCTATTACTATATCTCCATCACCTCCAATTGATTTTTTGTAAATATATTCAATGTACAGACACATTATTTTTACTGTTTTATTATATGTATAGAACATTATTTTTACTGTTTTATTATATGTATAGATTTAAAAAGGCAATATAATCGACTTCTGTCCCCTTACCACCATCTCTTATTGCGATTCAATAACTGAATAGATTGCTTATTCATACCAATGAATAAGCGACTCTATTTCAAATGGAATAGAGTCGCTTATTCATTGGTATGAATAAGCAAACCATTCAATTATTGAATCGCAATAAGAGATGGTGGTAAGGGGACAGCTTCGACGGTAGGGCCCCTGATTGTATAGCGCCGCACGCACACACGCTTATTCACTCTCTGCACTTCTTCCTTGCGCCCTGAGAAGGGCTGGACATCTCTTCGAAGTCACTTCAGTCGACTTGAGTCCGTAACCGCAGGTCCGGCGGTATAACCACACGCCCTCAGGCCCTAAGGCCCGAGGGGGAAAGTTAAAACCGCCAGAAACTCGGTAGCAAGTAGAATCTCCTCTGCTATGCCGTCATTGTTTTTGTAGTAGTTAGCGACGCGATATTTCGGTGAGACGAGCTCGGTGGCGCAGCGGTCAATGACGCGGCTTCGACACCAACGCTCGTGGGTTCGATTGCCACATAGGACAAACATTTGTGTGCATGAACATGTCTGTTTGTCTTAGTCTGGGTGATTTATATGTATCATAAGTATGAATTAAAAACAAAAAAGTATTTACGTATGTTTATCAGTTGTCTTGTACCCATAACACAAGCTTCGCTTACTTTGGGGCTACATGGCGCTGTGTAATTTGTCTAACAATATTTATTTATTTATTTATTATTTATTTGTATGGAGTGGCCGGAGTGTGCTTATATTCCGTAGTCCATAGTTTATTAACGATTTTTTTCTGAATGTGCATGATTGTTGATTTTATCACATCTAGTTATTGTTTTAAAATTTAGATCATGGTTCTTGTAACATTACTCGTGTCAAAACAAGCGCCATTATACTTTGTTCATAAAACCCCCGGAATTAAACACTCATACATTAATTTTACGTATTGTCACATCGTGCAACAGTAATCCCTGTTGATGTTCGTGTAATTACGAAACTGAAGGTTTTTCATCACTGAACAGGTTTCAAACAAAATTGTCCACTGAAATCGTTTCTTTTTATATGAGAAGTGGGCAAACGAGCAAGTGGGTCACCTGATGGAAAGCAATCACCACCGCCCATGGAGATCAGCAACACCAAGGGGTCGTCGAACCGTTGCCTTTCTTCCTTTCTTTCTGGTAACCTCACTCACTCGCAGGAATACAACAACCCTCAAGGAAATTGTTATGTGGCTGCGGTATTCTGTGAGGTGGAGGTACTTCCCCAGTCGAGCATTGCATGTGAGGTTAGTGTTTTGTCAGAGCCACTTTCGCTAGTTAATCAATCAATTAATATTTCTTCAGTAACATCCTTTTACAATTGTTTGTTTCACAATTGTGATTTTCCCTTTGGATCAGTAGTACCATTGACTAGTACCATTGATGGTACAAGTGACACAACTTTGTATCTCTAGTACCATCAATGGTACTAGTGACACTATTTATGTTAGACATCTAATATATAAAATTCTCGTATCACAGTTTCAGTTACCATATTCCTCCGAAACGGCTTGACCGATTTGGATACAATGTTATATGTACGTATATAACGAAACACTACACAATACACAACATATACATAAAATTCCATAATAAACAATAGTCTAAGATCCCTGAGCCGCCAGACGTTACTTATTTTCTGATGAACAAAATAGGCATGATTGAGTAGTGTTAGGGTATACTATTTATTTATTTAAAAAATATAGAGTTACATCGTGTTTACAGGATTAACCCAATGCGACAACATAGTCAATTTATATTTTCATTAAAATCGTTAAACACAAACTTTATCATAAAATCAAATAACAGCTCTAAAAAAATGTAAAAACAATGTCAAATAAAAATAATGTCAAATAAAATTAAATTAAAAAAATATATAAAAACAAAATAAAATAATGTCAAATAAAAAAAAGTTAAAAAAAAAAATGTAAAAACAAAATAAAATAATGTCAAATAAAATAAAATCATCTAAAATAATATAAAAAATCATGTCAATTAAAATATATGTCAAATAGAATATGATTTTGTCAAATAAAATACGAATAGTTATTAAGACGTATTATGAATGACTCTCAAACCAGTTTCATACTATCAAGGAATCTATAGGCTCCATCAAGTAGACGCAGTTGACTATCTGCAAAAAGGTCTAAATCATCAAACTGAGCGAGCATGTCCCCGATCAGATGAAATGCTCGAATAGTAGGTGCTTGAGAACCGTGCCTAGTTCGTACTATGATCGTATGAGTAGTCAAACGATTTTAATACCAAGGGCCATTCTCCAGATAATCACGGTACGTAAAAGCACTACTCACCTCATCTAAATTCTAATAGCAGATTTTTCCATATATGTTGTAACATATAAAAAAAACATACGATATTGTGTACAATATCGTTAAAAATCAGTAATCGACGAATAATCTTACAGACGCTTTAGAGGTCTCAAAAAATTAATAAGTCTCACTTGTATTCGCGTGCAGTGACCTGTCAATTCTGTACCAAACACTACGGCGCTTGGTACGCCAACGCTGCCCCCTTACCACCATCTCTTATTGCGATTCAATAATTGAATAGATTGCTTATTCATACCAATGCATTCTATTCAGTTATTGAATCGCAATAAGAGATGGTGGTAAGGGGGCTGTACCCACGATGCAACCGCAGCACGCCAAACGTTATCGTATGATCACAGTGTACCCTAACACTATTCAATCACGCGCATTTTGTTCATCAGAAAATAAGTGACGTCTGACGGCCCTGGGATCTTCCTCTATGTATTAATCAATTAAAATCATAGTATTAAATTTCAAAGTATTAAATTTGGGGTGCATTAACATCTTTGAACCAAAGCCAACTTCACCTGCAAGCAGTGCCCCCTGCTGACTGACAAACGAAGCTCTGGCGGAAAGAGAGGTAGGGAGCGTAATTGTAAGCTACCCGACTGGGGAATGTACCTCCACCTCACAAAATACCGCAGCCAAATAACAATCCCCTTGAGGGTTGTTGTGTTCCTGCGAGTGAGTGAGGTCACCAGAAAGGAAGGAGATGCTGCGTTGGCAGCGGGGGTGGCGGCGCGCGAGCGATATTTTATGTTGCGAGCGTTAATACGGCTACGGTAATCGCTTCACACCAGGCGGGCCGCATGTTTGTCTGCCACCCGACGTGGTAACAAAAAAAAAATAGTATGTCATAGTATTATTATAATTAAAATATTCGTCAAGATTATAAAAGGGTAGTCGGCAGAATTCACCACGTGGACGTGAGGATGGTTTTGTTGTGAACCACTTACACCCCAAAACTTGTTCTACGTTTGTATGAAGATACTGGCTGAGGCAGCAAACGTTGTTTTGTCATAAACATTATTTCGGTGAGTCACCCTTATCATTTAAGGGTATGAAAAATAGATGTTGACCGATTCTCATACCTACTCACCTAACTCACTCGCAGGTTCCATGACCGACATGGAGTGATCAAATGAAAAAAGCTTCTTGGGGTGTAAGTAGTTCATAACATCTTTAAACCAAAGCCAACTTCACCTGCACGCGGTGCACCCTGCTGACTGACAAACGAAGCTCTGGCGAAAAGAGAGGTAGGGAGCGTAATTGTAAGCTACCCGACTGGGGAAATCCACACAAAATTTCATAAAAATCGGTCCAGCCGTTTCAGAGGAGATTTGTAACAAACACCGAGACAAGAGAATTTTATATATTAGACATTCGTTAAGATTATAAAAATGTAGTAGGCAAATTTGACCACGTGAGGGTGAGGTTGGCTTTGTTGTGAACCACTTACACCCCACAACTTGTAGTACGTTTGTATGGAGATATAACCGGCTAGAACAGCCCTAATATCATCTGTCCAATATCTAGACTATGATGAAGGCTCACTCGTAATTGCACGTTAAATTGTCAGAAACAGTGTCGCGGCCGCAATACCCCGCGGTGATCAATCAAGGAGGCGAGGCGTGGGTGAGCCAACTTTATTCCACTTTATTACAAGTTTATCATCCTTCTCGACGTTATTAGTCGCCTACACTTTTTATATATGTATATAATCTAATTTACTATCAACCCGCCCCGGGTTCGCTCGCGAGTGTTATGCTACGGCCACACTACCGTGATATGCCAATAATTATTGCCATAACTTCAACAACGCCTAGGTGTAACCACGATTTATGGCCATAATTTTACAATGCCAATCAATATGGCAAATGGCGGTAGACAATAGCTCCGGCGGCGGTCTTTCTTCGCGCGTCAAAGAGAATTACCGCAGTTATTAATGTGTTTGTGGGTGTGGCCACAAACCGTTTGTCCAGTGTGCAACATGAGCTCAACGGCGATGCACGTATCGACCGACATGGAGTGGTCAAATGAAAAAAGCTCGAGTTTTGGAATTATTCCAATGCGAATCGTATCTTTTTATGGGCTTTCTGTCGGGTATCCCCCGTTAAAAATCGTGGTATACAATAGATGATTTAAAGAAGAAAAAAGACCGAAACCATCTAAATAAATATAACAGCCGAAGCTTCAACCTCCATTTTGAAAAATGATATTTTACCGCCTAATTTATTGACCAATCTAAGTAAACTCTAGTGTAGCCACCTCACTTCACGCAGTAATTTAAACGGTAATTCAACGCCATAATTATTGCGGTAACAACCCGGTAGACGGTAAGGTAGAGTGGCCGAGACATTTGGATTTGTTAGTTTCGGTATCATTTTGTAATGTTTAATTTAAATTAGTTGCACTGGCAACACATTCTCTCAAGCAATAGACTGCGCTGGTCTGTGATTGGCTAAACGATCAGAGGCTAGCATTTGGTCATTTCTGATTGGTAAATAACTACCAATCAGAATACTTGATTTTTACCGCGAAAATCAGACGGAACGTTGTTGGAGCGGAGGCGGCCTTTTGAACATTCTTCGTTCGACTGTTGAATTGGAAGGTTGTAATAGAAACTAAAAATACATGTTTCTTCAGTGTTTTTCTTCACATCTTATAGTAGTCTGCATCGGAAGTATAGTAATATTACATGCAAGCTAGAAGGAGGCTATCCTACACGAGTGGTAATCTAAATGGAGTAATTAGGAAAAACAGTGATCTCCATCAATTAAATTTAAGAAATAAAAACAAACTCGCTGTGCATATTACTAGGCTCCATAAAATCTCTAACTCGTTCCCAGGTCAATGTATACGCTTCTACAATAAACTTCCAAATGACGCGTTTAAATTATCCATGGGTAAATTTAAAAGATTTATCGAAACTAGACTATGTCAAAAGGTATTGTATCTCAGATTACATAAATGATAAAAGTATTTGGAAATGAATTGCTCTTGTTATGTTAATGATTGTATTTGTGTTTAATGTAACGATATTGGCAATTAAAAGAGTCGGCATTGAGTTTCTTGCCAGTTCTTCTCAAGAAGCCCCGTCGCCGGAACTGGCGCTTAAATTCACTTTCACAGATAGTATGATGAAAGTGCATCTAAGCTCTGCGGATTTAGAGTAGTAATGATTTAGATACATATCTTATATTTAATTTGTATGACCTTTCTAAGTGCTTTATAAAGTCCAAGAAATAAAGATATTTTGACTTGACTTGACTTGACTTGAAATGTATTTCATATAATATACATAGTAAGCAAAGAAGGAGGTTTGGGTTGTAATTGGCTCATCACGATCTTTCAGAGCCAAAACCTGCACGTGGTGCACCTTGCCGACTAGGGAAAGAGGCTCTGGCTTAAGACAGGTAGGGTACAGCGTATTTGTAAGCTGCTCGACTGGGGAAGTACCTCCACCTCACAGAATACCGCAGCCAAATAACAATCCTCTTGAGGGGTGGTTCTGTACCTGCAGGTGAGTGTGGTCACCAGAAAGAACTGCAGCGCTGGCGGCGAGCTCTTCTCTTTTTTTTCTACGTCGTGGCAGATAAGCATACGGGCCGCCTGATATGAAGCGGTTATCGTAGCCATATAAACGCATGCAATATGAATTATCGATTGCGCGCTGCTACCCACATTACTAACGCAGCACAGCAACACCTTCCATCTTGGTGACCTCATTCTTTCATTTTAAAGAGCTCGGTGGTCGAATGGTTAGCAATGGCCACTTTGACTCCGAGGTCGCGGGTTCGATTCCCGCACAAGACAAACATTTGTGTGCATGAACATGTCTGTTTGTCTTGGTCTGGGTGTATTCTATGTATTATAAGTATGTATTTACAAAAAAAATGTATTTAAGTACATTTATCAGTTGTCTAGTACCCATAACACAAGCTTTGCGCTTAATTTGGGACTAGATGGGGCTGTGTAAATTGTCCAGAAATATTTAAATATTTATTTTATTCACTCGCAGGAACACAACAACAATCCTCACAACAACAACCACGTACACGTGAGGTTCGCTTTCGTTCAAACATGTTGATGAACCACTTAGAGCCCGAATTCCCCACGTCAATAAAAAAATGGGGTATGGATATGTCATGGACACGGCCGTGTGCTGTACACGAATACGTTACATGCACTAAAATTATCTCAAAATGGCAGAGCTCCCCCCTCCCCGCACACGATGTTCTATAGTCCTTACTTAGCGTAATAAATTATTTGATCTTTCATCTATCCAGCGGTGTGATTGAATTTTGGTTGTAGAGCATAGATTCGAAACTAGAACGCCAAACTGTAATCCTCCAATATTGTTAGCATTAGATATTTTGGCTTGCAAATGTAAAGACGTGAAAAAAAAAAACTTGCCGGCCATAAGCCCCTTGTACCCCTTATTATTTTTTCTCATTTGAGTTTAATGTACCAGCATTTCGAAATAGGTTACTATTGATATTAATAAAGAATATATTAATACAGAAAGGTCGAAGGAAAGGAATTAAGCATAATCCAAAGAAATAACTTTGAACAAAATTAAGCTAGTTACATAGTCTAATATTATAAAAGAATAAAAAAAAACTTCTAAATGAAACAATTGAAACAAATTTAAATTTACAGAAGGTCAAACAAAAAGACTTAATTGCGAAAAAAGAAACGTTGTTTAGGCATATAATTAAAAAAAAAGAGACGAGAGCCGGCTCTGTGGAGAAAATTATGTTTGGCGAGGTCTATTGTTTGCACAGAGAGCAATTCTCGGGAATACGTAGAGAAAAATAAAGTTTTTGAATATATCGACGGTTAAAAGGTTATAGGGTATAAGCGACCAAAACCAAATTGTTCAGGAAAGTAGTTCAAAGTTTGAAATTGCAGAAAAATGGATATAACTTTTTTATTTATTATTTTTTATTGATAAAACCAAAACAGCTGTAGAATAAAAATATAAAGGCATAAATGGGCACTTTTATTAATATAATTATACGTTGTTTTATGTGGTTTTATGTCGCTTAGATCAATTGATTTTATTTTCCTCGTGAGGTAATTCAGCATAAGTTACTTAAACATGTAAAAATACCAAGAGTATAGAAGACTTAACTACATTTGATATCCTCGTACCAATAAGTAATAGGGCATAAACAACATGACTATATCATAACTTAATTGGGTAGAGGAGGACAAGTTAATATTCACATAATTTCGCCAAAAGTTAATAAAGCATAAGATACAGAGCTTAGCAATAATATTGTGAGGTTATTAGACATTAACGACACTGGTAGATGAATTAAAAAAAGGTAATGTAGTACTTCTACATTATCAAGATATAAGTACCCTATGGAAATCGAGAATATCCAACAATATAAGCAGACGTATCTCTATAATATGAGCTCATTTGAAGCGATCATTAGCTAAAATGTTTTTCCTCTGATTTTAGAATCATTTTGTAATGTTTATTTAAGTACTACCGTTGATTTTTTTTTCGAGTGCTGTATGTGAAACCTTTTAATTGCCCATCAATACCACTGTAATGTTAAAATACACTTAAGCTAGCTGTAAGTTTACTGAAACTCCATAATAATATTAATGCGAAAGTGTGTTTGTTTGTTTGCTTGTTGTTTGTATTTCTTTCACGTCGAAAGTAACAAACGGATTGACATGATTTTTTTGCAGATAGTTTAAGGTCTGGAGAGTGACATAGGCTACTCTTTATCCCGGAAAAACATCTTATTCCCACGGGATGAAATAAAGTTTATAATCATTTGTCCTTCTTTCACGTCAAAAGGAACCTAAGTACGGATATGATTTTTTTAATGGGGATAGTTTACGGTCTGGAGAGTGACATAGGCTACTTTTTATCCCGGAAAAGCATCTTAATCCCATGGGAAAAAATAAACTTGTAATCATTTGTCCTTTTACGTCGAAAGAAACCTAAGTACCGACATGATTTTTTGAACAGGAATAGTTTACGGTCTGGAGAGTGATATAGGTGAATTTTTATTCCGGAAAAACATCTTAATCCCATGGGAAAAAATAAACTTTGTAATCATTTGTCCTTCTCTTACGTCGAAATGAACCTAGATACCAACATGATTTTTTAACAGTGGATAGTTTTCTGTCTGGAGAGTGGCGTAGATTACTTTTTATTCATGTTATTCCTATAGGAAAAAAGTTAAAATAATGACCACGCGGGCGAAGGTGTTCACAGCTAGTAAAGAAATAGTAACGTGGATTAAATGTCAGGTCTTAAAAATAATAGAACAACAACCAACACGATTCTGTTTTAAAACAAGAGTTAAGTAACTGGGTACATTTAAAGGGTTACCAATCACTATACTGTATTATATAAACTCATTATCTATCGAAATACAAAATTCTTCATTGCATATTAAAAATTGAGTTACAGTAACTAATTTCAAACTTAATCTAACGAACAATGGGCGGCCTTATTGCTAAAAAGCAATCTCTTCTAGACAACCTTAGGATAAATGATAGGAGAATATTACTGAAGTTTACCGACCGAAAGATTTAAGCCGACTGATTTTATTTTTATTTAAAATTTCATCGTCATCAGGTCATTTTCGTCTCCACTACATGAGCACGACCCTCTCTCGTCCGTCATAGACAGGAGGATTTGGCCTACACTCAACACGCTGGCCAGACGGGTTGGGGAGGCCTGATCGATGTTTTATAATGTATTTTATGTATAATGTATTTAAAATTTATTGACCACAAAATTACATAAGGGTACAAAAGGCGGACTTAACGCTAAAAGCATTCTCTACCAGTCTACCTTTTGGAATAGCAGAAATACACGAATGCGGGTCTAAAGCAGATAACAAAAATAATAAAATAGAACAGTGTCTACGAAATAGATATAATGTAATGACTATTCAACTTAGAGAAATAAATAGAATAAACGATATTACTCATTCAAATACAATAAACATACATAAGAATATATCACTATTATAAATATAAATACAGATACATAGATAGATAATATAGGAAGATGATGATTATGTTCTTCGTTAAACCGTGCAAAAGATAAGCGTGGATTTTCTTTTTAAAATTGAATTTATTTGAGATCCTTCTAAGTCATTCAGGCAGCTCGTTCCATAGACGTGAAGCTTGCAGTGTGAAGGAATCAGACTTGAAGCCAGAATGGTAAAGGGGAATGTAAAGCTGACGAGTACTGTCAGAACGAAGTGGAAGGCTGTGAGAGTCACAAATTGAAATTTACATTTCAAGTATTCCGGAGAGAGAGGACTAGTTAGAATAGTGAGAAGTATGCAGAGTAATCTCTGTTGCCTCCGTTGATGAACAGGAAGCCATTTAAGTTGAGACCGATATGAAGAGATATGATCAAATTTGCGAAGACAGTAGATAAAACGAATAGCGTTGTTGATAAGTCGGTTCAATTTATTGAGATCTACATTTAGATCTGGAAATACATTACACTACATTTAGACCTAGGTTTTACTGTAATGAAGGTAAAGGAAGAAAATTCCTAAACCGATTAAGGAAACTCAATGCCGATATGACCGCACACTCATCTCAGCTATTTGCGAGGTCCAACTAAGAGTGGAATCTATATAAAGACCTAGGTTTTTGGCAGTATTATTGAACGAAATGACAGTATATTCAAACATAACAGGCGACACAGAGCTGAAATCAATCATGGCACACATTTAGCTGGTTTTACAGGTATACCAAAATCTCTAGACCAAGAGCTGACATTACATGGGTTATCATTTAATTTTTCAATTGCAGTGTTGTTCACATTCTCTGTCGTTGTCTGCACATATATTTGGAAATCATCAGCATATAAGTGGTAAGAACAACTGAGCGAAAGAGACAGGAGGATTTAAGGTATAAGCGACTTGCTGAATAGCCGCTGGAGTACAATCAAGTAATACAAAATATCGCAAGCGACGGAGTTGTATGAAAATAGCAAATGGAAGTGGAATAATAAGCGACAATAGTATTGAAATATTGTAATTGGTAGTAAGGTATAATCGACAGTTCAATATGAACTTAGACTTTAGTAATTACGTATAAGCGACAACCATATTGTTAATTTGTAAATAGTAGTAAGGCATAACCGACAGTTCAATAACAAATGAATTTTAGTAATTGCGAATAAGTGACAACTGTATTGTAAACAAAAAAAAAGTAGTAAGGTATAACCGACGCCTATTAATTTTAATGAGAAAGGTAAAGGAGCATTAGTTCCAGGTTTCAAAACAGGGGCTAATAGTAAAGAGCCGTAAGCGCCCGGAATGTCTACTCAAGTTAAAAGTAAAAACGCGTTAGCGACCGTCAACCAAAACTGAAACCATTTTTGCAGGGGTACAAGCACCTTAAGGGCAAAAAAGGCCTAGAATTTCGTCGGTTACTCCGAGGCATACTTCGAAAACGCTGTTTTTTGCTTTGGCATAAACGACAAAAAAGTCATCGTAGAGCCATGGGAGTAAGCGCATTAGAAAGAACGGAAAATTTTAAGCAGGATGGCATTCATAACTCATTTTCGATCAAAATGTCGCTTATGCCCTAGTACCTTTTAACCGTCGATATATTTTTTTTCTCTATACTACGTCGGGTGGGAGACAAGCATACGGCCCGCCTGATGTGAAGCGGTTACCGTAGCCATTTTAACACTCGCAACATAAAATATAGCTCGCGCGCCGCCACCCCCGCTGCCATCGCAGCATCTCCTTCCGTTCTGGTGACCTCACTCACTCACAGGAACACAACAACCCTCAAGGGAATTGTTATTTGGCTGCGGTATTCTGTGAGGTAGAGGTACATTCCCCAGTCGGGTAGCTTACAATTACGCTGCCTACCTCTCTTTTCGCCAGAGCTTCGTTTGTCAGTCAGTAGGGTGCACCGCTTGCAGGTGAAGTTGGCTTTGGTTCAAAGATGTTGATAAACCACTTACACCCCAAATTAAGACCAAATTAAGAACGCTAACTTAAATATTATAGGACTATCTTAATAAAATATGTAATTTATATCCAAATACATAAAACCATATGTGTTTGTAATTGCATATAGGAGAATTGCTTTTGTACAATACTTCATCGTCGTCAACACTTCACCCTGCTGGGATTCGGGTCTCCCCTCATAGAAGGGGTTTAGAACATACTCACGGGCGGAGCTTCGGCGCCAGGGGGGGGGGGGGGGGTCATATAGTTGTGGTCAAGACTCTTCATGTTATAATTTAATTTTCAATTTTCATAACAATAGATACAGGTAGAAAATTGATATTATTTTATTGCTGTATATATGTACTGTACTTAATTCTATATTGGGACAAAAATATTATAAAAAAACATTAAGTTTAACAATTGTAATTAGTGGTCCATCTAGGTCCTGGATCCAGCCCGGGGGGGAGGGGGATGGGTTCTGGACCGCCATGACTCTCCTAAGGATCCGCCCATGCTCATACTCCACCACTCTGCCTTACTTATGAACCTAAGAAAAACTCCAATAATTGACTGAGCGAGCGTAAAGAGTGAGGGGTTAAACCCTCCCTGACTCGAAGGCTGGATCCGCCCTTACCAATGAGACAGGCCGCGGCATGTCAACAGACATTACTACTTACTTACAGCTAGAAAACTCGACTAGGTGCTTTCGGCGTATAATCTGTACCGTATTTTATTAGCGGTATCTATTCGGATTGCAGTGAAAACTTATTGATAATCTATGGTAAAATATTATGCAGTAAAGTTGGCAAGTTTACGTAGCCGTAAAATTTGGAGAAACCGCGGTACGACGTAAGAACTGGGTTTATTGACTCAGCTGTTACGGAGCGGAATCCCGCCCTGTTTCGGAGAATAAACATCACTGTTTGATTTGCTTACGTAAGGAATTTCCTTACATAACGATCTTATGTTACGATGGGATGGGATTTGTTTTTGGTTAGAGTTAAATAAATCAATAATAAATATTCCTGGATAAACTACACACGGCCATCTAGTCCCAAACTAAGCAAAGCTTGTACTATGGGTACTAGATAACTGATATTATGCTTAAATACATTTTTTTTGCAAATATATGCACATAATATATATAAAACACCCAGACCAAGACTAACAGACATGTTCACGAACACAAACATTTGTTTAGTGCGGGATCAAACTCGCGACCTCGGAGTCAAAGTGGCCGCTGCTAACCATTCGACCACCGAGCTCGTCCATTTATTTCATGTCTTGTTTTGTAATCTATTAATCTATAATTATTCCAATATTCCCGTTCCCATCTCATTCCAGTGGATTTCCCATATAAATCTTGTCCTTACAATTCATCATATTTTTTTTCTTTAATTTTTCTGATACACATATAAATAGCTTCTGCTGTTCGGAATGGAGACAAATGCAACAAATCAAAGAGCATAAAGATCGGCTCAGCTGTTCTTAAGTTATAAATTGTGTAACCGACCCGACTTTGTTTTATATCTATATATATAAAAGAGTAAATCACTCACTCATCACGAAATCTCAGAAACTACAGGTGCTAGGAGTCTCAAATTTTGCAAGGGGGTTCCTTTTATGACGTAGGTGCTCACTAAGACGGGAATTTGGAAAATTCAACCCCTAAGGGGGTGAAACGGGGGTCCAAAGTTTGTATGGGGAACCAAGATTAGTTGGACTATTTTATACGAAACTTTACACGAGCACTTCTGTAGATAAATGAGTAAACACGTGTTTCAGGATTTTTCAAAATTCAACCCCTAAAGGGGTGAAATGAGGTGCAAACGTCTGAAAATCGTTATGGGTATTGTTTTTATGGTTTATCGGGTCGCTGATTCCGAAAACAACAGCTATTTTATAATCTAACATAACCGACGTGACACAAGAGCACTCCTGTGGGGGTGCCATGGGGTTGAAATGTCATAATATCAATATGGGTGTTGATTCTATGGTTTTCTGAGACGTCAATTACGAAAATGGCATCGATTTGAAAATGTTGACACGAAATTTCCATCTCGGTATAAAAATCCAAGATTTGGAACACCCTGATGCAGAACCATAAAGGTTCAGCTAAACTATAAGAAATATAAAAATGATGCCTTAGCAAAAGTTGTTCAGCCTGATGAGTATTTTTTGTTGAGGTTTAAAAATCCAAGATTTAGAACACCTGATGCAGAATCATAATGGTTCCGGTAAACTATAAGAAATATAAAATTGACGCCTTAGCAAAAGTTGTTCAGCCTGATGAGTATTTTTTGTTGAGGTATAAAAATCCTAGATTTGGAACACCTGATGCAGAACCATAATGGTTCAGCTAAACTATAAGAATTAAAAATTGACGCCTTTGCAAAAGTTGTTCAACTTGATGAATATCTTTTGTTGAGGTATAAAAATCATAGATTTGGAACACCTGATGCAGAACCATAATGGTTCAGCTAAACTATAAGAAATATAAAATTGACGCCTTAGCAAAAGTTGTTCAACTTGATCAGCATTTTTTGTTGAGGTATAAAAATCCAAGATTTGGAACACCTGATGCAGAACCATAAAGGTTCAGCTAAACTATAAGAAATATAACAATGACGCCTTAGCAAAAGTTGTTCAGCCTGACGAGTATTTTTTGTTGAGGTATAAAAATCCAAGATTTGGAACACGTGATGCAGAATCATAATGGTTCAGCTAAACTATAAGCAATATAAAAATGACGCCATAGCAAAAGTTGTTCAGCCTGACGAGTATTTTTTGTTAAGGTATAAAAATCCAATATTTGGAACACGTGATGCAGAATCATAATGGTTCAGCTAAACTATAAGAAATATAACAATGACGCCTTAGCAAAAGTTGTTCAGCCTGACGAGTATTTTTTGTTGAGGTATAAAAATCCAAGATTTGGAACACCTGATGCAGAATCATAATGGTTCAGCTAAACTATAAGAAATATAAAAATGACGCCTTTGTAAAAGTTGTTCAGCCTGATGAGCATTTTTTGTTGAGGTATATAAATCCAAGATTTGGAACACCTGATGCAAAACCATAATGGTTACGGTAAACTATAAGAAATATAAAATTGACGCCTTTGCAAAAGTTGTTCAACTTGATGAGTATTTTTTGTTGAGGTATAAAAATCCTAGATTTGGAACACTCAACCTCAACAAAAAATGCTCATTTTTTGTTGAGGTATATAAATCCAAGATTTGGAACATCTGAACAGAACAAAGCCAAATTTATTTGCATAAACAACATGGTGTTTACTATAAATTATAGTTTAAAAAAATAACTAAAAAACTAAAAAAAGCTACTTAAAAAATCAATAAATATTTTAACAAAACATGGATTGTATTGTAAAAAAAATAACCGCGTAGTGCTACTTTTATTCTTACCTGCTACAAGTTAGACTTTTTTTTTATAGAAAGATGAAATAATTAGAGGCAATTGTTTTATTTATTTACAGAGGTAAATGTGGTCGTGGTCTATTTAGTCAGTTTATTATAGACGTGTACGCTAAAATTGAAATAGAACGATTGGTATATATTCGCACAAACCAGAAGAATGCGTGCATTTGCGGGACGCTATGTAGCAAGATTTTGTGATGCAAAGTCTTTTAAACAACGAGAGGAAACTGTTTTTCTTAGATGCTTCAGGAGGGACTGGAAAAACATACCTGACAAGATCAATCCTCGGTGAAATCAGGCGCCAAAATAATATCTCACAGCAGCATCGCCAGGTATTGCAGCCATATATTACTTCTAGGCGGAAGGACGCAAATACAATGTTCAATATTATACTCGAATTGAACGGAAACACCGACATGCTTTGTGACACGAAACTGTGACAAAGCGAAAATGTTTCAGGATTGCTGTTTAATCGTTTCAGGTGAATGCGAAAAAAAAACAATAAGGCAGTAGAAGCTGTAGATAGAACTTTACGTGCCCAAGAGTTTTCAAAAATATTATTAAAATTTGGGGAAGATCTCCTTCCTGAAGTAAAGTCAATGTTTAGCAGCGAAATATGTATAATTGAAGCTGAGATTCTCACTGGAAGTGGTGCCGATGAAACTGTATTTATTTCGCGTATACCACTCTTCCTTCTTACGGCCGTGTGGTTTCCGGCAGACTAGAATAGAATCACTCCGTCTCTTCCCGTGGATGTCGTACAAGGCGACTATGCGAATAGTTTTTGTCCCAGAAATTACCTATTATTGTTGTTTATTGTACCTGTCGGGCGGTTCTATGTTCGACTTCTAAGCTCAAAACTCGAGAACGGCTCGACCAATTCTGCAAATTTTTATTTTAATATTTTCGTTAAGGTATAAGGAAGGTTCTTATGGACATAAAAATTACGAGGAAAAGAAAACAACACTTTCTACCCGTGCGAAGCCGGGGCGGGCAGCTAGTATATTATATAGATCAATATACAAACGAATATCTAACTTAGACCATATTACTTATACTGTGCTTATACGCTAAATAATCTCACGTTGACAATCCTTATTCACCTCACTGCTGCTATACAGGTCTCCCCTCAATCGATGGGTTTAGAGCATACTCCACCAAGCTGCTCAAATGTGGGTTGGCGGAGGTCAGTGTTTTTAAACCGCCTAAAGACCACTGACTAACGACTGGTATCTAACGACAACATAAGGGAAAGACGGCTAAAACAAGAAGCACAATTAAGAAGTAAATTGGTTTTATCTACCCTATATTACTTATTTTAGTGCAAAAAGAAGTAATATCCTAAATATGCCACGGTGATCTCGTTAGGGGGTTGTTACTTGATGGATGGTGGATGTTATATTAGTAGGCCAACTTACTACAGATCTGTTATTAACCATGCATTTAATAATATAGTCAATAAGACGTTTCTAAATAAATAAATGAGGCCATCATTAGTTCGACTCATCCGCAGATTAAAGTTCGATCTATATTTATGTTATATATTTGTTAGCATATAAGTGGGTAATTGGTTATTACGGCAATACGTCAGTCTCCCAATAAATCGGTATCCAAGAGCACGTCTTTTATTTACTAGTGGCGACGAGTAAAATTAAAATTCAAAATGTCGGTCGGACAAGTGCGTGAGTTTGATATGAAGTGTGGGAACTGGACAGCCTACATTGAACGTGTCGAGATGTATCTTTTGGCGAATTCGATAAAGGAAGAAGTGAAACTGGCGACATTAATAGCCATTATGGGTGAAAGTACATACGAGTTGCTGGACACGTTGGCTAGCCCTAGGAAGCCGTCATCATTGAAATATAAAGAAGCAGTCGATCTCCTACGGGAACATCTACAGCCCAAGCCTTCGATTTTGGCTGAAAGATACAAGTTCCGACAACGACGTCAACTAGCAGGTGAATCTATCGCGGATTATGTGGCGGAATTAAAAAAACTTTCGAGATATTGTGAATTTAATAGTACGCTTGAAGAAAACCTCAGAGACCAATTAGTATGTGGTTTACGTAATGAAAGCATTCGTCAAAAATTATTCGCCAAGGAAAAATTAGACTACAAAAAGGCGGTAACAATGGCGAATTCGCTCGAGGCAGCGGAACGAGATGCGAATGCCGTTGAGGCTGATAGTAGAAACACTATGACCGAAAACTTGAATCAATTATATATAGATGCATGTTTCGCGTGCGGAAATAGATATCATACAACAAATCGCTGTAAATATAAAAATTTTGAATGTAGTATTTGTCATACAAAAGGGCATCTAAGAAGAGTATGTCCGAAGAAAAATATGAAAGTGAAACGTGCGGAACAAGGACGGGGAGACGGAAACAGTGAAGTTGTTTACAACTACAATAAGAATCGCAACGCCCGAGCCGGCGGCGGCGGCCTCGTGGGTAACAGCTGCGAGGGCCGCGGGAAGCGAGACGGCGGCGGTAAACGCGCGGGGAATGCGCGTGTGCCTCGCACGGGTGCTTACTGGGCGCATGAGTCACACAGCGACCGCACCGAGCTTGCTGGCAGCCGCAGCAATGGCGGTCCGGATGAACAGGACCGCAACCGCGGCAGTAGCGAGGAGTGTGGATCTTCGGACGAAGAACCAATATACCAGATGTCATTGACAAAGTATAAGCCGGTGTGTATTGATGTGTTAATCGAAAATCAACCATTAAAGATGGAAATCGACACAGGGTCTGCATTATCTTGTATAAGTAAGGACACTTATAAAGAACGATTTAGTGAAATTGTGTTAAATTCGTGCAAGTTAAAATTAAATTTTTACGATGGATCGACGATACGTCCTTTAGGTTATTTAAAAACAGTCGTCCAATATAATAATATTATTCGAACATTAGATTTGTATGTTATTGATTAGGGATCGACCAGTCTATTAGGACGACAATGGCTTTCAGAATTAAATATAGATATACCAAAAGTGTGCGTACATAATTTGTCAAACATTGTAGAAAATAAATCAATAATAAATAAAATTATTTACAGGCATAAGGCGTTATTCGATGACACATTGGGAAGGTACACGGGCGGTACTGTGCAGCTATGTGTGAGAGAGGGCGCACAACCCATATTTTGTCGTGCGCGGCCGCTGCCGTACGCGTTAAAGGGGCGAGTGGACGCGGAGCTGGATGCCATGCTGCGCGCGGGCATCATCGAGCCGGTTGATCGGTCCGACTGGGCCACTCCGCTGGTAGTGGTGAGTAAACCTGACGGGGGGTTGCGATTGTGTGCCGATTATAAAATT
This sequence comes from Hypsopygia costalis, assembly GCA_937001555.2. NCBI lineage: Eukaryota > Metazoa > Arthropoda > Insecta > Lepidoptera > Pyralidae > Hypsopygia > Hypsopygia costalis. The sequence continues at coordinate 19,509,220 of OW443348.2, forward strand.
TCGCTTAATCGTGTATTATTAGTCGATAGATATCCAGTTCCAAGGATCGATGACTTATTTAGCGAATTAAAAGGTAACATATATTTTACCAAGTTAGATCTTTCCCAGGCTTATAATCAATTAGAGCTAGATAAAGACTCGCAGAAATACACAGTCATTAATACCCATAGAGGCCTGTTCTCCTACCGGAGATTGGTCTATGGCTTATCTTCAAGCCCTGGAGTCTTCCAGAAGCTCATGACTAGCCTTTTTAAAAATATACCAGACGTGATAGTTTTTTATGATGATATTTTGATAAAAAGTACGAGTTTTGAAAAACATCTGAATAGTATAGAAAGAGTGTTTGATATTTTAGAACGGAACGGGTTGAAAATAAAAAAAATAAATGCGAGTTCTTTAAGAGTTCAGTCAAATATTTAGGGTTTATCATAGATGAATCGGGCATTAAGGTTAATCCGGAAAAAATTAAAGCCATTCTGTCTATGCCCCACCCTACAAATGTGTCAGAGCTTAAATCTTTTTTAGGTATGGTAAATTTTTATGGCAAATTCATTAAGAACCTCAGTAGTTATCTCTCGCCACTTTACGATTTATTAAAAAAGGGCAAACATTGGCAATGGAATGCAAAACACGAAACCGTGTTCAAACAGGTAAAAGAATTTCTTTGTAGCACGAAAGTACTCGTTCACTTCGATATGTCTATGGAATCAGTAGTAACTTGTGACGCCAGTGAGCACGGTATAGGCGCGGTACTCGCGCAACGAGAGGCCGGCGCGAGCGGCGAGGGCGCTGAACGAGTCGTAGCGTATGCATCGCGATCGCTTACAGCCGCCGAACGAGCTTACAGTCAAATACAAAAAGAAGCACTGGCTATTATATTCGCGGTAGAAAAGTTTCACCAGTACTTGTATGGCCGCAAATTTATACTCCGTACTGACCATAAACCATTGGTTAGTATTTTTGGCCCCCATGCGAGTATTCCTAATACTACGACGAACCGACTTCAACGCTGGGCGCTTAAGTTATCAGCTTATACTTTTGAAATTGAGTACATTCGTACTGACAAGAACACTGCGGATATTTTATCTAGATTAATCAAGTCACATAAAGATGAAGCAGGAACACAGAAAGAAATATTACCGGAACAAACATATTTACATTTTGCATCTGATGCTTTATTGTTAGATTATAAAAAAATAAAAAGAGAAACAGCAATAGATCCTATTTTAGGTAGGGTCCTTAGATATATTACAGACGGATGGCCGGAGGAATTAGAAATTAGAGAATTAAAAGCATATTCAAATAGAAAAAAAGAATTGTATTTAGAATTAGGGTGTATTATGTGGGGTCAAAGAGTAATTATTCCCGCATCGTGTAGAAACAGAGTACTCCAAGAATTACACGATTCTCATATGGGGATTGTTAAAACAAAGGCATTAGCCAGAAGTTACGTTTGGTGGCCCGGGATAGATGAGGCTGTAGAGGACACATGCAAGTCATGTGAAGTATGCGCAGCAGTGGCCGAAGCTCCAACAGGGCACGCGCCACGGCTCTGGCCGTGGCCTGACAGACCGTGGTCACGAATCCATTTAGATTTTCTCTCTATTACAGGCTTAACCTACCTAATAGTAGTTGATGCTTGCTCTAAATGGATTGAAGCAATTAAAATGTCCCGCACTTCAGCAGCGGCAGTGATCATAGTTTTACGCGATATGTGGGCACGATTTGGCTTACCGAAGCAAATAGTTAGTGATAATGGGCCGCCGTTCACGAGTATCGAGTTTGAATCTTTTTTAAAGAACAATGGAATCGAACACGTACTGTCGGCGCCCTATCACCCCGCCTCCAATGGCGCTGCCGAGAACGCGGTCAAAATATGTAAGCGGGCTATTAAGAAGGCTTTCAAACAAAACATAAACGTCGATATAGCTCTTAGTAGGTTCCTATTAGCTTACAGAAATACCGAACATTTTTCTACAGGGGAAAGCCCAGCACAAATTTTAATGGGACGAAATTTACGTATGCGGTTAGATCAATTAAAACCAGAAAGATCGAAACGAGTAGACGAGAAACAAGCGCGGGTACAAGATGCCGCCGGTGGCACGTATCGCACACTACAACCGGGAGACCTGGTGTGGTACCGGGACTACCGTGGTCCTGATAAATGGGCACAAGGACAAATTGAAAAAAAAATGGGTAGTACAGATTATATGATAAAATCGCACCTTGGAACTGAGACGCATAGACATATCGATCAGTTAAAACGACGAACTTCTGCTATTAGGCCCGTAGAACTACAAAACGAAAGTACATCGGCTATAGAGTGTAGACAATCGCATAACTCGTCAGGGGGGCTCACACCATCGCCCGGCGGCATGGATCAGACGGTCGCATCGCCACAAGTTAGTTCGCATGCAGCTCCACGCCACTCCAGTATTATAGAATCCCTCGGAGAACCTATAGATAACATGTTAGAGAACCCTAAAAGAACTACCACAGGGTTAACCAATGTGTCGCAGAATGACAGCCAACAGTGTAAACCTGAAGTAGAGGGTGACACAAGGTGCCGACAGCATGTGAGAACTCGCAGGCCTCCCGTGAGGTATGGAGTTAATGATTGATGTAAATGTGTATAAAATAAGACTGCCTGTGTAATTACTACGCGATATACATATATATATTTTTCAGTGCGTTAAATTTCCATTGTTTACATTGTTTTTCATTGTTTACATTGTCATATGCCTATATGTGTTACGGTATCGTCCTACATGAAGACCGCCGACGCGGCATAACATTGCACACGGCACCGATGCATGAATATTTCGCAAGTGCGGTAAACCGCTGATGCAGCAGCACGTGTTCGCATCGGTGCCTGGCCTCGCCGCCGCGTGGACTCGTTCACTTGGGCTTCACACTTCGACCCATTAGCATTAATATTAGTTGTAATTAATTTTGTATAATTATTTTCTTTTCTTTAATAAATTAGTGATAAAATTTTGGTTTTTTTTGAGACCTCCGGCTGGCAAATCCATATTTGGCGCAGTCTTTTCGGTAGGGGGCTCGAGCTAGGCGCGCACGCGATCAAGATATCCGCTGGAATTTCAGCTTCGGGTCCCGCGTGACTAGCTGGTTCCTAAACCTTCGTCGAGCCGACCTTCTCCATATCTACGGGTCCAGCCGAGCCGCGAGGAGATCTCCAGACATCGATATCGTTCAAAAAGAACCAGGTATCGAGATCATGATACTGTAAGTACATTACTATTTATTTGTGGTGTTGCTTTCCTTTAGTCCTTAATATAATTCCTATTATAAAATTCTTCCAAGATTTTTCATCCCCGTAAATCAGCTCGTAGCTCTGCATCCAAGCAGGTTAGGGACATTTTAGTTGATAGTAATAGAGAGTTAGAATTAGACGATAGTTTTATAGAGATGTCTCAACCAGCAGCATCATCCGGTCAACAACCCGGCCAACCCGCCTTAGTTGACCCGGACATCATTCTAAAGGCCCTTCGATTGGCGCCGGATTTTGATGGCAACCCTCATACATTACCGAGGTTCATCCAATTATGTGACCAGATTGTAGGAGCCTATGGCACGGAAAATAACCATCTGACTAACTTATACTTAATTAATGGCATATTAAATAAAATTACTGGACCCGCTGCTATGACCATAAACTCCAATGGTATTCCATCTGATTGGATAGGTATTAGAAATGCACTTATTAATAATTTTAGCGACCAAAGGGATGAAACCACCCTGTATAACGATTTAGCGATGCAGATTCAAGGCAATAGCTCTCCACAAGAGTTCTACGATCGGTGTCAGACCTTATTTAGTACTATTATGACGTATGTCACCTTACACGAGACCGTACCTACTACAGTAACTGCCAAGAGAGATTTATATAAAAAACTTACTATGCAGGCTTTTGTGCGCGGTCTTAAAGAACCCCTAGGGTCTCGTATAAGGTGCATGAGGCCAGAGAGCATGGAAAAAGCATTGGAATTTGTCCAGGAGGAGCTGAATACTATATACTTACAGCAACGTAATGACGGTCTTCCTAAAAATGCACATGGAGCACCAGCCCCTAAACCTGTACAGATGCCAATACCGACGCCACAGCCTCAGATGCCTAAAGCATTTACTTTCAGTCCTATGATGCAAGTCCCACCTCGCCATAGCTTCAATTTCCAGCAACCTAAACCTCATCCACAATTTCACCCAAGTCAACCCCGCATGCCTTCACGCACGCAACAAATGTTCGCAGCACCACCGCGAAATTATAATGCTAATAGTAATACATTTAGATTGCCATCCCGAAATTTTAATAATAACACGGGTCCCCGCCCCATGAGCGGAGTTAATCACTACATCCCGAAAGCGCTGCCACCTAGTGGTCACGATTGGACCAAGCACGGGAATCCACCACCCAATAACTATTTCAAATCTCGGGATGTAAACCTAAACGAGTGCTATAATTATGAACCTGACTATACGTACTACCCCATGTACTACGAACCCGATTATTTACCAAATGATTATAATACCTATACTAACTACCCCGAACAAACTGACTATGACAGAACCAGTTATATGTACGAAGAAATACCCTGTGTCGAACAACCCCCCGAGTTTACCTATAACGAACAGACAGACAACGTACCTCAACCTTCGTCTAGCCAGGACGAGGATTTTCAAGTAAAGGGCCGTATAAAAAAATTAAGATAGAAGTTAATCTGCAAACACAACGGCAACTACCCTATGTGCAGATATGCCAACCCCCTCTTAAACTTCTTTTAGATACTGGCGCAAATCAGTCTTTTCTTTCTCCCGACGCCGTGCAAAGGTACTACCCTCATATTCCCTTAAATTATGACCCCTTTGTAATTACTAATATACATGGTACTTCTAAGAACAACTACTCTGTGACTATACCGTGTTTCCAGGAATTCCATTGCAATAATAACATCAAAATGTTCGTTTATAAATTTCATGATTATTTCGATGGGTTGATCGGATTAGACCTGCTTACACAATGGGAAGCCAAATTAGACCTCAAAGATCTGAATTTAGTAACTAAGAGCGCAACTAACCCCATACGTATGTTTAACTCTAGGAATGTCAATCTTTACGAAGACATCATACCCGCTAGATCCTCTAAATTAATTAGAATTCCCATTAACGCGCGTGATTGTGACGCATATATACCAGAACAGGTATTATGTAATTGCCTAATTCACGAATGTATAACATCTGTCAAACGTAACCGTGGCATAATTGAGATAGAAAATCCATCTGATCATGACGTAATATTATCCTTAGATCGACCTGCAGAAGCAGAAATGTTTAACGCTGAATGCATCAGCACAGAACAGCCTCCGCTATCCGCGCGAACACAAGAGGTTTTATCTCGATTACGCACTGATCACCTGAACCCCGAAGAGAAAGCTAACTTGATCCGTCTATGCTCCCAATACTCTGATATTTTCTACCTAGATAATGAACCTTTGACCTTTACCAATAAAGTCAAGCATTGCATTAAAACCACAGACGAAGTTCCCATATATACTAAAAGCTATAGATATCCCTTTATACATAGACAAGAGGTTCAAGAACAGATTCAAAAAATGCTAGATCAAGGTATAATACGACCTTCCGAATCCGCCTGGAGCTCCCCTATCTGGGTAGTCCCGAAAAAGACAGATGCATCCGGTAAGAAAAAATGGAGGATAGTTGTTGACTTTCGAAAACTCAATGAAAAAACGATTGACGACAAGTATCCTATCCCCAATATCAATGATGTGCTAGACAAGCTAGGAAAATGTCAATATTTTACAACCCTCGACTTAGCATCCGGTTTTCATCAATGTGAAATGAACCCTCAGGATATACCTAAAACAGCATTTAGTGTAGAGCACGGGCATTTTGAGTTCTTGAGGATGCCCATGGGTCTTAAAAATGCACCGTCAACCTTTCAAAGGGTGATGGACAACGTGCTGAGAGGGCTCCAAAACGAAAATTGTCTCGTTTATCTCGATGACATAATCGTTTTCAGTACATCCTTACAAGAACATATCCTCAACCTCGAAAGAGTCTTCCAGAGACTGCGAGAATCTAACTTCAAGATTCAGATGAATAAATCCGAATTCTTGAAGCTCGAAACCGCTTACCTAGGACACGTGATAACCCGTGAAGGTATAAAGCCTAACCCAGATAAAATCTCAGCTATAGTTAATTATCCCATTCCAAAAACTACCAAAGAGATTAAACAGTTTCTAGGACTTCTCGGATATTACCGAAAATTCATACCCGATTTCGCCCGAATCACTAAACCAATGACCCAATGTCTAAAGAAGGGTAACAAAATCTCGATAGATAACCCCACCTACGTTAACTGCTTTGAGACATGCAAAAGTTTGCTAACTAATGACCCTATCCTCAGTTATCCCGACTTCAAAAGGGACTTCATATTGACTACAGATGCAAGTAACTTCGCGATTGGCGCTATATTATCCCAGGGGCCTATAGGCTCCGACAAGCCTATATCGTATGCATCCCGCACCCTCAATACTAGTGAAACCAACTATAGCACTATAGAAAAGGAGCTACTAGCTATAGTATGGGCCACTAAGTATTTCAGGCCGTATTTATTTGGCAGGAAGTTCAAGGTAATAACAGACCATAAACCACTTCAATGGTTAATGAGTCTGCGTGAACCCAACTCACGTCTTACGAGATGGAGGCTAAAACTTAGTGAATACGACTTCTCAGTTGTATACAAGAAGGGTAAAAATAACACCAATGCAGATGCCCTATCCCGAGTCGAAATTCACAACGAAGAGTTAGAGTCTCTACTTGAAGAACTAGAATCCTTAATTGCTAACCCGTCAGAGAAACCACAAACTTTACATGGTTCCTCTACTGCTACAGTTCACACTAGTGAAGAAAATCCCATATTAGAGGTCCCCATTACTGATGACCCTCTTAACAAATTTCACAGGCAATTGGTATTGACTATTGTGGGTGACGTAAAGAAGCGACCGGCCGTTTCAAAGCCATTCGATACGCACACCCGGGTCTCAGTCCAACTTTCTGAATCCAACCTGGAACAGGAAGTTATCAATTCTATCAAAGAATATGTTAACCCTAAGGTAAAAACAGCTATCTTAATAAATCCTCCACTTGCAATGTACTCAATCATACCTATAATACAGAAGAGTTTCAAAAACTCATCTATGAATCTTGTACTGTCCAAAAAGGAAATAGAGAATGTAAAAGAGTACCTTAGACAACAGGAGTTAATCAGTAGTTACCACAATGGTAAAACAAATCACCGTGGTGTCACTGAGTGTTACCTGTCTCTCTCCCAACGGTATTACTGGCCCAAAATGAAAGACCACATAGCCAAATTTATTAGTGAGTGTACTATATGTGACCAAGCTAAATACGACAGGAACCCCATCAGGCCACAGTTCAATCTTGTTCCACCGGTATCCAAGCCCTTTGAAGTAATTCACATGGATTTATTTACAGCTCAAAACGAAAAATATTTGACTATCATAGATGTTTTCTCTAAATATGCGCAAGCATATCTCCTTAGGGACGGTACAGCTCTTAGCATCTTACAGGGCCTCTTAACATATTGTACCCATCATGGGCTCCCTTTAACAATTGTCACTGACCAGGGTCCCGAATTCAGTAATCAGCTGTTCTCAGAATTCGTCAGACTACATAAAATAACGCATCATAAAACGCTAGCTCATACCCCTAGCGATAACGGCAATATAGAGCGTTTTCATTCCACTCTTCTCGAGCACTTACGCATCCTTAGCTTAGAACGCAAAGCGGAACCCGTTGTTAACCTAATGCCATATGCTCTAATAGCATACAACAGTTCTATACATAGCCTCACCAAATGCCGGCCTTATGACTTAATAAATGGACATTTCAACCCCCGAGACCCCATAGACATGGACGTTACTGGGCACTTAATGCAACAATACCTACAGACACACAAAGACCGAATGAAAACAGTATACGACATAATACATGAGTCCACCTCTATTGAACGGGCAGCTATTATAGAGAACCGCAATAAAAACCGCGAGCCAGAATTGCAATATCAACCCCAACAACAAGTCTTTATAACTAACCCCGCGGCCAGTAGACAAAAAATAGCTCCACGTTACACACAAGACACTGTATTAGCAGACCTACCGATACATATCTATACCACTAAGAAACGCGGTCCTATTGCAAAGGCTAGACTAAAAAGAATACCCAAACCAGCAAAATTGTTACAGGTTCCTCCTAATGTTGACCCTGACCAGAGCACACGAGATACAAGTTGACAGCCTAGAAGACGGACCAGGACTTTTACCCTTTAAACTGGGACCGACTAGACTAGTGACACATTACCATTCCTTCCTCCAATACGTCGAACTTAAAGATATAGAAGATCATATAAACTTAGTTAGACACCAGATCATAGAGCTGCAGAATAGATTACCAAACGATACCTACATATTATTTGAAAACCAGATAAACTATTTAAGCAGCAAATTAAATAAAACAAGCTTTGAATTAAATAGTTTGGAACCCCACCGTTCACGGAGAGGTCTCATTAATGGTCTAGGTTCGATAATAAAGAGTCTGACCGGTAATTTAGACTATGCAGATGCTATTAATTATAATAGGGCTATCGAAACTCTTAAGTCTAATCAGGACAAAATAATTAAAAATTATAACGCACACATTACTCTAAGTAGAGATTGGATGGAACACCATGCGAGTGTGCTAGTTAGTCTTGTAGAAAATCAAAGGAATATTAACAACACATTGAACATGCTCCCGAACGACGAAATATATAGGGATAGTAGTCTTATCAAGTACGCTAAGTTAGCTCAATCCCTATTCATTATCACTAATAACGTAGAGGAATTGTCAAACGAATTGCGTAGAATAGAGGACATATTAGCATTCACTCGTTCATCAAGCATTCATCATTCAATGTTAAGGGTAGATATATTAGGTAAGACTATTAGAAATCTTAAGGAACTATATGACAGCGATCAGCTGTTAGACATAGATTTAAGGGACTATTATAACGTTATACAAGCAGGTTCGTACTTTATGAACAGGCAGATAGTGATAGTTTTTAAGTTTCCGATCCTTTCCGCAGAGATATACGAGCTCTATAAATTACCTATAGCACCCAACCAACATAACCAAATTCTAGTTCCACCCTATCCCTTAATAGCAACTAACAATAAAAGGTATTTGTACATAGAGGCTGAATGCCCGAAGATAAGATCTCGGTATCTATGTCAAGAAAAATCCTATCAGCAAACAAGATCAGACTCCGACTGGATCCAGACTCTCATCTCCAAACAAACTCTTAGTCACTCCTGCCAGCAGACAACTATAACGCTTACAAGAGAAACCTTGGAGAAGCTAGATGACAGGCATTATATCATCACCCTACCTCAACCTACCAAAGTAAGGCTCACATGCGAGCGAGACGAATACCGGATCCTGCACCGCAGCCATCTTGTTACTATACCATCTCAGTGTTCAATACAAACAGACGAGTTCACGATCTACAACATGCAGGATCGAATTGAAGGACAACCCGTTAAGATACTCAACATTCCAGCGCAGCCAGAACGACACACTCCATCTCAACCAACGATAACGCTCAACTCTATAAGTTTGAAAAGTCTTCGAGAGATACAAGACAGAATCCTGTCACAAAAAACTATGAAGCCAGATGATGTCGTCACAGCATCCTTGTACCACACCACGCTACCACTATACACTATCCTGAGCATCATCATCAGCATTGCTGTCGCAGTCCCGATATATAAGAAATTCATGAAACGGAACCAGAATCCTGAACCTTCCAAGGACAATCCAGAAATTGAAGAAAATCCAGAAGTTTCACCGGTATACAGCATCCCGAATCCTGCAAGCAGACACAACGCAACATTTTTGCTAAACACCTTAAAATAGTTGCGTCTCTAAGGGTGGAGGTGTTACGGTATCGTCCTACATGAAGACCGCCGACGCGGCATAACATTGCACACGGCACCGATGCATGAATATTTCGCAAGTGCGGTAAACCGCTGATGCAGCAGCACGTGTTCGCATCGGTGCCTGGCCTCGCCGCCGCGTGGACTCGTTCACTTGGGCTTCACACTTCGACCCATTAGCATTAATATTAGTTGTAATTAATTTTGTATAATTATTTTCTTTTCTTTAATAAATTAGTGATAAAATTTTGGTTTTTTTTGAGACCTCCGGCTGGCAAATCCATATTTTATGTAAAAACAAAACGTTTGTTTATGTAAAACAGCACTAGTAGAGATTAAGGGTGAAGGTGTTATATATTTGTTAGCATATAAGTGGGTAATTGGTTATTACGGCAATACGTCAGTCTCCCAATAAATCGGTATCCAAGAGCACGTCTTTTATTTACTAATTTATTTATTTATTTAAACTTTATTTACCACAATTTAAGGGTACACAGGCGGTCTTAATGCTAAAAGTATTATCTACCAGGCAACCTTTGGGAAGAGCAGATATGCACGGATGCGGCATACAAAATAAATTAACAACAACATTATTATGGTATAATACAACAGAAAATATACATACATACACATTACATAAATACATAATACATATAAAATAATATAAACATACATATACCTACATATGAATAGGAGGATGATTCATAGTTTTGGACAATAGGCTATTTGACTAACATTTTTTTCGGTTTGATATGTAGGGACGTCTCCATAATATAACCATAGGTGAAAGAATTACTTCGATAGCACAAAAATCTCTCGAGATATGGTAATTTGAAAATCACAATTTTTAGACTGCCCCAAAACGCTCCATACAAAAGACTACCGAATTATGACGTCACAGGTTTGTATTTTGTATGCATCAAATCAAAAATTTGTACGACAGCTATGTTAAATATTACGTTTATGTAATTAGTATCATAATAAAAGTTATAGGATTTTTTATTGGTTCTCCAATGGAAATATTATTTTTTCATATTTCATACTTTTAAAATGGACTTTCCCGCCAAACTTAGATCGACGCTAAAAAAAAGTCTGACTGAAGATATTAGAATGAAAGTTTGCAGATCTTTATAGTTTTGTGTATTTTACGATATTGTTAAATAAATTTATACAATTTTTAAACATTGGAAAATAGCCTATTGTCCAAGAGATATGCACGAACTTTATTTTTGAAGTTAAGTTTATTCGCGATTCTTCTGATGCTATCGGGTAGCGCATTCCAGAGTCGTGAAGATTGTATAGTGAAGGAGTTTGACATAAAGCCAGAACGAAAAAGTGAGGTAGAAAGCGCAAGGGAGTTGTCAGATCGAAGCTGTCTTTCGTGAGAGTCCCAAAGATATTGAATCTTACATTTTAAATATTCAGGGGAGAGAGGATTATACATTGGTAGTTCACTTTCGTGCATTTCTTTACGGACCTTTTTTATGTGAGAGGGGGGCATACGAGCATGTGGGTCACTGATAGAAAGCAGTCAACCCCGCCCATGGAGATCAGCAACACCAAGGGATTGCCGATCCGTTGCCAGCCAGTACTCCTTCTTTTCTTTCCGGTGACATCACTCACTGGCAGGACCACAGCAACCTTCAAGGGAAATGTTGTTTGGCTGTGGTATTCTGTGAGGTGGAGGTACTTCCCCAGTCGGGTAGCTTAAAAAATAGGCTATGCTCTACCTAATATCAGATTGAACGTTATTTGATTCTAAATATCGGAAGATAAATGAGATAATGAAAGAAAATTTTAAAAACGTAGCATATGTTTGAAGAATTCATTTCTTTAATCTAACTTAACCCGTTTTGGTTCCATGATCACATCGAACTCTATTCTATTGATGCGTTGCGTTCAGTTAACAAATGAGTTTTCCCCATAGCAATCGGGTGATGACTATGGGAAAATTTGGTTCCTATTTCATCGAGCGATGCTTTTTTTTTTCTTTATATATGATAGCTCAGTATAATGGCACAGTATAAGTAATAGTACTACGTACAGTATGGCCACTCCCTGCCGCTCTCTCTTGTCGACCTCACCTCCCCTCTGAGACAAATCTGGAACCGTTTGAATGGCGGCGCACGCACACACGCTCATTCGCGCTCTGCACAGACGTCATTGTTTATGTAGTAGTAAAAGACGCGACATTTGTATGGAGTGACCGGGGTGTGATAATGGCTTAACTTCGCCTGATGATGAAGCGAGAAGGAAATCCCAAATCGAATTGGCAGTATTGGGCCGCAAAATGCTTCGTCACGCTTCGCTTGAAGGATCCGATGTTGCAAGAAGGAGGAAACACATGTACCGGAAAGACTTTCCACTTTTTAATGGTACGACAATGGTAGTAGTTGCCGAATTTTTCAGTACGCAAGGAAATGTTCGTAACAGTGAAACTAATAGATCGCAAGCCGGCACGTGACGTTCTTTGACGAATTTTAATAAATAAATTTATCGTTTAGAAAATATTTAGGTTGAAAATTAACAAATTCCATGGCATGCCATTTTCATTGAAAAACCGCATTAAATTTGTTTCAGCATTTTATAAATAATATTAAATAAATAATAAATATTTCTGGACAAATTGCATACGGCCATCTAGTCCCAGACTAAGTAAAGCTTGTACTATGGGTACTAGATAACTGATATAATACTTAAAAACATTTTTTTTGTAAATACACACATATAATACATAGAAAAATACCCAGACCAAGACAAACAGACATGTTCATACACACAAATATTTGTCTTGTGCGGGGATCAAACCCGCGACCTCGGAGTCAAAGTGGCCATTGCTAACCATTCGACCACAGAGCTCGTCAATTTTATGAAGTGTTTGCTTGAAAAAGTTGTAAATGTGTTCTTTAGTTAATAGGCTGCGGTGCTTGTTGAGCTTGTTGAGTAATGTACGAGTATACTGAGTTGTAATGGTACTTTGAGATAGCGGATTCGATCCCCGCAAGGGAACAATATTTTCTGTCACTAAGTTTAGATGTGTCACTAATCTGCAGTGCCCTAATAATAATATCTATCCCCGAGAAATATATTAGTCATCATTTTAATCAAAACTGTCTTTAATTATAAATTATCAGCTTAATGTAAATATGTATCTTAAATTATAGTTTGGTCACTTTTACTTCGCGCATGAACATGTCTGTTTGCCTTGGACTAGGTGTTTTCTATCTATTATATGTACATGTATATACAAAAAAATGTATTTAAGTATAATACCTGTTATCTAGTATCTATAGTACAAGCTTTTCTTAGTTTGGCACTAGATGGCAGTGTGTTTGGATGATGGCGTTGTGCAATTTCTTCTAGAATATTTCGACCGTCCCTACGTATAAAGCGACATGTAATTTCAGACATGTCTGCTTATACTACGATATGGTAATTAAAAGAATATTATTATTGGACAAATGAGTTAATTTCTTACTTTTTAATTATATACAATCAATAAAATAAAAAAGAAAATGTTTTTAGGGGCAACCTATAGCAATTTATGCAATAAAAAAAAATTGACATTTTTGACATGTCGCTTTATACGTAGGGACCGTCGATTTATTTATTTTTTTGAATGGGAAATTAAGAGTTGACCCAGTTTCTTCGCGACCCAATGATATCGCCATCTCACGAGAGTGCTACCCTAAATCAATTACCTTATCAGAATTACTGGGCTGGAAGTCGCAGAAAAGGACGTTGTTACGCAATAAGAACTCATCCCGCAATTCGAGGACTCGTGGATAATGTCGTCCCGGAAATAAATGAAATAAAAACAAACGAATGTCTATTAAGGTGATTGATCCCAGTAGATTGTACATTTATGTTTGTAAGGATCTTTTAAATATGTTTTAACCCAATTGTTACTACTGATCTTTATTGATTATTACATTACTTTATGTATCTCTTTTTAATCACGGGTCAAGCCCGGTCATTTCATAGGCGTGCGCGATATGGATCCAACTCTTTTTTTTTGTTTTTTTGAGTTTGCAATAATGTTGTACGCCCGCCGTGACCCGCTCCAGGATATATCAATGGAACGATATAACCATGAGCAGGTCTCGGCAGGCGTTGAGATTATTACAAAGTGTGATGGAAAATTAATAACTAAATACAGAAGAATGACGGATTATATAATTATATATTATATATGATTACTTAAAGAATTATTTTTTGACTACAATTGATCTACATCTATACTTAAATATTATAAAAAGTTAAAGTTTGTGAGGTTGTGAGGTTGTAGTGGTAATATCTGGATCTAATGAATCGATTTTGAAAATTATTTTACCAATAGAAAGTCACGTTATTTGTCAGTGTCATAGACTATATATTAACCCGAAAAATGAAAAGACTTCTTCGTAAAAATGTTTACCGTCCAACGAATTGGGCCCTGGTCAGCTAGTAGGAAATGATTTCATATGCATTTAAGCCAAAAATGTTTGTTTAATGAAAAATAAATAAATATTGTCAGACAAATTACACAGCGCCATCTAGCCCCAAAGTAAGCGAAGCTTGTGTTATGGGTACTAGACAACTGATAAACGTACGTAAATACATTTTTTTTTGTAAATACATACTTATGATATATAGAAAGCACCCAGACCAAGACAAACAGTCATGTTCATGCACACAAATGTTTGTCCTATGTGGGAATCGAACCCACGAGCGTTGGTGTCGAAGCCGCGTCATTGAGCGCTACGCCACCGAGCTCGTCACGATAACGGCCTTAAAAGATAGAAATTGCTAAAACTTCTTCTTTTACTTCCGGTTTGCTTCTGACTTGCATTCGCTCGCTGAGAGCGAGTGTGGCATGAAGAAATGAATTAGATTTAAGGGGTTTCTGATTTTTTTTTTAAAAAAAGAAGGAAGTAAAAAAAAAATGGAAAGAAGTTAATTAAAGTCCAGAGTAAATGAAATCCTTGTTAATATCATAAATGGGAAAGTGAGTCAGATTGTTTGTTCCGCTTTCGCACCTTACCTACTGAACCGATTGCAATTAAATTTTTCACGCTTCATATTAGAAGTCCTGAATTAATAATAAGATGTCCTTTATCCCGAAAAAATGACCTGTTCCCGAGGGATAACTAAAAGCTTTAACCGACATTTATGCGGGCAAAGTCGCGGGTGGAAGCTAATATTCAATAAATACATGAAATGCCTCCCCAACCAGTCTGGCCAGCGTGGGAAGTGTAGGCTAAATCCTCCTTCTGTCTGGGACGGAAGAGAGAGGGTCGTGCTCCTGTAGTGGAGACTAAAATGACCTGATGATGATGATGATGATGACATGAAATGCTGATGCTCTTGCACCGTCTTATCTTCTCTGGATACAAAATCGGGCTGACGCGGCACCTGAATCTGCTGAATGCCTCAAAAGATTCTGTGTCAAAAGGCGCAAATATGGTAATCTCGATAGCGGGTTTATATTTAAACCTTTTGCAGTAGAAACATTTGGGCCATGAGGGCCGAGTACCAAAAAAATGTTTAAAGAACTTCGTCGCGTCTGGTCGAAACATCTCGTGACCAAAATGCTGGCCTCTACTTTGCCTAAGTTGCGATCCAACGAGGCAACCGGACCAGTATATAGGTAACTTTGCCTACGGGCAGGTTTTATTAGATTAGTTTTGCTTTAGTTTATTTATAATGTGTAAATAGTTTTAATTTGGATATACTTAATTTTAAGTTTATTTTAAGTTTTATTTACTGTATTTTATTTTAAATATTAGTATATTACGTGATATTCTATATGTTTATCAGTACGTATACGTACTATACGTATGTTTATCAGTTGTCTAGTACCCATAACACAAGCTTCGCTTACTTTGGGGCACTATTACTTATACTGTGTTTGGGGCTTGATGGCGCTGTGTAATTTGTCTGACAATATTTATTCATTTATTCTGTCTGAATTCAAAAATATATCTTGGTACAAAAAGGATACTCTTACCGAAGTATGACACTTAAAAAGTGAATAATTGGGATCTGATCCATTGACGTCCAATAAAGATAAACCCACTTACCTCTTGTCAAAATCGTGTAGATCCTCAGACGTGAACTGGCTCGTCACGTCGAGGAGCTGCTGTATGTGGTCGCTGCAAACTCTGCTCTTGCGTCTACCGCCATCCTCTCCATCCCGGACGAGGATGGTGGAACAACCCCCATAGTCCAGCGAGAGGGACGGCTGCTGAACTACTATCGTTGTACGTCCAGCCGGGATAGTAGTCGCCGCTGAGTCTAACGGGTTAGCTGTGACGTGAACTTGAGCAGCTGCAAAGAAAAACCACATGCAAAGTTTGAGGAGAGATTTTGCCTTCCTTTGTGTGTACTATCGATAATCACACCACTGGCGATCCGTAGGGTGTTTACCCTTACACTTTAGAAACGAAATGGTCTTCTGTTGGGGTTTTCCTTGGATACACTACAGCTTGGGGTTCTTCAAAAAGGGCGTGAAGGGTGTTTTAGAGGATCGTCAACGTGCTGGTAAGCTCCTAGCGCCTTCATAATATACGGTAACTGGTATCCATCAGGCGAGCTGTACACTTGTTTAGGACTTGTTAGGTAAACTTTTTTATGATGTAGCCTGCTCATAGACTTTTTTTGAGTCTCATATTTATTCCCGTCATAATCAG
Organism: Hypsopygia costalis; assembly: GCA_937001555.2. Lineage (NCBI taxonomy): Eukaryota > Metazoa > Arthropoda > Insecta > Lepidoptera > Pyralidae > Hypsopygia > Hypsopygia costalis. The sequence continues at coordinate 19,525,925 of OW443348.2, forward strand.
TTTGTGTCTATTCACTGCAAGATGAAAGCGTCCTCCAATGTCCACCATTCTACGATACTCAGTTTTCCACATCCAACCAATTAATTTCGTTTTATGGAGCATCAATTTATTTCGGGAGGGGGGGGGGGGGGGGGGGCACAACGTTCGTTGCATCATACATGACCGCCACACTAGTACTTAACGTCCGCCGAACTGTGCTCAAGGGTATATGTTATTTGACTATAGTCTTCTCTGAGGTGGAACTACTCCCCAAATTGAAACCACCACTTTACCCTCAATTTTCCGAGAGTCTCGGTTGTTAATTAGTAGAATGCTGGACCTCTATGTATAGATTTTGACTCTAAGAGTGGTGCACTACTAAAATCTCTAACTTTATATTCGGTGATGATCTACTAAAACCTCTAACTTTATATTCTTAGACATACCTGTTGACTGTCTTCTAGAAGACGGAGGTGGCACAGAATGTTGGTGTGCTGAAGATCGTCTTCTGGTCGTCGTGAATACTTCCGTACCTTCTAACTGCCTTCTTAACTTAGCCACCTCATCTTTATAATACTCTTTCTCTACTTTCTGCTTATGCTTCATCCTCGGCTCGCTCCCTCTTCTTTTCACTGGTTCAGGCTCAAATTTAAAATGACTTTCGTATTTCGTTTGATTTGCTTTTGGACTTTTTGGAGTCTCCATTTTTGGATCATATGGAACTTTAATAGACGTAGACGGAATACTCGTTTGGACTTGAGTTTTGTTTCTTGGTTTGTCGTTTCTTTTTGGGTCTGGCAAAGGAACGTCGAAGATGAACCTTGCTGGGCCTGGTCTCGGAGATTCTATAACATCTGATGCAGACTGGGGTTTCGTATAAGCAGGGGAGTCGAGTTCACAGCTGTTCTGTGCTCTGTGATAGTGAGGAGGAGCTGTGCTTGGCGGGTTTTGGCAGGGTTCTTGGTCGATGAGGCTTGGTGGCTGGGGAGGTGGTTCAGGCGGCTCTGGTTCTGCGTCCATGGAGTCGTCAGTGCCCGTGATGGATGTGAGGGCTGTCGCTGCTGAGTCTGTGCTTGTGTTGATCGTCTTGTCTGATGTCGTACTGCTGCCCATAACCACCACCTGCTGGAAGAAGGAAAATCCAAATGAATACAAGGCGTTTATGTATATGGTGTTTTCAGACTTTTGGTTTATTTATATATTCTCATCGATCAAGGTAAGTGTAAAAAAATTACGTTATGTTACAAAACAACATAGTCTACGAGATAAATGCAGGAATGAGTATCTACAGATGAAGTAACTATTAGGTGATCTGTGTCCGTAGAACTAGAGTTATCGACGTAGCTCTAGGGATCAGCAGGCGGAAGTGGCAGTGGGCAGGTCACATAGCCCGCAGAAACGACGGACGATGGGGCAGAAAATTTCTGGACCGGAAACCGCAGCGTATGACGGTCTACCATTAGATGGACTGACGTTTGTGCGAGTGTTCAACGGCAAATCATAATTCGAGCAAACAGTACATCAAGTTCTTTGGGAGTGCAGTCTTTGGCGCCGGGAGCGAGAAAATATGTTAAATTCCATGCAGGTGGTATTTGTGATTGTATTACTATTCTGATTCAGAAGCAACAAGGGACAATTACCAAGCGTTTAGGTGATTTTGTAATTCATATTACAAGAATCAATGTGTTAGGTGACAACTAGAAAGTTTTTGGGGTGTAAATGGTTCATCAACATCTTTGAACCAAAGCCAACTTCATTTCTGCACGCGGTGCACATTGCTGACTGACAAACGAAGCTCTGGCGAAAAGAGAGGTAGGGAGCGTAATTGTAAGCTACTCGACTGGAAAATGTACCTCCGCCCCACAGAATACCGCAGCCAAATAACAGTTCCCTTGAGTGTTCCTGCGAGTGAGTGAGGTCATCAGAAAGGAAGGAGATGTTGCGTTGGCAGCGGGGAAAGAGCAATATTTTATATTGCGAGCGTTAATATGGCTACGGTAACCGCTTCACATCAGGCAGGCCATATGCTTGTCTGCCACCTTGGTAGAATTAAAAAAAAAGGTTATTTTCAGCAGTGGACGTTTTAAATTAATCAGTAAAGGTATTTAGATTATCTAAATAGGTACTACAAACTGATATCACCTATAAAATATATGAACAGGACAACATGACCTTTGTGGATCTAAAAATAATACCTAATGATTAATCACTTGATGTCTCCACGTGTGCCGTGTAGGCGTGTATGTGAGGGCGTATAACGGATACAAAAAGTTTATAAAATTGGGATAATGTATTGTTTTTTCAGGACTATATGTTCATCATCTCAGCCATTGAAAGTCCGCTGCTGGACATAGGCCTCCCCTCTAGATCTCCAATAAGACCGGTTGGAAGCGGCTTGCATCCAGCGCGATCCTACGGTCTTAATGAGGTCGTCTGTCCACCTTGTGGGTGGACGTCCTACGCTGCGCTTGCCGGTACGTGGTCTCCTCTCGAGAACCTTTCGACCTCATCGGTCATCCGTTCTCCGTACTATGCGGACTATATGTTAAGGACGATGAAAGTTAACTAACTTTCATCTGTAAATCAACTTTCCACGCAAGGCTCTGTAGATGGCAACCAGTGATACCTCTGTAAACAATGTGAAATTCTATAATTTAATCATCATTCATCCTTTATCTATCTACTGCTTTATAATATAGACTTTCCCTAATGCCTTCCACCATATGCTATTCTCCGCTTTCCGTATGCACCCGCTTTTTTTAGGTCATGGATCCATCTGTGTGGGGTGTAAGTGGTTCATCAACATCTTTGAACCAAAGCCATCTTTACCTGCACGCGGTGCACCCTGCTGGCTGACAAACGAAGCTCTGGCGAAAAGAGAGGTAGGGAGCGTAATTTGTAAGCTACCCGACTGGGGAATGTACCTCCACGCCACAGAATACCGCAGCCAAATAACAATTCCCTTGAGGGTTGTTGTGTTCCTGCGAGTGAGTGAGGTCACCAGAAAGAAAGGAAGGAGATGCTGCGATGGCAGCGGGGGTGGCGGCGCGCTAGCGATATTTTATGTTGCGAGCGTTAATATGGCTCGGTAACCGCTTCACATCAGGCGGGCTGCATGCTTGTCTGCCACCCGAACAGTATAAAAAAAAAAAAAAAATCTTCCGGGTACAAGTGATTCATCAACATCTTTAAACTAAAGCCAACCTCACCTGCATGTGGTGCACCCTGCTGACTGACAAATGAGGCTCTGACGAAAATGTAAAAAGAGGTAAGGCATAGCGTATTTTGTACACAGAATACTGCAGCCAAATAAAAATTCCCTTTGCGGTTGTTGTGTTTCTACGAGTGAGTGAGGTCACCAGAAAGGAAGGAAGGAGTATAGGTTAGTATCGAATCAGCAACCCCTTGGTGTTGCTGATGTCCATGGGCGGTGGTGATTGCTTTCCATCCGGTGACACACTTCTTCATTTGCCCCACTCTCAAATAAAAAAAAATCTAGAGGGAGGCCGTCCAACTGAGAGAGATTTCGAGCATAGCCCTCTCCATAGCTCGCTGTACGACTTTTAACTTGTGAACCAGCCCTACGGTCAGTGTCCAAGTCTGTGCACCGTAAGCCATAGCGAAGCAGACTCACTGAATGAATGACTTATTTATTTGCTATGAATGTGGTTGAATATACTTATGAGTCAGATAATTATGTTTAGAGCCTTGACATTTTTTTTTATACAACGTTGGATGGCAGACAAGCATACGGCCCGCTTGATGTGAAGCGGTTACCGTAGCCATATTAACGCTCGCAACATAAAATATCGCTCGCGCGCCGCCACCCCCGCTGCCAACGCAGCATCTTCGTCCTTTCTGGTAACCTCACTCACTCGCAGGAACACAACAACCCTCAAGGGAATTGTTATTTGGCTGCGGTATTCTGTGAGGCGGAGGTACATTCCCCAGTCGGGTAGCTTACAATTACGCTCCCTACCTCTCTTTTCGCCAGAGCTTCGTTTGTCAGTTAGCAGGGTGCACCGCGTGCAGGTGAAGTTGACTTTGGTTCAAAGATGTTGATGAACCACTACACCCCAAAACACATTGACATTCAGCATCTTCTTTGTTACATTACATAAATTTTACATTTCAGGTAAAAAGAAACGAAAACCTAATGGGGGAAATGCCAGGGCAGCAAGAAATTTTACTCTAGCTGAATATTACATAGCCAAGAAGCAGTCTTTAGAAGCAAAATTATTATTAAATATTCAATTAAAAAAGGCTTAGTCTTTTCAGATCGTGGTGCGCCGCGCACACTCCAAAATATTAGGCTTGAAATATGCTATAGTTTTTACCACGTACTATCTTCTATCAGGTAGTGATTCACGCAGAGCGACAACGCGTGTGGAGGCTAGTTATTTACTAGGCCGGATTCTAGCCCACGGGGCTGAAATGAGAAGGTTGAGTGGAGCGATTAGATTCGCTGAGTGTATGTTTTCCATTCCATTGACTTCAATGGAAAATGTATTTGATGATTATTCCTCAAGGGCATGATCGATCTCAATTTTTTTGGACACAACCTCAAGCAATTCGAGGTCTTCAATTGTGACAAGTTTCATGAAAATCGGTTCAGTGGTTTTGGAGCATATTCATTTCCAAGAATGACTTTTCAGCGTATTTAAAGCCTTCCGCTCGCCCCGCTTACTCCACTCAATAAAGCGTACCCTTCGACTTCTTATTTACATAACATCGACAACTACAAATTTGAAGGGAATTTCAAATAAATTCCTAGTGGGATCCCTCCCGCTATATTTCTCACAGCAAACGTCCCAAGTTTCGCATTTACTCAAGAATAGATAACAAATAGCTACTACTGAATGGAGACTCGAAACACATTCAAACGAACATAAATAATATACGACAGTATACAAAATTTAAAGTTTTTTTTTAACGTGATGGTATTATAAATCGATCAATGCTGGCTGCACGCACGAAAAAGCACGACTCATTGACACGTTCCGCCTGATCCGAGCGTGCAAGCGAGAGCGCGGAACAGACGAGAGAGAGGCATAAGCGTTCGGCTTGTGACGCGTCTATCTCTCTTCCACACCATCGGCCAATGTTTGCTTATGACGTTATCACGTAAGGTCGCCAATCCGATGCCAGCCTATACTCCTTCCTTTCTGGTGACCTCTGTGGTTTCTTGTTTCCTCCTCCATCTGCCTTTACTTTCAATTTATGGACTAGCCTAACGGTCAGAGTGCATCACCAGCCATCAAAATCGAACATTTTAGTATGAGAATTGACAAATGTCACGTGATCTATCTAACGTTCGTTACGCTACGAATTACACTTGGCTAGGGGGGGCAGGTCAGCCATTATTAGCGACAATGAGACAAAGTAATAGTTGCCAATCCACCTGAATAAAAGCGACTTCGTGTTTGCTACATGGTGTGCAGGTGTTGGTTTGACTCTTGTTGTTTGTTGTGTGGGGATGTTTGATATTTTTTCTGGCACCAGATGTCGCTAGGTAGGCGTCGGGTCCAGATTGTCAAATTGTACTGAATTTTTTGACAGTGAAACTTCAAGATGACAAGACAACACAAGACGTCAACAAGACATTTGACAAGATGCTATGAATTGACAGATGATTGAATGAACCCTACGCTACAGTGCTGCCAAAAGACCCTCAAAAAAATCAGTGAGGCGCGATTCACATTGGCATCTGCATTTATAATACGTCGTGTGCTTTACTGGTGACGGTAAAGAGCGTGTTTAGCGGTGAGTATGAATGAATGAACAAATGAACGAACAAATGAATCAATGGACCATGTTATGCAGAATAGATCCAACCGACAAACAATGCCAAATTGAGAGATGTACATAGCGAGAAACTTCAAATCTAGTTTTATACATATATTCGCAACAGATTATAGTAGTTTGATGACATATGCTTTCCAAAACTTATAGTGAGTGTTATTTTAACTAACTTAACTTATAGAGAAATGGAACTTTTACTGATTTAGATAATGGTTGGAGATGAAGAAATAGAAAATGTAAATGAGTGGGTATATTTAGGTTCTATGTTTAGGAAAGATGGGAAATGCGATGGGGTTATAGAAAGAAGAGTGAAAGCGGGAAATCAAGTCAATGGTGCGTTACACTCAATCTTGGCAAGTAAAAATATATCGAGTAAGGCACGCCTTGCTATCATTGAGGGAGTGTTAACACCTACACTGACGTATGGTAAAGAATCATGGGTGTGGCAGAAGAAGCATGAAAGCAGAATTAATGAGGTAGAAATGAGAGCTTTGAGTAGTATGTGCGGTATTAGAATAACAGATAGAGTACGAAATAGCGAGATACGAAAACGGCGTGAATTGAAAGAAGATGTGGTGACGAAGATTGAAAAAGGGTATGTTAATGTGATTTGGACATGTGGAAAGGATGGATGAAAAAACAATCCAACAATTTTGGGGTGTAAGTGGTTCATTAACATCTTTGAACCAAAGCCAACTTCACCTGCACGCGGTGCACCCTGCTGACTGACAAACGAAGCTCTGGCGAAAAGAGAGGTAGGGAGCGTAATTGTAAGCTACCCGACTGGGAATGTGCCTCCACCTCACAGAATACCGCAGCCAAATAACGGTTCCCTTGAGGGCTGTTGTGTTCCTGCGAGTGAGTGAGGTCACCAGAAAGGAAGGAGATGCTGCGATGGCAGCGGGGGTGGCGGCGCGCGAGCGATATTTTATGTTGCGAGCTATTGGCTACGGTAACCGCTTCACATCAGGCGGGCCGTATGCTTGTCTGCCACCCAACGTAGTATACAAAAAAAAACAATCGCGAAAGAGATTTATCGAGCGAAAGTGAGCGGAAATGTCGGTAAGGGTCGCCCTAGGCATACGTACAATGACCAAATACGCGATGTGTTGATAAAGGGCCAAATTAGAAGTCTCCGAAATCGATGGTCTGCATGAGGAGGTTAATGAATGTGGAGGAAGCAAGGGAAGTATGTTTGGATCGGTCCACATGGAGTAATTGAATTTGAAATTCCCCGTTTATTATAAATTGAGCTGCTGTTAAATATATTTTACAATGTTGTTTCCTTCCACTTTATATTAGTTTGTCCGTAGCTTTACATTGTTACTTTTGCACGGTCTCACAAACATTAGACTCCAGATATCAATAAGACTACAATGTACTTCAATTCGAAATTACTTTAGAAGTTGATGTACCTAAGTTGTGTTACTTACATTTTACGAGCATATGATGGGATGGCGGATTTAACTTGGCGTTTTATTGTTATTCAAAATTCAAATCATATATTCAAATAAATAAATATATATTCCTGGACATCAAAGACAATTCTCACTGCTGGATATTACACATCACTATCTAGTCCCAAACTAAGCAAATCTTCTACTATGGGTACTAGGTAACTGATATTATAACTAAATACATTTTTTTTGTAAATACCTACATATAATACGTATAAAACACCCAAACCAAGACAAACAGAGATGTTCATGCACACAAATATTTGTCTTGTGCGGGAATCGAACCCGAACCTCGAAGTCAAAGTTTGGGGTGTAAGAGGTTCATCAATTTCTTTGAAACATAGCCAACTTCACCTGCACGCGGTGCACCCTGCTAACTGACAAACGAAGCTCTGGCGAAAAGAGAGGTACGGAGCGTAATTGTAAGCACAGAATACCGCAGCCAAACAACAAATTCCCTTGATGGTTGTTGTGTTCCTGCGAGTGAGTGAGGTCACCAGAAAGGAAGGAGATGCTGCACTGGTAGCGGGGATGGTGGCGCGCGAGCGATATTTTATGTTGCGAGCGTTAATACGGCTACAGTAACCGCTTCACATCAGGCGGGCCGTATGCTTGTCTGTCACCCGACGTAGTATAAAGAGAAAAAAAGTGGCCATTGCTAACCATTCGACCACCGAGTTTGTCTTGAATATATAAAATTTGCTTGAATATATAAAAGTGCAGGATGCGTCGTAGCGCGTGTCACTTTAATCGATCACGCAAGTTAAACAACGTCAACTAGAGTCTGTCCAAGGATGGGTTTATTTAACTCAAGCTCTTACGTACTTCGGAGGGCGAGTTAAGCTTTCGTTGCGGGCTGTTGTGTTTAGATGATAGTTGTTAAGACAAGTCAGTGGTGTTTTGCCACTTTGGGCGGCTTAAAATAACTGGCCTCTTGAACCCCGCAGTTGAACAGGAAGATGGAGTACGCTCTAAAACCTCTTCGTCTGAGGGGAAACCCATATTTCGGCATAATTACTACAAGGCTTGACGACTACATGTAAATGTATATGAATTACTTTCCCAGGAGACTATAAGCATTGGATTCTACAAAAAGGGCGCGAAGAACTTCTTACAGGGTCGGCAACGTGCGAGTGATACAGGCGTCCATAGGCTGCGGTATCACGCGTATATAATCTTATTTGTCACCATAGTGGTGTAAAAAGTCTCGTGTGGTACAAATTGAGATACTATAAAATATATTTGTCAAATTATATACCGCGTATATTCCGTTTGTTCGGAACTTTACAAATGTTTTAATATATTTCGAACGGTCGAACAAACAATTGGATCGGACGAAATGTTCGCATTGTGTTTATAATTTGATTCTACAAATTTATTAGTGTATCCCTGGAACTTCCTCCATCCCTCCCTATACTACATTTTATCCCCTAACATTATTGATTCATGAATTTAAATAGGTCACAACGAGCGTTCTCTCGAGCTCGATGGCGTCAGGAACTCGATGGCGACGTTGCGCGTGTCAGTCTAATCACACAAGTTAAGCAACGTCGACTGTAGCCTGTCTATAGATGGGTTTATTTATCACGAGCTCCTCCGTGCTTCGGAGGGCACGTTAAGCCGTCGGTCCCGGCTGTTGTCATTAGATGAAAGTCGTTAAGCCAAGACAGTGACCTTTGGGCGGCTTGAAATCACTGGCCTCGCAGTTGATCAACGTGGTGGAGTATGATCTAAACCTCTTCGATTGAGAGGAGACCCGTATCCCAGGATGAATAAGGATTGACGACGTAGACGGCGATGAGGAAGTGGAGCAGAAGAATATATTAAACATACATATTAAGTTATCTTGCGTAAAACGTGTTTAGCGATTCGTTTAGCTTGCGTCCCTGTATTCCTTTTTCCCGCAGCAAACACATTGAATTGAATATTACAACATATTATATTATGTTATTATAACATATATTATGTTATTATAACATATATTATGTTATTATAACATATATTATGTTATTATAACATATATTTCACACCGGGTTTTATTTTTTAACGTGAATGCGTGACTTGCTTCCATAGACAATACAAAAAAACGAATGATAACAAAATCGAGGGATAGAGTTTGGTGTTCCAGCTACAAATCTATCATCTTCATCCAAAATTAAGTTAAATTTAATTAAATTAATTATAAATTAATCCAAAATTAAAAGTTAGATGAAGGATCAAAGAATTTATTACGCTAAGTAAGGACTATGGAACATCGCGTGCGGGGAAGGGGAAGCGGCGTCATTTTGAGATAATTTTAGTGCATATAACATATTCAAGTACAACACACGGCCGTGTCCATGATAAGATAAGATAAAAGATAAAATTCGTTTATTCACAAAAATAAGATAATAAATAGAGGTACATAGGTTATTCTACCCAATATAAGTGTGTGAATATATCGTTCAATTATTACCTAAATTATCTATTTATATAATATTTCATAACTTAAGTAATATCACAGAATAATATACTCAGTAATATGTCAAAAATTAATTAAATTTAATATTTTATGTCGTAATAATAATTAATACGTTACAAATTAAATTTCAATTTTATGTCGTAAATATTCCTCAGTTGAGTAATAACAATTATTTAATAAAAAGTCATGCAATTTCTAAACACACATGATACCGCCATACCCCCTTTAATTTTATTTTTATACGCGATTCTGAAAAAAATCGTCTTCATTTTGAAACACCGAATAAACCTTGTTCTTATTAATAATAATACTGATTGGTTTTTATAGTAAAATAATTTATCTTACATCCATCAACTGCTGTCTCGAGTTAATTGAATGTCATCAAAAACTTTGGACAAAGTGAGAGTCGCTCGTGGTACATTAATACAGCACTTTGGGCCTAAATAAAGTTTTCTAATAGTTTTTATTTAGATTTGACCTTATGAGAGGACGTAAAGGCAACCAGCACAGCCCCCTTACCACCAACTCTGATTGCGATTCAATAACTGAATAGAATGCTTATTTATATCAATGAATAAGCAGCTCTATTTCAAATTGAACCCCCTTACCACCAACTCTTATTGCGAATCATTTTTTTTTTTTTATGCACCGTCCGGTGTCTTAGACAAGCATACGGCCCGCCTGATGTGAAGCGGTTACCGTAGCCATATTAACGCTCGCAACATTAAAAATATCGCTCACGCACCACCACCCCCGCTGCCGACGCAGCATCTACTTCCTTTCTGGTGACCTCACTCACTCGCAGGAACACAACAACCCTTAAGGGAATGGTTATTTGGCTGCGGTATTCTGTGAGGTGGAGGTACATTCCCCAGTCGGGTAGCTTATAATTACGCTCCCTACCTCTCTTTTCGCCAGAGCTTCGTTTGTCAGTCAGCAGGGTGCACCGCGTGCAGGTGAAGTTGGCTTTGGTTCAAAGATGTTGATGAACGCCTTACACCCCAAACTGAATAGAATGCTTATTCATACCAATGAATAAGCGACTCTATTCAAACCAACTCTTATTGCGATTCAATAACTGAATAGAATGCTTATTCATACCAATGAATAAGCGACTCTATTTCAAATCGAATAGAGTCGCTTATGAATAAGCATTCTATTCAGTTATTGAATCGCAATAAGAGTTGGTGGTAAGGGGGTGAGTTCCATTTTATATTAAACAAGCTGACTCGCGCAACTTCGTCTGCGTGTGACAGAGCGTTGAGAGTGAAGCGTGAGATTACCATTTGAAAGGTTATAGTGAGCCGATCTGAACAGATAGACATATGCTGTCGCGGACTTTTTTTTAGAATTTTTTAAGATGAATAACTGCGTCGTAAATAATTGTTGCGTAACTTGAACCGTTTACGCAGCGCACGCAATGGAAGCTCTCAAAAGGAATATTTTATCCCATTTTTGCAACATTTTTCATTGGTGCTCCGCTCCTATTGGTGATAGCGTGTTATATAGCCTTCCTCGAAAAATAGGCTATTTAACACTAAAATATTTTTTCAATTCGAATGAGTAGTTCCTGAGATTAGCGCGTTCAACCAAACAAACGCTTCAGCTTTATAATATTAGTATAGACCTATAAAAACAAATTATACTAAGTCGGGTGACAGACAAGCATACGGTCCGCCTGATGTGAAGTGTTATCGTAGCCATAGTAACGCTCGCAACATAAAATATCGCTCGCGTGCCGCCATCCACGCAGCATCTCCTTCCTTTCTAGTGACCTCACTCACTCGCAGGAACACAACACCCTCAAGGGAATTGTTATTTGGCTGCAGTATTCTGTGAGGTGGAGGTACATTCCCAGGTCGGGAAGTGTACAATTACGCTCCCTACCTCACTTTTCGCCAGAGCTTCGTTTGTCAGTCAGCAGGGTGCACCGCGTGCAGGTGAAGTTGGCTTTGGTTCAAAGATGTTGATGAATCACTTACACCCCAAAACTGCATTCCATTTTATATTAAATCTATAAAAAAATCAGGGCGCAAGCAGATAGAAAATAAATAATGCCGCAATTTTTAATCCAATTTGGCGGGCGCCACAAAGCTTGATAACTTCTTACTGATGACCTCACTCTCTCGCAGGAACACAACAACCCTCAAGGGAATTGTTATTTGTCTGCGGTATACTGTGAGGTGGAGGTACATTCCCCAGTCGGGTAGCTTACAATTACGCTCCGTACGTCTCTTTTCGCCAGAGCTTCGTTTGTCAGTCAGCAGGGTGCACCGCGTGCAGGTGAAGTTGGCTTTAGTTCAAAGATGTTGATGAACACTCCTATTGCTTTCGATTATTTGCCATATAACTGTCTCTCGTATTGCGAAGAAGGGAAGTCAAATTTCAAAACCTACTCCTACTAATTTCTTCTGATTAAATTCGTTGTGAGTTCCAAGGCAGCCGTAGTTGTACCCCCGGGACTGCAATGGACTTCACTGCCATTTTTGGTGGTCGCCGCTGTTAATTCCGGTTACACAGGAGACACAGTGGTGGGAATGTCAAAGTCAAAGTCAAAATTCATTATTCTGTGGGTCCTCGCGGGCACTTAGACACGTCTTTTCCAATTAGGTATATTTTTTTTTTGTCTACCAGCAGCACAGAATAATTGCCAGCAGTTCGGAATGACCATTGACGAGAAGAAATGCCGAAAGAAACTCTGTCAATATAGGTCTTTTTTAAATCGCCATACAATATTATCATTATCTATATCTATATCTATACATATAATAAAACAGTAAAAATAATGTGTCTGTACATTGAATATATTTACAAAAAAACAATTGGAGGCGATGGAGATATAGTTATAGAGTAAGAATTAAAAAAAAACTGTCTGTCTGTTTGTCTGTTTGTCTGTTTGTCTGTATGTCTGTATGTCTGTATGTCTGTTTGTACACGCTAATCTCTGGAAGTACTAGACGGATTCGAATGAAACTTTTTTTGTTATATAGCTGTTAAGCCTGGGCAAAATATAGGGTATAATTGATTTTGGAAAGTGGAACACCTGATGCAGCACCATAATGGTTCAGGTAAACTATAAGAAATATAAAAATGACGCCTTAGCAAAAGTTGTTCAGCCTGATGAGCATTTTCTGTTGAGGTATAAAAATCCAAGATTTGGAACACCTGATGCATAACCTTAGTGGTTCATGTAAACTATAAGAAATATAAAAATGACGCCTTAGCAAAAGTTGTTCAATCTGATGACCCTTTTTTGTTGAGGTATAAAAATCGAAGATTTGGAACACCTGATGCAGAACCATAATGGTTCAGATAAACTATAAGAAATTTAAAAATGACTCCTTAGCAAAAGTTGTTCAGCCTGATGAGCTTTTTTGGTTGAGGTATAAAAATCCAAGATTTGGAACACCTGATGCAGAACAAAGTTAAATTTATTTGCATAAACAACACGTGTTTACAATAAATTATAATTTTTTAAAAAAGTAAAAAAACACGCTTTAATAGCCAATAGAACTAAAAAAGTTTTTAAGTAACTTTTTTAGTTCTATTTGCTATTATAGCGTATTTTTTTACTTTTTTAAATCTATTTATTACAATACATAGATTACAATAAATAGTTTAACAAAATATTGAATGTATTGTAAAAAAAAACCGCGGGGTGCTACTTTTATTCTTACCTGCTACAAGTTAGACGCAATCGTTTTATTTTATTTACAAAGGTAACGTGGTCTATTTAGTCAGTTTACTATAGACGTGTATGCTAAAATTGAAATGGAACGATTGGTATATATTCGCACAAACCAGAAGAATACGTGCATTTGCGGGACGCTATATATCAAGATCAGAGTTTATTTGATTTGGTGGTGGAAAGTGTTTTAAGCAACGAGGGGAAACTGTTTTTCTTAATTGCTCTGGAAATTGGGACTGGAAACTATAAAATAAGATCTCGCAGCAGCATCGCCAGGTATTGCAGCCACATTACTACTAAGCGGAAGGACGCAAATACAATGTTCAATATCCTACTCGATTTAAACAGAATTGAAACACCGACATGCTCTGTGACACGAAACTGTGACAAAGCGAAGGTGTTTCAGGATTGCTGCCTAATCGTTTGAGATGAATGCGAAATGGCTAACAGTAAGGCACTAGAAGCTGTAGATAGAACCCAAGAGTTTTCAAGAATATTATTAAAATTTGGGGTAGATCTCCTTTCTGAAGTAAAGTCAATGGCAGCGCAATATAATTGAAGCTGAGATTCTCACTGGGAGTGGTGCCGGTGAAACTGTATTTATTCCGCGTATAATAGATCTACCACTCTTCTCCAAAAAAAAATCCATTTTAATTTTAAACGTACGCAGTTGTCTGTGACCACTTGCATTGCTATGACAATAAAAAAATCACTACAATTCGCTGGTGATAAGCTTAGGACTGGTTGTTTTTCGCATGGCCAATTTTACATGGCTTTCTCGAGAGTTAGTGACGCTTCAGGTCTGTTCATATTAGCTCCCGAAGGAAAGACTCCCTTAATTTTATTTTTTAAACTATGGTGAATATGTTAAACAAAAAGAAATATATTGACTTTTAACGTATAACAAATATTTTCTTATGTATCTACATTAGTTCGTATTTGTATTAATACGCCGGAATCATAAAGTCCACGCGAACGAAGTCGCGGGCATCAGCTAGTACTTATAATAAAACAGTAAAAATAATGTGTCTGTACATTGAATATATTTACAAAAAAACAAATGGAGGCGATGGAGATATAGTAATAGAGTGAGAATTTTAAAAAAAATGTCTGTCTGTTTGTCTGTTTGTCTGTATGTCTGTATGTCTGTTTGTCTGTTTGTACACGCTAATCTCTGGAAGTACTGGACGGATTCGAATGAAACTTTTTTTGTTATATAGCTGTTAAGCCTGGGCAAAATATAGGCTATAATTGATTTTGGAAAGTGGAACACCTGATGCAGCACCATAATGGTTCAGGTAAACTATAAGAGATATAAAAATGACGCCTTAGCAAAAGTTGTTCAGCCTGATGAGCATTTTCTGTTGAGGTATAAAAATCCAAGATTTGGAACACCTGATGCAGAACCTTAATGGTTCAGGTAAACTATAAGAAATATAAAAATGACGCCTTAGCAAAAGTTGTTCAACCTGATGAGCATTTTTTGTTGAGGTATAAAAATCCAAGATTTGGAACACCTGATGCAGAACCATAATGGTTCAGGTAAACTATAAGAAATATAAAAATGACACCTTAGTAAAAGTTGTTCAGCCTGATGAGCATTTTCTGTTGAGGTATAAAAATCCAAGATTTGGAACACCTGATGCAGAACCATAATGGTTCAGGTAAACTATAAGAAATATAAAAGTGACGCCTTAGCAAAAGTTGTTCAGCCTGAAGAGCATTTTCTGTTGAGGTATAAAAATCCAAGATTTGGAACACCTGATGCAGAACCTTAATGGTTCAGGTAAACTATAAGAAATATAAAAATGACGCTTTAGCAAAAGTTGTTCAATCTGATGACCATTTTTTATTGAGGTATAAAAATCCAAGATTTGGAACACCTGATGCAGAACCATAATGGTTCAGGTAAACTATAAGAAATTTAAAAATGACTCCTTAGCAAAAGTTGTTCAGCCTGATGAGGATTTTTTGCTGAGGTATAAAAATCAAAGATTTGGAACACCTGATGCAGAACAAAGTTAAATTTATTTGCATAAACAACACGTGTTTACAATAAATTATAGTTTTAAAAAAATGTAAAAAAAAACACGCTATAATAGCAAATAGAACTAAAAAAGTTACTTAAAATATCAATAAATAGATTAACAAAATATTGAATGTATCGTAAAAAAAACCGCGGGGTGCTACTTTTGTTCTTACCTGCTACAAGTTAGACGCAATCGTTTTATTTTATTTACAAAGGTAACGTGGTCTATTTAGTCAGTTTATTATAGACGTGTGTGTACGCTAAAATTGAAATGGAACGATTGGTATATATTCGCACAAACCAGAAGACTACCTACGTGCATTTGCGGACGCTATGTAGCAAGATCAGAGTTTATTTGATTTGGTGGTGGAAAGTGTTTTAAGTAACGAGGGGAAACTGTTTTTCTTAGATGCTCCAGGAAGGACTGGAAAACATACCTGACAAGAGCAATCCACGCTGAGTATCAATCGCCAAAATAAGATCTCGCAGCAGCATCGCCAGGTATTGCAGCCACATTACTACTAGGCGGAAGGACGCAAATACAATGTTCAATATCCTACTCGATTTAAACATAATTGAAAAACCGACATGCTCTGTGACACGAAACTGTGACAAAGCGAAGGTGTTTCAGGATTGCTGTCTAATCGTTTGAGATGAATGCGAAATGGCCAACATTAAGGCACTAGAAGCTGTAGATAGAATTTTACGTGCCCAAGAGTTTTCAAGAATATTAATAAATTTGGGGAAGATCTCCTTCCTGAAGTAAAGTCAATGCTTGGCAGCGAAATATAATTGAAGCTGAGATTTTCACTGGGAGTGATGCCGGTGAAACTGTATTAATTCCGCGTATACCACTCTTCTAAAAAAAAAAACCATTTTAATTTTAAACGTACACAGTTCTCTGTGACCACTTGCTTTGCTATGACAATAAAGAAATCACTAAAATTCGTTGGTCAAGCTTAGGACTGGTTGTTTTTCGCATGGCCAACTTTACGTGGCTTTCTCGAGAGTTGTAACGCTTCAGGTTTATATTAGCTCCCGAAGGAAAGACTCCCTTAATTTTTATTTTTTTTATACTATGGTAACAATGTTAAATAATAAAAAAAAATATTTTAACGTATAACAAGTATTTTCTTATGTATCTACATTAGTTCGTATTTTTATTAATACGCCGGAATCATTAAGACCACGCGAACGAAGTCGCAAGCATCAGCTAGTATATAATACAATATTATCATAATACAAAGAAAAAAATATGGTATACAACCAAAATAAGAGAAAAAAAAAGTAAAATAAAATAGAATAGTAAAAAAAAAAAATATAAAAAATCATAGTATAGAGTGTAAATATATACATTTTGTATAAAAGTCTAAATATGTATATCCACAATACTACTTGTAAAAATAAGACGCCTGTGCTTCACATCCTGTGCCGAGAATTTGCCATACATTTTTATCATTAAGGTAATCGTCGGTCCTGTAGTAAGCCTTTTTACATAAGGTGGTTTTAATAAGCTGTTTGAATTTAGTGTCGGGTAAAATCAGGACCGACTCCGGCAACTTATTGTAGTAGCGGATGCAGTTTACGACAAACGAATTATTGACCTTCCCCAGTCTATGTTTTGGAATAACCAATTTGTTTTTGTTCCGCAAGTTGACATTAGTTATATCACATACTTTTGTAAAATTCGAAATATTTTTACGGACGTACATAATATTTCCATAAATATATTGAGAAGCGACAGTGAATAAAGCGATTGTGTGATGGGCTTCCGTCCCGCTAGCAAGATTTGATTACTAGGGACACCGCTGTGAAAGTAAATAAAAGATTGAAAAATGCAAATTATGAATATTGTGAGTAGAAGAATTGCCTGCCGGACTCCTTGTCACACCAGCTCGTCACACCAGTGTGACAGCGAAGAGTTTTTACTTCGTTGTCACACCGATAATTTTGCTACACCTTTTCCTGCAGTTTGACACTATCCTGTCTAAATTACTTTTCGATACTTGCTACTCTCCCGATGTCAATATAACAAATTGATTCGATTCGACAAAATTGCACACTAAACTGCGCTATCAATCTATAACACCATTCTGCGCTGCCACACTCCATACAATAGGCAGAATATGACCAATGTTCTAAAACTATAAATACTCTCTCTCAATCAGTAACGTAAAATACATAAAACTAGAACGATCTGCGATCTTAAAATTTTAATAACTTATGTCCGACGTGTTTTATCGTCGATCAAAGTTTGGTGGGTCCATTTTAAAAGGTATGAAATTATAATAAATAAATATTTCTGGACAATATACACAACGCCATCTAGTCCCAAATTAAGCGTAAAGCTTGTGTTATGTGTACTAGACAGCTGATAAATGTACTTAAATACATTTTTTTTGTATTTACATACTTATAATACATAAAAATTTTAGAAACAATAAAAAATACTATAACTTTTGTTACGGCACTAGCTACATAAACGCAATCTTTAACATAGCTGTCGGACAAATTTCTGATTTAATGCATATAAAACAGCGTGGTGTGACGACGTGGTGGCCGAATCGTTGGCAGCCTATACTCCTTCCTTTATTTCTTACTGGTGACCTCACTCACTTGTTATTGGAGGAATTGTTATTTGGCTGCGATATTCTGTGAAGAGAAGGTACTTAAAAACAGTCCCCAGTCCCTAGTCCCCAGTCGGGCAGCTTAAAAAACACGCTATGCCCTATTCTTTTCTACGTAGTACAAGCTTAGCGCTTAATTTGGAACTAGATGGTGCTGTGTAAATTGTCCAGATATAAAAAAAAAGATATATTTATTTTCTATCTGCTGGCGATGACCCATAAAGTAAATAATAAATAAATAAATATAAATATTTCTGGACAATTTACACAGCGCCATCTAGTCCCAAGTTAAGCGCAAAGATTGTGTTATGGGTACTAGACAACTGAAAATGTACTTAAATACATTTTTTTTTGTAAATACATACTTATTATACATAGAAAACACCCAGACCAAGACAAACAGACATGTTCATGCACATAAATGTTTGTCTTGTGCGGGAATCGAACCCGCGACCTCGGAGTCAAAGTGGCCATTGCTAACCATTTGACCACCGAGCTCGTCAATTTTCATGTCATTTTAAAAGTATTTCATGGTAGCTTCTGCTCGAGGTTTTGTCCTCGATCCTCGAGCTTCATTGACCAGATGTCCTGTGCGCTGTCAATTGTGCTATTGTTTCTATAGAGGATTACGCACTCCACCTGACGTCACTCGCTGCTCAGCACCGAAGGGATTCCATGTAAATTGGTAGCGATTTGCCTTTTATATGTGTGCTGCAAGATATGAGCGGCAGCGGGTTAAGGCTATTAACTAATGCATCCATCTTTTTGTACATTTTGACGTGTACTGTACGTCTTTAAATTCTCCGCCAACCGCAGTTGGGCAGCGTGGTGGAGAATGATCTAAACCCCTCCGATTAAGGGGAGCCCAGTATCCTAATAGTGGGATGGTTATGGGCTGATGCTGTCTTTAAATTTGTTACCATACGGTTGCAATCCAAAAATCTAATGATAACAAAATCAGGGATAAAAAATATACAGTTTGGCTTTGTAGATTCGAATCTATGTTCTACATCCAAAATTCAATCACACCACTGGATAGATGAAGGATCAAAGAATTTGTTACGCTAAGAAGGACTATTGATCATCGCCTACGGGGGAGGGGAAAGCGCTGCCATTTTGAGATAATTTTAGTGCATATTATGTATTCACGTATAACACACAGCCGTGTCCATGACATGGCTACACCCCATTTTTTTAAACTACACGGAGTGCCAATGCTTATACGGCTCTCCATGACGCCTGAGACCTGGATTTTTCCTTATAAAAAACTATATCATCATCATCATCATCAGATCATTTTAATCTCCACTACAGGAGCACGACCCTCTCTCGTGCGTTCCAGACAGAAGAAGGATTTGGCTTACACTCCCCACGCTGGCCAGACGGGTTGGGGAGGCCTGATCTTTGATAATGCATTTCCCTTAGTCGCCTTGTACGACATCCACGGGAAGAGACGGAGTGATTCTATTCTAGTCTGCCGAAAACCACACAGCCATATAAAAAAAAAAACTATATCCTATTTAAAAAATCCAACTGCAATGCTGACGTGTGTGCCTTGACTAACCTGTGTAGGAAATTTGAAGAAATTCCTCTGTTTACAAAATACAAATCTTCGATGAAAAAACGGTTACTTAGCGATTCCTTTTCTGTTATAAAAGTTAATAATTCGTGTAACGTCGCCGTGAATTCTTATTCATCACCGTGCTTGGATACGGGCCTTTGAACAACTATGAAATTTTACAATTATACTTTAGAAATGCAATTGGAAGTTTATTTCATTTATGTGAACGCTTGTCTTCCATCGCTCGCACCACACCATACGTGATAGGTAAAATGCTGACGTTAAATGAGTTTTTGAGAGAAACCCTGTCCCATAAAGCTTCCCTCGCTCTGATTGCCGCTACCCCCTAATGCTCTTTTAAATGTCACTCGACAACACGCACGGCTAAACGATTTTAGACGTTATATTGTATTTTAATTTTATTTTAAACTGATGGACGTCAAAACCACAGACATACTGTATTTTTTTAAACTTATCCACCCACTGTTGGATATAGGCCTTTCCCAATGCTTTCCAACATATGCAATCCTCTACTTTCCGCATCCAACCGTTTTTCGGTCGGTCCACCTAGAACGGGGACGCGTTTCGTCGCCCCATACGTGGTCTCCACTTTTTTTTCATATGAGAGGGGGGCAAACGAGCATGTGGATCACCTGGTGGAAAGCCATCACCGCCGCCCATGGAAATCAGCAACATCAAAGGGTCGCCCATCCTTTGCCAGCCTTTTAGGGGAATTAAAGACTCTATTCTTGATGGCTCCCATGTCGTAATGACAATGTCAGGTCTCCACTCTAGGACTTTCCTCCTCCATCTGACATCGCTGATTCGGCAGATGTGGCCATCATCATCATCATCATCATCAGCCTGTTTATACCCACTGAAAACATAAGGTTTTGTCACCATTTTTGAAGAACAAGAACACCAAACTCCTGGTCCACGCGACTGGTGCGGTTCCATTCTGTGTGTGTGGCCAGCCCACTGCCAATTCTGCTTGCTGACTCTGAGAGACGCACTACTAACTATCTAAGACACTACACATTTAAGATAAATTAATTATTTTGCTACTAGGCTCTTAGGAAAATTTCGATATCAGCATTGAATTGTGCTTTTCCTATTGTTTTGAGTTGGCGCAGTATGTTCTTCTTCCATTCGCCCTTATCAGACGTCATATATACAATTACCCCTTTCTTACCCATATCATCCACTTTCAAAATGAATGTTCAAACTTATTTACTTGAGAATTTATCCAAGCAATAACCATCATTGTCCAATTTACTGTTTTTCCTTTGTTTTTCTGTGTATAAAATAATAATTATAAATATTTCTGGACAATTTACACAGCGCCATCTAGTCCCAAATTAAGCGTATAGCTTGTACTATGGGTACTAAACAACCGATAAATGTACTTAAATACATTTTTTTTTGTAAGTAGATACTTATAATACATAGAAAATACCCAGACCAAGACAAACAGACACGTTCATGCACACAAATGTTTGTCATGTGCGGGGATCGAACCCGCGACCTCGGAGTCAAAGTGGCCATTGCTAACCATTCGACCACCGAGCTCGTCGTATAATAATGTATATTTATATAATTTTGTATATGTATATGATTATGGATAATTAGCATATGTATAGACATAATTATTATATAGCTATGAAAACATAAAACTATATATGATACATAGGTATCAATTTTAAGTTTAGGTTCAGTTTAGGTTAAGTTCAAGGTTACAATTTTATGTTTTCATAGGTATGTATTCTGTTATTCTATGTATGGTCATTACTATTATTTTGTGAACCGTATTTGAATTTTATCTGCTTTTCCCAAACGTTGACTGGTAAGGAATGCTCTTAGTGTTAAGGCCGCCTTATTACATGGTCAATAAAGTTTAAATAAATTCCTTTTTTTTTATCCATTGTAGTCCCGCCACACATCTGTCGCAGCACTCGCATCTGAAGTACATGACTTAGTGTTAAGGCCGCATTTTGTACCCTTATTACATGGTCAATAAAGTTTAAATTAATTCCTTTTTTTTATCCATTGCAGTCCCGCCACACATCTGTCTCAGCAGTTGCATCTGAAGTACATGTACATGAAAGGTAAACTACCTGTCGCGACTGTGAAGAGGTTTTGACGTAGATATGTCGATCGAGCTCGCTTCTTACGAGTAGTTAGTGCAAGTGATCCTGTCGTGCGTTAATAATAATAGTTGTTTCTAAATTCTACCTACATTTTGTGTAACATTTTACAATGACAGAAAATGATATCGGACATTAACTTTAATTTTAAATTGAATTATAGTTTTTCATGTAAGCGATGTGCAAATGTCTTAATGAAAATAAAGATATATTAAACCGAAACCGATAGGTAGATAGGGGGCTATCCAAAAACCAAATGATAACAAAATCGGGGGACACAGTTTGGCGTTGTAGTTTTGAATCTATGCTTTACATCCAAAATTCAATCACACCGTTGTATAAATGAAGGATCAAAGAATTTATTACGATAAGTAAGGACTATGGAACATCGAATGCGGGAGAGGGGGAAGCGCTGCGATTTTGAGATAATTTTAGTGCATATAACGTATTCACTTACAACACAAGGCCGCTGTCCATGACACAGGCATACCTCATTTTTTACAGGGTGTTTCTGGGGTTATAAACAAGTGCATAAGCTGTAGTAGCTACTCTCTCGTTCTCCACCAAGCCGACCATATTTTTTTTCATCAGGTGACCCACATGCTCAGCATCAGGTGACCTAATGAAAAGCTATCACCAACGCCCATGGAGATCAGCAACACCAAGGGCTTACCAATCCGTTGCCAGCCTGCCCCCTTACCACCATCTCTTATTGCGATTCAATAATTGAATCGATTGCGTATTCATACCAATGAATAAGCGACTCTATTCCAATTGAAATAGAGTCGCTTATTCATTGGTATGAATGAGCATTCTATTCAGTTATTGAATCGCAATAAGAGATGGTGGTAACGGGGCATTTCTCCTTCCTTTCCTTCTTTCTGGTGACCTCACTCACTTGCAAAAACACAACAACCTTTAAGAGAATTATTACGTGGCAGACAAGCATACGGCCCGCCTGATGTGAAGCGGTTACCGCAGCCATATTAACGCTCGCAACATAAAACGAGCGATGTTTTATGTGCGCCGCCACCCCCGCTGCCAATGCATCATTTCCCTCCATCGATTCTGGTGACCTCACTCACCCGCAGGAACACAACATCCCTCAAGGGAATTGTTATTTCGCTGCGGTATTCTCTGAGGTGGAGGTACTTCCCCAGTCGGGTAGCTTAAAAAATACGCTGTGCTCTACCTCTGGCTTTGGATGAACCACTTACACCCCAAATGTTTGTTTGCTGTCCATTAGTGATAAAAAAGTTACTACATTAAATAATTTAATATATTCAATGTAAGCAATATCACGTATAGTAAACGTTGAAATGTGTATGATGAATGGCCGTGTTTGAAGACAATTTCTAAGATAGCAGATGGTAAGCGATCGATACGGCGATATTTATAGCCGCGCCGCGCTCAATTTATGTTAAACGAGTGAGCCTGATATATTACAAGATTGGTTTATTGAACGCGTAATGACATGTAAAAATATTACCTGTCTAAGTCTGTAATAGAATATCTTAGTATGTAATTTTAACAAAAAAAAAACCGTCACCAAACATTACTCTATATTTATGTATGTAGATACAGGCTGATAATGATGATGATGATGAAAAAAATATGGGACCAATCTGAACGTCATCATTCTCATCATCATCAGGTCCATTTTAGTCTCCACTACAGGAGCACGACCCTCTCGTCCGTACTAGACGGAAGGAGGATTTGGCCTACACTCCCCACGCTGGCCAGACGGGTTGGGGAGGGAGGTTTAAGCAAAAAAAGTTTTTTGACGTGACAACGTCTTATAAATTGGTTAGCCGGGTGACACTTCAAGAAACTGGGTCACGTTATGCGCTTACAATGAGAGCGAGTGAAAGGCGCGTGCCTTTCACTCGCTCTCATTGTAAGCGTGTCGTGGACGCGTGTCCCTTCTAAGAGCGAGAGAGACAGACATAAAAAGTGAAAGGCATGCGTCCCTTCCACTCGAAAACATTTTACCACTCAAAGTCGTTGTCACGTAAAACTTTCGCCCGTATACCGACTTTACAGGCAACCAATTTTTTTTTCAAATCGGTTTCTAAATGACGGGGTAATGAAGTAACAAATATTAAAAAAAATACAACCGAATTGTGAACCTCCTCCTTTTTGGAGTCGGTTAAAAATACAAACAATTTTTGAAAATATCTGCCCTGCTATCATTAACAGTGATGATGATGAAAAATAATTTGGGGTGTAAGGGGTTCATCAAAATCTTTGAGCCAAAGCCAACTTCACCTGCACGTGGTGCACCCTGCTGACAGACAAACGAGGCTCTGGCGAAAAGAGAGGTAGGGCATAGCATATTTTTTAAGCTGCCCGACTGGGGAAGTACCTCCACCTCATAGAATACCGCAGCCAAATAACAATTCCCTTGAGGGTTGTTGTGTTCCTGCGAGTGAGTGAGGTCACCAGAAAGAAGGAAAGGCAGGAGAATTAGGCTGGCAACGGATCGGCGATCCCCTTGGTGTTGCTGAACTCCATGGGCGGTGATGATTGCTTTCCATCAGGTGACCCACATGCTCGTTTGCCACCCTCTCATATATAAAAAAAAACCGGACAAGTGCGAGTCGGACTCGCCCACCGAGGGTTCCGTAAGTAGTATCATTATTAAATTTGATATTTTTCATTATAAATAAGAAATAATGCGTCGAAAAAAATAAATAATAGTAGATTATTGCATCGAGCACAAAGTAATTTATTATTGCACCGAGTGCCTGATTTAGAGCCCGAGCGTTAGCGAGGGCTCTAATCTAACAGGGACGAGGGCAATATAAATTACTTAAGGCGAGGTGCATAATCTGCTTTCCTTTCAACTAATACCTATAGGAATAGTAGATAAAAGAAACTCATATCAAACAGTTAAAATAGAAGTTTCTATAACACTGTCGGCTTCATTTAGAATGTTTTCCGGAGTTAATGTGTCGCTAGATGATTCCATTTTAATTCGAAGCCGAAGCACTCAAAATCAGATAGTATCACACTTTTATCGTTTCCAAAAATATTGTCAAGCAAAATTAACAAAGTTCCCGCCAAATCACTTTTTTAAATTTCTTTCATTTTTAACTCAGAGTTAGCAGCAATCATTTTTTAAATTTGGAACAAGTAGGATAGAAACGAATAATACGTACGAAAAAAAAGTATTGATATCGGCTGGCTGAATAGAGCTAATCCATTAAGATTGGCACCTTTTGGTGCGATTAAAAAAAACTGTGCAATAATGAAATTTCATACATTTTTATTGCTCTAGAGCATTAAAGACTCGTTTTGTACTGAGTTTTTAGTGTGATTGTGATGAAATTAAAGCATAGTTGGAAGAAAAATATATTTTGCAATGTGTACATCAAGCTCTTTCATATGATACCCCATTTGAACTAGTAGTTTCAATTTGAAATTTCGACACCCTATAAAAAATATAGACCCCCTATTTTTTAAGATCTATTTACAAATGTATAGTTTTGAGATTTATTCCTGTACTTGTAGTCTATAACGATGTTACTTGCCAAATTTCATAGTTCTAGGTCAACGGGAAGTACCCTATAGGTTTTGATTCCCTTGAGTGTGTCGACATATGCGTTTTTTGCTGAATAAACGGCCGTAACTTTTTTCTACGTAAACTTAGCAGTTTGATTTTTTTACAACTTCATGGGACCGTAGACCTGAGTATACAGTTCAAATTTCAGCTTGATACCTCTACGCATTCTCGACATAGAAATTCTTGACAGGCAGACAGACAGACGGACAACAAAGTGATCCTATAAGGGTTCCGTTTTCCCTTTTGAGGTACGGAACCCTAAAAAATATCATAATTGCTAGATTTTGCACACATTCTAGCGTGTTTATAACTACTCACTCATAAACTTTAAGGTGGCTCCACTCTACGCCGTAAATATTTTACTGCGGCGAAACTTTTAATCAAACAGAACCCATCTTTGTTTTACCGCCACCGTATAACGTGAAACGTGCCTTAAAAACAGATAAGTATGTTTTTTTTATTCCGCTGTAGATAGCAAACGACGTCGCGAGCGATAACAGTAATGTAACGTCACGTGACATTGACGTGAAATAACTTTTTTAAGAAATATAAACCGGCTACAATGAAAAAATCACTGTTTCTTATTCTCTTGAATAACGTTTTATACATGGAAACATTCTTACAAAAATATTCAGTCGAATAGTAAAAACCCTATCAAAAGCAGATCAGTAGATTTTGAGATGATCGCGAACATACATACATGCAGGTCAAACAGAGAACCGCCTTTTTTGAAGCGGGTTAAATATAGCATCAAACGTTTCCATCCTGAAAGAACTCAACGTGAAAGAGAGATTATCGTCGACTGTGCAATAGGCTAGTGCTAATAGTGCAATAGACCAACATTCTATTGTATGTAGGGACCGTACCGTTATGGAAGTAATAAGTACTAGTTGTACGTAGTACTTATTACTTCCATGATAGGGACGTCTCAATAATATAACCTGTGAAAGAATTACTTCGATAGCACAAAAATCTCTCGAGATATGTTAATATGAAAATCACAAATTTGGACTTTCCCGAAAACGCTCCATACAAAAGGCTACTGAGTTATGACGTCACAGGTTTGTATTTTGTATGCATCAAATCAGAAATTTGTATGACAGCTGTGTTAAATATTACGTTTATGTAATTAGTATAATAATAAAAGTTATAGTATTTTTATTGCTTCTCCAAATTTCACACTTTTTTCAAAATTTCCCGCCAAACTTTGATCGACCCTAAAATAAGTCGGACGGAAGATATTAGAGTGAAAGTTTGCAGATCATTATAGGTTTGTGTATTTGACGATAATGTTAAATAAAATTTATACAAATTTTGAACATTGTCAAATAGCATTTTACGATCCTCAAGTTTTTGGTCAGGTCATCAGGTCCATTTTAGTCTCCACTACAGGAGCACGACCCTCGTCGCCTGTCGCCTTGTACGACATCCACGGGAAGAAACGGAGTGATTCTATTCTAAATATCAAAACAAATATCGTCACATAAAGGGAAATTTTTCCTCAATGGAATTGTTATTTGGCTGTGGTATTCGGGGAATCGGCGGTACTTCACCGGTAGGGCACCGGTAGGGTAGCAGCTTAACGCAGTGCCCCTACATCTCTTCCGGCAGAGCCTCGTTTGTATGTCAGGGTAGGAGATTTAATTTTCTGAAAAGTGCAGTGGACAAGATTCCAAAGGTATTGCATCACATAAATCCCTTATACATTTCATTTGAACGATGAATGCGCGATTGATTAACCTCTACACAGTTCCCCCACATGACAAGCCCATATCTCAAAGAAGAACTTTTGGGGTGTAAGTGGTTCCTCAACATCTATGAACCAAAGCCAACTTCACCTGCACGCGGTGCACCCTGCTGACTGACAAACGAAGCTCTGGCGAAAAGAGAGGTAGGGAGCGTAATTGTAAGCTACCCGACTGGGGAATGTACCTCCACCTCACAGAATACCGCAGCCAAATAACAATTCCCTTGAGGCTTGTTGTGTTTCTGCGAGTGAGTGAGGTCACCAGAAATGAAGGAGATGCTGCATTGGCATCGGGGGTGGCGGCGCGCGAGCGATATTTTATGTTGCGAGCGTTAATATGGCTACGGTAACCGCTTCGCATCAGGCGGGCCGTATGCTTGTCTGCCACACGACATAGTATAAAAAAAAAAAAAAAAAAAAGAACAAACGAATCCATGATATACCATCAAAGCAGTCTCCAGATCAGAAATTTGAGTCAGACGACGCAAGTCAAAAACAAACCAGTTTATTTTTTTTGCTTATTATTATTAACACTAATTTAAAATATTTTCGTAATAAATAATTTCGATTTTAATCGGCTACAGCTTAGGCGGTAGGCCCCCAGTTCCGTGCTTTCAAAATCGTCAAGGCGTCGTCTTAATAGATTTAGAACCACCCATGAAGCGCTTAAAGTATAAAGGCGGAATTTCAACAGATTGATTAAAATTCACTCAGATAGTTTGCAAACTTCTGTTAGAGATTACTAACTTAGATGGATGGATTGAATCTCTAAACTCACGCGGAATGCTTTGCTTAGTTATGTGAAAGTTGCGATTATAAAGCACCACAACTTTGTTTCTTTTATATATTACGTCGGGTGGAAAACAAGTATACGGCCCGCCTGATGTGTGGCGGTTACCGTAGCCATATAAATATGCACAGCATATCGTCGATTTTACCGTCTTTCGATGACGACTCGATATCTTCTACCCTTCCTTATAAAACACAATAACTAGGTTAGAAGTATCTTTTTATATACCACTAAAGTGACAAACAAATATACGGTCCGCCGGATGGAAAGCAGTTACTGTGGCCTATGGACGCCTGTAACACCAGAGGCAACACATGCGTGTTGCCGACCCTGTAAAAAACTCTTCACGCACGCCCATTTTGAAGAACCCCATGCTGTTGTTTCCTGGGAAAACCTCAACAGGCAATATATTCCACAGCTTGATAGTAAGTCGAAGAAAACTTCTCTGGAACCGCACAGTACGTGACCACTTCGGTTCTAATGTGTGGGGATGAATTCGATGGCGAGCGGTGCGACAGTAGAAGGAGGTAGTGGGCACCGTGTCAAATAACTCCTCTGAACACACCTCATTATACAATCGCAAGAACACATAGACACAAAATCTCTTCTCAGACTCAAAGTTTCTACACCGCCGTCTATCTGCTATTTGAAAAAAAAATTGACACATTTTTTTATTTAGACGTATGTCACGTATGTGTGACATACGTCAAAATAAAAAACCGGCCAAGTGCGAGTCGGACTCGCGCACGAAGGGTTTCCGTATAAAAACGGCAAAAAAATCATGTTTGTTGTATGGGAGCCCCTCTTAAATATTTGTTTTATTTTTATTTAATTATTTATTTTTATAGTGAATAACTAAATATTATGTGAGTATTTCATGCACCTACCTATTCCCGTTATCAATTCCGAGCAAAATCGAGCAAAAAAAATCACGTTTGTTGTATGGGAGCCCCCTTAAATATTTTTTTAGTATTTGTTGTTATTGCAGCAACGGAAATCAATCTGTGAAAATTTCAACTGTCTAACTATCACAGCTCATGAGATACAGCCTAGTGACAGACGGACGGACAGACGGACAGCGTAGCCTCAATAATAGGGTCCCGTTTTACCCTTTGGGTACGGAACCCTAAAAAGGGCTTAAAGACCGCGTTAAATACAGACCTGGCCATGGTCTTATAAACACTACAAATCGACTTGTTATTTCAGTATACTACAGCAAAATATACTCCCAAATTTCAGCCGAAGCCTTCAAAGATTCACTGAAACGGTAATAGTATTTATGTCGTATTAATATGTAAATCAGTGTTCAGGGGTACATCGCGTTACATTAACAACTCCCTTCAAGTAGGGTGTTAACTTATCAGGGCGGAGAGTTGGGGTAACTAAGGTTTAATAGAACTAAGTATGTAAATAAATAAATATTCCTCGACAAATTATACTCTGCCATCTAGTCCCAAACTAAGTAAAGCTTGTGCTATGGTACTAGATAACTGATATTATATCAATTTGTTTTGTAAATATATACATATATAAAATAATAAATAAATATTTTTGCACAATTTACACAGCGCCAATGAGTCCCAAATTAAGCGCAACTGATAAATGTACTTAAATACATTTTTTTTTGTATATACATACTTATGATACATAGAAAACACCCAGACCAAGACAAACAGACATGTTCATGCACACAAATGTTTGTCTTGTGCGGGAATCGAACCCGCGACCTCGGAGTCAAAGTGGCCATTGCTAACCTTTCGACCACCGAGCTCGTCAAATAAATACAATATATTGTTCTATATATAGAAAACACCCAGACGAAAACAAACAGACATATCAGCTGTTTGTTTTCGATTTATATAGAATCATTATATAGAAACTATATATAAAGTCCATAAACACAAATATCTGTTTTTTTTTCTTACCTAAATAGGTGACCATGAAGTTAGCATCTAATTTTTTCAACAATCGATTTGTTTGCTTAAATTAGGTGAATTGTGGAAAAAAATATCGGGAACTGCCCCCTTACCACCATCTCTTATCGCGATTTAATAATTGAATAGATTGCTTATTCATACCAATGAATAAGCGACTCTATTCCATTTGAAATAGAGTCGCATATTCATTAGTATGAATAAGCATTCTATTCAGTTATTGAATCGCAATAACAGTTGGTGGTAAGGGGGCTGTAGAACTATTCGGGATGCTACTAGAGCTGTGATCAAACTCAAGTCATCAACATCAAGAGATGGTGGAAATTGATAAGCGAAGTTAGCCGCTCATTTAAAAGAAAAATGTTTTATGTTGCTTATTTTGGCTGAACTATTAAACTATTGGGAATACTATTAGAATTCTTATCAAATAGTGAGATGACAGAAATTGATATGCTATGTTCACACCCCATAATCATCCCAAGAAGTGGTTTAGAGCGTACTCCACCACGCTGCTCAACTGCGGGTTGGTGGAGGCCAGTGTTTTCAAGCTGCCCAAAGGCCACTGACTTGGCTTAACGACTGTCGTCTAAAAACAACAACCGGGACGACTCAACATGCCCTTCGAAGTACGGAGGAGCTCGAGATAAATAAACCCATCCATAGACAGGCTACGGTTGCCGTTGCTTAACTTGTGTGATCGACTAGACCGACACGCGCCACGACGCCATTGAGCTCCTCTAAGTTCACACACATCCGAAAATTTCCGTAATTTTCATCCCTAGTGGCAGCCCTGCGGACGTACTCAACTGTATGAATAATTATTAAGGGATGAATTCTCCCCCGTTTACATAATTTTGCGCTGGTGACAATAATTAACTAACGTCAATACTTAAGTAATGTGGGGTCCATCACACATTCCCACCACTGTGTCTCCTGTGTAGCCAGGATTAACAGCGGTGACCGACAAAAAAGGCAATGAAAAGTACAACTACGGCTGCCTTGGAACTCACAACGAATTTAATCAGAAGAAATTAGTAGGAGTAGGAAGCTTTTGGAATTCGACTTCCCCTCTTATTAATGTGAGAGACAGCAATATGGCAAATAAGGCATTAAAAGCCTAAAGAGATGGCTAGTCAAGTGAAGCTCAACTGCCGTGCACCACGGATTTTAAGTATCTAACACTATTGGGGACCTAAAACATTGAGTTGTTATCTAACACATCGATTTCAATAATATGAATTGCAAAATCGGAAGCAATACATAAGTAATAGGCTAGTGCACATTTCTTTTCTTTTATATGAGAGGGGACAAACGAGCTTGTGAGTCACCTGATGGAAAGCAGTCACCACCACCCATGGAGATCAGATCGGACTGAAATTTGGTACACAGCCATAATAAAGTAGGTATACGCATAGAAAGGATTTCTGGAAATACTACGGACTATGACATTATAATGTACAGACGGGTAACAGGCGAAAATCACATTGTGAGGTGTAAGTGCTTCATCGACATCTTTGAACCAAAGCCAACCTAACCTGCACGTGGTGCACTTTTCTGACTGGCAAACGAGGCTGTGGCGATAAGAGTGGTACGGCTTGGCGTAGTTTTTTAAGCTGCTCAACTGGGGAAGTACCTCCACCTCACAGTATACCGCAGCCAAATAACAATTTCCTTGAGGGTTGTTGTGCTCCTGCGAGTGAGTAAGGTCACCAGGAAGAAAGAAAGGAAGGAGTATAGGCTGGCTACGGATCGGTGACCCCTTGATGTCGCTGACCTCCATGGGCGGTGGTAATTGCTTTCCATCGGGTGACCCACATGCTCGTGCCCAACAAAAAAAATCACGATACTAAAAGCAGCTATATGCAGCTAGAGATAGTTTAAGGAAGCGTTTAACTTCCTTAAACTATCTCTACATAATATTGACGAGCTCTGTGGTCGAATGGTTAGCAATAGCCACTTTGACTCCGAGGTCGCGGGTTCGATTCCCGCACAAGACAAACATTTGTGTGCATGAACAT
Source organism: Hypsopygia costalis (assembly GCA_937001555.2). Classification (NCBI taxonomy): domain Eukaryota; kingdom Metazoa; phylum Arthropoda; class Insecta; order Lepidoptera; family Pyralidae; genus Hypsopygia; species Hypsopygia costalis. Next base: position 19,557,727 of record OW443348.2, read on the forward strand.
GTCTGTCTGGGTGTTTTCTATGTATTATAAGTATGTATTTACAAAAAAAACCGGACAAGTGCGAGTCGGGCTCGCCCACCGAGGGTTCCGTAGGTACGTAGTATCATTATTAAATTTGATATTTTTCATTATAAATAAGAAATAATGCGTCGAAAAAAATAAATAAAATATATTTTGCAATGTGTACATCAAGCCCTTTCATATGATACTCCATTTGAACTAGTAGTTTCAATTTGAAATTTCGACACCCTATAAAAAATATAGACCTATATTTTATATATTTATATTTAAGATCTATTTACAAATGTATAGTTTTGAGATTTATTCCTGTACTTGTAGTCTATAACGATGTTACTTGCCAAATTTCATAGTTCTAGGTCAACGGGAAGTACCCTATAGGTTTTGATTCCCTTGAGTGTGTCGACATATGCGTTTTTTGCTGAATAAACGGCCGTAACTTTTTTCTACGTAAATTTAGCAGTTCAACAACTTCATGGGACCGTAGACCTGAGTATACAGTTCAAATTTCAGCTTGATACCTCCACGCATTCTCGACATAGAAATTCTTGACAGACAGACAGACAGAGAGACAGACGGACAACAAAGTGATCTTATAAGGGTTCCGTTTTTCCTTTTGAGGTACGGAACCCTAAAAATGTACTTAAGTAAATTTATCAGTTGTCAAGTACCCATAACATAAGCTTTGCGCTTTGAAATCCCACCTAGGTGAATTTTTCTCCATTTTTCATAATATTTGTAATATTATTGCAAGTTGGCCAAGACAACTATTTGAATAATAATAGCTTTGCGCTTAATTTGGGGCTAGATGGCGCTGTGTCATTAAAAAAAAAAGCGTGTGAGGTTGTGACACTTCCATCCACCATGGGTACGTGTCATGATCCGTCAGTGTCCATAAGTCGCCTTGAAAACACTGGCCTCCGCCAACCCGCAGTTGAGCAGCATGTTGGAGTATGCTCTAAGCCCCTTAGATTGAGGGGATGCCCGTATCCCAACAGTAGGATGATTATGGGTTGATGACTAATGAGTTAATGGATTGAATGAATGGCAACTATCTTGGTATCGTCTTGCCATTATAGAGGTAGCTAGAATGCATCGATCTATCTATCTATACTATTATAAAGCTGAAGAGTTTGTTTGTTTGAACGTACATATCTCAGGAACTACTCATTGGAATTGAAAAAATATTTTAGTGTTAGATAGCCTATATTTCGAGGAAGGCTATAGGATATATAATATTACGCTAACACCAATAGGAGCGGAGCACCAATGAAAAATATTGCAAAAATGGGAAAAAAAATATTCCTTTTGAGAGCTTCCGTTGGGTGCGCTGCGTAAACAGTTCAAGTTACGCAACAATTATATACGACGGAATTATTTTTAATAGTTCTAAAAAAAAGTTCGTGATAGCATATGTCTATGTTTTAACATTAGCTCACTATACTTTCAAATGGTAACCTCACGCTTCACTCTCAATGCTCTGTCTCACGCAGACGAAGTTGCGCGAGTCATCTAGTCTATAATAAGTAAATTATCAAAGCTGACGGAATACCGAGGTACGCGCGTACGAAGTCGCGGGCAAAAGCTATTAAAGGCTTTATTAAAATCAAGCCAATTCATAACAAAAGCTCTTTGTAACCAGTTCTCGTGAACCAAGTGAACCGCTCGCGGACAACGTCGAGCACCGATGAGCACAGTCCAATTTGGACGCGGCGATCCGCGGTTAACTAACGTTTTGTAGAAATTAAAATGGGTTTGTTAATACAAGCTCTGCCCGCGACTACGTTTTTTTTACACCACGTCGGGTGGAAGACAAGCATACGTCCCGCCTGATGTGAAGCGTCTACCGTATTAACGCTCGCAACATGAAATATCGCTCGCGCGCCGTCACCCCCGTTGCCAACGCAACCATTTCTTTCGTTCTGGTGACCTCACTCACTCGCAGGAACACAACAACCCTCACGGGAATTGTTATTTGGCTGCGGACCTGCGGTATTCTGTGAGGTGGAAGTACATTCCCCAGTCGGGTAGCTTACAATCACGCTCCCCACCTCTCCTACACTGTCTCCTCGCTTGAGGGTTATTGTGTTCCTGTGTGTGAATGAGGTCACCAGGCTGCGTTGGCATCGATGGTGCGACGGCGATGGTTGCATTTATGTGGTGACCGTTACCGTATCACATCAGACGGGTCGTATGCTTGTCTGCGTTTGCACACCCAAAAAATAGTATTTTTTTTTGTTTTTTCTTGTTATTATGAAGGCAGATGCCCCCATCTCGGTATTAGAATGGAGACCAGGGCCTCTGCCGTTGAAACTGAAGCCGATTCCCACCGGACATTTTGATTGCAAAAATCAAACTCCAGAATCATCATCATCATCATCAGGTCAATTTTAGTCTCCACTACAGGAGCACGTCCCTCTCTCGTCCGTCCTAGACAGAAGGAGGATTTGGCCTACACTCCCCACGCTGGCCAAACGGGTTGGGGAGGCCTGATCGATATTTGATAATATATTTCCCTTAGTCGCCTTGTACGACATCCACGGGAAGAAACGGAGTGAATCTATTCTAGTCTGCCGGAAACCACACGGCCAACTCCAGAATAGTAGTAGTAATATAGTAATTAATAACTTAAACCTAAAACCTATTTTTGGGAATCAAAATAATCGATGGGAATCGACTTCAGCTTCGGTAGCCTCTGGTGTGCGACGACGCAGTGTTGGACTCCCTGTTCAAAATATGTATTAATGACCTCAAAAATGGCCGTGTGATTTCCGGCAGAATTAGAATAGAATCACTCCGTCTCTTCCCGTGGATGTCGTACAAGGAGACTAAGGGAAATACATTATAAAACATAGATCTGCCCCCTTACCACCAACTCTTATTGTAAATAAATAAATAAATAAATATTGTCAGACAAATTACACAGCGCCATCTAGCCATAAAGTAAGCGAAGCTTGTGTTATGGGTACTAGACAACTGATAAACATACGTAAATACATTTTTTTTTGTAAATACATACTTATGATACATAGAAAACACCCAGACCAAGACAAACAGACATGTTCATGCACACAAATGTGTGTCCTGTGTGGGAATCGAACCCACGAGCGTTGGTGTCGAAGCCGCAACATTGACCGCTACGCCACCGAGCACTTCAAATTGTGCTTCAATAACTGAATAGAATGCTTATTCATACCAATGAATAAGCGACTCTATTCTAGTTGAAATATTCTAGTTGAAATAGAGTCGCTTATTCATTGGTAAGAATAAGCATTCTATTCAGTTATTGAATCGCAATAAAAGTTGGTGGTAAGGGGGCAGGCCCCCCCAATCCGTCTGGCCAGCGTGGGGAGCGTAGGCCAAATCCTCCATCTATCTGGGACGGACGATAGAGGGTCTGCTCCTGTAGTAGAGACTAAAATCACCTGATGATGATGATGACCTTAAAAATGCGGGTAGTAACGGCTTTTTACGTAGGACGGAAGGGTCGTACTTGGTGGAAAACAATAGCATACAGCAGTGGATCAATACAGGCTGATGATGATGCAGTAGAAGGGTTATTTGTGTAAATTATTTATGAGTGAACTCTATCACCTTGTACCACTGCGTTTTACATCGGTCACGATGTCAAAGGTGTTGCAGGTTGCAACAAGCAGTTTGATTGCCACACGCGAGTGATCTTTATGTCACAAGCGTTCATTGACTACAGTCACCGTTTCACATCAGGCGGACCGTAAGCTCGGCTGCCACAAGGCGTACTTAAATAAAGTTCCTGGGAGGTTACAACAGAATAAAAGTAAAAAAAATGTTAACATTTTAACTATTATCAACAACGCCAGTCAAATACACGCCTAGTCTTATAGTTGGATAATAAGGCATTAAAAACTTTCAACATCACGGCTGACTGAAAAACCGACAGTCAACACAAATACGTGATGGATGAGCTAGCTGGTTTTGAATCAGTTAGCTGAGAGTCGTCTAGATATACTGTTTAATATTGTGTTCATCCACCCGCTTAATCTATGTTTGTAAGGGCGTTTGTTCAATGAAAGGGCTAGCTGTATAATAAAATGGCTATTTTAACCAGTCGGCTGCGACAGTTACGGTGTTGGAAAAGTTGATAATGGCCCAGAATGGTTCGTGTAAAATAACCTACAGCCAGCCCTTTTGGTAATCTAGATATAATTCACTTTACTGAGTTTAAAGGCGTAGTTTCATTGGTCGATAAACCGTTCGATACATAGCGTGCAGGTACTCCCCGAAAGCGGGGTGGCAGCTAGTGTCATCGTAGTTCATATCTCGAACGAAATAAAGTACGCGAGTTTTCTCGGCAAGCCTGAAATTGCTCCGTATTGCTCAATCTCCCCATGTGCGTGTCCCACCGACTAATGAAAACGGTTCCCGCACGTGGGTCTTATGGCATGCGTACATAAAAACACCTCCCGCATCCTGCATGCGGAGACTATCGGTCGGCTAATGGATATAAATTTATTTGCAAGAATGAGGTACATTTATTACATCGATTTATAATTTATAGTCCTTTCTTATATTATATTATTCTTATATTATTATAAACAAAAATCTTATATTATTACAAAAAAAAATTATAAAATAAAATTGGATTTTATATGTTTCTACTTCTACAAATGTAGAAGACACGAATGTCCTGTTACGTGTGTGTATATATATGCCTACATGTATGTAATCAACCTGCCTATTTGTAAACTACGTCATCTCAGATGCTCAAAGGTTGGCTGGAAGAGATCCCTTTATGGGATAAGTCCGCCTTTGTACAAATTGTATGTCAACATTTTTACCATTCTGTGTTCTGGAACTGTTTTTGTACATTAAAGATATTTACAACAACAACAACAACAACAACAAAAATATTACGTAGACTACAATGGCATTTTAGAAAAATAATATTCGATATATCACAGTCAATTTAGCAACATTACGATTATTCAAGATATTTAAGTAATAATTAAAATAACAATGTCAATGAATATAGGATCTCAACGAATATAAATAGTTTTATGAAAAAAAAAAAACTAATTATTAAGTTTATACTAATGTAATTATGTTCGTTGATCATCGCATCAGCAACGGACAAGAGACCTCGATGTCTTGTCAGTTGACGCTGCCATGCTGGCCTACAAGATGCTTCTTCACGCTTCGCTTGAAGGATCCCATATTGTATGAATGAGGAAATAGGTACATACGATTATGATTATGATTGTTAAGCGAGCCCGGTGGTGGAATGGTTAGCAATAGGCACTTTGACTCCGAGGTTGCGGGTTCGATCCCCGCACAAGATAAATATTTGTGTGAATGAACATGTCTGCTTGTCTTGGTCTGGGTGTTTTCTTTGTATGGTATGTATGTATTTACAAAAAAAAATGTATGTAAGAATAATAAAAATTATCTAGTACCCAAAGTACAAGCTTTGCTTAATTGAGTAAATTATCCAGAGATATTTATTTATTGTAAGCATCTATCTTCTATACTACTATTATAAAGAGGAAAGATTTGTATTTTTGTGTGTGTGTGTATGATTGTAATGAAAAAACTCAAAAACTACTGTGCCGATTTCAAAAATTCTTTCACCATTGGAAAGCTACATTCACCCTGAGTAACATAGGCTATATTTATTGCTAAATAAAAGGTTGAAATACAAAAAAAATCTTATGTCCACCCATGCGAAGCCGGGACGGGCCGCTAGTAGATTAATAAATCTATAGATTACGTCGATCGGGCTGTATAGGTTGTGTGTCACCCATCGTGGTATTAAAACAATTTCTGACATTTTTTAAAGTTTTGTTTTAATGCTTCGTTTACGGTACGAAAATTAAAAACTTTTATTGTAACTATTATAAGCAATACTAGTTTATATTCAGACAAATTTGTAAACTTTTTCCAAATCTAGCGTGATAATGGACGGTAAAAAAATCTTTAACAATAATAATGCGACAAAGTTTGCAAGTTTTTAGTCTAATATTTCTATTTTGTTGAAAAAAGTGAAAATAAGAAATTACTTTTTTCCAGACTTCTTCTAAAACGATTAGGGTGTTTTTCAGTTTTTCAGGACTTAATAATTCCTACCTTTTCTTTATTCGTGTATTTATATTAAAAGTTTTATATATTTGTGTCTTTATATTAAAAGTTTTCTACCGAATTTGGTAAAGTTTTATAATTCAAATATATTATTAAACTATGTAGTTGTTACCCGCGGATACGCTCGCGTGGTCATTATTTTAATAAAACTTTTTTCTTCTTCTTCTACGTTACGCTCTTGACAAGCGGTCGTGGTCGACATGAGGGAGGATTCGGGGTTGTATTTGCTCGCCTCACAATATCCCGCCATCTCGTCCGGCACTTCTGGTGCACTCATGCAGTGGGCCGCCCACGGCAGACTTTATCTGATCAGTCCAATGCATGGGTGATCTGCCGCGGGGTTTTGTGCCCTCGACTCTACCCTGAACCACCATTCTCCTTCGATGGACTCACTTCGATGGACGTCTTGAGACTTTTTTAGATATATAAAAACTCCTGGTATCCTATGAGAACTTCATAAAACCACGCGGTATGTACTGACGGACGGACGGACAAGTAGTGACGTAGTTATTAAAATACTGCATAGCATAGACTACTATTCATTATTATTGAATCTATAGTTGCGATCAACGCTTGTACAAAATAAACCAAGGGTGGTAAAATACCCTTGTGGCAATAAACCTTGAACTTTACCAATAACTGAATGTTTATCAAAACATATTCCTATCATCAAATGACAGCCATATACCATTATCAGGTGGGGTGAAATAGTAATTGTATGGACTATAACTGCGTCATTGTGAATCATAGCTACATGGCCTCATAAAGTTCAATCAATATAATCCATAAACTTCCTGATACACCATTTTGTTGTTATTGTAGAAGTCTTTATGCCATCAAAAACATAACTTGTAAAAAAAAAATCAAGTCACGCAACTCAGATCTTCTACCGTAAAAAGTTCTGAGATCCATGTAATACTAAGTCGGTTAATTTATTCAGTCCCTACTTAAGGGTCCTTCTGCCTTAAGTTATTCAGTAATTAGCTAACCTAACAAAATCTTATAGCGACCAAATCAATATTAAAAATCTTTTATGTTTTAAATAAACAGAATGACTTGGCCATTGCATGAAAACACAATGTATCTCACAAGTGATACATATTATATATTAAATTAAATTCATATTCATAACATATCTAAATATAAGTTTAAAATGTGTACAATATTCTGGCAAGTTGGCCCAAGTCAACTATTTAAATAATAATTATTTAATAAAGTTTTGTGATTAACAAATAGCCTAATTTCATTTCTCGGGATAATGACTACTTACGCTATCATCGTGTATAGAAATGAGACAGAATGATACGATTTTGTGTTTCGCGTCACTCTGGTGTCGCTAGTGTCCATAGACTACGATGACTGCTTACCATCAGGCAGGTCGTACGCTTGTTTGTCACCCTAGCAGTATAAAAAAAGACATGCCAAACAATTGTTTCCTTTTTCGACAGTCGGGTAAAAATTGTACGTGGTTTAATTCATGGACAGGAGGCAAGGAGACTCGAAAATTGGCAGTAAAAAAGTCTTATTTTCCTTATTTCCCGGTAAACCATATAAAACTTTCTAATGCAAGTACCTGTTTCAACAGATTTGACGAAGTCGCAGTAATATACATAAAACTGGGACTTCCTTATTTCGTCCAGATTGCTGCAGAACCGGCAACTTGGCGTAAATGTAGGAAAGTTGCAATCGGCCCGGAGACATTGTGATACTTGGAAAGGAATGGCGAAATCTAGTTATTTTTGTTGTGAAACATCTAACGGTGTCTCTACACCAGTGTTTTTCAATCTTTTTGAATATGGGACCCCTTTACTAGTTAGTTAGTAGTTAAAAATTTCTGGCGACCCCCTCCTCCCTCGCTCTTCTCCTTCAGCTGGCTATGAAAGCTTTAAAATTGTTAGTGCCATTTACTTTCGATTTTGTAGACATAAAAATTAAGAAGAGAAATATGCTTCCATAGCATGAAGATTTAAGTTGAGCTGAATTATTGAATTATGCGACCCACAGTTTGAAAATCACTGCTCTACACGTTCAGCCATTATAGACCATCACAGATTGGGCCATGATTGTCACCATCATTTTGTAGCTGTCCACACAATCGTGCATTCTAAATTTAATGATTATCATTTGTTCGACATGAATGTCGAAAAAGTAGCCACTATGATGTTGTACTTTGTATTAAGGTTTATGTACATACTCGATAATACAAATTTCATACTTAGGTATTTTGTTCGTAAGTATTTTTTTTTTTACGGGACGGGGTTACTCCACACATTCCCACCACTATATCTCCAGTGTAGCCAGGCAAAAAAGGCAATGAACAGTGAAGTCCATTGCAGTCCCGTTGTAAAACTACGGCTGCCTTGGAACTCACAACGAATTTAATCAGAAGAAATTAATAGTAGTAGGAAGCTTTTGGGATTTGACTTCCCCTCTTAGCAATGTAAGAGACAGCAATATGGCAAATAAGGTATTAAAGAGATGGCTAGTCAAGTGAAGCTCAACTGCCGTGCACCACGGATTTTATGTATCTAACACTATTAGGGACCTAAAACCTTGAGTTGTTACCTAACACATCGATTCCTCGATTCGATTGTTCGTAAGTATATCAACTTAAAAGCACACTTCTTTACTGTGCCGTAATTTCGTAAATAAATAAGAACTGAGAGACCACCGATCGTGGGGACGCGCGCTCATATATTACCTACGAGTATTACCCATTTTCTCATATCCTAATAACCTTTCCGAGTGAGCGGAGTTCGATTGAGCGGTCGCAGTTGAACTCGCAAACTCATCAAGTGAGCTAGGAGCTCATCAACTGAACTTGGTTATTGTGGACAGACTGACAGGTGGGAGAGCTATTAGAAATAGATTCAAACTACTTCAGTAAGACGATCTATGATTTTTTGTTACTATTATTTTTTTGACGTGATCACGTCAAATCGATTAACGCCGGCAAACCCACGACACATGACTCATTGTCACGTTCCGCCTGAGCCGAGCGTGCAAGAGAGGGCGCGTCCGGCCTGTGATGCATCTATCTCTCTTCCACTCCATCTTTTGATGGTTTCTTACGTTATCACGTAAAATTATCGTACGTAAACCAACTTTAGTCTGTAAAGTAAACCAATTTTCTTTGTGAGAGGAGGGCAATCGAGCATGTGGGTTACTTGATGGAAAGCAATCACGGCCGCCCATTGAGATCAGCAACACCAAGGGGTCGCTGATCCGTTGGCAGTTGGGATTTGTCAGTAGGGATGGTCAATACTAAAATGATACTAGATAAAAATAAATGATAAAAAAATAAGAATATTATTAAAAAAATGTGTAAGATGTGTAATACCAAATTACAAGCCTTTTCAAGGAAATATAAACTACTAGCTGTCTTTGCCTTTCTTTCTGGTGACCTAACTCACTCGCAGGAATACAACAACCGCCAAGGGAATTGTTATTTGGCTGCGATATTCTGTGAGGTGGAGGCTAAAAAATTACGCTATGCCCTAATTTGTACAAAGGTGGATTTGTCCCATAATTTTTGTGAATGCACGTAACTTACTTTTTAACCGACTACAAAAAAGGAGGAGGTTCTCAATTCGGCTGTATTTTTTATGTTTGTTACTTAATTACTCCGTGATTTATAAACCGATTAAAAAAATACTTTTTTTATTTGAAAGGATATACTTCCAGATTGGTCCCATATTTTTTTCATCATCATCATCAGCCTGTATCTGCATACATAAACGTAGAGTAATGTTTGGAGACGGTTTTTTTTTGTTAAAATTATTGTCCGCTTCTATTTATTTATCACCATGAAACGTCGTGTCGCCGCGTCGTTCCCCAAAGGGAGGTTAAACATGACATCGCAGTAGTTCATCGCTGAACAAACACTTAACTCGTATAAAACAATTAAATATTTTCTAAGCAAAGCGAGCGCTCCACTGTAAACCACCACTAATACCGATTATATAATGTTTGTATGCCAATTGGGTAAAATGTTTCTGGAATGGTGATCGGGGGTCGGAAAACGCAGTGTAGAACAGGCCCCTTACCACCATCTCTTATTGCGATTCAATAACTGAATGGAATGCTTACTCATACCAATGAATAAGCGACTCTATTCCGTTTGAAATAGAGTCGCTTATTCATTGGTATGAATAAGCATGGAATAGAGTCGCTTGTTCATTAGTATGAATAAGCGACCTATTCAGTTATTGAATCGCAATAAGAGATGGTGGTAAGGGGGCTGGCCCCAACTGGACTTTTAGACGTGAATCCGTCTTTAAAATTGCTTCCACAGGGAGGCAATTCACAAAACGAATGATAACAAAATCGGGGGATATAGTTTGGTGTTGCAGCTACATATCTATTATCTCCATCCAAAATTCAATCACACCGCTGGATAGATGACCGATCAAAGAATTTCTTATTATTTACAGAGGGTTCCAATAATAGAGGTCAGAATACAGGTTATTTCAGTTATAGAGGTGCGATTATTAAATAAAATAACGTATTATTTAATCACTATACGTTAGTTTTAATCTTTATTGGAAATCAAAAAATCAATTTTAAAGATAATAAATGTAATAAACAAAAATATTCAACTACGTTTTTTACAAATAGTCTTCGATCATTGCAACATAGTAGGCACAAAAATGTAAACAAAATGTATCAATTATAAAAATTGGTCATTTTAGTTTATATTTTGGAAGTATCATCCATCAGATGTTTTTCGATGTTATAAATTTTATCAAGTATGCTTTGGTCACCAATTGATCATCTCAAATAAGTAACAAATTTAAATGCAAAATAGCCCAAACTAGAGAGGTGATAAATTGATGTTGTCTCAGTTACAGAGGTTAATGCATATAAAATTCAATCGCTGTTCAGTTATAGAGGTAACTATCACTATAAAATCGAAAGAACGAATCCCAGATATAGAGGTTTGCTTCGTCCCACTAACAGAGGTAAATCAGTGCCAAAGTGTTGGGACCTCAGCATGAGTTCCAGTTATGGAGGTTTCTCACTTATCCAGGTTCCACTTAACCAAGTTTCACTGTATAAGTGAAAATAAACAAACTAGGAATGTTACTTTGTCGACAACAAGATTCACAATTCAATCTCGATTCGGTCAACTTTCAATCTGCGATCGTAGAAAAATTACGAGAATTGGCCTTCAGATATCGTAAAGACTAATACAATATTAGTGAGCTGTTACGTGAAACTGGACAGAAAATATGTAATATACACACCTTATTATAAGTACAATTTTGAGTCCATTGCAATGTCTACAATACTTTACACACTACAGACAAATGTTAATGTTACGGCTGAAGGTGTGAACATAAACCTATTTTTTTAATCTATTTCAAATTTACTGTTTAGACATGTCTCTCGGAATATCGACTAGATGGAACGCATGGTAGTGCAGAGTCGTGTGGAATTTCAACGTCCTCGAGGTTACATCTCCAACAGGGAAGACGTCATTAAGTCTGCTCCTCGTTCAGTGTTCTCATGGGAATACTAACAGGGAAAAATGGAGGAGAATCTAGAATGGAAGAGAATAAGAAAATCGCGGCAGCTGTTGCGGTTAGTGACACCAATCCTAACCACGATTGCAATTTAAGGTAATGTTCACACCTACACTTATCATAAGAAAAAAAATGTATCGGTTAAAAATATAAAGTATTTTTAACCGCCTTCACAAAAGGAGGAGGTTCTCAATTCGGCTGTATTTTTTTGTAAATATTCCTCTGTCATTTATAAACCGATTTGTAAAAAACTTTATTTATTTGAAAGAATATACTTCCAAATTGGTCCCATATTTTTTTCATCATCATCAGCCTGTATCTACATACATAAATGTAGAGTAATGTTTGGAGTCATCTTTTTTGTTAAAATTATTACAATGTTAGTGAACAGTTACACGATATTGGACGGAAAACATGCCATTACTCACCTTTTCAGAAGTCTCCATTTTGAATCCATTGTAATACGTCCACGACACTTTACACGCCACAGTTAAATGTTCATATCAAATTGAAGTCTCACATACTTTGATGAAGAAGTTATAAACTGTTTGAATACAGCAAAGTATTTAAAAAATAATTTAAACAAAATAAGAGAAAGCGATTTCATTGAGAGTGACGCTTATGTATTCCAAATTTTTATTATACTTATTAAGTAAATTTCGAAATTTCTAATGTAATTTATAATTTCGAAGTGAGCTAGTCTCCATAGATTTTTTTAGTGAGCCGTGAGCCGTTTAAAAAATTAAAAAATTATGCCATCTGAATCTTTGAGCCGGTTCTGGGGATGCTGAAGCCGATTACCATCAAATATTTTGATTCGAAAAATAAGGACTACCTTTTAGTTATTGACAAACATCTGCAGCTCAGTCGGTGGACCTCCAGGGTTACTACCAGCTAAACTAAACGCAGTTACTTTATGTCTCAGCTGAAGCTTAAAATTCGCAATAAAAAAAAACCTTTCGCAATTAGACCGTCTTTTTGCTGACAGCTATCTTCTCGAGGCAACCTTAAGGTAACGTTCGTAAGGTAAGGTTTGCACAGAAGAAAAGAAAGAATATACAAATAAATAAACTTTATGATTTAACTTATACTTTACAATAATAATAAAGATATATATATACTTTGAAACTAAGAAAATACGAGTATATTACATAAAATATATTTGTACCGACGAGCTGACGAGCTCGGTGGTCGAATGGTTAGCAATGGCCACTTTGACTCCGAGGTAGTAGGTTCGATTCCCGCACAAAACAAACATTTGTGTGCATGAACATGTCTGTTTGTATTGACCTGGGTGTTTCTATGTATTATAAGTATGTATTTTAAAAAAAGGTATTTAAGTACATTTATCTGTTGTCTAGTACCCATAACACAAGATTTGCGCTTAATTTGGGACTAGATGACACTGTGTAAATTGTTAATTTACACTGTGTAATTTTTTTATTTATACTTTATACATACATATGTACTACCTACTACAATACAAAATGAACAAAAGTTGGAATCAATAGACAGAAAATCATTGTTGTACTTGGTAAAATATATTTTTTTATAAAATATATTTTGTACCTAATTCTTAAGTCACAGTAATCATACCAAGGTTTATAACATAACCCTCATTTTGGTCGGAGGTCAAAACAATTAACAAATTAATCAGAGCCTTAATAATTAAATCCTACAACTTGTTAAGTCCAAAGTTCTCCGAAATTCCCCGAAGTGTCCCGAACTCGAAATATTCTATTTTCTAAAGGGCAGTTCTAATTGGTCGCGTTGCCGATGGCCTGTTTGTGTTGATGATTGCGGCAATTTAGTATAAATTGCATTTGTTTGTTTGGTTAGTCACTTTGTTTCGTCGACTTTGCGATTTATGTAACTTGTTTTAACTTTCTGTAAGCAAGGCAATTCGTACGTTCGGATTTACAAAGTTATTTTTACCTCCTGGCGCATAAATGATGTTTTTAAGTTCCACCGGCAACTTTGTACGTGCTTACTACGGTTATTCGTGACAATTTAGAAAATCCCTTGTTTTTATTCTTAAAATTTAAGGTCTCTAAGTCCAAGTTTTTTGGCTGAGATTCGATTAAATTGGTGAATTAGGTATCTTTCCTTAACAATATAAACGGGCTAATAACCGTTCTCAACTTATTGGTCAGACAAAGGTTAGCAAAACTTTGATTTGATTTGACTATCTAACAGCAAATGTATTGTTTTCTGCAAGTAAAAAACACCCGTGAATATCAGAGACAACTACCTGACGCTAGTTTTAAAAATGAGTTAGAGGACTACCTTACTCATGAGGAGTGGTATTTGTTTGTAAGGTGTCTACTATATACCCGATAGATAAAAACAATAAATATACCAAATATTCCCAACATGCATACTGTTCATATGAAGCCACAGAAAAACCTGTTTTAGTGCACAATTAACTTCATTTCCAAAGGTATTATGGCCGTTGCATGTGATCAAAAGTGTACAATCATCGTCAAATAGTATGCACGTCTGATCGATGTAGTTAGCTAAATCATTTATATATAGTAGAATCAACTGCAGACCCAAAATACTACCTTGCGGCACTCCACATCTATTTACTTTTAGCTGAGAACGGACAGTTATTTTTTTCGAATTCTACTAAGTTCAGTACATTGCTTTCTTCCATTCAAGTAACTATTTTTATTAATTGGTTAATTAAGTTCAATTCTTCTTTCTAACCTATTTTGTAATCTAATCTTTTCGAATTTTGCTTTTTAGTTTTTTAAGTAATATTTTATGAAGGACTAAATGATTTAATAATGATAATATTTTATGATTGACTTTCAAAAATGATAATATTGTAGACAAAAGACTTCCGTCGAACCCACGCGGTCGCGTCGTGTACGCCAACGTCGCCACGTTACGATATTGTGAACAGCAAAAGGGAACCCCATACAATACAAATCTGGGAGCGATTGGCCCACTTCTTCAGAATTTCAGATCGCTTTCACACCCGGCAGTACGGACAGGCGGCGTGACGAGCCCGTTACCATTCCGCCTACGATCCGTCCACTGAGTGATGTCTCACATGTATTTCTGACCAGCCCCCCTAGCAAAGTGTAATTCGTAGCGTAACGAACGTTAGATAGATCACGTGACATTTATCAATTCTCATACTAAAATGTTTGATTTTCTTACGAAAGAACGTTTCTTTGTAATTCTGTGTAATTCGTAGCGTAACGAACGTTAGATAGATCACGTGACATTTATCAATTCTCATACTAAAATGTTTGATTTTCTTACGAAAGAACGTTTCTTTGTAATTCTGTGTAATTCGTAGCGTAACGAACGTTAGATAGATCACGTGACATTTATCAATTCTCATACTAAAATGTTTGATTTTCTTACGAAAGAACGTTTCTTTGTAATTCTGTGTAATTCGTAGCGTAACGAACGTTAGATAGATCACGTGACATTTATCAATTCTCATACTAAAATGTTTGATTTTCTTACGAAAGAACGTTTCTTTGTAATTCTGTGTAATTCGTAGCGTAACGAACGTTAGATAGATCACGTGACATTTATCAATTCTCATACTAAAATGTTTGATTTTCTTACGAAAGAACGTTTCTTTGTAATTCTGTGTAATTCGTAGCGTAACGAACGTTAGATAGATCACGTGACATTTATCAATTCTCATACTAAAATGTTTGATTTTCTTACGAAAGAACGTTTCTTTACGGTACGAATTACACTTGGCTAGGGGGCTGTGGCCCTACCGCCGAAGCTGAGCCTATTACCATCGGAATTTTTGAATTCGAAAATAAAACTACTGCTTAGATTATTGATGTTTAGCTCAGCTGGAAAAAACCTTAGAGCTCTGTCGACTAAGCTGAAGATGTGTGTCAATAACTTTAATCTAGGACCAATATTTGGAATCAAAATAACTGATGGTAATCGGCTTCATCTTCGGCGATAGAGCCCCAGACCGAAGACACATGCAATGCGAGTTGTTCAGAATGCAAGCACAGAAGACCTAAAATACCTAAATAAGTATGCCCACGTTACTTGAAACCTAACTTCACACTTTTAGTAGATCGTTGGTCAATTATTTCCTGTCACTTTAAATTTCTCAATATTTTTTTTTTTATAGTCAACCGCTTCTACAACTTTCAAATATATTTATATAAAAATGAATGAATGGACTTATTTTACTAATTCTTTTTTTGTTGTAATTGTTCTTGTCAGGAGAAGGTTCTTATGATTCTTATTATAATTAGATAAATTAAACGGGTCACTCACGTCTTTTTGTCGGGAAAGCCGACTAGTTTCGATCTCAAAAGGAGACCTTCATCAGAGCGAATGTCCAGACACGTCCACCCTTTGTCTCTCGCACCGGACACTGTGTCCGGCGCGAGCGCGTGACCCGTTAAATTTATCTAATTAATTTAGTATAATGTCTCACGTGAGTTTTAATAATATGATTCTTATTATTTTGGAACTGGCACTTAAATTCACTTTCACATTCAAGATAGTGTGATGAAAGTAAATCTAAGCTCTGCGGATTTAGAGTAGTAATGATTTAGATACATGTTCTTAAATTTAATTTGTATGACGTTTCTAAGTACTATATAAAGTCCAAGGAATATTTGAATTGAATATAAAATATTTTGATTTGATTTGATGAAAGAAAAAAAAAATTGTAGGGTAACTTAGAAAATTTAAAAAAATTAAACTACCATATTGACATTTTAATGTCATTTGACAGATTGCGCGAAACCAATTCGAATTCAATATCCACAGATAAAAAGACAAGACCACGTCTGGCGGGTCAGCTACCCCGGCCACTCCATACAAAAGTTGCGTCGTTTACTACTACAAACAATGGCGTCTGTGCAGCGCATAAATGAGCGTGAGTATATGCGACGCCATACAAACTATTCCAGATTTGTCTCAGAGGGGAGGTGAAGACGACACGAGAGAGCGGCAGGGAGTGGCCATACTGTACGTAGTACTAATACTTATACTGTGGTACAATAAAAGTAAATTTAAATAAATTTAAGTTTAAATTTGTAAATGTGTGGTTGATTATACAAAATTAAAGTGACAATAGCCAGGAAAATATGTAATATATTATTTATAATTGTGCCTAAAGCCTATAGTTTTAGAACCACTTTACCAAATTTATTTACTCAAGGCCAGTATAATGGATCAGATAATTGCCGCGATGGCGTTGAAAGAGGCTAATTAAATTAGGAATTCTAGGTTTTACGGAATACGGTATTTTGTTTGCAAAACCCTACCGCGTAACTGCTATAGTTTTCGATTTTACAGGGCCATTATTTTAAATACTTAATTTTTGGGGTGTAGTGGCTCACCACGTTCTTTAGAGCCAAAGCCAACCTCACTTACTCGTGGTGCACCTGCAGACTAGCGAAAGAGGCCCAGCCCCCTTACCATCATCTCTCATTGCAATTCAATAACTGAATAGAATGCTTATTCATACCAATGAATAAGCGACTCTATTGCATTTGAAATAGAGTCGCTTATTCAATCGCAATAAGAGATGGTGGTAAGGGGACTGGCAAAGAGAGGTAAACATCGAACTCACAGAATACCGCATCCAAATAACAATTTCATTGAGGGTAGTTGTGTTCCTGCGAGTGAGTGAGGTCACCAGAAAGGAATGAGTTGCTGCGTAGGCAGTAGTAGGTGGGGCGACGCGAGAGCGATATTTCATGTTGCGAGCGATAATATGGCTACGGTAACCGCTGCACATCAGTTAGCCCGTATGCTTGTCTGCCACCCGCCGTAGTATATAAAAAAAGAAAGACCGATTGATTATATGATTTTTTGTTTCACTTCACGTGCTGGTTTTTTTTCTTCAAAGAAAAGCACGATAACATACGAAACAATTATATTGACGCTTCCGGATACAAAGGTCGTAAAAGCCATTTGCCAAAAAGCCAAAATAGCTTTACGACCTTTGTAAACGGAAGCCATTTTCGCTTTTTGGCAAATGGCTTTTACTACCTTTGTATCCGGAAGCGTCGAATTTTATGTCAATGAGTCTATTTCATGTTTGCCATGTCTATAAAATGTTGTGTATGTGGGACAACTATTTTTTATGTATGTCTATTTTTTTTAACGGGACGGGGGCCCCACCACACATACCCATCACTGTGTCTCCTGTGTTGCCAGGATTAACAGCGGCGACCGCCAAAGATGGCAATGAACAGTGAAGTCCATTGCAATCCCAGCGGTAAAACTACGGCTGCCTTAGAACTCATAACGAATTTAATCAGAAGAAATTACTAGGAGTAAAAAGCTTTTGGAATTTGACTTCCGCTCTTAGCATTATGAGAGACAGCAATATGACAAATAAGGCATTAAAAGCCTAAAGGAATGGCTAGTCAAGTGAAGCTCAACAGCCGTGCATCGCGGATATCATATATATCTAAATTTCCAGTGGTTGCAAACCCTTATAAAGATTTTATTTTGTAATATTTAGGGACGTTGTTGCCAATTAAGGTTTAACTAGATGTTGAGGTTACAAGTAGATGTTTTTTTTTCTGGCGTCATTTTCAGTGAAGTCTATTTTCTCTATTTATTTAAATCTTCAAATTTAAAGTAGAGCCAAAAAGAGTAGGAATTAATTGGGGGGCGCCAATTTCTTCGTAAGAGCAGTTTTTACATCCTTGAGCACTTTTGAATGGAAAATCTAATGTTTCTATTACTAATAAATTTAGTTCTATTTCTATTCTCTTTGGTTCACTCTTTTTAAAACAAAAAAAAAACAAACAAGATTACCGAATGCATACAAAAAAAAAATATATATATTACGCAGACCAATTGAGGAGTTTCTCCTCCACTTTTGAAGTCTCCAAAATTCGCTTCAAGCAACTAAAATAACAATACGAAAACATCAGTTAATCACAAACTTCAAACACTGCACATTTCAAATGATGTTTTTGTTTACAATGTACAATCAAATAATGAAAAAAAAAACCGCGGCAGCATTAACCCGTTCTCTTTCCCGCCAAAATAAAGAAAAAGTTAATAAATACACAAATTAATTGAGCTCCTTCGTTTTTCGAATTCTCATAAATGTTAAATTGAAAGCTTTACAAGATACACTTTAGTACTTTTTTCACTCACAAAATGTTTCACTGAATAAAACACATTTCAAAAAGTTCCAATCTAAAACTAAATTATCTATGGTACGCGATTACGAAAATGTCTATGATTAAAACTTCGTTCGATATTTAAAAGTTGTTGGAAAGACAGCAATAAAAAGTTGTGTCTGCTCGGAGCGGTTTGACGCGAGTGTCCGGCGAGCAGTCAGCCCTTAACGATGTTTGTGGGGTGCACTGAGTGGCTAGCGTGTTGGGTAGCGGGTTATGAAGCGACAGCGGTTTGAGCCCTTATAGTATTTTTTTTTAATTCGTAGCGTTTCGTTACTTGAATAATACTAAGCACAGTACAAATGTCAATAGATTATATAGGTAGGGCAAATTATAGTCACCATAAAATTTGTATTTAATGTAACGATATTGGCAATTAAAAGAGTCGGCCTTGAGTTTCTTGCCAGTTCTTCTCAAGAAGCCCCGTCGCCGGAACTGGCACTTAAATTCACTTTCACATTCAAGATAGTGGATGAAAGTGAATCTAAGCTCTGCGGATTTAGAGTAGTAATTATACATGTTCTTATATTTAATTTGGATGACGTTTCTAAGTGCTTTATAAAGTCCAAGGAATAAAAATATTTTGATTTTGATTTCAATCATCAATTAATATTAATTCCAAAATGATTTATGTATAACTCAAAGATCTCTACCAAGCCCCGATACGGTGTTTTTATGATGTTTTTCAGTGTTACAATGGTCGTTTTCAAAAATGCTGTACTGTACTTAATACGTGTTAAGTGAACGCATCAAAAAAATACACAACTCGCCGTGAGCTATATTATAGCTCAATGAACGATTTCGTTGTATGAGTGTAACTCATAAAAGGTCCCATAAATATGATAATAGTTAATATTCGTCATTGTTTTATATGTTTAAACTTCATATACACAAAGATAGTATAGTAAATAAATAAATAAATAAATATTTCTTGACAGTTTACACAGCGCCATCTAGTCCCAAATTAAGCGCAAAGCTTGTGTTATGGGTACTAGACAATTGATAAATGTACTTAAATACAGTTTTTTTGTAAATGCATACTTATAATACATAGAAAACACCCAGACCAAGACAAACAGACATGTTCATGCACAGAAATGTTTGTCTTGTACGGGAATCGAACCCGCTACCTCGGAGTCAATGTGGCCATTGCTAACCATTCGACCACCGAGCTCGTCTCGTTATTCTATATTATATTATATTATAGCCATTCGTATAGTAGATAGTTATAATCATTATCATCTGCCTTTATCTGTCCACTGCTGGACATTGGCCTTCCACCACATGCGATCCTCCGTTTTCTTCATCCAGCTGCTTCCGCCCGTTTACTTCAAGTCATCGGTCCATTTAGGGGGGGAGGAGCTGACGCTTCGTCGCACCATACAACGTTTCCACTCTAGGAAAAGTGGCCGGCCCACTACCACTTCATCAATATATCAATCAGTCTCACTTGCTAATATGATGATGGCTTAAATTACTCTTTTTTTTTGTGTAAATGCAATGGAAAGTATCAATTTGTCTACAATTTTCTCTGTCTATGCATTTATTAATATCCTGCGCTAACACATGTTTTAAAGTATCAAACCGCTTCCGCTCATCAATAAACTCTTTCGAGACATACGTCATATTGTCACGTCACGCCCAAACGGAGTTTTCATTTGTTACCATGTAATCAATCATTCATTAGCTACTGACAAAAAATATAAATAATTTTCAGAGTGTTCAATTAATTGAAATTGATTTAATCGGATTATTTTATTACTTATATTCGTAACACGTCTATTCAAAAAAGCGGCCTGTATACATTTTTTATACTCCTAGGATGGCAAACAAGCATACAGTCTGCTCTGACATCAATTCGCCATTAGTTAGAAATATTATAGATTCGCCCAGCGGTTGCTTTGCCAGTTAAATTACCATTTTGTTGATTGAGATACCGAGTGGTAGCACAAGTGTCTGTCATGTCGGTTGTTGTTTTGTCGCTTAAACGTCGGTTTTATTCAAAACAAAGGTCTCCTTTAGATGGGCGACACAAATCCGAATAATTTTGACTCGTAAGCTATGATGTTGCTCGGCTTCTATACAAAGCAAAAAAAAGAAACTATTGAGAGGTGGGTCTATTAAATAAGGAATAGTTGCTTAAACCATCGTTCTATCGCTCCATCTACAGAGCGATTGTACTCTGCTCGTAGATACACCACTGCTAGTCACGTTTACAAATACTACGAGTTGCTCAAGCGATAGTAGCAATGTGCGACCTGCCTTAAGGTTGATCGCGCATAAGGATGAACGAGTTATTTAAGCAACTGTTTCTTTGTTTAAGCTACCGTTTTGTAGTGTAACCTACTGAGTGTCTTGCCGCAAGCGTCCATTTTATTGTTCGGGCTATCGAGATGTACCTTTATACAAATTGCGCAATTCTTTCATCAACGCCTGCTTTTCTACTTACGGAATCACAACACTGATTTCTTTCAATCCACACACGCATCTATACAACTATGTAGAAATAAAGAAGCTGAAGCTACTCCCTTTTGACGCTTTGACGAGCTCGGTGGTCGAATGGTTAGCAATGGCCACTTTGACTCCGAGGTCGCGGGTTCGATTCGAGCACAAGACAAACATTTGCATGAACATTTCTGTTTGTCTTGGTCTGGTTTTTTTTCTATGTATTATAAGTATGTATTTACAAAAAGAAATTATGTATTTAAGTACATTTATCAGTTGTCTAGTACCCATAACACAAGTTTTGTGCTCTAATTTGGGACTAGATGGCGCTGTGTAAAATTGTCCAGAAATATTTATTTATTTACTCCCGTCTTTCGCACAAGCTACCAATTGCTCACGCGATAGTAGCAATGCGCTGTGTTTATTGGACCTAAATGATGACAACACATAGCGTAGATGTAGTAGATACGGCATTAAGTGGAATAATAAAAATATTAACAAAATAGGTGATAGGAACAGCTGAATGAGTTATCGAATAAGCTAGCGAATCTCACATATCACAGTTTAAAATATTTTGGGGATCGCATCTGTGATCACCCGACAGGTCTTTTTCTGTCCCAGGGTCTCCATTCCAGAATCGTTTTGCACCACGAGTCTGACTTTCTGGCTATATGTCCAGCCCATTGCCATTTGAGCTTTGCTTTGCTTTGATTATGAGGATCAGATGAATATAAATATCATATCGTATTGGCATCAGAAATCGTGTCGCTAGTAGTAGGCCAGTTAAATGGACTCAGGGCTGTATGAATGATCAATAGCGCGTCATTACAGTTGATGATATTCAACGTGTTGCTAGTATAGTGGATAGGACTGTATTTGGGAGCAGGTAGCAGAAGACACATTGGTTGTATGAGTTTTAGAGCGTATATTAACAAGAAGATATGAAAAACAGAAACTTAGAACCCGGCATTACATGGAAAACAAAAAAATAATAAATTTCTTCGTCAAGTATCAAAAAGAACTAATGTAAAACGGAAGAGTATAAAAGAAGTATATATATAAATAAATAAAAATGGTTGTCGTCGGTAACAGCCAGCATGTGACCACCCCAGTTACAGTCCACTGTGCGGGCAAGGAATAACAACAACATAAATCGCTTCCGCTTATCACTAAAGGGCGACCAAACGTGCGTCATGCCGTCACGTGACGCGAAGACTTTTTCGTTTGTACAACCCTATCATTAGGGATGTTCTTCGATGACGACAGTTCGTTGACGTCTGTACTTATATAAATTTTAGTCAATTGTTTGGAGAAACGAATAAATATATTGGCTGACGTAGGGTGGCAAAAGTGAACTGATAAGTTAATTAACAAGTGATTGAATAGGAAACATTATTTATGGTGTAAGTCGCTCATTTATCAAATCTAAGAATTTATTGTGGAACACAGGTAGGTATTAAGGTAAACATACAATAATTTAATAAATGTTTACATAAATAATAAATAACCGGCCAAGTGCGAGTCGGACTCGCGCACGTAGGGTTCCCTGTCCCCCCCACGAGATATTTGCGGTATTCAACAGTCCTTACTTGACGTAATAAATTCTTTGATACTTCATCTATCGAGTGGTATGATTGAATTTTGGATAGAGATGATAGATTTGTTGTTGTAACACCAAACTGTATCTCCCGATTTTGTTATCAATCGTTTTTTTTAGGGTTCCGTACCTCAAAAGGAAAAACGGAACCCTTATAAGATCACTTTGTTGTCCGTCTGTCTGTCTGTCTGTCAAGAATTTCTATGTCGAGAATGCGTGGAGGTATCAAGCTGAAATTTGAACTGTATACTCAGGTCTACGGTCCCATGAGGTAGTAAAATAATCAAACTGCTAAGTTTACGTAAAAAAAAGTTACGGCCGTTTATTCAGCAAAAAACGCATATTTCGACATTCTCAAGGTAATCAAAACCTATAGGGTACTTCCCGTTGACCTAGAACTATGAAATTTGGCAAGTAACATCGTTATAGACTACAAGTACAGGAATAAATCTCAAAACTATACATTTGTAAATAGATCTTAAAAAATAGGGGGTCTATATTTTTTATAGGGTGTCGAAATTTCAAATTGAAACTACTAGTTCAATTGGGGTATCATATGAAAGGGATTGATGTACACATTGCAAAATATATTTTATTTATTTTTTTCAACGCATTATTCCTTATTTATAATGAAAAATATCAAATTTAATATTGATACTACGTACGGAACCCTCGGTGGGCGAGTCCGACTCGCGCTTGTCCGGTTTTTTATTTTAAATTGCCTCCCTGTGGAACCAATTTTAAAGACGTAGTCACGTCAATAAGTGCTAATCCTAACTCGTGAGATGTTAAGGCACTAACAGACATGCTATTTCTGGCATCGGCGATCGAAGATTCAGTTGGCTGTCGGAAGCTTCCGACAGCCAACTAGCTAGTTGCAACGACCGAAACCTCTGCACCTAGAGATGACCAACATGCCGGGCATTCCAATTCCCGAAAAAACCCAATAACTTTATGTAAGTGGAGTATGCTCTCTAAACCCCTTCGATTGAGGGGGACCTGTATCAAAGCTGTGGGATAAATAAGGTTGACGACGACATGTAAATATAAAAAAAAATGCCCAGATTTTTATAAATGCCTAAATAACGTTAATGCACATTAAAAGCCCAATTTTTGGGCATACATTTTTTTTGGATATGTGTTTAGTGAATTTATATTATCGACATCAACGCATAATCATCCCACTGTTGGGATATGTATTGTCCCTCAATCGCAGGGGCTTAGAGCGTACTCCACCACGCTGCTCAACTGCGGTTGGCAGAGGCCAGTGTTTACAAGCCCACTAAAGGATTTAGCTCAAGGACTGTCATCTTATGAGACCGACGGCTTAACGTGTCCTCCGAAGTACCAAAAAACCTTGAGATAAATAAACCCATCCATAGATAGGGCACAGTGGACGTTGCTTAACTTGCGTAATCGATTAGCCTGATTCTCGAAACAAGGCCATCGAGCTCCTCCAAGAATTTATTTGTACTTATTGAGAATTTATCGTACATATTCGGAATTTTGCTCATGTCTAGGTTATGGAAACCTGTCTCACGTGATATGTTCGTCATGCTGTGTGTACTTCAATTTTGGTCTTACAACTATACCATAAACTACTTAAATGAAATTTGTTATATCTGTTGTAAGACTCTTTGTACACCTCTAAATAAATAAATAAATATCCTCACTGCATACGTAAAAATAACAATTGCAGCATTGCTCAACACAGTGACAACACCCTCGTATAATTTTTACTTGGCCCATCAAACATTCCCACCCACCACTGTGTCTCTTAAGTATCCAGGATTAACAGCGGCGACCGCCAAAAAAGGTAATGACCAGTGAAGTACACTCCCAGGACTAAAACTACGGCTGCCTTAGAATTCACAACGAATTTTATCAGAAGAAATTAGTAGGAGTAGGAAGATTTTAATATTTGACTACACGCCGCATATATTAAAATATCGTTCGCAGCTACTTTCAGATGCAACCGAACGCTACATTGCGCTATTTCGATACTGCAACCAAACCAGCTGTCAAAAACGCAATGCAGTAGCTAAAACGCGCGATTCCGATACATCGACCGAAAGCAGCAAATAACCAAAACGCCAAACGCCTCGATGTTAAAAGTTGGGTCTGTTGTGACCCTTAGATATTCATAAAATATTCAAGTAGTATTAATAATCCCATTAGGTTTGCGGCGCGCGAGCGAGGATTACTTAATAATTATTTATAAATTACTACTGCGCGGGTATTTTTTTTATAAATGTCTTTACGGCTCTGGAATCAATGTCCTTTCGAGCCCGTTTTGTATTATTTCTTTTTTATTTATCTTATTCCCGGCTTCAGGTATATGCTGAAAAATATCGTCAGAAATCTTCTTGTTCCTCCATTTCTTGTAATAAGTCAACAGTAAAACCGATAGTGTCCCATCAATAAACGCAAAAATCTCCCCCTCCGTCCCCAAAATTGCTACGTAATTTTTTTTAAAAGCTTTTATTTAGTTTCACCACGGCGTCTGTAATCAAATCTTGCAAGTTAAATTTGACCCAGTTCCGATTAGCACAATCGTTTGGTCCGCGTGATAATGCACGATTACCTAAATGCCGCCAATATAGCGTATATTAGAATTTTATTACATGTTTACAATGAAACTGTTGAAATCCTAACGTTGTCGTCCAAACTATCCGAGTGAAAATATCGACAATTACCAAACATGACACAACTACATACAACGTCGAGAAATTATTGATGTCCCATTGTGCGGTGTCGCTGCCATGTGCCGATATTAAGGGAGGTCCCTCCCTCCCTCCCTAGCACCCACAGCTCGGCAATCTTGGCATAGTTTCCCCGCTCTACTTCCCAGCATCAATGTTTGTTTACCGACCATAGAAACGTTAGGATGAGAAATTCTTATGTTTTCTTTTTAATTAAAATAACAACGCTTATACTTTTTGTTTTTTTTTTCTTAATATTCAAACTGTAATGTGGAATGAATACTTCTATCTCAAATCTCAGGACATGCAAAAGATGGAATCGCAAGATGGAACTGGGGTGTAAGTGGCTTCCCATGATCCTTAGACCCAGAGCCTTCACGTGGGGTATAGTGCATAGAGATGCACGTGCATAGAGATTACCGCGTATTTGTAAACTGCCCGATTGGGGAAATACCTCCAACTCACAGAATACCGCAGCCTTAAGTGAGTAGTGTTCTGTTCCTGCGAGTGAGTGAGGTCACCAGAAAGAAAGAAGTTGCTGCGACGGCAGCGCATGTGGCTACGCGTGAGCGATATTTCATTCATATTGCGAGCGTTAATACGGCTACGATAACCGCTTCACATCAGGCAAGCTGTGTGCTTGTCTGTCACCCGACATGGTATAAAAAAACACAATTTCACAAGCGACAATACAATTATGAAAATGAAGTAAGTAATTAACAATTTAACATATATTAACGGAACAATGAACTTTGTCTGAATTTTTTTTCACTTACTGTACGGTTCCAGAGATGTTTTCTTCCACGTACTACCAAGCTGTGGAATGAACTGCCTGTTAGTGTTTTCCCAGGAGACTACAGCTTGGGGTTCTTCAAAAAGGGCGTAAAGAGGTTTTTACAGGGTCGGCAACGCACATGAACACACACGAACAACATCATAGGTTTGATATCATAGATGATCCTATATCATGGTGAGTGCTCTGAAGAACTGTTTTCCCTTATCCCTTCCTCCCCTTTCCGTCACAGAACATCACGTGTAGGCTCGCGATATCACAAGTTTACAGTTGGGATCATTCCTTCGCGTACTAAAAAGTTTGGCAACTCCTATCTATGTCGCACCATTAAAAAGTGGAACGCGTTGCCGGCATACGTATTTCCTCATTCATACAATATGGGATCCTTCAAGAGAAGCGTGAAGAAGCATCTTGTAGGCCAGCATGGCAGCGTCAACTGACAAGACATCAAGATCTATTGTCCGTTGCCGATGCGATTGGGGCTCCTCTTTTCACTTACCATCAGGCGAAGCGGAGCCAATTTATTGAGATAATATAAAAAAAAAAAAACACCGCGATCACGCCGCGCGCGGCCGTCGCTCGCTCGCTTGCCCGATAATTTCCCGCACCTGTGTATTCTACGTGAACACTTGCATAGTACACTGTGTGTTTAATATTTAGAGACTACGTGTGTAATTATTATATTATTATTATATATTTTTTTTTTTTTTTTTTTTTTTTTGATGAAAGAAGCCAATCGCAATATGCGCACACTCAGCGGTATAAAATGCCGCTGAGTGTGCGCAGATCGGCTTACTTCGTAAATAGCGCACACCCCTGTCATGGACAAGGCTCTTATTTGCTATATAATTAACGTCTACATATTTTATAATCGAACTTAAAACTATATACACTTAAAGCTAATCACTATATCTATAATTAAATTAAACACATTGTATCTACTCTTATGGACGCCGACGAATTTGAGGTGATGGCTTGGTCAAATTTTTATTCTATTTATTGTCAATCTATCCACAGCTGTCCTCAGCAGACACTTAACTCAATAACCTCCAAAAAGAAATTCTCCTCACCCCCTTGCGGTACAGACGCGGGACGCTCTTAAACTGTGCAAAGCGCAGGGTAAGAGCGTCACGATGTTCTGGATCAAGGCGCATGTGGGTCTTGAGGGGAATGAACGCGCCGATGAACTCGCTAAGAGTGCGGCCCTGAAGTCGAAGAAGAAGCCCGACTACGACCGCTGCCCTGTCTCATTCGTCAAGGGTGTGATCCGTAAGGCGACCATTGACGAATGGGATAGGAGATACCGCTCGGGAACTACAGCTTCAACGACGAAGCTGTTTTTCCCGAGTGCGACCGCCGCGTACAGTATCGTGGGCAAAATGACTCCGTCTGGCATTACCACGCAAGTCTTATCGGGACACGGTGGGTTTGCCGCGTACTTGTACAGGTTCAAGTGCGCGGACGATCCATCGTGTTTCTGTGAAGCTGGCGAGGGTCAGACAGTGCAGCACATTTTGTTTCAGTGTCACGCATTCTCCAAACAAAGATGGGAATTGGAGCAGCGTTTGGGAATGCGGGTCACTGAAGCGAACGTGTCCGAGGTGATGGCTGGAAAAAGTAGATCTAAGTATATTGACTACTGTGTCAATCTAGCCTCGGCTGTCATCAGGCGGAACAAGCAAAATGGCCCCACCTAGGACCAATGTTGACTTGGGCGCCTATATTTTCCGATAGGCGCCTCGATCGCGGTGGCTAGATGGGGTTATTATATTATTATATATTTGGAGTGTAATTGGTTCATCAACATCTTTGAACCAAAGTCAACTTCATCTGCACGCGGTCAGCAGGGAGCTGACTGACACACGAAGCTTTGGCGAAAAGAGAGGTAGGAAGCGTAATTGTAAGCTACCCCGCTGGGGCATATACCTCCATCTCACGTTTTTTTTTAATATGAGAGAGATTTTTTTAAGCCACCTTACTGGGGAAGGACCCAAGTATCTCGTCTTATATCCACCTCACAGAATACCGCAGCCAAATAACAATTTCCTTGAGGGTTGTTGTATTCCTGGGAGCGGAGGTCACGAGAAAGGAAGGAGATGCTGCGTTGGCAGCGGGGGTGGCGATGCACGAGCGCTATTTCATGTTGCGAGCGTTAACTACTACTATGAGCTACGGTAACAGCTTCACATCAGGCGGTAGTATAAAAAGAAAAAAAATCGCCTCCGGCAACGCATCCGCGAGTTAACGTGAACTAGCACTAAGGCGGTAACCGCTTCAAAAATCTCCGAAGTCAACGGAACTCAAACAAATTTTAAAGATACTCAAAACGTTTATACCATCGAAGCATTTTAAGAAATCAAACACTTCTAAAAATCTCGTTCCGTCAGTCGTTTAATTTGTCAAACGGAAGCTGCCTTCCGACAAAATTGTCAAAGAGAGAATAATACTAATTTATTCTGCCGGAATCTCAAATCACGAAATGTCGCCGTTCCAATTCTCATTTGACCGAGTGACCGATTTTATATCAAAGAGATTTTTCTGTCTGCTTTTACCGTGAAGGGAATTCTATTTAATAAAAATATTATTTGGAAATACTTAAAATAGATAAGTTAAATAAATACATCTAAATTAAAACTAATAATATATCATAAATAAACTAAAAGCTAAACTAATGTAATAAACTGCTGCCCGTAGGCAAAGTTCCCAATATGCTGGCCCCGTTGCCTCGTTGGATCGCAACACTAATACCACAGTATAAGTATTAGTACTACGTACTACGTACTAATACTTTGTGCAAAGTAGAGGCCAGCATTTTAGTCACGAGACTATTTGGAAATGAATTGCTCTTGTTATGTTATGTCCTGGTTATGTTAATGATTGTATTTGTATACATATAATGTAACGATATTGGCAATTAAAAGAGTCGGCCTTGACTTTCTTGCCAGTTCTTCTCAAGAAGCCCCGTCGCCGGAACTGGCACTTAAATTCACTTTATGTACCTCCACCTCACAGAATACCGCAGCAAAATAACGGTTCCCTTGAGGGCTGTTGTGTTCCTGCGAGTGAGTGAGGTCACCAGAAAGGAAGGAGATGCTGCGATGGCAGCGGGGGTGGCGGCGCGCGAGCGATATTTTATGTTGCGAGCGTTAATATGGCTACGGAAACCGCTTCACATCAGGCGGGCCGTATGCTTGTCTGCCACCCGACGTAGTATAAAAAAAAAAAAAAAAAAAAAAACTTTCACATTCAAGATAGTGTGATGAAAGTGAATCTAAGCTCTGCGGATTTAGAGTAGTAATGATTTAGATACATGTTCTTATATTTAATTTGTATGACGTTTCTAAGTACTTTATAAAGTCCAAGGAATAAATATATTTTGACTTTGAGAAGTATTTCCTGTATATTATTATTTAGTGACAATAACATAATTTTATTTCTACCAATAACTATCTTTTATGGAAAGAATTGGACAGCTACAAAACATTGGACGAGCTCGGTGGCCAAATGGTTAGCAATGGACACTTTGACTCCGAAGTTGCGAGTTCGATTCCCGCACAAGACAAATATTTGTGTGCATGAACATGTCTGATTCGCTTGGTCTGGGTGTTTTATATGTATTATATGTATGTATGTCGCAGCCAATTCGTAAAATCCGCCGCATTACATAACGTCTAGCTGTTTTAAAAAATGGCGGAGCCATTATTTCAACCCGCCTTTTTATCATAATGATTACACGACCGAATTGTTACCTGATGGTGTATCACCAAGATTATTGTAATAATAGAATCAAATAGCTTGGCTATTTATAATTACGGTTATAATAACACGAACCTAACCAAAAGATAATTTAAATGCAATCTACCTAAAGTTAGCCGTTTTGTATTGTGACGGTTCTACCGATTGGCTGCGACATGTATATCAGTTGTCTAGTACCCGTAGTAGAAGCTTTGCTTAGTTTGGGTCTAGATGGCCGTGTGTAATTTATAAAAAACCGGACAAGTGCGAGTCGGACTCGCCCACCGAGGGTTCCGTAGGTACGTAGTAACATTATTAAATTTGATATTTTTCATTATAAATAAGAAATAATGCGTCGAAAAAAATAAATAAAATATATTTTGCAATGTGTACATCAAGCCCTTTCATATGATACCCCATTTGAACTAGTAGTTTCAATTTGAAATTTCGACACCCTATTAAAATATAGAAAGAAAGAAGAAAGAAGAAAAATATTTATTTCAACGATCCACAACATATCAGTACATAATAGTAACAGGTGGTAAAAATGGTGTAATATACACATAAGTCGTAGATATCTATTAATTATTACAGTACCTATAATCATATCACTATGCACCTTAATGCTGTGGAAGTGAAAAAGGATTCTGATTCAGTATAAGTTGCTGCCATACCAGCAACACTGATTTTCAATCAGAACCTTAAGCGCGAAAAAAGTCGCATTAAACAATTTGTGGCAATGATTTAGATAGAAGATACAGTATATAAATATATAATATAATATGACAATAATTAACAATATAAATAAAAATGTGCATATGTTGAACACAGGCTTTTTCCAGTATATTTGTATAAGTTTGCAATACGTGTATTTGTGATAAGTAAATGGCTAATGTAACCGGTTTCGTAGTTTTCGAGATATAGGCGTTAGAGTGAGGACAAAATATAGACGTTAAAGTGAAGTTTTCGAGATATAGACGTTAAAGTGAAGAATAAATGAATAAGAATGTTATTATTATTATTGATTTGACTTATATGAATATAGACCCCCTATTTTTTAAGATCTATTTACAAATGTATAGTTTTGAGATTTATTCCTGTACTTGTAGTCTATAACGATGTTACTTGCCAAATTTCATAGTTCTAGGTCAACGGGAAGTATCCTATAGGTTTTGATTCCCTTGAGTGTGTCGAAATATGCGTTTTTTGCTGAATAAACGGCCGTAACTTTTTTCTACGTAAACTTAGCAGTTTGATTTTTTTTTAACTTCATGGGACCGTAGACCTGAGTATACAGTTCAAATTTCAGCTTAATACCTTCACGCATTCTCGACGTAGAAATTCTTGACAGACAGACAGACAGACAGACAGACAGACAGACAGACGGACAACAAAGTGATCTTATAAGGGTTCCGTTTTTCCTTTTGAGGTTCGGAACCCTAAAAAAGACGTGTGGCACTCGGGGACTGCCGCGGTAAAGCTATTGCATAGCATTTTGTATCAACTTATGCAATTATAATTTTATTTATTTATTTTATTCATGCAGTATTGCTTTTTCTTTGATATTAATTCAAGTTACACTTTTTGAGCGTGGTGACCGATAAGAAAACAAATTTTTCTATTATTAAATAAATAAAACGAGTTTCGTAGAGTCGTACAATACGTCTAATCGCACGCACACAACGCCGTGTCGAAGACTGCCGAACTGAAACGACGTTAGACGATGCACGGCCTTCAAGCCACACCTCCTTGCCCGTCGGAGTGGGGAGCGTGAGGTTTTTTCGTTACGGAATTTCTGGATTCGGTCCCCGCGCTCAAGGCCCGAGATAGAAGCTATGCAATAGCTTAAAAAGTTAATATTGTTTAAAATATTTTTATTATTTTACAATACATGTGGGTTTTATTGTTTTACAGTAGCTGTTGGTTATTCAGGAATATTTATCATTGAAACTATAGGTTTATGACAACTGAAATAAGAAACATAAGTTTGCGACTTAATATCCTCTAAATACCTAGAAAATACCGCGTCAATGGTGGTCCCATATTTTGTAGTGGACTCTTGTGGATCATTATTCATTTTCAAATTCAATTACACCTATATACTTTCTCATAAACAGCTGCTTATGTATTCGTCCGATTTCGGAGCAGCTCATCTCGATTCGTGCGAGTTTCGTAGAGTCGTACAATACGTCTAATCGCACGCACACAACGCCGTGTCGAAGACTGCCGAACTGAAACGACGTTAGACGATGCACGGCCTTCAAGCCACACCTCCTTGCCCGTCGGAGTGGGGAGCGTGAGGTTTTTTCGTTACGGAATTTCTGGATTCGGTCCCCGCGCTCAAGGCCCGCGATAGAAGCTATGCAATAGCTTAAACATACTTGAAGACTACAGTCTTCAACCTATGCTACGTCTCCGCTATGGCCACGGTGCAGACTTGGACGGCACATCCCGACCACTTCAATCAAATGTCGCGTCGGGTACTACTACAAACAATGTGCAGAGCATGAATGAGCGTGTGTGCGGCGCCATACGAAATGCTCCAGATTCTTAATTAAATAGTTGTCTTGGCCAACTTGCCAGAATATTATAAATATTTTAAAAATTAAATAATAATTTAATTAGTTTGGTGTTACCAAAAAATTGCCGAATTTTATCTGCAACGATGGACTGCTATGCCTAGTTTAAAAGTGTTACTTAATAGGTTGATGACGCCACACTGTCACTCACGCAGTAGAATATAAGATGCAAAAATTCGTCAGCAACAGAAACCTTCCTGGTAGCTCAGTTGGAAGAGCACTCGACCCGTCATCGAGAGGTAGTGGGTTCAAATCCCACCTAGAGAATTTTTCCATTTTTCAAAAATATTTATAATGCTCCAGATTCGTCTCAGAGGGGAGGTGAAGTCTATAGGAGGAAGCGACAACCATGGGCGTACTGTCGTAGTCGTCAACGCTTATTCATCCCACTGTTAAGATACGGGTCTCCCCTCATTCGAAGGGGTTTAAATCATACTCCATTACGTTGCGCCAGTCGGGCAGCTTAAAAATATGCTATGCTTTACCTATCTTTTCGCCACAGCCTCGTTTGTCAGTGAGCAGAGTGCACCACATGCAGGTGAGTTTGGCTTTGGTTCAAAGATGTTGATGAACTACTTACACCCCAAACTTACACTTGTTTGTCAAGTTAGTGGTATACAAAAATATTACAGCTACATGGTCCTACGGTAAGTGCTTACTTGTAAGTTTAGCATTTGTATCGGGGCGTCGGGGTATCGCGATTTTCCCTAAATTAGGGTAATTTAACGGTTTCTGCGCGTGACGTAACGACCACATTTGTCACAGCTAATGCTAGTCTCAGTGACTACACATTTTGTATGCCGGAACTGGACTATAGGTCCCTATTTCTTGTTGTTTGGTGTTTAACGCGGAGAGGCATCGGTGAGAAGGCCTGTGGCGTGACTATATTAAATCAAATCAAATATATTTATTAGCCATGTACATAAATTACATTTACCTCGTCATTTTTACATATAATGTTATCTAATAAAATTAATTTACATATTGGCAAATATCTTACTATATAAAAATAAGTCGGGTTTTCCTTCCTGACGCTATAACTCCAGAACGCACGAACCGATTTCCACGGTTTTGCATTCGTTGGAAAGGTCTCGGGCTCCGTGAGGTTTATAGCAAAGAAAATTCTGGAAAAATTTGAAAAGAAAAGCGGGAAAATCTTTTTTCATATACAGCGCCATCTGGTGGCGAAACGGAGTTCGCCGGGTTTGCTAGTATATTATATAACAGTAAATATCTTGCCGATGAATGCCGTGTTCTTGATAGTGTGCACTTTTAATACCAAACCGAATACTTGAAGGTTTAGCTACTTTCGACATTTATTCGTTTACACTGTAGAACGGATTTATGTCAAAAAACTTTTTAATTTCATGTTTAAATTTGGTAGCTGGTAATTCAGTAATATATAGAGGTAGCTGATTGACCATTTTTATTACACCATCAGGGGCCCGTGGCAATTTTTTTTTGATGGGCCCCTGTCAGTAAAAATCGTCACGTTGTACTTAGTTTAATTTTAATAAACCACTTAAGTAGATATGCAACACTAATAACAATTTTATCAAGAGAAGGTGGGTCGCGGGCCCGTGGCATTTTGCCAGCCCTACCACCCTATAGTTACGCCACTGGGGAAGGCGTTATGGGCTTGCCACGAATAGAACAGCAATCTAGACACACATAAAGCTTATGCTTGAGGGTTGTTGTATTCCTGCGAGTGAGTGAGGTCACCAGAAAGAAAGGAAGGAGTATACGATGGCAACGGATCGGCGACCCCTTGGTGTTGCTGATTTTCAGTCAGGTAGTGGTGACTGCTTTCCATCAGGTGACCTACATGGCCATAAAAGAAATGCTGCCGTTCCAAAGTTTAGGGGTGTTTGTGGCTCGCCACGATCCTTAGAGCCAAAGCCAAACGTGGTGCATTCTGTAGTCTAACGAAAGGCCCAGGCGAATAAGAGGTCGGGTTTGTAAGCTGCCTGGTTAGGAAATTACCTTTACTTTACAGAATACTGCAGTCGAATAATCATGTCGCTCACACTTGTGTTCCTGCGAGTGAGTGAGGTAACAATTATTGCACGGAATTCACTCAGATACGCGCCACTCAAAAACGGGAGATTTATTAAATTGATAAGGACTCCAAACCGCAATACAGTGATTCTTTGAATCAAACATTACTATGTACATACCTGCCAAAAACATACCCTTTTTTGTTTCACTGCAGTCGGTTAATCACAGAAGGACGGATTTGTTGACTTACCTAAAACAAAAGACATATAACATATAGAACAGCACAATATGTTAGTTATATGGACGAGCTCGGTGGCGTAGCGGCACAGTTTTAAAAGCATACAGTTGGGAAGCGAAGGTACTTGCGCAGAGCAAGGGAGGGGAACCCGCGGAGAAGCGGGCGGTGCGGTCAGCGTCCCACAAACAAGCGTAGTTTGTGGGAGCCACCGTGAAAGGCAGTCACGTGCGCGTACTGAGTATTTTAAACGTTTTTTTTAATTTACGTTCAGTGATTCTTATTTATTATGACGGTGAATACAAATTGTTCCGTATACGGTTGTAACTCGATGTCGGAACACATCAAGAATTTAAAATTTTATAGATTTCCCCGTGACGCAAGGTAAGTTTTTTCTATAATTTCGTAAAAACCTACCTACTTTGTCTTTGTTGAAATGTATGTAGCTATATTGTTGGTGAAGTGCAAGGTACTCCAACTATAAGTATACAACAAATAACCGAATTCTTGTGCTCCAACGACAGATGACTAAATAGTTAAGTACTTCGTAACTCGAACTCCAACCTAGCGGGGTTTTCAAGTGTAAACATGTAGGTATATATATTCTTTACGGCGCATGCTCTTGCCCAAAGTGTAATTATTATGTTTACACCTTCTTAATAGTTGGGATGTCGGACACAGAAGGAGTAGGTGGTATTTGTCTAATATCCAACTGTTATGATTTTATTTAAACGGACAGAAAAAGACAAGGTTCTATATTCACCTATATTCAAGATTTCTGGGCAAAGATATTAATTACTACGTATGGCTGTGCCATTTCTAACATAAAATTTGTCTCTGGGACTATATGCACGTGCTGTGTGTGGGACGAACCTATGTGTATGTTTATGTTACGTAAATGTACACTATAAACTTTATAAACAAATGGGACACCAATTTTTAACTTACACTCTCATATTTATTATTTTCGCTGTCGAAAAGCCAAATGACTCATCGGTTCGTGACAAATTATCTCCTTAGAATGGCCTATCCACACCTAGTAGTTAAGATCTTTGTTTCAGGGCTAGTTTCTTTTTTTAAATTTTTTTAAGCAATCACGTTTTTTGATAATTTTTATTTACTTTTTTATTTTACACATTTTAGTTATATATATACAGTAAATTTTGCTATCCAGTCATTGCATTTTGGGTATTGATATTCCTAGTTTCTATTATTAAGTATCTTGCGAAAATGAAGTGAGTAAAGTCGTAATCAAATTTAAATCGTTAATTGTTTGGTACCTACATCAACTTGGCTGGCACCAGAAAACCGCTATTTTTTTTTAAATTTTGATATACTCCGTGACACTGGCGCAATAAAGAAAAATTTTACAACTAATCAAAATTGGTTCAGCCGTTTATTAGTTACGAATGAACATAGGGACTTTTGTCTTCGCCATAATAAGTTAACATACCAACACCAACCAGGTGCTGTAGGAAACAATATTTTTAGATAAATTATAGGTAGGTATTATTAAAACAAGTACAGTTTATATCACAGCGATGCTTATGTTTCCCCCATATTTTCATGATCAAATTGTTTATCCGAATGCGAATTCATTATATTGTTAAATTTAATGATAGAAAATTGAAATCTAAAAATAAACCTTCACGTAAATATTTAGCAGTGCAACATTTGTAAATATGTATATTATATTCTTGTTGATAAATGATTATAAAAATATTAAAGATTATTTGATTTCGAATTTTGTGACAACCCTTGCATATCGACGAACGACCGCGTGGATACCTACGCGGGCGGCGGCATCGTGCCACATCAAAGGCGATTCCCTACTGTATGAAAAATAGTAATACTGTGGTAGCGGTCAATGACGCAGCTTCGAGACCAACGCTCGTGGGTTCGATTCCCACGCAGGACGAACATTTGTGTGCATGAACATGTCTGTTTGTCTTGGTCTGGGTGTTTTCTATGTATCATAAGTATGTATTTACAAAAAAAAAAAAGTATTTACGTATGTTTATCAGTTGTCTAGTACCCATAACACAAGTTTCGCTTACTTTGCGGCTAGATGGCGCTGTGTAATTTGTCTGACAATATTTATTTATTATTATTATTTATTATTATATGTAAGTTCTTCTCAAGAAGCCCCGTCGCCGGAACTGGCACTTAACTTCACTTTCACATTCAAGATAGTGGATGAAAGTGAATCTAAGCTCTGCGGATTTAGAGTAGTAATGATTTAGATACATGTTCTTATATTTAATTTGTATGACGTTTCTAAGTGCTCTATAAAGTCCAAGGAATAAAGATATTTTGATTTAATTTGATTTGTATGTAATCTCTTTATTATGCAAAGAAAAGTAGACAAATAATTTAATAGTCTATGGCGGTATTAGTTATTATTATAGATAGTAGTTATTATTATATCATAAACCAGTAAACTCAATTTTGAGGTGCAAGTGGTTCATCCCGTTCATCAACATCTTTGGAACAAACCCAATCTCACCATCACGTGGTGCACGCTGCTGACTGACGAAAATAGAGGTATTTTGTAAACCCGACTGGGGAAGTACTTCCATCTTACAGAATACCGCAACCAAATAATGATTCCTTTGAGGGTTGTTGTGTTCCTGCGTGTGAGTGAGGTCACACGGAAGATAGGAGTTGCTGCATTGGCAGCGGGGTTGGCGACGCGCGATCAATATTTTATGTTGCCAGCGTTATGTGGTGACCGTTTTATAAGCGGGGCGTATGCTTATTTTCCACCCGACATAATATAAAAAAAAAATATTACAACCATTCTCACAATCTTTTACTTTTATCATATTAGTAGGGTGGAAGTGGTTCATCAGAATCTTTGAAACAACCTCACCTGCACGTGGTGCACCCTGCTGACTGACAAAAGAGGCACTGCCGAAATGAGAGGTTCTCTACCTCTCATTTCGGCATAATTGCAATAAACCCCACTGGGGAAGTACTTCCACCTCACAGGATACCGCAGCCAAATAACAATTCCCTTGAGAAGCGTTGTGTTCTTGCGAGGGAGTAAGGTCACCAGAAAGACAGGAGTTGCTGCGTTGGTAGCGGAGGTAGCGGGATACGAGCATTATTCTATGTTGCGACCGTTTATATGGCTACCGTAACCGATTCACATCAGGCGGGCCGGTATGCTTGTTTGCCACCCAACGTAGTATATAAAAAATGTATTCACGGTGAAGCCCTCGGGCAAAAGTTATTAGTGTTTAGCGCCCTCTATTGGTAGCCGGACAAACCGTAAACAACTTTGTTTAGAACATCAAAATGATTTGTTGTCTGTGGTCGGATAAGTGCCGTTTTTGGTCGGTAAACTTTTAATGAGTTTAAATAGACATAAATTTCTTTAAATAATGGCCGGCTCGGCAAGTTTTTATATATGGCCTGTGATGTAATTAAGTGCCTACTTGCTTTTAAAGCAGGGATATACGGGATGGCGATTTATTCACCTGCAATATTTAAGGAATGGTGTAACGGTGATATACTACACAAATGAAATAGAAAGATACTAAGTTTTATTTTTTTTCAATTGTCCTATTTTTCAAAGCATAGTGAACACTTTAACACGTATTTTTAAAAATCCGAGTCCGTGCACCTTTCCTAGCACCAGGCGCACGAGACGAGCTGCAACCCCACTCTCGCACTGCAGCTGATTATATATATATATTGATGGAATTTTAATTTATGGATTTAATATTAACGAATTTTTATAGAATTAAAACCTAATTAGATCGATTTTTCATCCTAGTAAACCCCTATGTCATAAATCACATTGAAAATAGTTTTGTGAGGCTTATTGCTTATGTTGAGCTTCACATGGAGTAAGTACCAACTGCTCATCTCTGGGCGGGAGCACCCAATTACCAGCAAGCACCGTGTGACTCGGTTCAGAGTCGAGCACTGAGGATAGTGGCCGATTCCAAGCTCATAAACGACATGGAGCCAAATAATCAGTATGAGTGTTTGCGCCTACTAGCGCCGCCTATTGTCCAATGAGTGCATCCACCTATTTTCCTACCCACTTTCCACCTATTTTATTGTATTTCCTTCCTACCTACACGTGGGACGTAAATCATAACCGCTATATGCTATGCAACGAGCCAGTGCAACGTGTGTGGCCGCCGGACATTGGTGTAGAAAGGAAGTATCGCATTGCAACCCTCGCAACAAACCAGAGGAACATTTCGCACTTGATTCATAATCCGCTGTTGTGAACGCAAAAGACTAACCCGCATTTCATCGCTTGTGATGATAAAAACATTACTCAGTTGTTGAACTTAGTGTATGTGTAAGTGTTGTACTTTAAGTTAAATGTAAGGTGAAAAAGGAAGAGACGTCCACGTGCACGTTAGCATTGGGCGAACGACAACTCATCGTAGGAGTTGGAGACAAAGAAGAAAAGGAGGTGAGTCCCATGTGTTCCTTTGTTCTCCCTCAATTGTACCATATCGCAACGCACTCGCATAACCTATTAATAAAAAATACAGTCCACTGAAATTATCATTCTACCATAACAGGGTTCACACGTACTAAACCCACTCCCACTGCAGTACGAATAGATTAAACATTAGGTGAATCCCGTTCCCCGCGCCCCCATTTCATGGTCCTAACGAACCGGATTGTTCTGGAGAATTCTAGAATCGCCATCTTTAGTGGTTGACCCGCCATTTGTAAGTTACGATATTGAATCGTATCGCATTCTATTATTTTAGTTATTGAACAGCATTACACGCATTCCAGTATTTTTTCGATATTGAACCGCATCGCATTCCATATTATTTGACATAATAATATACGTACGATATTTTTCTCCAATTAGTCGCAATGTTGTTTGAGTGTGCATAAGAATTTCGCCCATATTTAGCAGTTACGTACTACCGCAGTTTTGATTGTGCATATACCCCCGCTATTCGCACATTTTAGTGTCGTTGATTGTTACATTTCATAGTTACTTACTTAGTTAAAAATGCCTAACCCCGCAATCGCAAAGACTGAAATGAACGAAACAGAGTTTCAATTGAATAATTTGTTGTCAAGACGTGAGGCTTATTTCGAGCGAGTTCAAATTATTTACAAAGCATCGCAAAACATAAACGATGAAACCGCCATCGAGTTATTTTTGTCAAAAATTGAATCGTTGGATTCTATTAGAAATAGTTACCTTGAGACTATAGAATCTATTAACATGTTGCAATCAAAGTTAGATCCTAATTTCAAGCCTAGCCATCAAACATGGTTAGCTTTCGAGGATCTGTACTGCCTTATAAAGAGACAAGTTGTAAAAGTAAATATGACGCGTGAATCTAAGCCTGTCATTGATATTAAGAGCGCTAGACCAAAGTTACCCGCTTTAGAAATTTTGGATTTCTCGGGAGATCCACAGACTTGGCCTTTATTTTACGCTAGTTTTAAGTCCACTATACATGAGAATAACTCGCTTACTGATGCAGAACGATTGCATTATCTCATCAGTAAACTGAAGGGGCCTGTTAAGTCGGTCTTAGCTGGTTTGACCCCGGTCGCTTCTAATTATGGTATTATATATGCCACATTGGTAAATAAATATGAAGATGTACGGTTCCAAGCAACTACGTATTTAGATAACATCTTCAACTTAAAACCTATGTCAAACCCAACCGCAGAGTATTTGGAAGGATTTGTAGATAAGTTGGCGTCGTCAGTCGCCGCCTTAAAAAACCTTAAGTTAGATAATCTATCGGAATTTATATTCTTGTATCTTGCATTAAAACGACTGGACACAGATATTACACGCGCATTTGAAATGGACTGTCGAGGTACAGACATACCAACATTTGATAGCTTGATTTCATTCTTACGTGATCAGGTTAAAATATTAAACAGAACCCCTATTTTAAAATCGCATCAAAACAAGAATACACAACGCAGTACTGAAAAACCGCAGAAACAAACACTAGTTTCTTATAATGATACGCAGTCGCAGTCAACCGAGAGTAAGTCGGCTAGTCCATGCAAGATATGTATTCTATGTAATTCTGCCGCGCATGAACATTTGTATAGGTGTATCGCTTTCCGCAATCTACCTCCGCAAGATAGATACAATGTTGTTAAGTCACAAAATTATTGTTTTAATTGTTTAAGTAGTCAACACAGAATAAGAAATTGTAATTCTAAGGCATATTGCAAAATATGCAATAACAAACATCATACTATGTTGCATATTGAGAGGCACATGGAGTCGTCGATGACTCGACCCCGCCCCGCGCGCTCGCTCGCACCGCGCACACCGCTCGCGCCGCCGCACGCGCCGCCCGCTACCTCCCAGGCGTCAAGCGACGTCTCGCAGCCTACGGTCGCAACCGCGAATTGTATTACGCTACCCGCTACTCGAAACACAATATTATTGGGTACAGCCCGCGTAGTTGTTTATGATTCGAACGGCAGGGAACAGATATTACGATGTTTATTAGATAGCGGGTCGCAAAGTAATTTTATTACGAATAATGCTAGTGATAGATTAGGTTTAAGAGGAAATCAACGCACCGCGAATATATTAGTTAAGGGCATAGGTGGAAATAAGGCTGTCTCCACATTGTTGAATATAAATATATATTCTCGCTTTAATAAAAATATTTCGTATAGTTTAGACGCACTAGTTGTTGATAAAATTACAGATAGGTTACCAAGTGTCCATGTCGACAGATCTATGTTGTCAAACTTCGATTCGTTGCCCTTAGCAGACGACACATATTGTACACCGGGAGAGATTGACCTATTGATTGGTGCATCGCTGTTCTCGCATTTATGGCTACCACAAAGGGTAGAAAGTCGCTTAGGCTCGCCGCACGCTTTACAGAGCACCCTAGGTTATGTTGTATTTGGTTCTGCACCTACCGCTTTCGTTGACAACAGCACTATTTCATGTTGTTGTGTTGTCCCGGATTCACTTGATATTGTTTTGAAACGCTTTTGGGAATTAGAGGAGATAGACGCTCCTACCCCTAAAAGTCCCGCTGACAAAGAGTGTGAGAATTTTTATCGTAGCACTACAACCCGCAACCCGCAAGATGGTAGATACACGGTCGCTTTGCCGTTCTCTAAGGATCCCTCCACACTAGGTGATTCTTATAAAACCGCTGAAAAACGTTTTTTGTGTTTGGAGCGTAAGCTCACCGCATCGCCCGCATACAAGTTAGCCTATGATCAAGTCATACTTGATTATATAGATAAGGGGTATCTCTCACCCGCGCCCGCAGATAAGGATAGTTCTTCGCATTCATATGTAATACCGCATCATGGTGTGGTTCGTAGCAACAAGACGACTACAAAATTAAGAATTGTTTTAGACGCTAGCATGAAGACTACGTCATCTATTTCGCTAAATGATATTTTGTATAATGGAGAGAATTTGCAGGGGAATTTATTTACTATAATTATCAATTTTCGATTATTTGCTATCGCTCTGTCGGCCGATGTACGGCAAATGTTTTTATGTATTGGAGTTCGTGAAGATGATCGCAAATATCAACGAATATTATATCGCTTCGCACCGACGGAACCCATCGTCACTTATCAGTATAATCGCGTTTGTTTTGGAGTCCGTTCCAGTCCGTTTCATGCATTAAGGACAATCAAACAACTCGCTGAGGATGAAGGCGGACGATGTAGTTTACTCTGTTAGTTCGGAAGAAGAAGGTACTGCCATTTCCAAGGAATTAATAACGCTCATGAAGACCGCTCAATTCGATCTTGTAAAATGGACAAGTTATTCTCAAAACGTATTAGATGCTCTTCCGGCTTCTCACTGCCTCTCGTCTGACAAGCAATTTGACGAATCGCAAACGCATAATGTTTTAGGTTTGTGTTGGTCGCCTTCCACTGACTTGTTTTACGTGCAAGTCAAGCTTCCAAACGAATTATGTACAAAACGCAACATACTCTCATGTGTCGCTAGATTTTGGGACTTAATGGGATTTTTGGGACCGTCATTTTATAAGCCTAACTGCTTATCAAGGAGCTTTGGTTATGTAAGTGTGATTGGGATGAAACACCGCCAGAATTTATAGTAAAACTTTGGAATCAATATCGCATCGAGTTGCCCTTGCTCAACCAAATTAGCTTACCGCGTTATGTAGATATAACGAAGTGTAGTGACGTCACGATTGTAGGCTTCTCCGACGCCAGTGAAAAGGCGTACGGCGCAGTTGTTTACTTTCATGTCACTAATAACGGAGTGAATAGTATTCACTTGCTGTGCTCGAAATCCAGAGTGTCGCCCGCAAAGGTTATTTCGTTAGCTAGGCTCGAGTTATGCGCCGCGCTCTTACTAGCTAAACTTATACGCACTGTACATGATACTTGTAGTAATCGCATCGCAATTAAAGATATTTTCGCATTCACAGACTCAACCGTAGCACTTTGTTGGATTCATTCGTCACCTCACCGCTGGGGAACATTTGTCGCAAACCGCATAACGAAGCTTCAGTCATACTTATCCTCGGAGCATTTCTACCATGTATCCGGAACTGACAATCCCGCTGATTGTTTGTCTCGTGGTTTAACGCCCTCTCAAATTGCTGATCATCCGCTGTGGTTCTGTGGCCCGCCGTGGGTTTCTTCGGACCCCAGCGAGTGGCCAATCGCGCCCTTCGACCCCTCCGGAATATCGAAGCCCCCAGAGGAAAAGACGCACGTATTAGTAGTTTCTGAAACTTTAAATAGGCCTATGCTGTTACAGTTGGCAGACCGGTTCTCATCCTGGTCTAAACTGTTGAGATGTGTTGTTTATATGTATCGCTTCCTAAGATTACTTCCGCATCGCTCATACATCTCAGCATCCGATTTACGATTCGCTGAATGTAAGGTTATCAAAGAATTGCAAAGCTTCTACTTCTCTAACGAGCTTAAAGCTTTGCAAGCTAACTCGCTTCGCAATCCCGCATTTTTAAAATTGAAACCGTTTATAGATGATGGAATTTTACGTGTTGGTGGTAGGCTACAAAACTCTGACTTGAGCTACCAGCAGCAGCACCCCATCATATTGCCGCGCAGAGACCACGTAGTGGATTTGCTCATTGATTATTATCACAAAATTCATTGTCACGCCGGTCCTGATTTATTAATGTCGCTACTTAGAGAAATTTATTGGATATTTTCCGCTCGCAATATAATTCGAAGTAGAATACACAAGTGTAATAAATGCTATAGATGACGCCCGCGACAGATCTTCCCCGAGATGTCAAATCATCCTGCATGTCGTGTCACGCCTTCCGCCAAAGCTTTTGCTCATGTGGGCTTGGACTTTGCAGGACCTCTGAAGGTCACACCCCGCCGAGGCCGTGGTATGCACGCCCTTAAGGCTTATATTTGCCTATTTGTGTGTCTAACTACTAGGGCGGTACATATTGAGTTGGCGTCAGACTTAAGTTGTGCTTGCTTCCTATTAGCTTTCAAACGCTTTCTATCGCGTCGCGGCCCTGTATCGCATTTATATTCCGATAACGGAACCAATTTTATAGGAGCTAAACGTTATTTAGACGAATTGCATAAGTTTTTAGTATCGCAACGTTTTAATTCTGAATTCGCGCACTTAGTAGCAGAAAATCGCATAGAATGGCATTTTAATCCACCCGCCGCACCGCATTTTGGGGGAAATTGGGAGTCCAACGTTAAGAGTGTTAAGACTCATTTGTTCAGAGTTGTAGGAGACCAAGTTCTTACGTTTGAGGAGCTTTCTACGGTGCTCACACAGGTAGAAGCCGTATTGAACAGTCGACCTCTGTGTCGCACGTTGTCGTCCGATCCTTCGGAACCGCTCGCTTTAACGCCTGCGCATTTCTTGACATTAACGCCATTAAAGTATTTACCTGCACCTACTATTGGTGAAAATGAAGTGGATCTCAATCAAAGACA
Organism: Hypsopygia costalis; assembly: GCA_937001555.2. Classification (NCBI taxonomy): domain Eukaryota; kingdom Metazoa; phylum Arthropoda; class Insecta; order Lepidoptera; family Pyralidae; genus Hypsopygia; species Hypsopygia costalis. Next base: position 19,602,546 of record OW443348.2, read on the forward strand.
CTCACTAGTAACTAGGTTGGTTCAGTCATTTTGGTCGCGATGGAGAAACTCTTACCTGCACACTCTGACAACTCGACAAAAATGGAACACTCCAACTAATCCCATCTCTGTAGGCACTGTCGTGATTGTTGTCACCGAAAACGCACCCCCTCTTCACTGGCCATTAGGTGTTATTGAGGAAGTATATCCCGCCAAGGACGGCATTATTAGAGTAGCCCGCGTTAGAACTTCGGCTGGTTCGTATCTGCGTCCAGCTGTCCGCTTATGTCCACTGCCTAGCCAGTGAATCGCTATTAGTAAACCCGCATTTAGTTTTAGTTTAGAATAGTTTAACATAGTTACCCGCATAGTTTTCCCCGCATTATTTCGCATTTTATTTTGCATATATCGCATTAGTGTTAGTATCCTTCGCATCGCTCATATCGCGATTAGTCTCGCATATGGTCTTTTTTTGAAGGGATCCTTCAAGTGGGGGGGGATGTTTGCGCCTACTAGCGCCGCCTATTGTCCAATGAGTGCATCCACCTATTTTCCTACCCACTTTCCACCTATTTTATTGTATTTCCTTCCTACCTACATGTGGGACGTAAATCATAACCGCTATATGCTATGCAACGAGCCAGTGCAACGTGTGTGGCCGCCGGACATTGGTGTAGAAAGGAAGTATCGCATTGCAACCCTCGCAACAAACCAGAGGAACATTTCGCACTTGATTCATAATCCGCTGTTGTGAACGCAAAAGACTAACCCGCATTTCATCGCTTGTGATGATAAAAACATTACTCAGTTGTTGAACTTAGTGTATGTGTAAGTGTTGTACTTTAAGTTAAATGTAAGGTGAAAAAGGAAGAGACGTCCACGTGCACGTTAGCATTGGGCGAACGACAACTCATCGTAGGAGTTGGAGACAAAGAAGAAAAGGAGGTGAGTCCCATGTGTTCCTTTGTTCTCCCTCAATTGTACCATATCGCAACGCACTCGCATAACCTATTAATAAAAAATACAGTCCACTGAAATTATCATTCTACCATAACAGGGTTCACACGTACTAAACCCACTCCCACTGCAGTACGAATAGATTAAACATTAGGTGAATCCCGTTCCCCGCGCCCCCAATGAGGATAGACTTTGCTTCTCTTAGCAAAAATTTGTTACACTCGTTTGGTTCTCGTGACTATGTGGCATTTTATAATTTGCCCGCCTGTTCTGAAGCGGTGAATCGTAGCTTGTATCATGATATATATCTCGGGTGCAGCCACCCCCGCTGCCCAAACAGCAACTCGTGCCATCTTGGTAACCTCGCTCTCGCAGGAACACAACAACCCTCAAAGGAATTGTTATTCGGCTGCGATATTCTGTGAGGTGCAGGTATTTCTGCAGTCGGAAGTGTCAGGAGGAGTCAGTTTTGGGGTGTAAGTGGTTCATCAACATCTTTGAACCAAAGCCAACTTCACCTGCACGCGGTGCACCCTGCTGACTGACAAACGAAGCGCCGGCGAAAAGAGAGGTAGGGAGCGTAATTGTAAGCTGAGCGACGGTGTATGTACCTCCACCTCACAGAATACCGCAGCCAAATAACAATTCCATTGAGGGTTGTTGTGTTCGTGAGAGTGAGTGAGGTCACCAGAAAGTAAGGAGATGCTGCGTGCGGGGGTGGCGGCGTGCGAGCGATATTTTATGCTGCGAGCTTTAATATGGCTACGGTACCCGCTTCACATCAGGCGGGCCGTAAGCTTGTCTGCCACCCGACGTAGTATAAAAAGAAAAGTACCTTAGCTTAAAATAACCGTCTCTTTCGCCAGAACATTGTTGGTAAATTAACAGGACGCCCATTTTGACGTTCGTATTTAAAATTGATTCCATGGAGGCTATTAAAAAAAATGGGGGATACAGTTTGGTGCTGCAGCTACAAAACTATGATATCCTCCAAAATTTAATCACACTACTGGATAGATGAAGGATCAAAGAATTTATTACGATAAGTAAGGACTATGGAAAATCGCGTGCGGAGGAGGGGGGAAGCGCTACAAGTCTAAGATAATTTTAGTTCATATAACGTATTCACGTACAACACCAACAACCTATTTTTTTCTATCAATAAATACATTATATAAGCTCGTTTATAGCTTTTTAGGGTTCCGTACCTCAAAAGGAAAAACTGAACCCTTATAAGATCACTTTGTTGTCCGTCTGTCTGTCTGTCTGTCTGTCTGTCAAGAATTTCTATGTCGAGAATGCGTGGAGGTATCAAGCTGAAACTTGAATTGTATACTCAGGTCTACGATTCTATAAAGTTGTAAAAAAATCAAACTGCTAAGTTTACGTAGAAAAAAGTTACGGCCGTTTATTCAGCAATAAACGCATATTTCGACACACTCAAGGGAATCAAAACCTATAGGGTACTTCCCGTTGACCTAGAACTATGAAATTTGGCAAGTAACATCGTTAAAGACTACAAGTACAGGAATAAATCTCAAAACTATACATTTGTAAATAGATCTTAAAAAATAGGGGGTCTATATTTTTATAGAGTGTCGAAATTTCAAATTGAAATTACTAGTTCAAATGGGGTATCATATAAAAGGGCTTGATGTACACATTGCAAAATATATTTTATTTATTTTTTTCGACGCATTATTTCTTATTTATAATGAAAAATATCAAATTTAATAATGATACTACGTACCTACGGAACCCTCGGTGGGCGAGTCCGACTCGCACTTGTCCGGTTTTTTTTGTTTAACCTTGTTAATCTTACACTTGATTTATGCGTCGTACTCTTGAAAACCTACGCCCTGAACATCTTGAACACGCTGGTGATTTGAATTTTAAACACACTTGACTCGAAATTAAGCTGTATAATGTTTTCCGGGACACGTTCTCTTTAAAATTCCCTCGTACAACGCAATCAGCTCGATGGCATACGGAATTGAATTTAATATTGTGGATTGTGTACAAAGCCGTTTTTATCATTTACGATTATTGACTGAACAATGCGAGCGAGGTCTCTACTCGTAAATCGAATTAGGAGGAAAAACATTCTATTAAATTCAATTCTACTTAGATTAAATCCCATCAAAACAATAATGTGAAATGAGAGCTAAATTCAATAATATGATATATTGCCTTGGTTGCTGACTTTAACGACAAAAGAAGTGAGATCTAAATGGGTGCCAAGTTCAATGGTTAGTGCTGAAATGTATTTATTACAACGTAAAATATTTTATATCAACTTAAAATATAATTTCTTCTTAAAACTTATAATAATATATTGATGCCTAAGGTATGACTTGGCTAGTTCTCATATGCGAATTATTATTAAATACCTTCTAAAACAGTCATAGAAGAGCCCTTTATTCGATAGCTAGTTTATATGTAATATACCTATAATAAAATAAAAACTTACAGCTTTAGAACTTGTGAAGGCTTTTATAATAGAATTCGTATAAGAAAACTAGCCAAGTAAACAAGCAAAGTCGGGGCGGTATAACGTGCTCAGGCGGCTGTACTCTACAATAGAGCTCTCTTGTGCCTTGATTTGACTTGGAACTAAATTGATAAGATGCACTCCATCTAAGGTTTTAACTCAGTCAGTTTTAACGTAAGCCTGCCCTAAAGGGCAACTTAGTTTTACTTAAGTACTTACTTTTCCCACAAAACCTTTGCCCTGACAATTTCATCATCATTTTTTTGTTAATTTTTGTGATATTCTGCTATTCGGTATTGGGACAAATCCAACAAATCAAAGATAAAAATTGGTTCAGCTATTCTTGAGTTATAAATGGTGTAACCAAACCCACTTTGTTTTGATATAATATATATATTAAAATATCCGACGAGAAATGGCAAGCACTGCAGAGCTTACTTGCCGCGCAGAGATGGATAATTTTAGACGTCGCTTACAGGAGTGCCGCGATCGCAACGGATTACATTTAAATGATGTAATTTTCAAAAAATAATTCCTATAAGTATTACTGTAAAATAAAAATATTTTTCATAATATAAAAAGTTTTTTTTTAATGAATATTTTTTATTTCAAGGGACTTATGGGCCACCCTGACAATAAAATAGTTTGTATGTTTTATTTGACATAATACCGAATTGTTGTGCATGCTAGGTGGCGCTACTGTTGTGCGCATGGCGAATAATAATTGTATTGTGGGGTGTAAGTGGTTCATCAACGTCTTTGAACCAAAGCCAACTTCACCTGCACGCGGTGCACCCTGCTGACTGACAAACGAAGCTCTGGCGAAAAGAGAGGTAGGACGCAATGAGAGATCGTACTGTGCCTCGCTTTTATTATTATCTCTGATGGGAGAGGGGCACAGTGTGATTTCTCGTTCAAAGCTTGGCTAGCATCCGACTGGGGAAGTACCTCCACCTTGCAAAAGACCGCAGCCATAATGGCTTTGCCGTGTTCCTGTGAGTGAGCAAGGTCACCAGGGCTGTTTTTTCTGAGAGGTCGTCATGCTGACAACTGGGAGACCAGTGGTTGTCGAACCGCTGCCAGCGGTGCAGGCGCGGCGTGTTGGCGCGGCGGTCAGGGAGACCCGGTGAAACGGTTGTCCGCTGGCCGCCCGCAGGTCAGTAGGGTTCCCGAACCCGGGGATCACCTAATCTCCGCCCCGGGAGGCTGAACCGCCAACCTGTGTAAAGTCCCTGTTGTAGTAGTCGTGCCGGAGGAGGAGACCGGAGTGGACCCGGTTGCTGCAGCAGGGGGGGACCGGGGGCCCTTCCGCCCGCCGCGCTAGCAAACCGCACAACCTGCACTGTACTGCGGGGGTAGACACCGCGCTTTTTTTCTGTCGTGTTATCAATGAGACGACTTCTCATAAACCTTTAAAATCTTTTTATGGCCGTGAAGAAAAAAAGAAAGCATTTTACTCCAGCGGCGTCCTCTTCCACACTCAGTGTGGATTTCTGTAACATTAGGGGTCTTCACGCAAACATTAATGCAGTTCACCAACACCTTGAAACTGCACAGCCGACCCTGCTTTTTTTGACAGAGACTCAAATATCTTGTCCGGCCGACACATCCTACTTATTATACCCTGGGTACAAACTCGAATATTCCTTTGTACGTCGAGCTGGGGTATGTATGTACGTCCGGGAGGATATTTGCTGTCGACGCCTTCACGGCCTAGAAGACAGGGACCTGTCAATATTGTGGGTGCGCGTGGATCAGGGTGGCCACACCTGCATCTACGCGTGCCTTTACAGGTCTCATAGTGGTGATTCAGACACAACTCGGATGATCGAGCACCTACAACTGGCGACTGACAGAGTCATGGAACAGTATCCCTCCGCGGAGTTAGTGATTTTGGGAGACTTCAATGCCCACCACGCCGAGTGGCTTGGCTCTCGGTCCACTGACTTCGCGGGGAGGTCTGTTCACGACTTTGCACTGGCTTACGGTTTCTCGCAGCTGGTACATTCTCCAACGAGAATACCGGATATCGAGGACCATACGAGCTCTCTTCTGGACCTTCTGCTGACCACACGTCCGGATGGGTACAAGATCACGGTGGACGCTCCGCTTGGGTCGTCGGACCACTGCCTCATCCGGACCCAGGTGCCATATGCTAGCTCTGACGCGCCCCGGCCTACCGGATGGCGTCGTGTATGGCACTACAAGTCGGCAGATTGGGATGGATTGCGTGAATTCTATGCATCGTACCCGTGGAGGCAGCTCTGCTTCGGGTCAGAGGACATCGACTCCTGTGCATCCGCTGTGGCTGGGACGATTTTGGATGGGATGGAATTATTCATCCCAAATCGACTGGTGGCCACCGCGGGTGTTAAAAAACGGCCGTGGTTTAATCGGTCTTGTAGAGAGGCTATACTTCGCAAGCAGGCTGCATACAAGACTTGGACCGCGGCCCGTATTAATGGGGATCAGAATGTTTCTGACCTGAAACATGAGTTTAATGCTGCCTCGAGGTCCAGTAAGAGAATGATTGCTAGGGCAAAGTATGATTTCGTCGGCAGAGTTGGTGAGCGCCTGGCTAAGCATCCATCTGGGAGCCGTGCTTTTTGGTCGCTCGCTAAGGCTGCCGAGGGAAACTTCTGTCGGTCGTCTTTTCCACCACTGCAAAAACCGGATGGTAGTCTGGCCTATAGTGCTAAGGAGAAGGCCGACTTACTGGGCAATCTCTTTGCCTCTAATTCGACTTTGAACGAGGGAGACGCCGTACCACCTACTATCCCATGGTGCGGTAACTCCATGCCGGAGATTTCGATTACACAGCGAGATGTCCGGCGGGCGTTGCTCTCCCTCGATATTCACAAGTCGAGTGGGCCAGATGGCATACCGGCAGTGGTGTTAAAGGTGTGTGCTCTTGAGTTGTGTCCTGTACTTACGCGCTTGTTCGCGCTTTCATACTCCACTAGGCAAGTTCCGTCTATGTGGAAGACTGCGAATGTGCACCCTGTGCCTAAAAAGGGCGACAGGTCAGATCCATCGAATTACAGGCCTATTGCTGTTACCTCCCTTCTCTCCAAGGTGATGGAGCGTGTAATAAATACTCGGCTCCTTGGATACCTAGAGGATCACGACTTGATCAGCGACAAACAATATGGCTTTCGCCATGGTCGCTCAACTGGTGATCTTCTAGTGTATCTTACGCACCGATGGGCTTTGGCGGTGGAGAGTCAAGGTGAGGCATTGGCGGTTAGCCTGGATATGGCTAAGGCGTTCGATCGGGTCTGGCACCGCAGTCTTCTTTCAAAGTTACCTGCATACGGTCTGCCCGAGGGGTTATGCGAATGGGTTGCTAGCTTCTTGTCCAGCAGAAGCATTAGAGCCGTTGTAGATGGCAGTTGCTCCGATAGCATGGACATCAATGCTGGTGTCCCGCAGGGTTCTGTATTGTCCCCGACGCTGTTTCTGCTGCATATTAATGATATGTTGTATAATGACAGCATTCATTGTTATGCAGACGATAGCACCGGGGACACTTATTACACGGGCCGCGCAAATATCCCTCGTTCTTTGGTGGAGGAGAGCCGCGAACAACTTGTGTCGCAAATTGAGAGCACACTAAGTAGAGTGTCCGACTGGGGGCGACAAAACTTAGTGCGATTTAACCCCTCTAAGACACAAGTCTGCGCGTTCACCGCTAAGAAAACTCCATTTGCTGTGGCTCCACACTTCGAAAACACACCCCTCACCATCGCCAATAATATTGGTATTCTAGGAGTTGACATCTCCAGCGACGTCCAGTTTCGATGTCATCTGGAGGGGAAGGTCAAGCTGGCATCGAAGAAACTAGGTGTGCTCAACAGGGCGAAACATTACTTCAACCCGCGGCAAAGACTTATGCTTTACAAAGCTCAAGTTCGGCCGCATATGGAGTACTGTTGCCATCTATGGGCGGGAGCGCCTAGATACCAGCTTGCACCCTGTGACTCGATTCAAAGGCGTGCTGTGAGGATTGTTGACGATCCCAAACTGACAGACGGTTTAGAACCTTTAAGTCTGAGAAGAGATTTTGCGTCCCTTTGTGTGTTCTACCGTTTGTACAATGGGGTGTGTTCAGAGGAGTTGTTTGACATGATGCCCACGGCTTCCTTCTACAGTCGCACCGCTCGCCATCGACAGGGAATTCATCCTCACACTTTAGAACCGAAATGGTCACGCACTGTGCGGTTCCAGAGAAGTTTTCTTCCACGTACTATCAAGCTGTGGAATGAATTGCCTGTTGAGGTTTTCCCAGGAGACTACAGCATGGGGTTCTTCAAAAAGGGCGTGAAGAGGTTTTTACAGGGTCGGCAACGCGCATGTGATGCCTCCGGTGTTACAGGCGTCCATAGGCTGCGGTAACTGCTTTCCATCAGGCGGACCGTATGCTTGTTTGCCACCTTAGTGGTATAAAAAAAAAAAAAAAAAAAAAAAAAATACATTATACCAGTATACCGGGTGATCACAGGGTGACCAGTTTGTTGTATTCAAACTTAAAACACAGTAAAAGCACACCCCGGGACACTCCATACAAATGTCGAGTCGGTAACTACGACCTAAACAGTTATGTGTGTGCAGAGCGTGAATGAGCGTGTGTGCGTGCGGCGCCATACAAACTCAGAGGGGAGGTGAGGTCAACGCAAGAGAGCGGTAGGGAGAGGCCATACTGTACGTAGTACTATTACTTGTACTGTGTCAATAGTGTACGATGATTACTTATAAATAATAGGTTTTTCGGACCACGGCGTGAGATGCGGCAGCCGTGGAGCAGCGGGGCGGGGAGCGGTGCGATAAAACCTTGACGCGAACTCTACCGCTGAAGCTGAAGCCGATTATCATCGGGTTTTTTAATTGCGAAAATCAAACTTCACCTTAGATTATTTTATGCTGCTTGTGTTTAGCTTAGCTGTTAGAAACGACGGAACTCTACCGACTAATCTGAAGGAGTTTGGCAATAACTTAAAGGGAAGACCTATTTTTCGAATCAAGATATGCGGAGGTAATCGGTAGACACGAGAGAGCGGCAGGAAGTGGCCGTACATAGTACTATGTATTACTTATAATGTGGTCTAATTATACCTAAATACCAAAAGGGTTTGTTGTTGTTGTTGTAAAATCATTATTGTACAAAAGAAATACAAACAATTTAAAAAGTATAGAAGAGTGACATGTGCAATGGCTTACTTATCCCACATGGGATTTCTTTCAGCCTACCATTTAATATTGAAAAGGAAAACACATGTAACATGGCGAAAGCTAACTTACAATATACTTACATTTTTTATACCAAAAAAGTGGAAAACAAGCTTACGGCCCGCCTGATGGAATGCAGTTACTGTAGCCTATGAAGGCCTGTAACACAAGGGGCATCTCACGCACATTGTTGACCCTGTATAAACCTCTTCACGCCATTTTTGAAGAACCTCATATTGTAATCACCTGAGAAAATTTCGACATACAATTCATTCCACAGCTTGCCAGGACGCGGGAGAAAACTTATCTGGAAACTCACCGACTACTTAGGCTCCATTGTGTGAAGATGAATTCCATATCTATGGCGAGCGGTGCGACTGAACAAGCAGGCCGTGGGCATCATATCAAACAACTCCTCTGAACACATAAAGGAACGCAAAATCTCTTCTCAGTCTTAATGGTTCTAAACCATCTGTCAGTTTGGGATCGTCAACAATCCTCACATATCGAACAATTTAAATATAAATATGACTAAAACAAAAATAATACAATTCAAAACTAACAATAACATAAATAATGTGCCTCTGAATATTAAATATAATAATGTAAGTATTGAGGAAATAGATTCCACTGTATTTCTTGGTATAACTGTGGATAACCTATGTAATTGGAAAAAGCATATAAATGTACTTTGCCGAAAACTAGATAGATTTGTCTATGTACTAGGAAAAATTAGACGTGTAGCATCAATCCAAGCTGTCATTGTGGCTTATCATGGATATGTGTCATCATTGCTCAGATATGGTGTAATTTTATGGGGTAACTCCGTTGACACAACAAGAGCATTTGTATATCAAAAGAAATGTATTCGTGCCATATATAATGCTGATATGATGGACAGCTGTAGGCCATTATTTAAAAAATCTAATATATTACCCCTTCCATGTTTATATATATATGAAATGTGTCTTTTTGTTCAAAAATACCAATATCTGTTTATAAGACATGGTGACTGTGTATCGTCGAGAAGTAGACATAAGAACCGATTAGTTGTTCCTAAACAGAGGCTAGCTTTATATTCCGACAATGTGCACTGCATGGCAATAAAATTTTTCAATCATCTACCTGACCATTTTAAAACTTTAAGAATGACATTGTTTAAAAAGAAATTATGTGAATGGCTATTGAATAAATGTTATTATACTGTTAAGGAATATTTAAATGACAAATTTATTGAAATGTAATGTTTAACTTTAAAATATATAAGCTAATTATTTATTATTAAAATGATGTTAAGAAATAAACTCAAACAAATGTAAGTAAATATTTGCACGCCCCTGCGAGGGTAGAATAAGTTGGACATGTAATTATATAACACCTATAACACCTTATTTTCGCAAATAAAAATTATCTTATCTTATCTTATCTTAACAATTACTAACAATAAGATGATAACGTGTCAATAATTAAGATCAGAGTTAACATAGTAAAGCATTAGAAATTACTGGCACCGCCGAAATGCTTCCGCAGGTGCAGCTTGAACGATGCGATACTTTGCGACATCATCACGATGGTCGGGAGCTAGTTCCAAAGACAAGCTGTTTCCAGACTAAAGGATTCAGTATAGGAGTAGGAGTTTGGGACAGGAATCCTTACTATATATTATATATATATATATATTTATATATTATATATTATATATAATATATTAATATTATAAATGCGAAAGTAACTCTGTCTGTCTGTCTGTCTGTCTGTCTGTCCTGCTTTCACGGCAAAACTACTGAACCGATTTAAATGAAATTTGGTACACAGATAGTTTAGAGCCTGAGGAAGGACATAGGCTACTTTTTAATGCAAAAAAAGGGTTGTAAGGGGTTAAAAGGGGGGGTGAAAGATTGTATGGAAATATCGTTATTTTTAGAGCTAGAAGCTTGAAACTTATTTTTTAGGCTGTTGATTCGATATCCTTACTTCCTTACTTCCTTACTATCCTTACTTCCTTACTAATATTATAAATGCGAAAGTAACTCTGTCTGTCTGTCTGTCTGTCTGTCCTGCTTTCACGGCAAAACTACTGAACCGATTTAAATGAAATTTGGTACACAGATAGTTTAGAGCCTGAGGAAGGACATAGGCTACTTTTTAATGCAAAAAAAGGGTTGTAAGGGGTTAAAAGGGGGGGTGAAAGATTGTATGGAAATATCGTTATTTTTAGAGCTAGAAGCTTGAAACTTATTTTTTAGGCTGTTGATTCGATATCCTTACTTCCTTACTAATATTATAAATGCGAAAGTAACTCTGTCTGTCTGTCTGTCTGTCTGTCCTGCTTTCACGGCAAAACTACTGAACCGATTTAAATGAAATTTGGTACACAGATAGTTTAGAGCCTGAGGAAGGACATAGGCTACTTTTTAATGCAAAAAAAGGGTTGTAAGGGGTTAAAAGGGGGGGTGAAAGATTGTATGGAAATATCGTTATTTTTAGAGCTAGAAGCTTGAAACTTATTTTTTAGGCTGTTGATTCGATATAAATAAATATGACATTCAAAGTTTGTAAAAGTTTTACCCACAAGGGGGTAAAATAACAATAGGGAATAGGGGATGAAAGTTTGTATGGAAATATGTAAGGTATAAATGAATGTTTTATAAGTTTGTTTGCCAAGAGACAAAATATTAGTGCTATCCTGATGTAGATAACATTTACGCAGTCATTACAAAATGAGAAACTGAAATTAACGCGAGTAAAAAACTTGCCAAGCATCGCGCCGTACTAGAGATGGGCAAAATGCCGGGCATTTACAATAAATGTCCAAAAAATAGTTATAAATTCCCTATTTATGCCCAAAACTAGGCATTTATTGGGCATTTACAGGTTCTTACTGGGCACTTATTGTAAATGCCAGGCATTTTGCCTATCTCAACGCCGTACACCACCCGTACACATTGAAAGCTGCCACGCGGGGTTCAGGGAGCGGGCCGGGGGTCGTTACGCGGTGTGGTACCACATGAGTAAAAAACGGTGGTACGGCACAGAAAAAATATGCCCAAGTGGGCTTGCCCAAACGTGCAGACACGTGACAATTATTATTTTTTCCGCTACAAATGCATTATTATTCACTGCACATTGTTTACAATTCGATTTGCTTACTTTAGTAGATAAGTTATTAAATATTTTTTTCTTTAGTTGGGTCATTGTTTTATTTATTTCATTCGTTAAAAGTAGATTACTTTCGAGTTTAATTAGATGTTATTACGTCATTTTTTTTTGTTGCACATTTGTATGCTAGGCAGGTACCTAAGAATGGTAAGTTAATTGCCCTCACCAAATAAACAGTACTTTTTTGAGCATTGTACAAACAAAGCATTTGATCATCTGTGAATGTAAACAAAAGATAAGAAAGCTTAATAGTTTTATGAATGAGTCTTTATGCCTTTGCATGCCGACTCAGTCAGAAGTCGCAATATCCGAAAGGGATTTCTAGGAATCGGTTACAAATGGTTCATAAAAACAAGTTCTTAAGTACAAGTGTAAAAAGTTATACTTAGTATAGAGATTTTGTTTATTTGGGTCAATAAAATTAGTTAAATTTAATTCATTTGGGTTTATAATTTTTTTTAAATAGGTTTTTATACAATTAAATAAAATACTTAAATAAGTTATTTTCATAATAAGAAGTTTTGTTTTCTGTGTTTACGGTTAAAAGCAAAATAAAGTGTAAATAGTTATAGGGGTATAGCGCACTCGGTTCTAAAACTACCATTGAACTTAGCTGATGAGGACATGCCGGTATGTAACATTAGCAAAAGCAGTGAGCGCGGAAGAAAGTTGCAGCTGTGTAAGCTGTTGGTTGGGATGAATGTTCAATGTTCCACAAAAGAGCTATATAAGCACTAGATGGCACACTGCAACTCATATAAGTATTAATACGTATGTGTCTTATTTGTAAAATAATTAGCCGAAATATTTAAAAATGCTGCCCAAAGACACTATTCCACGCGGACGAAGTCGCGGGCACAGCTAGTATTCTATAAAGGACTGTTGCAAGATCAATAGTGCCAAATTCAACATGTTTACGCAAACGATAATACGTTTCCTAAGATCACGAACGGTGAAACTTCGTGGAATCAACTTCCCTCAGCGGTATTTCCGAACTATTACGACATGGGAGCATTCAAGAACAGAGTCTATATTTCCCTTATAATGCTGGCAACGTATTGGCAACCCCCCGGTGTTGCTGATCTTCATGGGCGGTAGTGATTGCTTTCCACCAGGTGACTCATTTGCTCGTTTGCCCACCTCTCATTTAAAAAAAAAGTTAGGATTAGTATTTTTTACCGATTTTTCTATGTTCATAGCTTATTCATTATTTTCAAGCTCATTATTTTAAGTTGTATATTTTTTATTTCAATTTTTATTGCCCACAATAACTTGGTAAAAAAGGCGAACTTAATGTCAAATGTATTCTCTATCTGTCAACCATTGGAAATGCAAAAAATCACGACAGCGCCTTTTAATTCCCTCATAATTTTGTCTTTTAATAGCTCAAACCCAAAGGCAGTAGGCGACGGCGACCAACCATTTACATTTTGTTATTTATCAATGCAACGGAGTACGCGATCAGTTGATCCTGGTTGCAGATGACGTTTGGGCACAACGTCAGTATTTATTAATTAAGTATTTATTAATTAGAATAATTTAAAACCGAAATGTTTAGTAAAATCCCTATTTAATATTTGTGGTTTCGAATGCCGGACGTTGATAATCTATTAAACGCGTTAATGCTGTTATTTCCAGCCGGATACAGATTATGATGCGGAAAATTACGCATGCAATCACTAGTTGTGACAACTAGATATCATAACTAGCTATCACTAGTTGTGTCTAGTAGTGTGTGTGATTTCATAACTAGTGATTGCATGCGGAGTTTCCGCAATAACCAGTTATAACGTAAACATAAATTAACAAGTCAAGATCAAGGCAAGGCGTAATGATTGCACTTTGTATGACATTGCAACTGAATGAATGTAATTATTTCTTGATAACCTTGTAGTAGTTAACTTATTTATTACTACAGCTTTGTTAGTTTTTTTTTAATACTTTATTTTTAATTAAATATTTATATATAAATTAAAAAAAAATACTAATTTCGTAACGTAAGTGAAAAATAATGTATAAGTAAAAAGGTACATGTTTCACATCAAATTAATAATAACATCAAAACAACAAACAATTATGTATATACAACATGCCTATACCTCACCACCGGTGCGTAAACTACGCACCGGTGAATTATAGGCAAATACGGTAAAATTTAATTATAGATAAAATAATTTCAGTTCCTCCACCTTTTCATTCATTACATCCATTGTAGGTTAGGTTAGGTTTGATATTTTTAAGTCTATTAAGGTTACAAGCCATAATTGTATTTAGAATTATGGCAATTATAATTATATGAAATGAATATTATAACATATGTTATTATAACATATTACCACACGCCTATATTTCGAAGACAATATGTTATTTCTCATTAAATATCCGAATCTTGGTCAATTTTATTAATAATAATTAGTTTTGCCGAAGTCAAAGGACTCTTGGGAACTTCTATCAACTTCTACAACAAATTGCATAAATCATGTTCAGATTGGGATTTAAAAACAAATATATAGCAAACATTGTCCTAATTGTAACTATATCGTAATAAATGTTCTTTAATCTTAGGAAATATTACTTTCCCCACATGTTTACTGTAAGTAACGTCAAAATGAGTCCAATGAGGGTCTTGCACTAATGAAGCATCTACTACATTTGGTAGCTTCTTAATCAACCATTCTACATCTTCTACATCCACCATACCATCGTTATTACCGTAAATTGTGACAACAGGAACAGAAACAGCACTAAGGTTATATAACGGAGGTTGTACACTACCATAAACCTTAATATTGTCATCACCATAGTCAAATTTAGTAAACTCATCACTCATCATGCTTTGACCGTACCTGGCCATGTTTTGAAGAGAAGTTCCCGCAGGAAAATGTCCAAAAAGAGTTCTTCGTGTATCATCTGTTATAGATTCATCATGAAATGAGTCTAACAACGACTGTGCTACAACACAAATCCTTTCAGTGATAGTATTAAACTGGCAGAAAAACGCAAGGAACTCCTGACTTAAAGCTCCTTTCGAAAACACTTCTTGCACACCATATTTAGATAACATATCTTCGAATTTATACGTAGCCTTTGCTATGAATCTATAAAGAACAGCTTTAGTATTAGTTTGCCTAGTAGCAGGCGCCAGAGCTATCAACACATTCACTTTATCACAATAACCTGGTCTTTCCGAACACATGATCATGAATGACCCAGCCCCTTGGGAATAGCCAACGTAATTCACTTTATCCACACCAGTTTGCTCCAAGATATAATCAATCGTAGCTGGTACATCATAAAATCCAATTTCGTCTACGGAAAACTTCCAGAACTCTTCATCTTTGTCAGGGTCTAGTCTCACATGGCTTCTGGAGTAGTAGTTTCCTCTGCAATTGGCAACCCAAAGGTCGAAACAGGCATCAGATATTAGATATCCGAGTCCGGAATTCGGTCCTGCGTCAAGAAATGAGTCAGAACTTTGAAGTAATCCATGCATAAGTATAACTGGTGGGAGTACCTGGTTACTTGTACACTTTATTCCTCTGATAATTCTGAATATTTTCAAAACATATCCGTCTTCTGTAACTGTGGTATGTTCTTCTGTGCCATATCCATACTTTGTCGATAATTCCGTGAAATTCAATAGGGAATCTTTTGGGTATCCTAAAGCTCGCTTGGTTTCAATCTGTATCGGAAATTTAATACTTGATAGGAAGTAAACTAGTATCGCAATCGATGATATGATAACAAGGTGAGCTGCGTATCCTTTGGAAGTCATCTCGGCGACTGACGAGATCATTGTATCAGTAAAATGAATAAATGTTCTAACACAAACATCGTTCGATATTACTGCGTCAGTTTGTTTGTACATTGAACATTAGCAGAATGATAATTGACATATGGAAAGAGAATTTTGTATTTGTTTTAGTTATACATGTTATGTTACGTAGCTTCTGTCAGGTTATGACATTGGTACAATAGAATATGAAAAAAAGTATGTTTTAGTCAAGTTAGAACGAAATGAGGAAAGTCTAGTGGCATAATTAATAAAATCATACGTAGTTCTGTACATAATTATGGAAAACTTTTATATATTCTTTGGAAACCTTTCAGCGTATTTTTTAAGCTGCTCGACTGGAGAAGTACCTCCAGCTCACAGTATACCGCAGCCAAATAACAATTCATTAGAGGATTGTTGTGTTCCTGTGTGTGAAGTCACCAGAAAGAAAGGAAGGAGTATAGGCTGGCAACGGATCGGTGACCCCTTGGTGTTGCTGATCTCCATGGGTGGTGGTGATTGCTTTCCATCAGGTGACCCACATGCTCGTTTGCTCTCCTCTTATATAAAAAAATATATACATTATTTCTTAGCTATTGAGGCAATATTTTTTGTGCAAAAATTTTTTTATACTACGTCGGGTGGCAGACAAGCATACGGCCCGCCTGATGTGAAGCGGTTACCGTAGTCATATGAACGCTCGCAACATATAGTGTCGCTCGCGCGCCGCCACCCCCGCTACCAACGCAGCATCTCCTTCCTTTCTGGTGACCTCACTCACTCGCAGGAACACAACAATCCTCAAGGGGATTGTTATTTGGCTGCGGTATTCTGTGAGGTGGAGGTACATTCCCCAGTCGGGTAGCTTACAATTACGCTCCCTACCTCTCTTTTCGCCAGAGCTTCGTTTGTCAGTCAGCAGGGTGCGCCGCGTGCGGGTGAAGTTGGCTTTGGTTCAAAGATGAACCACTTACACCCCAAAATCACTTATTGTGCCCAATTTTAAGAGCCCAGACGTCGAGTTACTTGCATTGTCTAATTTACCACCGAGTTCCCTTACAAGACAAATATTTTATCTATAACTAAGGATTTTCTATGTATTAATATTAATAAATAACGTACTTACGTATGTTTTGCAATTACCTAGTATCCATTACACAAAGTTTGATTAGTTAAATATTTAATTTATTTTATAATTTTAAAACGAAATACGTCAACAAATTGTTGAATAATCTTCTTATATTTAAAAAAAAAATTGTTTAGTTTGGACACGTGTTAGAAAATATGTTCAGAAATGAAATAAGGAGCGGAAAGATTATGGAATAAATGTCAATGGATCAAATCTAAACCGCCTAAGATTCGTTGAAGAAATTGTGATATTCACCGAGAAAACGGACATATTACACACAATATTACAACAATTAGATTATGAAAGCTGGAAAATTTTGGGTGTAAGTGCTTCATCAACATCTTTGAACCAAAGCCCACTTCACCGGCACGCGGTGCAGCCCTATACGCTCCCTACCTCTCTTTTCGCCAGAGCTTAGGTGGTCAGTCAGCAGGGTTGCTGACTGACCACCTAAGCTCTGGCGAAAAGAGAGGTAGGGAGCGTAATCATAAGCTACCCGACTGGGGAATGTACCTCGACCTCACAAAATACCGCAGCCAAATAACAATTCCCTTGAGGGCTGTTGTGTTCCTACGAATCAGTGAGGTCACCAGAAAGGAAGGAGATGCTGCGTTAGCAGCGCGGGTGGCAGCGTGAGCTATATTTTAAGTTGCGAGCGGTAATATGGCTACGGCAACCGCTTCACATCTTGCGGGCCGTATGCTTGTCTGCCACCCGACGTAGTATAACCCTTAACCAGGCTATGGATTGATCGTCTCCCACCCCTCGTTTTGGTAAGAAATCTACCACAAACTGTCAAAAACGCCAAAATAGAATTATTACGTATGGTGAACAAGAAAAAAATCCTGCGACGGAACGCAAATGTCACTTTTACGGCCATTTTTTCTGTGGTCGTTCATTTAATGGTTGTTTTTGTGAATAGTGCAGCGTTTTTATTTAAAAACAAAACGGAATGTTAAGTCGTACAATTTTTTGTTGTATATTTTGTTAATATGTTGTAGATTTTGAGCTTTTCTAGTGACATATGCATACATTATATCTAAATACTTCAAAAATATCATGATATAGGTAACCAAATAAAACATGTGGGGAACCACATAACCTTAGCCTGTGAAGACCTATTTATTATGGGAGTTATGTGTCCATTTCCCGGTGAATTGTAAACTATATTTTGTACTAGCTTTTTGCTGCGGGTTATATTTTTGGTTTGGTCACTGACATGTAAAGTTAAACTGTTCGCAATTTGGATATTTTATTAATTTGCTAAATTGAAGCGTTCACATAATGAGTCTCTTCTCAGCTGCATTTATATGTCTTTTATCTATGAGTACTCAGACGATTTAAGGCAGAGATTCCCAATCTTTTTTGTGAAGCTACGACTCCTTTTTATATAGGTCTTGGTGTGAAAACTAAAAAGCTTTATTGGTTTAAATATCGTTATTACATTAAATGCCAGACTTTTTTATTTATATCTTATACAAATCCCGTGTTACGACGTTAACAGTTAACAGTGACGTTACAGTGTAAGTAATACAGTAGGGGAAGATTATATACAATTACACGCGGACTAATTAGATAGGAGGAGTAGTCTGAGGTATACGAAACATACAATTGTTTTATTTTATTTATTGTTTAAACACCTGCTTCTGCTGAAGGTTGACTGGTAGTGAATGATATTAGCATAGCTCCGCCTTTTATACCAATTTATTGTGGTCGACAAAGTTTTAATAAATAAATAAAAAGGCAAATGTTTCACATCATCTTATACTATCTTAGACTATAGATGAACCTATATTTCGTAGAACATGTAGTTTGTGACTTAATACCCGGATCGGGATTAATTTTATTAATATTAATCTAATAATTTCGCCTATTTTTTTAAACTTCTATCAAATTCTACAACGAATTTAATAAGTCAAGTTCTGATTAGGATCTAATATATACAAATATATAGCATACATTATCTTATTTGTAACTATATCGTAATAAATGTTCTTTAATCTTAGGAAATATTACTTTCCCCACATGTTTACTGTAAGTAACGTCAAAATGAGTCCAATGAGGATCTTGCACTAACGAAGCATCTACTACATTTGGTAGCTTCTTAATCAACCATTCTACATCTTCTACGTCCACTATACCATCGTTCTTACCATAAATTGTCACAACAGGAACAGAAACAGCACTAAGATTATACAATGGAGGTTGTATACTAGCATAAACTTTGACATTGTCATCACCATAGTCAAATTTAGTAAACTTATCACTCAACATACTTTGACCGTACCTGGCCATATTATGAAGAGAAGTTCCAGCAGGAAAATGTCCAAAAAGAGTTCTTCTTGTATCATTTGTTATAGATTCAACATGAAATGAGTCTAATAACGATTGTGCTACAACACAAATCCTTTCAGTAACATTATTAAACTGGCAGAAAAATGCAAGGAACTCCTGACTTAAAGCTCCTTTCGAAAACACTTCTTGCACACCATATTTAGATAACGTAGCTTCTAATTTATACATAGTCTCTGATATAAATCTAAAAAGAACTCCTTTAGCATTAGTATGCCTAGTAGCAGGCGCCAGAGCTATCAACACATTCACTTTATCACAATAACCTGGTCTTTCTGAACACATTATCATTAATGTCCCAGCCCCTTGGGAAAATCCAACGTAATTCACTTTATCCACACCAGTTTGCTCCAAGACATAATCAATCGTGGCTGGTACATCATAAAATCCAATTTCGTCTACGGAAAACTTCCAGAACTCGTCGTCTTTATCAGGGTCTAGTCTCACATGGCTTCTGGAGTAGTAGTTTCCTCTGCAATTGGCAACCCAAAGGTCGAAACAGGCATCAGATATTAGATATCCGAGTCCGGAATTCGGTCCTGCGTCAAGAAATGAGTCAGAACTTTGAAGTAATCCATGCATAAGTATAACTGGTGGGAGTCTCTCGTTACTTCTACACTTTCTTCCTCTGGTAATTCTGAATATTTTCAAAACATATCCGTCTTCTGTAACTGTGGTATGTTCTTCTGTGCTATATCCATACTTTGTCGATAATTCCGTAAAATTCAATAGAGAATCTTTTGGGTATCCTAAAGCTCGCTTAGTTTCGATCTGTATCGGCAATTTAATACTTGTTAGGGAGTAAACAAGTACAGTTATCGATGACATGATAACAAGGTGAGCTGCGTATCCTTTGGAAGTCATCTTGGACACTGACGAGTTCATTTACTCAGTAAAATGTATAAATATTCTAATACAAACACCGATCGATATTAATGCGTCCGGATGTTTGTTTGTATATTGTTAGCAGATTGAAACGTGAAGCTGACGTTTAGGAAGATAATTTTGTATTTATTTTAAAAAAATACATGTTATATTACACTATGTCCTGTTATGACATAGGTAGAGCAGAATACAAATTAAAAATTATATCTCTGCCAAGTTAGATGGACGAGTAAAGTCCGGTGGCAAAGTTAATAAAATCATTTGGAGTTCTGTAGAAAATAATGAAAACCTTTTAATAACATATCATTTCTTAATTTTTTAGACAATTATTTTCTGCAAACAATTAGGTAGACTGGGTACGGTTGAAACATTTTAGCATTTATCATGTATAGCATCGGGATTTGTTAAGCGAGCGATGTCGGAAATATACTAAATAAAAGACCTTATATCTGTCTACTACAGGGCAATGTTATTTAAGATCACTGTATAGTATTTTCTGTATAAAATCAAATTAAAAAAAATTAGTCATTTGTTTGAACCGTCCCCATCCCAGGGTCGGTTGAAACAGTGTCTGGGGTCAATTGAAACACATGCAAATAATACAAAATATAACCAATTATCATGTTTTATTAATCTTCTAATAACATTTTTCGAATGGTAATGGCACATTTGACTATCACAAATATTTTTATGAAGAAATATTTAAGTCTTTGGCTATATTTATAATCTAACATTATTTTTAATCAGCCTTCAAAGTTTTATATTAAGTACAACTCAAACTAAATAATAATCAGATGTTGGTAGCGATAATAATTTTGAAATAAAGTTACCAAGCAAACATGCTATTATATTTCTCAACTATCAACACTTTTAATTATAAACTATCAAAACAAAGACATTAACTTTATCAATGAAAATGAAAATTAAAATTTTAAACAAAACTACTTCAATCGTTACGAGATCATTCGGAGTCACAGTTGTGGCAAACATAAGTAAGGCTACCTTTCGTGCACTCTTCATGCGCCCACATTTTACATACTATACATTGTATCCATTTTTCTCTCGGTCTGCTTTCTGAATATGCTGACATACAAACAACACAGTAGCACTCTTCTTCTTCTGATGATGATTCTTGTCGCGTGTTAGTTTTTTTCTTGTTTGTAGTATTTCTTTTAGTCTTTCTTCCATCTAATCTTTTCTGAACTTGCTTAGCTTTGGTTCGTTCCATTCTGATCTCATATTCTCTTCTTATCTCTTCTTTTTCAGGTGTGTCTGTGTATATTGTAGATTTCTGCACATCTAATTAAATATTTAGATAACTCACGCTCTTGTTCCTGGGTAAACACACGATTGTGGGCCTTATATCCCATTTCTTGATTTTCATCGTTACCAGCCGCATCTCGTTTACGTATATATCTGAACAGGGAACAGTGGTTCAGTCCATTTTTTTCTGCCGCTGTTCTTAACGAAGATCCCGCTTTCACATCTTCATAGGCTTGTTTGTACGTTAATAAGTCGGTTCGACCTTTCGTAGTCTTTCTTTGGCGTACTCTTAGCATCTAAAAATCAATAAAGTTTAATTAATAAACTGTTTCAACCGTACCCACAAATAATGTTTCAACTGTCCCCACCCCCCCATCTTAGTATAAAACGGTTCACAGTAAGAATAATAGTAAATTAAAATAAAAACTTATCATACTACAATATTGTACAAACTTCAATTCAACTGTAACAGAACTCTCAATCATCTAACTATAAACGAAATCTTAATAATTGCAAAAATGTAGGTACAAAAATACTCACTTTTCCGTCAAAAAACACAATGGGGCCTCCTACAGACAAACACAGCGCCCGAAGAGCGACGCAATACTAAAATTCAAGTTTCGACTTGTCGCCCGCTTCGTACTCCCCTTGTACCCTTCACCTCATCACGCACCATTCACGAGATATTCACTTTGTTTCAACCGTCCACCGTTTCAACCGTACCCAGTCTACCCTACTTTTTATATCCATTTACCACCGAGGGTCGCGAATTCTATTCCCTTACAAGACAAATATTTTTTTCCCACAAATCGCAAATTAGGTGTAATTAATTTAGGTGTTTTTATGTATTCAATTCATATTTACAAAAAATGTACATACAATGTGGTTTGCAATTATCCAGTACCCATTAAACAAAGTTTAATTCGTTTTTAAAAATGGTATATTGGCCAGTGATATTAAATTTATTCTCTATTTATACAACAAATCGTTGAAAAATCTTTTCATATTTGAACAGTTTTCCCAAAGGTTGACTGGTAGAGAATGCTCTTAGCATTAAGTCCGCCTTTTGTACCCTTATTCTATGGTCAATAAAGTTTAAATAAATAAAAATAAATAAAACAGTTTGTTTTACTTTTGGATTGAGTAGCTCTGTATTAAATATTTACATTTATATTTTTCTCAATTCCAAAACAGCGGTTTCCTTGCTTTGTTTTATATTTAGTTTCTTCATGAATTTGTTTCTTTTTAATTAAAAATTAGTAGCCTTTTCATTGTATAAATAGAATTTATTTTATTTTGTAAGTATTTTAGTAATATTCCTAAAATACTTGTGTGTACTAAAGTAATTGTATTATTTTAGTTTTAAGAGAAGTAGGACATTGAGTATTTACTAAGCTGTCCGACTGGGAAACCTTACTAGTAGTAGGTCTACCTTAAAGAATACATCATCAGGTCATTTTAGTCTCCACTACAGGAGCACGACGAGAAGCGAGGATTTGGTCTACACTCCCCACGCTGGCCAGACGGGTTGGGGAGGCCTGATCGATGTTTGGTAATGTATTTCCCTTAGTCGCCTTATACGACATCCACGGAAAGAGACGGAGTGATTCTATTCTAATCTGCCAGAAAACACACGGCAAGCCTTACAGAATACCGCAGCCAAATACCAATTCCCTTGAGGGATGTTGTGTGCGAGTGAGTGAGACCACCAGGAACACAGGGTTACTATGTTAGCAACGAGGATGGCGGGACGCAAGCGATATTTTACGTTGCGACTGTTGCGAGCGTTTATACGGCTATGATAACCGCTTCAGATCAGGCGAGCCGTATGCTTGTCTGTCACCCGACGAGGTTTATGAAAAAACTATGATGAAAATATTTATTATAACAATATATAATATATAAATAAAACATTTGTGTGCATGAACATGTCTGTTTGTCTTGGTCTGGGTGTTTTCTATGTTTCATTAGTTTGTATTTAAAAAAAAAACCGGACAAGTGCGAGTCGGACTCGCCCACCGAGGGTTCCGTAGGTACGTAGTAACATTATTAAATTTGATATTTTTCATTATAAATAAGAAATAATGCGTCGAAAAAATAAATAAAATATATTTTGCAATGTGTACATCAAGCCTTTTCATATGATGCCCCATTTGAACTAGTAGTTTCAATTTGAAATTTCGACACCCCATAAAAAATATAGACCCCCTATTTTTTAAGATCTATTTACAAATGTATAGTTTTGAGATTTATTCCTGTACTTGTAGTCTATAACGATGTTACTTGCCAAATTTCATAGTTCTACCCTATAGGTTTTGATTCCCTTGAGTGTGTCGAAATATGCGTTTTTTGCTGAATAAACGGCCGTAACTTTTTTCTACGTAAACTTAGCAGTTTGATTTTTTTACAACTTCATGGGACCGTAGACCTGAGTATACAGTTCAAATTTCAGCTTGATACGTCCACGCATTCTCGACATAGAAATTCTTGACAGACAGACAGACAGAGACAGACAGACAGACAGACAGACAGACGGACAACAAAGTGATCTTTTAAGGGTTCCGTTTTTCCTTTTGAGGTACGGAACCCTAAAAAGAAGTGTATTTTTATCAGTTGTCTAGTACCCATAACACAAGCTTCGCTTACTTTGGGGCTAGATGGCGCTGTGTAATTTGTGTGACAATATTTATTTATTTATTATTAATTTATTTATTTTTGATTATTATATTATTGTTATTATAGAAGTACCCTATAGGTTTTCATTCCCTTGAGTGTGTCGAAATATGCGTTTTTTGCTGAATAAGCGGCCGTAACTTTTTTCTACGTAAACTTAGCAGTTTGATTTTTTTACAACTTCATGGTACCGTAGACCTGAGTATACAGTTCAAATTTCAGCTTGATACGTCCACGCATTCTCGACATAGAAATTCTTGACAGACAGACAGACAGACGGACAACAAAGTGATCTTTTAAGGGTTCCGTTTTACCTTTTGAGGTACGGAACCCTAAAAAGAAGTGTATGTTTATCAGTTGTCTAGTACCCATAATACAAGCTTCGCTTACTTTGGGGCTAGATGGCGCTGTGTAATTTGTGTGACAATATTTATTTATTTATTATTAATTTATTTATTTTTAATAAGTATACATGAAAACCAATTACGCCAACAATTGGAGAAATATATATTTATTTTTAAATGACTTAGCAAATTCCATTTTAAATGTAAAGGTAAACTCTTAGCAATTTGGATTTTGTATCAATTTGCCAAATTGAATCGTTCACATAAAGCACTTTGTACGTTGTTCTCTTTGATTTAGTCGTTTTATAAAATGTAAAGGTCATTTCTCTAATAAAATTTATTATAGAAAAAGGTTTTTTTTTTATGTAATGCGTTATAATTTGAACTTGAACGAACTTGTCATATATGTACATGTAAGTATATAAAGTGCCCACAAGGGTGGGCTATTTTTTTTTTAAGTAACCTATGTCGATTTGAGTACGGATTTTTTTTTTTCAGAAATCAATTGATGCACTTATGTGGGAGTTGCCAGTGGTAGATGAGACACTGCAGTGCAGTGATGGCCCTGGTGTTGCAGGTATATGCACTTGCCTATACCTTCAACACGAGGCAACTGGCAACTGCTTTTTATCAAGCGGGCGGGCGTATGCTTGTTTAAAAAAACCAGCCCCCTTACCACCAACTCTTATTGCGATCAATAACTGAATAGAATGGTTATTCTTATTATGACGAGCTTGGTGGCGTAGCGGTCAATGACGCGGCTTCAACACCAACGCTCGTGGGTTCGATTCCCACACAGGACAAACATTTGTGTGCATGAACATGTCTGTTTGTCTTGATCTGGGTGTTTTCTATGTACCATATATTTATTTATTTATTTAAATCAACGGAACCATAGCGTTATTACCTATCGTTCTTGGCAATAAAGTTTATTTTTTTATCGTCAACGGGTCTTTGACCGCAAACTGGTTATAAAAAATATTCAACGACTTTATGAGCTGGATTAATTGTCTCTTTTTTTGTTCCTACCGCTATTAACGCTAGAAAGAGAAAGAGTATGAAAAACTAGTCTTCTTCACAAATAATAATAATTTGTGTGATGATTGTATCAATATTAAAAAAAATATAGAAACAAGTTATACCTAATTCTTTTTATACGCGAGTGAGGTAGCCGTGGCCTATGGACACGTCCACAACGACATCACTCGCACGTTGTCTACTCATTAAAAACCTCTTAAAAGGACATGCCCTTTTCAAAGAAGAACTTTTTAGAAAGAAGAACTTTACTACCTAGGATGGCAGACTATATCACTATATCTTTATTCCTTGGACTTTCTAAAGCACTTAGAAACGTCATACAAATCAAATATAAGAACATGCATCTAAATCATTACTACTCTAAATCTGCAGAGCTTATATTCACTTTCATCACACTATCTTGAATGTGAAAGTGAATTTAAGTGCCAGTTCCGGCGACGGAGCTTCTTGAGAAGAACTGGCAAGAAACTCAAGGCCGACTCTTGTAATTGCCAATATCGTTACATTAAATGCAAATACATTCATTAACATAACATAACAAGAGCAATATGATAAATAAACCAACGTAATATGTAAACTTGAACTTATACGACTTGACCCCGACATGCGCCAGTCGCACGAGCATAACATATTACATTTCAATGGAGTATTTGCATGTTATATAAAATTGTAAAAAATATTTAATAATATTGTATACATAATGGGGCTCACCATTATCTTTGAGCCAAAGCCGACCTCATCTGCACGTGGTGCACACTACTACCATCTACTACCTTAACTAACAAGGCTATGACAAAAGATAGGTATTAAATGTAAATGCTCGCAACATAAAATATCTGTCACCCCCGCTGCCAACACATAAACTCCTTTCTTCCACCTCATTCATTCGGAGGAAAACAACAACTCTCCGAGGGAATTTTTATTTGGCTGCATTATTGTATGAGGTGGAGGTCGTTCCCCTTATAATATATATATATAATATATATATATATAATATATATATATATATATATTATATAGAATAATAAATTTATATATTTTTTTTTATTACACCGGGTGGCAGACAAACATACGGCCCGCCTGATGTGTAGCGGTTACCGCAGCCATATTAACGCTCGCAACGTGAAATATCGCTCGCGCACCGCCACCCCCGCTGCCAACGCAGGATCCCCTGGTCCTTTCTGGTGACCTCACTCACTCGCAGGAACACATCAACCCTCAAGGGAATTGTTATTTGGCTGCGGTATTCTGTGAAGTGGAGGTACATTCCCCAGTCGGGTATCTTACAATTACGCTCCCTACCTCTCTTTTCGCCAGAGCTTCGTTTGTCAGTCAGCAGGGTGCACCGCGTGCAGGTGAAGTTAGCTTTGGTTCAAAGATGTTGATGAACCGCTTACACCTCAAAATAAGAAAAACAATAAGCATTAAGAGTGCTATGTATATTGACACAAGCAACGCTGGGTTTTGCAGTTAGTGGCAGTAATGGAGTATTACTCGCACTTCCACTACTGCTGCATGATCTTACTTACTTACTTAATACAAGGGTATTGTCATGCCAGGAGACTACAGCATGAGGTTTTACAAAAAACTAAGGGTTCCGTACCATTATCTATAAAAATGCCAAAAAAAAATCACGTTTGTTGTATAGGAGCCCCCTTAAATATTTATTTTATTCAATTTTTTTAGTATTTGTTGTTATAGCGGCAAAAGAAATACATCATCTGTGAAAATTTCAACTGTCTAACTATCGCGGTTCATGAGATACAGCCTGGTGACAGACGGACGGACAGCGGAGCCTTAGTAATAGGGTTCCTTTTTACCCTTTGGGTACGGAACCCTAAAAAAGGGCGTAAAGAGGTTTTTAAAGGGTCTTCTGGTGTTACAGGCGTTCATAGGCTACGGTAACTGCTTCCGATCAGGTGGGCCGTATGCTTGTTTGCCAGTCTTTAGTGGTATAAATATAAACCAAGATATTGGGAAACCGATTACTATATCCACCAAACCGTGGATTTGAGCAGCGTGGTGGAGTAAGCTCTAAACCCCTTCGATTGAGGGGAGACCCGTATCCCAGCTGTGTACGGATAAACGATGACAACGATTCCTATAAATCCAAAAAAGGAGGAGGTTCTCAATTCGGCTGTATTTTTTTTTTAATGTTTGTTATTTAACTTAAATAATTACTCCGTGATTTATAAACCGATTTGAAAAAAACTTTTTATTTCAAAGAGTATACTTCCAGAGTGGTCCTATATTTTTTTTCATCATCATCATCATCATCAGCCTGTATCTACATACATAAATGTAGAGTAATGTCTGAACCTGAAATTGATGTACCAGCGCTATCAAATGGTACCAATCTTAATATATACAAATTTCATGTCTCGTTGTTTGGAATTGGAATGGAATCCTAAACTCTGATTTTAATCACTTTTTGCACACTGTGCTAAATAACTCGAGAGATAGGATAGTTTATAACATTTTTTTTTATTACAAATTATTTGTTTCATCATCATCAGGTAATTTTAGTCTCCAATAAAGGAGCACGACCCTCTCTCGTCCGTCCCAGACAGAAGGAGGATTTGGCCTACACTCCCCACGCTGGCCAGACGGGTTGGGGAGGCCTGATCGATGTTTTATAATGTATTTCCCTTAGTCGCCTTGTACGACATCCACGGGAAGAGACGGAGTGATTCTATTCTAATCTGCCGGAAACCACACGGCTTATTAATTATTTGTTAAAAGAGTTATAATTATCTGTGAGACCATACGATTCTAACAGATGGCGGTGTAAGGTTGCGGCATTTGTTTCCGCCCCGAATAGCAGAATAACTATTAAAACATCGGAAAAATTAACGGAAACATTAAAGGCGATACGAAGTTGGCCGGGCCAGCTAGTAATATTATAAGTCTAAGTATATTGTAAGTCGTTCATCAACATATTTGAACCAAAGCGGATCTAACCTAGCGGAACGCTTAAACCCCAAAATGAAGCAAGAAATATCGATTATCGACAGTTTAAATAAATAAATAAATATTGTCAGACAAATTACATAGCGCCATCTAGCCCCAAGGTAAGCGAAGCTTGTGTTATGGGTACTAGACTACTGATAATCATACGTAAATACATTTTTTTTTGTAAATACATACTTATGATACATAGAAAACACCCAGACCAAGAAAAACAGACATGTTCATGCACACAAATGTTTGTCCTGTGTGGGAATCGAACCCACGAGCGTTGGTGTCGAAGCCGCGTCATTGACCGCTACGCCACCGAGCTCGTCAAAGTTTATTTTAATTCGTGTTAAAACCGGGTGAAACGATACCGACGTTGAGGAAGCAGCCTAACTCGTATCTGCTCCACTATCTGTTTGGCGAGCTATTAGCCGTGTAGCGCCGGCCTTACCAATGTTCAGCCTTCAGCCGCCCGCCCGCCTGCCCTAGTTCTGCGGATCGATAGGGTCAACGACCCCGTGCTGTGTCATGGCGGCGGATAACCTCGACAAACACTCATAGCTATAAAATTATTTATAGCTTGAAGAAAAAAGTTTTGGGGTGTAAGGGGCCTACCATTATTTATCTAAGAGTCAAAGCTGCAAGTTGTGCATCAGCAGCGTTTCTAAATCTTCTCATTGTTACCTGTATAACCATATAATATATAATGTTCACCCCCGTCGCCCCCGTTGCCCGTCCCGAAAAGTTCTTCGTCAATCGTCATCACACTTTTTATTACCATTCCCAGTGCCAATCAAGTATATGTCCCGCTTGATGAAAAGGCAATACACGTAGTATTTCACACGCATGCGTTCGTCACTCACATCTGGTGACATCATTCGTTCGACATGCCTTAACTGCTCTTTCGCTGGAGCCACGGCAGGGTGCATCAGATTAAGGTTGGCTTTGGCTTTAAAGATCTTGGTGACCCATTTATACACCCAAACTTCATAACTGTTCTGAATTAATCGCTCTCCCAAAAACTTTTGGAATATTTTATTTATTTATTTATTTATTTGCAACATTTACAACTATTTTTACAGGTATCAAACCTAATGCAATAGTGTAACAACCTTTTTTTTTTATTTTTTTTTTATATGTAACTTATTACAAACAGCGCTACGTTTGTGAATTCATTCAGAGAACACGAAAACAGATCAACCCTTTCCGCTATCTCGTTCAGAGTGCGCAGTGCACGCGTAAGCGGTGCTTTGCCGAGAAGATCAGTGCGGCCGCGAGGCACTGCCAGCAGCTGCGGCCGGCGGCGACGCCACACGTATCTGTCTGGGACACATAGACCGGTAACACTCAACAATTGAGTATTGCTCGTTTTACACCTAATTAATTTAAACATGTAAGATGCTAAATACAACTCCCTGCGTACCCGCAGCTCGTTATACCCCACCATACCCAGTACAAATAAATTAGGGTACATGAGGGGATAAAAAGGATATACCCCATACTTCCTTAAATATATATATCTAATGAATTTATTTTGAATACGCTCCAACATAAGGCTATATTTAGCTTCATGCGGAGCCCAAATGACTGCGTTGCATTCCAGTTTGCTTCTAACCAGCGCATTATACAAAGCGACGATCGCTCCAATATTTGCAAAACCATGTGCCCAACGAAGTATAAAGCCCAGATTTTTATAAGCTGTTTTACAAATATTATATTTCGTAAAGCATAGCTTTTGGTAGTGAACGGACTGAACAAACTTGAAGATTTCGGTAGCTGACAGTCGATTGTGGCCTGAAATGGCTTACGATTCTTGTCGTAATGTCTTGATCGTATCATTTAATGGTCTTAAGTTACTAACTGATACCATTTTTTTTACACCACGTAAAACAGACTTGACTAACTGAAATTATTGACAACTTGCAAATATGTTTTTTCTTTAAACGCTACGTTCCAAACAATTCCCCTCAACAACAACACGACAAGACGACCACGGTGGTCGAATGGCTAACCATGTTCACTTTGACTCCAGGGTCGCGGGTTCGATCCCCGCACAAGACAAATATTTGTGTGCATGAACTTCTGTATTTGTCTTGGTCTGGGTGTTATCTGTGTATTCTATGTATGTATTTACAAAAAAAGATGTATTTATTGCTCGATCGATGACACCCCAGCTGCTAATACCTTCTCTTTTAATCTCCTCACTTCTGCTAAAGCAGAATGTCCTCATATCTGGTAACCGCACTCACTCGCAAGAACCCAACTATCCTCAAAATGATTGTTATTTGGCTGCGATCTTCTGTAAGGTAGAGCTACTTCCCCATTCGGGCTCGACATGCTTTACTTACCTCTTTTTAACCAAAACCTCTTTCGCTATTCGGAAGTGTATACCACATGCAGGCGAGGTTGGCTTTGGCTCTAAAAATGGTGATGAGCTTAACACCCCTAAAGTCTTGGTATCACGAAATTACATCAATGCATTTTCATTGATGCGCGGTGACCACAAGCTGCCCAAGCTAACACGTGTAAACAAACGAGGTAAAGAATTTCATGGGGTGAGTGTAAAAACACATTGGGTAAGTAGCTGACCACCATCTTTATATCCAACATCATCAGCACATGGTACACCCTAAGAACTAGCAAAAGATACTCTGATAATTGGTATAAGGCATGCCCAACCCCACTTGGGAAGTACCACCTCCTCCGACAGGTCCTCACTGAGGACAGACGTTTAATCCCTTTCAAGTCACTACGGACACCAAGAAGCGAAGAATGGCAACTATGACGCTAGTGGATATTTTGGTTTGCTAGCGTCTGTATGCTACGGTCCCTGCTTCACACCAGTTGGGCGATCTGCTTGCTGCCACGACATAGCATAATAAATATTAAGTTGAATTTATGCTTCTATTTTTAGGGTTCCGTACCTCCAAAGGAAAAAAAAGGGAAACCTTATCACTTCGTTGTCCGTCCGTCCGTCTGTCAAGGCTCTTTTTTTCAGGAACGCGTGGAGGTATCAAGTTGAAATTAAGATCACATACTCAGGTCTATAATCTCTTAAAGCAGTGAAAAAAATCAAGCTTCCAAATCGACGCAATCAAAAGATACGGCCGTTTATGTTACATCTTATCGCATATTTTTACATTCGCAAAGGGAATCAAAACCTATAGGGTACTTCCCATTAACCTAGAATCATGAAATTTGGCAAGAAGCAATGTCATGTAGCACAAAGGAAAAAATCCAAAAACCGAAAATTGGTAGTTTTTACACAAAAAAAAATTTTGATGAATGTAGCTGCACATTTTACGGAACCCTCGTTGCGCGAGTCCGACTCGCACTTGACTGGTTTTTTTGAAATTGGCAACTCTAGGCAAGGTTTATCCATAAAATAACCATACCACCAGCTAGACCAGCAGTAGACCATAAAATGCATTATTTAGAAGTGTTTGCTTATGGTTTCATATTGTTGTGTAGAATGAACGCAGTCATGTGCATAATAGGTAACACACAAAGTTGCTCGTAACTTTGTTTACCAGCACAGTAGAGATATTATAGTAGTATGCCAACTCAACGTAAACGGCTGGAAATGTGCCTATGTGGTTCTAGGTGAGTTCCCGAATGCGCTACGTATACTACAACGCTTAGGAAGGACGGTAGGAGAAGACATACTCCAAAGTGATTTAAAACATCACCAAAACCAACTTAAACACAGGGTTATACCCTTTACCCTAATGATTAGCAAAAAGGGTCTGGAGAAAGAAAGATCGTGCGCGCTTGGGGAATCTGCCCCATACAGAAAACTACAGCTAAATATCAAACGTATCAATATATAACAATCAATGTTTGATGTATTTCTGCGAATGAGTGAGGTCACCAAATATTAATGTTTTTTTTTTATTTTTATTGTTTATTAACATAGCAAGCATTTTTTACATATTAATTACATGCCAAACTAAAACATAGTTTATCGGCATATGTAAGATGCTCTCTTAGCTGCGGGATGCCAGAGCATGAGTACATATTAAGGGAGGATATATCAATATTTCTTATATAGAAATCTTCTTTATGCTATGTTTTGCATCACGGGGACGTATACTTATTTGGCCTCCAATATCCTACTATCCAATAATATTATCCAATAATATTGTCACCAATAACTTCGGAAAATCACTTCGCAGTTGGCATTCAGAAGGCCAATTCTCGTAATTTTTCTACGAACGCAGATTGAAAGTTGACCGAATCGAGATTGAATTGTGAATTGACTAAAATTATATACTTGATTTCATTAATTAATTATTATCAATTCTTGTTGTTGGCAAAGTAACATTCTTAGTTTGTTTAATTTGCACTCATATCTCGATATAATCCCGCTTAAATTTAATTTTGAAGTTACATATTGTGTTACGAGAATACCAAATGTGACATTTGTGAGTTCAAGACTGGATCGAACCTGAATTTTGACTATATTTTAATTACGAGAATTGCCCCTCTGGTAACGAGCGGCTAGTGTAGGTAAATGCGTCGATTTCAAATGTAGTTGAACTTAAATTACTGCACTATATATATACTTTAGTTGGTAAGTACTTAAGTAGGTCACGCCCTGTACTTTGTCTTGTCGGTGTAGTGTGAGTAAATCTTTGATCGTTAATCCTGGCTACACTAATTAGAACATGAGCCTTGCCTAGATAGGCAAACAGTAATTTATTTCGTTATTTAGTAACATTTTTTTTTCTAAAATGTATTGCGGGATTTTGCTAGGTCATATTATCTCAATAGTTCGGCTTTGTAAGTAGCTGTCGTGTGTATAGAACAATGATATTATAAATATTGGCCGTGTGGTTTCCGGCAGACTAGAATAGAATCACTCCGTTTCTTCCCGTGGATGTCGTACAAGGCGACTAAGGGAAATACATTATCAAAAATCGATCAGGCCTCCCCAACCCGTCTGGCCAGCGTGGGGAGTGTAGGCCAAATCCTCCTTCCGTCTAGGACGGACGAGAGAGGGTCGTGCTCCTGCAGTGGAGACTAAAATGGACCTGATGATGATGATGATGAATATTAACTTCAACCATATTTCATTAGAATTAGTTTTTGTTATTTCCGTTTTGTTTGTATACATAGTTAGCCATAATTAGTTTTTATGTTAATTGTATATTTTTATTTATTAGTAAGTTATTTCTAGACACAAGCTAATAAAACCAAAATCAAATCTTGCTATGCATAGTTCTAGCCCTAATTCGATGGCCGTCGAAATATTTAACAAATTGCCAAATAAAATAAAAGATATTGACCAAGGAGCAAGCTTCATTAAAAAATTAAAGACCTTACTGGAAGCCAAATGTTATTATATTCTTGACGAATTTTTAAGTGATAAATTAGATGACATATAATAAACCGTTCCGTACACTTCAGACTGTTGCCATACCCTTATAGGGTCATGATATGTAATAACTTAAAACTAACATGTATTTTAAGATCGACATGTACCTACATAATATATGCAATAAAGATATTGAGTATTTTCATTATGTTAAATTTATAGACTTTCTCGAAATAAATGTTCACATCCAAGTTTCTAACTAAAAAAGAACCATATTTCCGACAGCCAACGTCGTAGGAATTTCTTGTTAAATTACTAATGCCCCGCTGTAAAAACAAAGCCATCTGAATTTAAAGCGAACATTAACTGAAGCCAGGGGTTTTATCCGTTCGTAATTGCAGGTGTCGCTGGCTCGAGTCCAAGTCCACCGGTCTCACGGCGACTTGATGAAATTGTGCTATACTTGACTGAGTAGGTTGGAACACACGGTTCCAGCTAGCTTAATGTGAATCCATCAAGTCAGAATGGCTTGAACTGACTGGTTTGTTTTGGGGTGTAAGTGGTTCACCACCACCATTCTGCCGTACTTTAACTAAAACCAGGCTAACCCGAAAAAGTGATTATGGAGAAAAACGCAAAGAAACGTGGGAATCATTGTGCCAAAGCCAACCTCACCTGCACGTGGTGCAGCATGGTAGCGTCTTTGTACGTGACGGTCTAATCGAACACGCAAGTTAAGCAACATCGATCGTAGCCGGTCCATGGATGGGTTCATTTATCTCGAACTCCTCCGTGCTTCGGAGAGCACGTTAAGATCCCGGTTGTTGTCATCAGATGATAGTCGCAAAGCCAAGTCAGTGGCCTTTAGGCGGCTTGAAAACACTGGCCTCCGCCAACCCGCAGTTGAGCAGCATGGTGGAGATGATCCAAACCCCTTGATTGAGGGGAGACCCGTATCCCAGCAGTTTGAAGAATAAGGCTTGTCGACGACTGGGTCCTAGCCCCTCCTTAGAGCCAAAGGCTGGCAATATAACAAACATATCAAGTCTAACCTAATTGAAAATTGCCCATTAAGTATTTTTAATCGCTTAATTTATTATTTCCCCAATAATATGTCTCCAGACAGGCAGAGGAGAGTACCACCGATGCTAGCACTAACCCCATTCTAAGACAAGATAAATCCCCAACTGGGAACTAAATCATGTTCAGTATTATTAGTAAAGTTAGCGACCATTTTAGTTTGAACACCAACGCCGGCATTGTTGACCTACTCTGAAACTTTCGAGATTCTAAACACGCAAATTTGCAAATAGGTGGTTCCAATTTAACTTTCCCCGTAAACGGAGCTAGCTAGATCAGACACGAATGCTATCTAAGATATTAAATTTTATCGGCCTATTATGGGAAACTCACAGAGCATTACAAGCAATTTGATCTACACTACTTTGCTTGCCGTACTGCCGGTCAGCACCCATCCACTACCGTTAAGCGGCGTATACACTAGGGGGCAAATGGAGCAACATGTTGCGGAACATGTTCCTCAGCAACTACGTGGAAGTGCCGAGATAAATGTCGCGGAAACATTTTGTAGGCCACACTAGTCAGTGTTTATAGAAATGTCACCAGAGGAGGTGGTGGCGATTAGTGCTGCGTACATAGTAATTATTTTGGATGTTTTGAAACGTAAGAAAAAGAGAAGGTGGTGGATGTGGACCACGGTGGTCGAATGGCTAACCATGTTCACTTTGACTCCAGGGTCGCGGGTTCGATCCCCGCACAAGACAAATATTTGTGTGCATGAACTTGTGTATTTGTCTTGGTCTGGGTGTTATCTGTGTATTCTATGTATGTATTTACAAAAAAAGATGTATTTATTGCTCGATCGATGACACCCCAGCTGCTAATACCTTCTCTTTTAATCTCCTCACTTCTGCTAAAGCAGAATGTCCTCATATCTGGTAACCGCACTCACTCGCAAGAACCCAACTATCCTCAAAGTGATTGTTATTTGGCTGCGATCTTCTGTAAGGTAGAGCTACTTCCCCATTCAGGCTCGACATGCTTTACTTACCTCTTTTTAACCAAAACCTCTTTCGCTATTCGGAAGTGTATACCACATGCAGGCGAGGTTGGCTTTGGCTCTAAAAATGGTGATGAGCTTAACACCCCTAAAGTCTTGGTATCACGAAATTACATCAATGCATTTTCATTGATGCGCGGTGACCACAAGCTGCCCAAGCTAACACATGTAAACAGACGAGGTAAAGAATTTCATGGGGTGAGTGTAAAAACACATTGGGTAAGTAGCTGACCACCATCTTTATATCCAACATCATCAGCACATGGTACACCCTAAGAACTAGCAAAAGATACTCTGATAATTGATATACGGCATGCCCAACCCCACTTGGGAAGTACCACCTCCTCCGACAGGTCCTCACTGAGGACCGACGTTTAATCCCTTTCAAGTCACTACGGACACCAAGAAGCGAAGAATGGCAACTATGACGCTAGTGGATATTTTGGTTTGCTAGCGTCTGTATGCTACGGTCCCTGCTTCACACCAGTTGGGCGATCTGCTTGCTGCCACGACATAGCATAAAAAATATTAAGTTGGATTTATGCTTCTATTTTTAGGGTTCCGTACCTCCAAAGGAAAAAAAAGGGAAACCTTATCACTTCGTTGTCCGTCCGTCCGTCTGTCAAGGCTTTTTTTTTCATGAACGCGTGGAGGTATCATGTTGTAATTAAGATCACATACTCAGGTCTATAATCTCTTAAAGCAGTGAAAAAAATCAAGCTTCCAAATCGACGCAATCAAAAGATACGGCTGTTTATGTTACACCTTATCGCATATTTTTACATTCGCAAAGGGAATCAAAACCTATAGGGTACTTCCCATTAACCTAGAATCATGAAATTTGGCAAGAAGCAATGTCATGTAGCACAAAGGAAAAAATCCAAAAACCGAAAATTGGTAGTTTTTACACAAAAAAAAAATTTGATGAATGTAGCTGCACATTTTACGGAACCCTCGTTGCGCGAGTGCGCTCGCACTTGACTGGTTTTTTTGAAATTGGCAACTCTAGGCAAGGTTTATCCATAAAATAACCATACCACCAGCTAGACCAGCAGTAGACCATAAAATGCATTATTTAGAAGTGTTTGCTTATGGTTTCATATTGTTGTGTAGAATGAACGCAGTCATGTGCATAATAGGTAACACACAAAGTTGCTCGTAACTTTGTTTACCAGCACAGTAGAGATATTATAGTAGTATGCCAACTCAACGTAAACGGCTGGAAATGTGCCTATGTGGTTCTAGGTGAGTTCCCGAATGCGCTACGTATACTACAACGCTTAGGAAGGACGGTAGGAGAAGACATACTCCAAAGTGATTTAAAACATCACCAAAACCAACTTAAACACAGGGTTATACCCTTTACCCTAATGATTAGCAAAAAGGGTCTGCAGAA
This sequence comes from Hypsopygia costalis, assembly GCA_937001555.2. Lineage (NCBI taxonomy): Eukaryota > Metazoa > Arthropoda > Insecta > Lepidoptera > Pyralidae > Hypsopygia > Hypsopygia costalis. The sequence goes on from OW443348.2 coordinate 19,639,565, forward strand.
AGAAAGATCGTGCGCGCTTGGGGATTCTGCCCCATGCAGAAAACTACAGCTAAATATCAAACGTATCAATATATAACAATCAATGTTTGATGTATTTCTGCGAATGAGTGAGGTCACCAAATATTAATGTTTTTTTTTAATTTTATTGTTTATTAACATAGCAAGCATTTTTTACATATTAATTACATGCCAAACTAAAACATAGTTTATCGGCATATGTAAGATGCTCTCTTAGCTGCGGGATGCCAGAGCATGAGTACATATTAAGGGAGGATATATCAATATTTCTTATATAGAAATCTTCTTTATGCTATGTTTTGCATCACGGGGACGTATACTTATTTGGCCTCCAATATCCTACTATCCAATAATATTATCCAATAATATTGTCACCAATAACTTCGGAAAATCACTTCGCAGTTGGCATTCAGAAGGCCAATTCTCGTAATTTTTCTACGAACGCAGATTGAAAGTTGACCGAATCGAGATTGAATTGTGAATTGACTAAAATTATATACTTGATTTCATTAATTAATTATTATCAATTCTTGTTGTTGGCAAAGTAACATTCTTAGTTTGTTTAATTTGCACTCATATCTCGATATAATCCCGCTTAAATTTAATTTTGAAGTTACATATTGTGTTACGAGAATACCAAATGTGACATTTGTGAGTTCAAGACTGGATCGAACCTGAATTTTGACTATATTTTAATTACGAGAATTGCCCCTCTGGTAACGAGCGGCTAGTGTAGGTAAATGCGTCGATTTCAAATGTAGTTGAACTTAAATTACTGCACTATATATATACTTTAGTTGGTAAGTACTTAAGTAGGTCACGCCCTGTACTTTGTCTTGTCGGTGTAGTGTGAGTAAATCTTTGATCGTTAATCCTGGCTACACTAATTAGAACATGAGCCTTGCCTAGATAGGCAAACAGTAATTTATTTCGATATTTATTAACATTTTTTTTTCTAAAATGTATTGCGGGATTTTGCTAGGTCATATTATCTCAATAGTTCGGCTTTGTAAGTAGCTGTCGTGTGTATAGAACAATGATATTATAAATATTGGCCGTGTGGTTTCCGGCAGACTAGAATAGAATCACTCCGTTTCTTCCCGTGGATGTCGTAAAAGGCGACTAAGGGAAATACATTATCAAAAATCGATCAGGCCTCCCCAACCCGTCTGGCCAGCGTGGGGAGTGTAGGCCAAATCCTCCTTCCGTCTAGGACGGACGAGAGAGGGTCGTGCTCCTGCAGTGGAGACTAAAATGGACCTGATGATGATGATGATGAATATTAACTTCAACCATATTTCATTAGAATTAGTTTTTGTTATTTCCGTTTTGTTTGTATACATAGTTAGCCATAATTAGTTTTTATGTTAATTGTATATTTTTATTTATTAGTAAGTTATTTCTAGACACAAGCTAATAAAACCAAAATCAAATCTTGCTATGCATAGTTCTAGCCCTAATTCGATGGCCGTCGAAATATTTAACAAATTGCCAAATAAAATAAAAGATATTGACCAAGGAGCAAGCTTCATTAAAAAATTAAAGACCTTACTGGAAGCCAAATGTTATTATATTCTTGACGAATTTTTAAGTGATAAATTAGATGACATATAATAAACCGTTCCGTACACTTCAGACTGTTGCCATACCCTTATAGGGTCATGATATGTAATAACTTAAAACTAACATGTATTTTAAGATCGACATGTACCTACATAATATATGCAATAAAGATATTGAGTATTTTCATTATGTTAAATTTATAGACTTTCTCGAAATAAATGTTCACATCCAAGTTTCTAACTAAAAAAGAACCATATTTCCGACAGCCAACGTCGTAGGAATTTCTTGTTAAATTACTAATGCCCCGCTGTAAAAACAAAGCCATCTGAATTTAAAGCGAACATTAACTGAAGCCAGGGGTTTTATCCGTTCGTAATTGCAGGTGTCGCTGGCTCGAGTCCAAGTCCACCGGTCTCACGGCGACTTGATGAAATTGTGCTATACTTGACTGAGTAGGTTGGAACACACGGTTCCAGCTAGCTTAATGTGAATCCATCAAGTCAGAATGGCTTGAACTGACTGGTTTGTTTTGGGGTGTAAGTGGTTCACCACCACCATTCTGCCGTACTTTAACTAAAACCAGGCTAACCCGAAAAAGTGATTATGGAGAAAAACGCAAAGAAACGTGGGAATCATTGTGCCAAAGCCAACCTCACCTGCACGTGGTGCAGCATGGTAGCGTCTTTGTACGTGACGGTCTAATCGAACACGCAAGTTAAGCAACATCGATCGTAGCCGGTCCATGGATGGGTTCATTTATCTCGAACTCCTCCGTGCTTCGGAGAGCACGTTAAGATCCCGGTTGTTGTCATCAGATGATAGTCGCAAAGCCAAGTCAGTGGCCTTTAGGCGGCTTGAAAACACTGGCCTCCGCCAACCCGCAGTTGAGCAGCATGGTGGAGATGATCCAAACCCCTTGATTGAGGGGAGACCCGTATCCCAGCAGTTTGAAGAATAAGGCTTGTCGACGACTGGGTCCTAGCCCCTCCTTAGAGCCAAAGGCTGGCAATATAACAAACATATCAAGTCTAACCTAATTGAAAATTGCCCATTAAGTATTTTTAATCGCTTAATTTATTATTTCCCCAATAATATGTCTCCAGACAGGCAGAGGAGAGTACCACCGATGCTAGCACTAACCCCATTCTAAGACAAGATAAATCCCCAACTGGGAACTAAATCATGTTCAGTATTATTAGTAAAGTTAGCGACCATTTTAGTTTGAACACCAACGCCGGCAATGTTGACCTACTCTGAAACTTTCGAGATTCTAAACACGCAAATTTGCAAATAGGTGGTTCCAATTTAACTTTCCCCGTAAACGGAGCTAGCTAGATCAGACACGAATGCTATCTAAGATATTAAATTTTATCGGCCTATTATGGGAAACTCACAGAGCATTACAAGCAATTTGATCTACACTACTTTGCTTGCCGTACTGCCGGTCAGCACCCATCCACTACCGTTAAGCGGCGTATACACTAGGGGGCAAATGGAGCAACATGTTGCGGAACATGTTCCTCAGCAACTACGTGGAAGTGCCGAGATAAATGTCGCGCAAACCTTTTGTAGGCCACACTAGTCAGTGTTTATAGAAATGTCACCAGAGGAGGTGGTGGCGATTAGTGCTGCGTACATAGTAATTATTTTGGATGTTTTGAAACGTAAGAAAAAAAAAAAGGTGGTGGATGCGAAATTTCTTACTACAACTACGTTAGTACTATTACTTATACTGTGCTACAACGAGAAAGAACAATTAATAATCGCGACTCGGTGACAAATGGCGCGACACTGACTGACGCGGGACACGTGCGCTCGCTCTCGAGACGGGAGCATGCAACAGCACCGCCTCACGTACAATGTTGCGGGACATGTTGCGGGACAAATTGTTCCCTAATGTATCCTACGCGTAAATACATGCGACTGCCGTGGCAGCTTTGGTCGTCTCTGCTCCAGCTGCATGGTCGTCTCTGCGACTCTCCTACATCTGAAACAGAAGAAGCGTGCGACAGCCGCCGCAACGACTGCCGTGGTCGTCTCTGCGACACGTGTTTCGCCTCTATGCGAGGTATCATCAGGCGATCTGCATGTTGATGTTAGAACAACATCTAACATCAACATGCAGATCGCCTGATGATGCCTCGCGTAGAGGCGAAACATGCAGCTACTAACGGTAGTGGGTGGGATGCCGGTCGGCAGTAATTTGCAAGAACTAATTGGTGGCACGCAAAATAGTGTAGATCAAATTACCTGTAAACTCAGATAGTACAATACTCCGTGAGTTTCCGCATATTCGACGATGAAGAGGTCACCAAGAACCTAAAGCCTCTACTATGACAATTTGCTCTGAGGTACTGTTTTTCGTTTTCCCATGCTGTTCTTTCTGTTATAGAACCACATGTGCAGGCTTGCAATGTCATTATTCCACTATTGAGAACATTTCTTCGCTTCCTAAGAAGTTCGGCAACTCCTACCTCTGTCGTACCAATAGAAAGTGGAACGCCTTGCCAGTACATGTGGTTCCTTCTTCCCATGACATGGGATCCTGCAAACGAAGTGTAATAAAGCACCTTGCGGGCAAGCACGTTGCGGTGTTAACTGACAAAACACTATTGTCTAGTAGTCTAGTTTTTTATCAGACGCCGTAGCATTTCGGGCTCTTCATTTTGCTTAACATAATTTTTTTGCGATGAATTGCGAAACGATGGCTGAACTAAGAAAAAAAAATGTACTAGTTCGTTCGCCTCTTTGACTTGTTGGCTGAATTCATCAGGTGCGAGTGACTTTGACATCCACTCGATCGATGAGCTTGTATCCCAAAGCTGTTTCTTTTTTTTGATCGCAAGTAAAAATATCTTAGATTATAACTGTTTTAACCCTATCTTTACTATGTTAACAGAGTCGGAAAGTGTTATCATAAATGAAAAGCGCCTTGTCCTAATAACTTAGCAATATATCAACGATGTGTCATTTTTATTACGATTCCATCAGGCGCATAAATCGTAAATTTTGATATGGGACTCAGGAGTACCACTCTTTGGGCTCCAAGTTACTTAGCATTTGGAGGAACTTTATAGATTAAATCACTTTTGTTCTGATATATTTCGATTTATTAATTCAAAAAGATCTCCTCAATTCCTAAACACACCCCTTACCATCGCCAAAAACATTGGGATTCTTGGAGTTGAAATCTCCAGCGACGTCCAGTTTCGTTGTCACCTGGAGGGGAAGGTCAAGCTGGCGTCGAAGAAACTAGGTGTGCTCAACAGGGCGAAGCAGTACTTCAATCCGCGGCAGAGACTTATGCTTTACAAAGCTCAAGTACGGCCGCATATGGAGTACTGTTCCCATCTATGGGCGGGAGCGCCTAGATACCAGCTTGCACCTTGTGACTCGATTCAAAGGCGCGCTGTGAGGATTGTCGACGATCCCAAACTAACAGACGGTTTAGAACCTTTAAGTCTGAGAAGAGATTTTGCGTCCCTTTGTGTGTTCTACCGTCTGTACAATGGAGTGTGTTCAGAGGAGTTGTTTGATATGATGCCAACGGCCTCCTTCTACAGTCGCACCGCTCGCCATCGACAGGGAATTCATCCTCACACATTGGAGCCTAAGTGGTCACGTACTGTGCGGTTTCAGAGAAGTTTTCTCCCGCGTACTGTCAAGCTGTGGAATGAACTGCCTGTCGAGGTTTTCTCAGGGGACTACAGCATGGGGTTCTTCAAAAAGGGCGTGAAGAGGTTTTTACAGGGTCGGCAACGCGCGTGTGATGCCTCTGGTGTTACAGGCGTTCATAGGCTACGGTAACTGCTTTCATGCGGGCCGTATGCTTGTTTGCCACACTAGTGGTATAAAAAAAAAAAAAAAAAATCGTCTTTGAACTGGGAGAAAAGAAAGATTGAAAAATAGAAACGTAAAGCTATTTTGGGGTGTAAGTGGTTCATCAAGATCTTTGAACCAAAGCCAACTTCACCTGCACGTGGTGCACCCTGCTGACTGACAAACGAAGCTCTGGCGAAAAGAGAGGTAGGGAACGTAATTGTATGCTACCCGACTGGGGAATGTATCTCCACCTCACAGATTACCGCAGCCAAATAACAATTCCCTTGAGGGTTGTTGTGTTCCTGCGAGTGAGTGAGGTCACCAGAAAGAAAGGAAGGAGATGCTGCGTTGGCAGCGGGGATGGCGGCGCGCGAGCAATATTGTATGTTGCAAGCGTTAATATGGCTACGGTAACCGCTTCACATCAGGCGGGCCGTATGCTTGTCTGCGACCTAACGTAGAATAAAAAAAAATCCTTGATAATACTGTAATCGGTTGTACGTTGTTTTATAGAATTTCATTTCACATAAAATGTTTCTCATATTTTCTTTTCGCAGAATAATCAATACATAGTATACTTATCTATACTCAATTCTAATAATTTTGGCTCAATAATTTGTCTTACAGATAAATATTATTGTTAGATTTTCATGTCATAAACTAACCATAAAGTTATATAGAAAGATAATATAGAAAGACCATATATTCCCCTTGATATATTAACTTTACGAAAATAACAAATAAAGAATTCAAATGTATATTTGTGCATCAGCTGCAAATCAATATAAATTTAATAAAGTCGATCGGTGCACCTGCGACGTTGGCGAGATGTCGAGCAGAGACGTATCCTATTTTATGCTTCCCTAGTACCTTTATATACCAACTCAGGAATAGTCAATTTACTATTATAGATGTTTTTACTCTATCACGTCGGATGACAAACAAGCAACCGGTCTGATGTAAAATGGACTATCGCTAGAGACCCTTGGAAAAAAGAAAATTGCTGGCGGGCACTCCTGCTACTAACGCAGCGCGTGGTGGTTTCCAAGTCTGTATTTTTGGCTAATTTCATCTGTGACAAGGAGTTACAATAGGGGTAATCTCAGGAGATGAGGTCATGAGGTCCTTCAAAAAGGCCGTAATAAGGTTTTTACAGGGTCGCGTCGCGTGTGATGGTTAGACTGCGGTGGCTACTTTTTATCAGGCGGACCGTATACTTGTTGGCCGTACGTTTGTAGGGTTTCGCCCTAAATGTGGCTATATATCTATGTTCGAAGTTTTACTGCGACATTACGCGCTGCTACATTGACTGGTATTGAGTTAGCAATCAGTTAATACAAATTGCTGTCAATATAGCGATCAAAGGCAGAGCTCCCTTTGTTGTATATCTCTTTGTTGTAAACTAGGGATATTATAAGTTACTTGCTGGACTAGATAGCAATGTATAATTTGTCCAGGAATATTTACTTATCTACACACCATACCACAATATGATTATAACTTAGATTTTACGCTCATCGACCAACGAACCACGGACGCTGACCGTTGAGCTGGTTTACAGACTACAAGCTTGGTTGTAGCTTGTTAAAAGAGAGAGCAATGCTTGAAGTTTCTCTAAGGGATCGAATCCGGAACGAAGAAATTCGACGGAGAAACGAAGAAGAGACTTAGGGTTCGATTAGCTCTCAGAGTCAGCGAGTTGAAGTGTTATTGGGCTGGCCACATCTGCCGAGTCAGCAATGGCAGATGGGGGAAGAAAATTCCTAGAGTGGAGGTCATGTATGGGGCGACGAAGCGTTGGGCGCCCCCTTTCTAGATGTGCCGACGACCTCAGACTGATGATGATAACCCGCATACTATTCTGTTGATTCTTTTCGACAAGGACAAACAAACGAATCAACAAACTTACATTCACATTTATAATAGTAGTAGAAATGGCGGTTGAATTTATCATAGATTTGTAAATAGAGACTTGGGGACCAGGACTGCAGAAGTGCAAAATGACATAAATCCCCGCGCGAGACGTCGAAAGTCGCAAACTCGATAAATATTAAATCACGTTACTTTGTTGTGCATGAAGCTGTAAAAGGCATACGTATGACGTATATTTTGATATGGTTCATTCCATTACATAGTTCATTCAATATAACTACGTAGTACTATTACTTATACTGTGCTAGTGGCCTCGCCTCAGCTTTTATTTTTATTCTATTTAAACTTTATATACCATAGAATAAGGGTACACAAGGCGGACTTAATGCTAAGAGCAGTCTCTACAAGTCAGCCTTTGGGAAAAGCAGATAAAACTCATGCGATTGCGCGAAAAAACGAATACGGTTCACAAAATAACAGTAATTAATTTACATAGAATAAATACCTGTTGAAACATAAAATTATACTTGATACATAGACATATGCTAATTATCAAATATACATAATCATACACATATACATAATTATACACGGAAACGGAAAGGAAAAGGTGTGCCTTATTTCGGCACTGCCCAGGTCTCAGATCTTGATTTTAACTAGACAAAAAATTTGTCGTTAATTTGTCGAAATTTGTCGCGCAAAGCAAAAAATTTGTCGGGGTCCCGTTAAAGAGTTATAAGGTTTTTTTTGTGGCAGTGCCGAAATAAGCTTATTTCGGCACTGCCCACTCGGGATCTATTAAACTACAAAACATAGCGAACATATGATTTTCCCCAGAATTAGTCGTCAATTTGTCGAATTCAGACATCAAGTATCAGAATTAGTCGACCTCCCGTTAAAAAGTTATAAGTATTTCTTTGTGGCAGTGCCGAAATAAGCCTTATTTCGGCACTGCCCAAAAAAACTACACCACCTAGCGAAAATCTGATTTCACCCAGATGTTGCCTTGAATTCGTCGAAATTTGTCGGATATAAAACACAACTGGTCGACGCGTAATTAAAAAGTTACATGCATTTTAATAATTCTCATAGTAAACACACGATCAGTAAACTAGTCTTGAGTAGTACATGTACTATGTACTAATAGGTGACGGTACTTTACACTGTACTAAAAGAAACGTTACCAAACGTGAACTCTTATTCGGACCTAATCGGACTATTCATACAGTGTACTAGGTTATCCAAGCCCGAAACACTAATTGTCTGTGGTCAAAGACAAAGAATAAAGCGTCTTGCATATAATATTATCGTAAGAATAAGCGAGATAGGAGGTAAGCGCACTGCACTGGTATAAATCGCTTTCAGCGCCGTGTGTTTTATTCATAGAAAGTCTTATACAGCGCTGTATAGTGCTTGTAATACCAAATTTACATTGTTAAATGATTATATTATCGGCTACATTTTTGAGTACTAATAGGTACTAATAGTACTATTAAGGTGTACTATACAGTACATTAATCGGACTGTACTATTACAGTGCGCACTTAAAGAGTGTCCGATTAAGCACAAGACTACAGTAAACCTTTTTCATACACGCATCAACTAATGATACTTGCGCCAACTGAAACAGTTGTACCCAAAAATACGAAACATGCGAGTACCGAGATGCATTCGTGAGTAACGTTTCGTTACTCGGTACATGACAGCGCACCCGTTACTCAGTACCGAATACATACCTACGGTTTGCTACAGACTACAGTACTAACATTTACTCAGTCTTGCGCCACTTCCCGTGGCAGCAAGACTGAGTACATTCACGTTCATCAAAAAGAATTATTGAAAAGTTGTAAATAAAACGTCTTCCTGTGTGTAGACGAGTAAGCGTATAGCCAATTTTTACTGCCGGTATCATTCTTAAGAGTACCCAAGTGAAAGGGGAGCAAGACCTGCTACCAATCTGCTCGAGTGCTTGGATGGTTTACCGAGCGCGAGAGCGGTGCGGGTAAATGTCCTCTCGGCTGGTTGGTTTACTGGACGGGAGACTCGCAATCCTGTGATATAATCGGAAGGTTGGTGCACAGGGAGCATTAGCGGTAGGCATAGATAGGGTCATTGCCGTGATCGCCTATATGTATAAAAAATGTCATAAATTAAGACCAACTCACAACATACTATTCCATTGATTCCTTTCGGCATGAATGGAGGACTATCAAACACACTTTCACATTTATATTATACTAGCTGGTCCGGCGAAATTCGTATCGCCTTCAAATATGTTTACGAAATACACTTGGCTATATTCCACAATCTAGCAGCTGCAGCGATAAATTCAGCGGCTGAATCTAGGTATTGCAGCGACGTCGTTTGTAAAGATTACATAGACGGGGCCTAGCGTGGAGCCTTGAGCCACTCCCGAGGGATTTGCCTATGTTTCAGTGAGCTTTAGTTAATAAGATACAGATGAGGTGAAAGGTGATACTTTTTGCCTTAAATAGCTCTTTTGTTATATCATCAAGACGGCAAATAAGTCTTTTTTTTGGGTTCCGTACCCAAAGGGTAAAAAGGAACCCTATGACTAAGGCTCCGCTGTCCGTCCGTCCGTCCATCCGTCCGTCTGTCACCAGGCTGTATCTCATGAACCGTGATAGCTAGACAGTTGAAATTTTCACAGATGATGTATTTCTGTTGCCGGTATAACAACAAATACTAAAAAATGGAATACAATAAATATTTAAGGGGGCTCCCATACAACAAACGTGATTTTTTGCTCGTTTTTGCTTGCATTTGATAACGGCAATAGGTAGACATTTGAAATATTCACATAATATTTAGTTATATATATATTCACTTTAAAAATAAATAATTAAATAATAATAAAACAAATATTTAAGGGGCCCCCCTTAAATATTTCCCATACAACAAATCTGATTTTTTGGCGTTTGTATAGATGATGGTACGGAACCCTTCGTGCGCGAGTCCGACTCGCACTTGGCCGGTTTTTTATACTACGTCGGGTGGCAGACAAGCATACAGCCTGATGGAAAGCAGTTACCGTAGCCTATGGACACCTGTAACATCAGGGGCATCACACGCTCGTTGCCGACCCTGTAAAAACCTCTTCACGCGGCTTTTACGTACAGCAGGGATAATAAAATTTCCTTGTTACAGTTAAAAGTTAAATTAAAATGTTATATTTCAGTTTAGTTCGAAGCGAGAGCATCCGTTAACAGGATAATTTAAACACCCAAAAACACAGTAATTGGCGAGTGTTTGGTAACCGTAACAGTATCTTTTGAAAATCATCCTTTTTTAGGGTTCCGTACCTCAAAAGGAAAAACGGAACCCTTATAAGATCACTTTGTTGTCCGTCTGTCTGTCTGTCTGTCTGTCAAGAATTTCTATGTCGAGAATGCGTGGAGGTATCAAGCTGAAATTTGAACTGTATACTCAGGTCTACGGTCCCATGAAGTTGTAAAATAATCAAACTGCTAAGTTTACGTAGAAAAAAGTTACGGCCGTTTATTCAGCAAAAAACGCATACTTCGACACACTCAAGGGAATCAAAACCTATAGGCTACTTTCCGTTGACCTCGAACTATGAAATTTGGCAAGTAATATCGTTATAGACTACAAGTACAGAAATAAATCTCAAAACTATACATTTGTAAATAGATCTTAAAAAATAGGGGGTCTATATTTTTTATAGGGTGACGAAATTTCAAATTGAAACTACTAGTTCAAATGGGGTATCATATGAAAGGGCTTGATGTACACATTGCAAAATATTTTTTTTTTTTTTTTCCACGCATTATTTCTTATTTATAATGAAAAATGTCAAATTTAATAATGATACTACGTACCTACGGAACCCTCGGTGGGCGAGTCCGACTCGCACTTGTCCGGTTTTTTTATACTACGTCGGGTTGCCGACAAGCATACGACCCGCGTGATGTGAAGCGGTTACCGTAGCCATATTAACGCTCGCTACATAAAATATCGCTCGCGCGCCGCTACCCCCGTTGCCAACGCAGCATCTCCTTCCTTTCTGGTGACCTCACTCACTCGCAGGAACACAACAACTCTCAAGGGAATTGTTATTCGGCTGCGGTATTCTGTGAGGCGGAGGTACATTCCCCAGTCGGGTAGCTTACAATTACGCTCCCTACCTCTCTTTAAAATTTAATTTAATAATTTATAAATTTAAAATATATAAACCCCGACGAAAAAACGGTGTAAACACAAAAGTAAAGTGTAGAGAAGTTTTCTCCCGCGTACTGTCAAGCTGTGGAATGAACTGCCGTCGAGGTTTTCTTAGGAGACTACAGCATGGGGTTCTTTAAAAAGGGCGTGAAGAGGATTTTTACAGGGTCGGCAACGCGCGTGTGATACCCCTGGTGTTACAGGCGTTCATAGGCTACGGTAAATGCTTTCCATCAGGCGGGCCGTATGCTTGTTTGCCACTTTAGTGGTAAAAACGCGAATTAGTGCGATGTGAATTCAAAGCGAGCGATGGAAAGAACTATGCATGGACTGTCTCTATATGATACCACAGTATAAGTAATAGTACTAAGTACAGTGTGGCCACTCTCTGCCGCTCTCTCGTGTCGACCTCACCTTCCCTCTGAGACAAATCTGGAACAGTTTGTATGACGCCGCACGCACACACGCTCATTCACGCTCTGCACAGACGTCATTGTTTATGTAGTGTTAAGCGACGCAACATTTGTACGGTGTGGCCGGCGTTTGATGATAAACACTCCGTGCATAGTACTCCCGGATACTCCGTATACTAGGTCTACTGCGGATACTCCTTGAAATAAGTGTCCGCAGTAGAACTAGAGGTCTACTTAACTAAGTGGTTAGATGACAGTCGTTAAGCCAAGTCAGTGGCCTTTAGGCGGCTTGAAAACACTGACCCCCGCTAACCCGTGTGGAGCGTGGAACCAAGGTCTTCGCCAGCCGATGACCAAGTTGATATGGAGAATGAGAATGGAGAATGTGGGGTGTAAGTGTTTCATCAACACCTTTGATCCAAAGCCAACTTCACCTGCACGCGGTGCACCCTGCTGACTGACAAACGAAGCTCTAGCGAAAAGAGAGGTAGGGAGCGTAATTGTAAGCTACCCAAGTGGGGAATGTACCTCCACCTTACAGAATACCGCAGCCAAATAACAATTCCCTTGAGGGTTGTTGTGTTCCTGCGAGTGAGTGAGGTCACCAGAAAGGAAGGAGATGCTGCGTTGGCAGCGGGGGTGACGGCGCGCGAGCGATATTTTATATTGCGAGCGATATTTTATATTGCGAGCGATATTTTATATTGCGAGCGTTAATATGGCTACGGCAACCGCTTACTTATCAGGCGGGCCGTATGCTTGTCTGCCACCCGACGTAGTATAAAAACAAAAAAAAAGTATGAGTTGTAGGTAAAGTCGAGAGCTCATGAAGCTCTTCACTTGCATCTACAGCGATTGTAATAATAACGGTACGGAGCCCAACGTGTAAAGTTTCACGAGAGACTTTACAATAAATAAATAGAATCGAGGGGGGGGGGGGGGGCAGCTGCCCCTCCCTGCTCCTACTTGGCGACGCCCTTGCGTGGAACTATTGTTAATTAGTACATTGGGATCAATGTGCTGATGAGGAGAAGCAGAAACCAATTTTACAAATATCCCAAAACCATATTTTTTCATAGTTAATTGATTCCGGTGTTAATTTGCGAAAATCAAAACAGGCAATTTGATCTACACTACTTTACTACGTGCTTTCGCCGTATTGGTGGCGGAATTTACGTGTATTGGTGGCGGAAGCACGCAAAGTAGCGTAGATCAAATTGCCTGAATATTTTTTCAGTCTTGACCCTTACACACTACTCTAAGTGTAGGTAGTTATTATATCTTAAGTGATACCGACATGGTACCAGTTTGTTGTAATAGGTACACGATGTAAAAAAGCTTCAACAAAGCTTTGTAGCTATAAGAAAACGTGTTTCCTCCAAATTGTTCATTAGGGCCGTAAAACGGATCACAACTGTATCGGGTTCCCACATTATCCCTCGCAAGGCCCGCGCGAGGCCCTTTGAAGGGCCCTCGCCGTTACGGGGACGATTTATTTGAACAAAACCTTTGTGCTCCTTTTTATACATTTATTTTAGTGGGAACGTTACGTCAGAGTAACGTGTTACGTGGTTATGTACGTTGCTTTGTATATATTGTTGTGTTTTTCTTTAAATGTTTCATTGATTGCATATTTACGAATGATGTAGAAATATATCGCGTTCAAAAAGGTAGAAGGACAATTTATATAGCTCCAATCCTCCAGACGAAAAGTAATCTAGGCGATATGCAAGGTATAAGTTATAATTTGTGTTTGGTAAGGTTCGTTCCTATCGACGAGCTCGGTGGCGTAGCGGTCAACGCGGCTTCGACACCAACGCTCGTGGGTTCGATTCCCACATAGGACAAACATTTGTGTGTATGAACATGTCTGTTTGTCTTAGTCTGGGTGTTTTCTATGTATCATAAGTATGTATTTACAAAAAAAAATGTATTTACGTATGTTTATCAGTTGTCTAGCACCCATAACACAAGCTTCGCTTACTTTGGGGCTAGATGGCGCTGTGTACTTTGTCTGAGAATATTTATTTATTTATATATCTGGGTCCCACGACACCACTCATTTTTTATATGTAAACTAGCTGTCCTGGCGAACTTCGTACCGCCTAACAGTCAATGAATGTCGTGATGTACATATATATAATATATGAACAAAATTTATGATTTCTTGAAATTAATACAATGAATAATAGAAAATAATAGAGAAGCACGATGGCGTGAGGCACGTGTCAGTCTAATTGTACACGCAAGTTAAGCAACGTCAACCGTAGCCTGTTCATGGATGAGTTTATGTTATCTCGAGCTCGTCCGTGCTTCGGAAGGCACGTTAAGCCGTCGGTCCTGGTGTTTATCATTAGATGGCAGTCCTTAAGCCAAGTTAGTGGCCCAACCCGTAGTTGAGCAGCGTGTTGGAGTATGCTCTAAACATCTTCGGTTGAGGGAAGACCCGTATCCCAGCAGTGGGTAAATAATAAGTTCAGTACTTTACAAAGTCACAAAAAAAGTACCAATTGACAACAATAAATATTTCAATCCACAAAAAAAAAACACAGACAACATTCGCGACGTAAAAGTGAGACCAATCGATTTGACATTTACATAACAATCAATAAATATTCCAATCCTTTTTAACTGGCACTATTTGTATGGGAAAACGTTTTTTCTTTTATTTAATTCTTTCGTCAATTTTTCAATGTTTTTAATACTTTCCCGACCAAGACACGACATTATTTTATATATTATATAGATTTATGGAGCTTGATTTAAATTTCTGAACGCACGCATAAATATTTTAGAACCAATAAATCAGCCTGGCGCAACTCAAAGTAAAAAAACGACTCTATGAATCGGAAGCGAATTTGGTACAAATTCTGATTGTTTTCGCTTCTATTTCATACATATTAGAATTACGCTATTTGTATGGCACATCCGTCTCTTAAAACGTAGTGGTTACATTCTCCTTGCAATAAATATTTAAATCCACAAAACTGTTTTCAAAACAAATCACAGCCAACTTTCAAGACGTAAAAATGAGACCAATAGAATTAACATTTGTTTTTAATCTATGACATTTGTTCTATAATGAGCTTAATATACATTTCTGAACGCACGCATACATTTGGCGTACGCACGTACGACAACGTCACATTTGACAGCTACGACAACCACGAACATTTTGTATGGGAAAATGTTTTTTCTTTTATTTTATTTTTTCGAGAATTTTCCAATGTTTTTAAGAGTTATTCTGCTATTCGGGACGGAAACAAATCCAACAAATCAAACACCATGGCAATCGGTCCAACCGTTCTCGAGTTATAAGTGTTGTAACAAACACGACTTTCTTTTATATATATAGATATATAAGGCACGGTGATATCGCAAACGCCTGTGAGGATGAAATTTACAGTTTAGGGTTGTACTGGGACGAGAAATCAATCTAGCAAATGAATCTAGGTACCCAGATTTAAGACCTATTAAATCTGGGTAAATTAATTTTCTATTGAAAAACGCCGATCGAAGCTTGGTAGTACAGGCACTAATTGTTATACTTAGCCGCTCATCTGAAACAAGCAGTATCTAACACAGATCAGGTCTATGGCTATTCTCAAGTTACATAAGTTGTTGTCAAGAATTCTCAACAAGACCCGCCATTCCCAGCCAGTTTCTCAGGCATGTTGACGTAAGCATTGTCCGCTCGTCGCGCTGTTTGATCAAGTTTCAAAGGAGCAAGCGATCAAATACCTCTGTCGGAATTTATAATCTATCCTTCACACGCTACGTGAAAATTCAAATATCGGGAAATATATATCTGTCTGTGATGCTGTCTGTGTATATAAATACGATAATTTTTTATTCATGGAACATACTCGTAGGTAAAAATGATGTAACAAAGCGTGCACAGCCCTCCTAGCCAAGTGTAATTCGTAGCCTAACGAACGTTAGATAGATCACGTGACATTTGTCAAAATCGAACATTCTAGTGTGAGAATTGACAAATGTCACGTGATCTATCTAACGTTCGTTACGCTACGAATTACACTTGGCTAGGGGGGCTGGTACCACTATATCCTGCTGTTGAGCCGAAGGCGAATGTGATAATAGCGTCACACGAGTATTTTAAGACCTAATTATGTGCAGTTTTACATACTACTTTATCTAATCTCATGAAATATATGATAATAATATTTTAAATAAAGCCATGAAGTTAATTTAACATCTTCATTTCTTACTTATATATCCATTTGCAGATCGAGCATGCGTGTTGAATACAGAAAAGTTTCTGTTCTGTGGTGGTGCACATGGGCGACGCCCATGTTTCTTTTATTTCAGATGTTGGAGAGCCGCAGAGACGACTGCAGCAGCTGCACTAGAAACGTCCAAAGCAGCCACGGCAGTCACATGCATTTATTAACGGTGCTACTAAGCAACTGGTCAAGCATGCAAAGTAAAGTAGATCAAAATGCCTTTAAATTTGACTTCCGTAACTAACACCTGATTCAATTAAAGTTGGTCGTTTTGACTTATGGAGACAAGGAGGCAATTCAAAAAACGAATGATAACAAATTCGGGGGATAGAGCAAACTCTATGCTTTGTACAACACCAAAGTGTTGCAGCTACAAATCCAACATCTCCATTCAAAATTCAATCACATCTCTGGATAGATGAAGGATCAAAGAAGTTATTACGCTAAGTAAAGACTATGGAACGTCGCGTACGGGGGAGTGGGAAGCGCTGTCATTTTGAGATAATTTTAGTGCATATAATGTATTAACGAACACATAGCCGTGTCCACGACACAGCCATACCCCATTTTTTTTTTTTTTTTATACTACGTCGGGGGCAGACAAGCATACGGCCCGCCTGATGTGAAGCGGTTACCGTAGCCATATTAACGCTTGCAACATAAAATAATGCCCGCGCGCCGCCACCCCCGCTGCCCACGCAGCATCTCCTTCCTTTCTTTCTGGTGACCTCACTCACTCGCAGGAACACAACAATCCTCAAGGGAATTGTTATTTGGCTGCGGTATTCTGTGAGGTGGAGATACATTCTCCAGTCTGGTAGCTTATTACGCTCCCTACCTGTCTTTTCGCCAGAGCTTCGTTTGTCAGTCAGCAGGGTGCACCACGTGCAGGTGAAGTTGGATTTGGTTCAAAGATCTTGATAAACCACTTACACCCCTAAATTTTTTTTAACTCGGTATGCCCCAGCCCCCGATGTGTCCTTCCTGAAACTACCCTTTCCTGAAACCTTTCATTATAATTGCACACGAGGAATATGGAAATCAGATTTGCATTAATATTTCCGAGATACGATCATTGAATCTGCATTTTTATGGGTAGCGTTCAGCCGTGTACGCACGAACGAAGGGCGTTGGGGTGTAAGTGGCTCTCCACTAGCTTTGAGCCAATAGAACTTCATCTGCACGTGGTGCACAACTGGTGATATATAACGAGGTTCAGGCGAAACAGAGGTAGGGCATAGCGTAATGGTAAGCTGTCCAACTGGGGAAATACCTCACAGACTACTCGTACCGCAGCCAAATAACAATTCCCTTGAGGATTGTTGTGTCCCTGCGAGTGAGTGACCTTACTCCTGAAAAGGAGTAGCTGTGTTGGCAGCGGGAGTGGCGGCGCGTGATTACATTTCATGTTGCGAGCGTTTATATGGCTACGGTGATCGCTTCACATCAGGCGGCCAGTATGCTTGTTTACCACCTGATGTAGTGTAAAAAAACACGAACATTTGATTTGAATCAAATGTTCGTGTTTTTTTACCTTTAAAAATAATAGTCACTTATATACATTTTTTTGTGTCACACACACACAAGAAGAAGAACAAAGTTGTACATACTCTTAATCCTCACTCATCATGTGTGAGGATAAGGGTATACACAACACAGGATGGTAGGTGACATAAAATAGATAGTATTCATCATTCAGATATTTTCAAAATCGATAGTAGTCAGGTGGCAGACAAGCATACGGCCCGCCAGATGTGAAGCGGTTACCGTAGCCATATTAACGCTCGCAACATAAAATATCGCTCGCGAGCCATCAGGCCTCCCGAATCCGTTTGGCCGGCGTGGAGAGTGTATGCCAAATCCTCCTTCTGTCTGGGACGGACGAGAGAGGGTCGTGCTCCTGTAGTGGAGACTAAAATGACCTGATGATAATGAATCTGCAGTCGCACCTCTGGAAACTCTGGACAAAGAAAGTCCAGACCAAATCAACCAGACCAAAGTGACAAATCCAGCAGTGGGTAGGTACAGGCTGATAATGATGATGATGATAGCTTTTCTAAATACTTTGGAACACACAAAAAAGATTCCTTGCCATGGAATAGCTTAATAATAATGACAAGCTGTTCCCAGCTCTATAAAGTGGAAAGTCAAAGTGACAAGTACAGAAATTGTAGATGCATTGACAATTTAATGCCTGATCTCGACGGGTAGCGTCGCAAGATATCAGCTGACAACCTCTCGAGCTATACAATGAGCTGAGGATGAAAGCAGATTGCTTTTTTATGACATTCACAATCCGCACGAGAGAGGGCCGGACTTGAGGACGATAATAATGGATATATTCAAAGCTGCCAATGCGCGGAGATATTGGAAGTAAAACGGAAAGGTTGTCAGTGTAAGTAGTTCATCTACATCTTTGAACCAAAGTCAACCTTTCCTGCACATATGGCACCCTGCTGACTGACAAACGAAGCTCTTGCCAAAAGAGAGGTAGGGCATATAAAATTCCCTTGCGGGTTGTTGTGTTCCTGCGTGTGAGTGAGGTCACCAGAAAGAAAGAAAGGAACGAGTATTACAACGAGTAGTAACATGTAAACTTTCAAGGGAAACTTATGTTCAAAAATGTTGATAAATCAGCTACATGCTAATAGAAGTTTTATACTTTAATTCACAAATTTTGTTTCTAACTCATACCGGAAATAGGTTTAACTGTGTACAGGGGCGCCGACTCCGTGGGTGCTCGGGGGCTCGAGCACCCATGAGAAATAAACAGTGGGTGCCGAGCACCCCTGAGAATAGACATCAAGAAACAGATCAGTAATGGCCTTTTAGGGATGGGCACTTTTTCATTACCCGACGACCCGTTTAGCGCAGTGGTTTAGAGCACCGGTTGAGACGAAACGGTCGCGGGTTCGATTCCTGCACCAACACAAATGTTTGCTGATGAAATAGATATTTGTGTTGGGTCTGGGTGTTTGTGGGTCTCACACTTCGTTTTTTCGAGTCATAAAATGAGCATGAGCACCCATGAGGTTTTCTAAAAGCCGGCGCCCCTGACTGTGTTGGTATCAAATTAAAACTTAGATGGAATATACCCAATTATACCAAAATAACACACAAATTACAAACGCTGACAAAGTCATGAAGAAAAATCGGTAGATTAAACTTTCAGATTGATCATAGGTTATATCTAACTGCTTATGCCAACAGAGCCTTGATATACGACCTAAACACAACCCTGGGGAAATACTCTGTTATTGGAAGCCACGGAGCCCATCCTCTTATTAAATTCTTGGGAATAAACTCCACTTTACGAGCGCCCAGTCCGAACAATAAAAATGTTTTGATTGCGAGATTATACGTCTTAAAATTCTGTGTTATTGTTGTCTTTGATTAAAATTGCGTTAGAGGAAAATTTACAAGACAGTACACTTTATTGCAAAAAATAAAACAGTAAAGTTTTGAACAATAATATAAAACACAAAAGGCGGCCTTATCGCTTAACGATCTCTCTTCCAGGCAACCTTTGTGTAGAGGAGACCTGCCTCTTACAACCATCTCTTATTGCGATTCAATAACTGAATAGAATGCTTATTCATACCAATCAATAAGCAACTCTATTTCAAATGGAATAGAGTCGCTTATTCATTGGTATGAATAAGCAATCTATTCAATTATTGAATCGCAATAAGGGATGGCGGTAAGGGCGCTGAAATAAAGGTAGATGGCGCAGCATATACTATATACCTCCTCTACTTTATAAATATAAACATACACGATTTAGAGGTTTGTTGAAACAACATCATGGTTTTTTTGTACTATATCGGGTGACAAACAGGTATACGGCGCGCCTGATTTAAAGCTGATATCTTAGCCATATAAATATCGAGGTTTTCCTTGGAGACTGCAGCATGGGGTTCTTCAAATAGAGCGTGAAGAGGGTCGACAACGCGCGTATTACGCCTGACGGGCGCCCATAGGCTGCGGTAACTGCTTTCTATCAGGCGAGCCGTATGCTTGTTTTCCAACTTAATGGCTTTTTTATATTATGTCGGATGGCAGACTAGTATACTGCCCGGCTGATGTAAAGAGGTTACCATAGCCATATTAAGAGGGGGGCAAACGAGCATGTGAGTTACCTGAAAGAAAATAGTCACCACCGCCCATGGAGATCAGCAACACCACTGGGTCGTCGATCCGTTGCCAGCCTATTCTGCTCCTTCCTTTCTTTATTTCTGGTGACCTCAATCTCTCACAGGAATATAACAACCCTCAGGATCATCTGTGGGGTGGAGGTACTGCCCCCAGTCGGACAGATCTGGCGATTCAGGTTTCCGTTTTCGGCCCCCATGTGAAAACGTTGACACAATGTCAAATTGCCTACCTGCCGCGTTGCAAAATACGGCCTTCCTGCGCGGCCGGGCATTGTCGACGGTGCGCTGCGACATTGTCATTGAGATCTGGCGAAAAGAGAGTTAGAACATAGCATATTAAAAAAATATATTAAAAAAATATGCTATGCCCTAACTTTCTTTTCGCCAGAGCCTCGTTTTCCAGTCAGCAAGGGTGCACCACGTGCAGGTGAGGTTTGCTTTGGTTCAAAGATGTTGATGAGCCACCTACACCCCTATGTTGATGAACCATTTACACCCCAAATGTTCTCCATTATATTCTCCACTTCGCAAAGATTTATATCCCTACATTCCATCGAAAATCCATATACCCTTCCTTCTTTCGCAGTCGGGTAAAAATATTAAGGTATGTCGCATATCACTTTTTGACAGATGCATCAACACATATTCACGCCACTACTGGGATACGGGCCTCCCCGAAAGGGGAATTAGATAGAGCATATTCGAGGAGGAGTTTTTGGGGTGTAAGTGGTTCATCAAGATCTTTGAACCAAAGCCAACTTCACCTGCACGTGGTGCACCCTGCTGACTCACAAACGAAGCTATGGCGAAAAGAGAGGTAGGGAGCGTAATTGGAAGCGTAAATACCCCAGCCAAATAACAATTCCCTTGAGGGTTGTTGTGTTCTTGCGAGTGAGATAGGTCACTAGATAGGAAGGAGATGCTGCGTTGGCAGCGGGGGTGGCGGCGCGCAAGCGATATTTTATGTTGCAATCGTTAATATGGCTACGGTAACCGCTTCACATCAGGCGGGCCGTATGCTTGTCTGCCACCCAACGTAGTATAAAAAAAAAACAAAAAGATACGGGCCTTATTATTAGATAGAGCATATTCGAGGAGGAGTTCGAGATAAATAAACCAATCCGAAGACAGGCTACGATCGGCGTTCCTGAACCTGCGTGATCGACTAAAACTGACACGCGAAACGACATCATCAAGCTCCTCACTCTTAGACATAATGAAGCGTGATAGATAAAGTCAAATTATTTCTTAGAATTAAAATGTATTTTGTAAGTTACTATGAATAGACACATAATTTACGACTCAAGATAAATGTATAAGTTATCTACATAAAACTTACTTTGACTTACGCTCGTTTAAATATACTTTTCATTATTCAGAACACATTTAAAGATATCAGTAGAGATATTTGAGCAGGGTCTTGTCATCCATCATAACTGTTTGCTCTAGAGAGCAAATAAAACTGGTCCAAAAAGATAGCTAAATTTCATAAAAACATTTTGGTTTTTTTTTGCCTCGCTTGGAATTGTCCCGAGTGGAATTACTTTTCGTCTTCACGTTGTCATGGCTGTTGATCGTCAACAAATAACTTGTAGGGAGTGAGGATCTGCCATCTCGTGTTGATAGCCCAGAGTGCAGAACATGTAAAGAGTCTAACGAGACCATGAACCGCTTATTGTGTCAACGTGACGCCCTAGCGGGCAAACGAATGGTAATCCTAGGAAAGGTATAACTGGACCTAGAGGACTACAGGCTCTTCTCTATAAGCGGCATACTGAAGTACATAGAACATGTCTCCAGACAGGCATAGGGAGAGTGGTTTTTTTTTTTATATTCCGACGGGTGGGTGACAAGCATACGGCCCGCCTGATGTGAAGCGGTTACCGTAGCCATATTAACGCTCGCAACATAAAATATCGCTCGCACGCAGCCACCCCTGCTGCCGACGCAGCATCTCCTTCCATTCTGGTGACCTCACTCACTCGCAGGAACACAACAACCCTTAAGGGAATTGTTATTTGGCTGCGGTATTCTGTGAGGTGGAGGTACATTCCCCAGTCGGGTAGTTTACAATTACGCTCCCTACCTCTCTTTTCGCCAGAGCTTCGTTTGTCAGTCAGCAGGGTGCACCGCGTGCAGGTGAAGTTGGCTTTGGTTCAAAGATGTTGATAAACCACTTACACCCCAAAGAGTGACTGAAGTCACTCTTTGGAACACAAAAGATCCATGAGGGTCGACGTGTCACCGGTGCTGCAGCACTGGACCCACTCTAAGATAAGATAAAGAGGATCTGCCAAGGCTCAGGAGAGCCTTAGAGCAGAGTACCGCCGGGTGCAGATGCATCTCCCGCGATTCGGCTCATCATTGTCAATATTTGGGGTGTAAGCGGTTCATCAACATATTTGAATTAAAGCCAATCTCACCTGCATGTGGTGCACCCTGCTTAGGTACTGACAAACGATTAGGGTATTTTTTAAACTGACAGGGAAGTAGTAAGTACCTCCACCTCACAGAATACCGCAACCAAATAACAATTCTCTTGAGGGTTGTTGTGTTCCTGCGAGTGAGTGAGGTCACCAGAAAGAAATAAAGGAAAGTCTATAGGCTGGCAACGGATCGGCGACCCCTTGGTGTTGCTGATCTCCATGGGCGGTGGTGATTGCTTTCCATGTGGTGACCCACATGCTCGTTTGCCCCCTCTCATATAAGAAACCCACTGCCGGGATACGGGTTTAGAGCATACTCCACCACCCTGCTCAACTGCGGGTTGGCGGAGGCCAGTGTTTTTCAAACCACCCAAAAGCCTCTAACTTCGCTTAGCGACTGTCAATAGTGACAACAACTCATATTAACTATTTAATTACAAGCTTATTGAAAATTGTGTCTGTCAGAACAACTAAACAACTAACATGTGTTTGTGATGTCCTGTAAATTGTCTTTGTCCCTTGTTTTAGGTTTGCCAACAGTTCGCCGACTATGCCCTGCGTCGCAAATCTTTAGACATATGTAATTCTAAATTTTCCGTACACTCACAAGGCCATTCATTCCGTCGCAGAGTCACCTACTGAGCAAAGTCACATACTCAGACTACATACTGGCAAGAAGAAAAAGCACTGTCATTGGCGGGAACACCAAGATCGCCATTAATACGAGAATTGAATTGAATTACAAGCTTTATTTCGTTTCACCGCGGTGGTGTTTGTAATCAAATCTTACAAGTTAATTGGCCTACTGTGAGTGAATTAAAACGCACGCTAGTTTAATTCTCGTGATACTTTCATCATCAGCCTGTATCTATCTACTGCCAGGGCTGCATATGCCTTCGATAATGCCTTTCGCCATATGCGATCCTCCGCTTTCGACATGCAGCCGCTTCCGGCTGTTCCATTGAGGTCATCGAGACATCCCGGTGGTCGTCGGACCCCGGTGGTCGAAAGGTTAACTCCGGGGCTGCGGGTTCGATTCTCGCACAAATATTTATGTGCATGATCATGTATGTTTGTCTTGGCCTGGATGTTTTCTACGTAAAATATGAATGTATATACACAAAAAAAAAGTGTTCAAGTATAACATCAGTTATCCAGTACCCATAGTACAAGCGATGCTTAGTTTAGGGAATGTGTATTTGTCCAGGAATATTTATTTATCATCGGTGTATCTTGAGAGCTATTCATCATCATCAGGTCCATTTTAGTCTCCACTACAGGAGCACGACCCTCTCTCGTCCGTCCTAGACGGAAGGAGGATTTGGCCTACACTCCCGACGCTGGCCAGACGGGTTGGGGAGGCCTGATCGATATTTGATAATGTATTTCCCTAAGTCGCCTTGTACGACATACACGGGAAGAAACGGAGTGATTCTATTCTAGTCTGCCGGAAACAACACGACCAAAGCTCTCATATAAGAGAGCTATTATATCGTGATAATTTACCAAAATGCAGCCATTTTTAATCCCATATGTCACAAGAACCAAAAGAAAGTGCCAAATTTCAAATCATTCGGAACTGGGAAACTTCCCAATTATTTTACCAACTGGTCAAATTTAACTTGCAAGATTTGATTACTAACACCGCACCGGATAAAAACTAAATAATGACAAAAACTTGTAAAAACTGAACTATAAAAAACCTGAGAAAAGAATGGGATGTGGCTATGTTATAGACACGGCCGTGTGTCCTCGTGAATACGTTATATAATTATCTCAAAATGGCGTGGCTTCCCCCTCCCCGCACGATATTACATAGCGCATCCTTACTTAGCGTAACAAATTCTTTGATCCTTCATCTATCCATTGTTATGATTGAACACCACATTGAACATTGAAAATTGGATGGAGATTACAGATATGTACCTAGCTGGAACACCAAACTTATCTTATATTATTTTAAATATCCAGTTAATTAATATTAGATAAATTTTATCTATTAGTACCTACATTTATATTTGATTATTGATATCAAGCACAATGTAAACATTGTTTATGATTAAATAAATAAAAGTATCTCTCGATTTTTTTATCATTCGTTTTTTTAATTGCCTCCCTAGGCGTATTCACGTCACTATACGGATAGCGAACCTAATTTTTAAAATAAATCAAAATACAATGTATACGAATTGACCTCAATATCTCTACTCGAATCCTACGCTCATTTAGATCGGCCGGGACCAGATAAAGCATGGACCCAATTATTTTCAGGCCTCGAGTGCGGCCTTCAGCTGTTATGGAGACCTGTTCAGCTCCGTGACTCCGCAAAACTCTTCACTGATGGCTATCTTGAGATATTTTTAATGGTCAAACAAAATTAAAGTTAAGAATACTTGAGGCTTTCAAATTTAATTATCTAAAGAAACAAGACTTTTTTTTCTATATCGGCATCGACTAATATATTCATCTCACTTGAGTATCTCAAGTGAGATGAATATATTTCGTAATATTGAGTATCTCAAGTGAGATGAATATATAGGTCTCTCAATTGAAGGGGGTTAGAGCGTACTCCACCACTCTGTTCAACTACAGCTTGGCGGAGGCCAGTATTTTCAAGCCGCCTACAGGCCACTGACTGACTAGGCTTAATGAGTGTCATCTAACGCAGTGTTCCGCAAAGTGAGTGTGTACCGTGTACCGTGTGCCGTGGTCGTTAGTTCGCGTGCCTCTGATAAATAAGGTTATCTCATAAAGTTGGGATGTCAGTGGTCCATCAACATCTTTGAACCAAAGCCAACTTCACCTGCACACTGTGCACCCTGCTGACTGACAAACGAAGCTCTGGTGAAAAGAGAGGTAGGGAGCGTAATTGTAAGCTACTCGACTGGGGAATGTACCTCCACCTCACAGAATACCGCAGCCAAATAACAATTCCCTTAAGGGTTGTTGTGTTCCTGCGAGTGAGTGAGGTCACCAGAAAGGAAGGAGATGCTGCGTTGGCAGCGGGGGTGGCGGCGCGCGAGCGATATTTTATGTTGCGAGCGTTATTATGGCTACGGTAACCGCTTCACATCAGGCGGACCGTATGCTTGTCTACCACCCGACGTAGTATATAATAAAAACAAAATTAAAAATTTTGAAAAAACCCGCGACGGTTAATACTTATTTGAAAAAGGATAAAATAATTTTGAAACCCCCGACTTAAATAATTTATGCTATGAACTTAATAAAAAAACTCAAGAAAATCCGTTGGGGCTGCCATTAAATGAACTATTTTGGCAGTTTTCTATTAACTTGTATACTTATTTATATTTATGTTGAAAGCAGCCCCCGACGGATTTTCTTGGGTTTTTTTATTAAGTTCATAGCATAAATTCTGTCGGGGGTTTCAAAATTATTTTATCCTTTTTCAAATACGTATTAACCGTCGTGGGTTTTTTCAAAATTTTTAATTTTGTTTAAAAACAAACTTGCTCTATAAAAAGTTTGTAATAAATTACAAACTTTTTAGAGAGCAAGCATAGGTATTACAATTGAAAACCGCATCAGAATCAGACTAGTAGTTTTGGTTTTGCACAAATAAATGTTTACTGCAGCGCCCTTTGGTGAGTTGTCACTGTAACACCTATCTAAGAACATGCACCAATCAAACCCGAAACCATCACTGAAAACCGCATCAAAATCGGACTCGTAGTTTTGGAGATAATTGGAAACATTGATTTGCACAAACATCCCAGCACCCCAAACGCATATACCGTCTCCGTTCCGTCGCGGGTAAAAAAAGAAAGTCCCATCCCATCTATGGACCCAATCACCTCTATATCACAGAAAACTGCATCCAAACAATAAACCATATAACCAATAAACAATAAATAAATGGTTGTTGTGTTTCTGCAAGTGAGTGAGGTAACCACGTAGGAAAAAGTTGCTATATTGGCAGCGGACGTGTAGGCGCGCGGGTGATATTTCTCATGTTTCGAGCGTTTATATGGCTATGGTAAACGCTTCCATCAGGCGAGCTGTATGCTTGTGTATAAATGAAATAAACACTCTCAAAATTGGACTTCTGTATAGCGGCGTCTGAGTTTGGCTTGCACGGCTCTTCAGATAGACTAGCTTCTCGTCCCGACTTCGCCTGTATTATTATCACGAAATGGTTATGTACAAATTCACATAAATATACACACAGTAAATATAGAAGTTCACATCTACGTATATGTACACGTAGATGTGAACTTTTATATGCACATGCTTTGTGACTTGACCTTTCGAACTTGACACTTCAATCGACAGTAAACTAAGTTAGCAATAAAAGCCTCATTGTACTCAGAGTAGTATCCTGTGCGGAAATGGCGCAGGCTTCCCCACTTCCGGCGGGAAGTGTCCCTTAATATAATGTAGCTTTCTAGACTTTTGTCACGTCGAGTGGTGAATTAAGTTATGAACAAAAGCTTTTGTACAGGGTAATTTCCGGTGGATATATCGTATACTGGCAAGCGCGTTTCTATCCCTTAAAAAAGGCTGTAGTCACGGTTATCCAAAAATCTCCCAAGTGCCAAGAGACGGACACCTCAAGATAGACAGATCAGAGAGCAGTTCCCAAAGAGGGAAACCTACAAAAATATAATTAATTGATTCAGGTGTTATTTTGCGGAAGTCAAATTTACAGGCAATTGGATCTACACTACTTTGCGTGCTTCCGCCACCATTTAGTTCATGCAAATTACAGCTGGCCGGCACCCACCCACTACCGTTAGTAGATGTGTGCGACTGCCGTGCCGTGAGACGACCGCAGCAGCTGGAGGAGACGACCAACGCAGCCACGGCCGGCCGTAATTCACATGAACTAATTGGTGGCGAAAGCACGTAAAGTACTGTGATCAAATTGCCTACAAAAATATGTCTCCACATGACTAAATTATAGCTAAAGTTACAAAACGATATGTGAGTTCGTATATCTTCGTCAACCTTTATTTATTCCACTGTTGGGATATGGGCCACCCCTCATTCGAAGAGGTTAATAGCATACTACACCACGCTGCTCAACTGCGATCTGATGGAGGCCAGTGTTTTCAAGTTGCCTAAAGGCCACCGATTTGGCTTAACAACTGGCATCTAACAGTCGGATTAGAAGCACGCAGGAGCTTGATATAAATACTCGTTAACCTATCCATGGAAAAGTTAAGGTCGACGGTGCTTAGCTTGCGTGTTCGCTTAGATTAGACTGGTACAGCCCCCTTACCACCATCTCTTAATGCGATTCAATAACTGAATAGATTGCTTATTCATACCAAAGAATAAGCGACTCGATTACATTTGAAATAGAGTCGCTTATTCATTGGTACGGATAAGCATTCTATTTAGTTATTGAATCGCAATAAGAGATGGTGGTAAGGGGGCAGGCCTGCATTGGTACCGCCTCGGCTTTATAATATTAGTATTTATATATAGATAGAGTCTGCCGCCCGACTTAGTATAAAGAAAATCAAAATACAGTGAAACATTTACACAATTTTTCGTTTCAAATTTCCTGAAGGCTTTTTTGTAAAATCCTTTGTAAACGGATGTCGACTACAGATCCGTATAGCTAGTAGAGGTAACTGACAGGCTCTGATCGGGTATGGGCTAATCTCAGGAACTACAGGTTCGAATTCAAAAATTAGTTTAGTTTGCATTTTTCATTTCTTTCGAAACAGATTATATTTCGTAGCTAGCTATTTTTTCAGTTATGATTACAATACTTTGGGTTGTAAGTGGTTCATCAACATTTTGAACCAAAGCCAACCTAACCTGCACGTGCACTCTCCTGACTGACAAACGAGGCTCTGGCGAAAAGAGCATAGCGTATTTTTTAAGCAGCCCAACTGGGGAAGTAACTTCACCTCACAGAATACCGCAGCCACATAACAATTTCTTTAGGGTTGTTGTGTTCCTGCGAGTGAGTGAGGTCACCAGAAAGAAAGGAAGGAGTATAGCCTGGCAACAGATCCGCGATCCCTTGGTGTTGCTGATCTCCTTGGGTGGTGGTGATTGCTTTCCATCAGGTGACCTACATGCTTGTTTTCCCTCTCTCATATAAAATAATACAGTTACAGACTCCGTTACATTAGGTACCTACGTTATTTATAATGGTAGGTAAATAACATTTTCCTTCAGACAAATGAATAAAAAAATTCAAGGTGATATGCATAAATATGTTTGAGGATAAAATTTTGCGTTTAAATATTTTTTTAAAAATGGAAAAATTCACCTGCCCCCCCTAGGTGGGATTTGAACCGACGACCTCTCGATGACCGGTCGAGTGCTCTTCCAACTGAGCTACCAGGAAGGTTTGTGTTGTTAATGAATTTTTGCATCTTATATTTCTACTGTATGACTCAATGTGTGACGTCACTCTCGCGCACTCGATCGGTCATCGAGAGGTCGTGGGTTCAAATCCCACCTAGGGGGGGCAGGTGAATTTTTCCATTTTTCTAAAAATATTTATCTAGCAAGTTGGCCAAGACAACTATTTATATAATAATAATAATTTTTGGCACTTTTCAAGTGGGTAACGATTTGGCGGGGCTTCATTATTTATAGTTATTTATTTCTAAGTAATATTTTAAGTAGGTATTTTATTTATAAGTTATTTGTATATTATTATAAATTATAAAATAAAAAAATAATAATAATTTGCATTTAAATATCATAGAATTTCCTAAATTACGTATTCGATTTATATGAAAAATACATAGATGTGAAACCAGTGAAACTGAACAATTTGGCTTGTTCGCTACTACGAGGAAATTCATATCCTAAAAAAACAAAACTCACTTTCAAACTTTCCAGCCACAGTTTACTCAAATAACACTGTCGCTGTTTACGAAAAACCACCTGTTTATCATTCCACGTTTTTTTTTTTTTTTTTTTTTTTTTTTTTATACTACGTCGGGTGGCAGACAAGCATACGGCCCGCCAGATGTGAAGCGGTTACCGTAGCCATATTAACGCTCGCAACATAAAATATCGCTCGTGCGCCGCCACCCCCGCTGCCATCGCAGCATCTCCTTCCTTTCTGGGTCACCAGAAAGGAAGGAGATGATGCGATGCAGCGGCAGCGGGGGTGGTCACTCACTCGCAGGAACACAACAGCCCTCAAGGGAACCGTTATTTGGCTGCGGTATTCTGTGAGGTGGAGGTACATTCCCCAGTCGGGTAGCTTACAATTACGCCCCCTACCTCTCTTAACAGTGCAACCAGTGACGCGGTTACAGGGGTCTCGTTTCGTCGGAACCAGTAACTACACTGTCACACGTCATCCTGAGGTAGGCGTCCTTCTTTGAAGTGATGTCGGGAAGTGAGCGTGCCTTATAAAGCTCCGGTACCTGTCATGAACATCAGGTAGCCAGTTAACTGGCGCCCCAGCGTGGGTACAGAAACACGAGACGTACTTGTGCGTCGGGAAGTGAGCGTGCCTACAGCTCCGGTACCCATCATGGAGATTGGGGAGTGGTGGTAGGGCCCCGATACTTGAGAAACTGAGCGTCGGTTCGCCACGAGCTATTCGACTTAAGAGTACCTAAGTAGCCTGCATGCAGGTGAAAGCGGCCGGCTAAACCTGCTAATGTTCCGCTTGCGTGCTCGGTTGGTCTACCGAGCGCACAAGCGGAGCGGGTAAAGGTCCTCTCGTCTGGTTGGTTTACTGGACGGGAGACTCGCAATCCTGTGATATAACCGGAAGGTTAGCACACAGACACAGGGGCACACTAGCTAGTTATGTATAGGGTACGTGTCACACGTCGTCGGTCGCGGCTCTTGTCATTAGATGATAGTCGTCAAGCCAAGTCAGTGGCCTATAGGCGGCTTGTAAACACTGACCTTCGCTAATCCGCAGTTGAGCAGCGTGGTAGAGTATCCTCTAAACCGATTAGTGATTGAGGGGAGTCCCGTACTCCGGCAGGGGGATGAGTAATTGTTGTAGACGACACCGTTTCTGAGATTTTGTGATAAATGAGAGACGCGTAATTTCGATTTAAGTCATTGTTATATAAATAATAATAATAAATATTGTCAGACAAATTACACAGCGCCATCTAGGCCCAAAGTAAGCGAAGCTTGTGTTATGGGTACTAGACAACTGATAAACATACGTAAATACATTTTTTTTTTTTGTAAATACATACTTATGATACATAGAAAACACCCAGACTAAGACAAACAGACATGTTCATGCACACAAATGTTTGTCCTATGTGGGAATCGAACCCACGAGCGTTGGTGTCGAAGCCGCGTCATTGACCGCTGCGCCACCGAGCTCGTCATATATAGATTTCAACAGTAAATAAAGTTTTGGGGTGTAAGAGGTTTATCAACATCTTTGAACCAAAGTCAACTTCACCTGCACGCGGTGCACCCTGCTGACTGACAAACGAAGCTCTGGCGAAAAGAGAGGTAGGGCGCGTAATTGTAAGCTACCCAACTGGGGAATGTACCTCCACCTCATAGAATACCGCAGCCAAATAACAATTCCCTTGAGGGTTGTTGTGTTCCTGCGAGTGAGTGAGGTCACCAGAAAGAAAGGAAGGAGATGCAGCGTTGGCAGCGGAGATGGCGGCGCGCGAGCGATATTTTATGTTGCGATCGTTAATATGCCTACGGTAACCGCTTCACATCAGGCTGTATGCTTGTCTGCCAGCCGTCGTCGTTAAAAAAAAAAAGTAACAGCTGCGGTAATAAGCTATTTATATTCCCATTGGAAACGTCATTAATTCATTATGTTGAGATGGGTATCCGACACGGAAATGAATGTTTCTCGCAACATCCGCCGGATATAAGGATGGCCTAGGAAATGAGGAATTGAGGATTATGCCCTCAGATTTGGAGTCCACTAGAATCGACTTATTTATTAAGGGGGTCCATGGGAATCAAACAACTGTGTTAAACGATTGTTTTTTAAGTCCCATATTTTTTTATAATTTAGAAAATGAATAAAACAGTTAATCATGTATTTGTTGCAACGAAATTTGCGGAAAACGGCTGTTTTTGGTACATTTTTCAACAATTAAAGAGTATATTGATATTAGGCCGGCACCTACACACTACCGTTAGTAGTTGAATGCGGCTGCCGTGGCTGCTATGGTCGTCTCGGCGTATCTATAACAACTGAAACAGAAGAAACATGCGACTGCCAACTGCTACCATCCCGACTGCCGTAGCCACGGCAGTCGCGTGCAACTACTAAAGGTAGTGGGTGGGTGCCGGCCGCCAGTTATTTACATGAACTAATTGGTGGCGGAAGCATGCAATTTGGTGTAGATCAAATTGCCTGTAAATTTAACTTCCGCAAAATACCTCCCTGAATCAATTAACTAATTATTTATTCATTCGAGTGGAGCTAGTGTTGCAGCGGGTACGTCCTTAATAGGATTAAAGCTCTCTCTCTCTCTCTCTACACGTAGAGATGTAGCGTCTATTTCCGTTCTATACAAATTATATCACGGGGAATATTCAGATGAGCGGTTTGATTTGATACCTGCCGCTGAGTTCCACTATCGTACAACTAGCCATAAATTAAAATTCCATCCATATCTTCTTGATAATTGGCGATCTACAATACGTTTCCTAAAACATTTTATGTATATCACAAACGGCGAACTATTAGGGGTATAAGTGGTTCATCAAGATCTTTGTACCAAAGCCAACTTCACCTGCACGTGGTGCAGCCTGCTGACTGACAAACGAAGCTCTGGCAAAAAGAGAGGTAGGGAGCGTAATTGTAAGCTACCAGACTGGGGAATGTACCTCCACCTCACAGAATACCGCAGCCAAATAACAATTCCCGTGAGGGTTGTTGTGTTCCTGCGAGTGAGTGAGGTCACCAGAAAGAAAGAAAGGAAATGCTGAGTTGGCTACGGGGGTGGCGGCGTGCGAGCAGTATTATATGTTGCAAGCGTTAATATGGCTACGGTAACCGCTTTACATCAGGCTGGCCGCTTGTCTGCCACCCGACGTATTAAAAAAAAACTGTGGAAGCAACTTCCCTCAGCGGTATTTCCGAACAATTATGACATAGGAGCCTTCAAAAACAGAATCTTTATTTCTCTTAAAAGGCTGGCAACGGATCGGCGACCCATTGGTGTTGCTGATCTTCATGGGCGGTGGTGATTGATTTCCATCAGGTGACCCCAAATGGTCGTTTGCCCCCCTCTCATAAGAATCGAAGATATTCAGATGGCGACGAAGGCGTCAATGTGGTCGTGGCCGCCCCAGAAGGGGAGAGGGCCAACTAGGGACAAAGGACAGAGAATAAAGAATTTGTAGGGAGTCCAGAATTCCCCGCGGCACAAAAGAGCCTTAGAGCAACGGTGCCGCGCGCATCTCCTGCGATTCGGCTCATATGACCCGTTCATAGGAAGGTGGAGGGTTTGCCCCCCTATCTTATATTATAAAATGTTAGGTTACGATTTTATTCAAAGTGGGTCTACTTCTTCGCGTCTATTGCTTCGCGACTATAATGGCTTTAAAGCATATCGGCCCCTCAAGGACAGGCCATAGGAATTCTTTGAGGAAAACGTCATTGATTATATAGATGTAATTTATAAATATATTTGTCACTTAATCAACGATCTTATCTATCTATCCGGAAACAGTATCAATAATTGCACAATATTTATAAAAAAGTGCGCATTATACTTTTAAGTAAATAATAAGTTCATTAAGTGACTTGTTAAAAACAGATACGTCAGTATTTATTTACACCGGGTGCCAAATAAGCATTCGACCTGCCTGATGTAAAACGAATACCGTAGCCATATATGCTGCAGTACAAGGAGTATTTTTTTATACTACGTCTACGACCTTAATCCCTATTATTATTATTGAGTATTGCTCGCTCCTTGGCACCTCCGAAAACGTAGCATCTCTTCGATCTAGTCTAGTAAACTTACTCATACGCAGGAAGACAATTTTCTAAGGTATTATTACGTTTTACACTTCCTCAGTCGAATTCGACATGTCCAACCTACGTCCCTTTTGCTAGAGCCTCTTTCGCTAATTAGTAGGCTGTAAATGACTTTGGCTCTAATCTATCTAATCAATTAAATTCATCATCATCATCATCAGCCTGTATCTACCCACTGCTGGATATAAGCCTTCCCCAATGCTTTCCACCAAATAAGATCCTCCGCCTTCCGCATCCAGCCGCTCCCAGCCGCTTTCTTAA
Organism: Hypsopygia costalis; assembly: GCA_937001555.2. Classification (NCBI taxonomy): domain Eukaryota; kingdom Metazoa; phylum Arthropoda; class Insecta; order Lepidoptera; family Pyralidae; genus Hypsopygia; species Hypsopygia costalis. The sequence goes on from OW443348.2 coordinate 19,673,480, forward strand.
GGTCATCGGACCATCTAGAAGGAGGGCGTCCAACGCTTCGTCGTCCTGCGCGCGGCCTCCACTCTAATATCTTCCTCCCCTATCTGCCATCACTTAATCGGCAGATGTGACCCGCCCATTGCCACTTCAGCTTGCAAACTCGAAAGGCTATGTCGACAACTTTAGTTCTTCGTCGAATTTCTTCGTTCCGGATTCGATCCCTCAGAGAAACCCCGAGCATAGCTCTCTCCATCGCTCGCTGCACGACCTTTAGCCTGTGGACCAGTCCGATGGTCAGTGTCCAAGTCTCTGCACCATAGGTCATTGCAGTGAGGACGCACTCGTCATAGCAGGGACGACGTCAAGTCTAAAAATCAATTAAATTATTATATTTATTTTATTATACAATTCTTCATAATTTACGTCATCATCGTTGTCCGCCCTTATTCATAACACTGCTGGGATACGGGCCGCCCCTCAATCGATGGGGTTTAGAGCATGCTCCACCACGCTGCTCAACAGCGGGGTGGCGGAGGGTTTTCAAGACGCCTAAAGGCCACTGACTTGACTTAACAACTGTCATATTATAATGACAATAGCCGGAAACGACTGCTTTACGTGCCCTCCGAAGCACGGAGGAGCTCGAGATAAATAAACCCATCCAAGGACTGGCTACGGACGACGTTGCTTAACTTGCGTGTTCGATTAGGCTGACACGCGCATCGATGCCATCGAGCTCCTCGTTCTCATCATCATTTACGATTAATAATATTTGATTTATTGTCCTATTTCTTGCTTTTTATGATATTTCGTATAGAAAATAAATGAATTTTCTAAATTATATCGTTGCTACTGTTTTGCGTATTTATTGTTAATTATAAATATTTTTTTTAAATAAATAAATAAATAAATTTTAAATTAAAAGGTTGAATTATATAGATTACTTCCCAAAATTTTATAATTCAATTGTCGACGAATGATTAAAATAACTACTTACTGACATTTATTTAAGTACTTATGTACATAGATAAATGTCAATAACGTATCTATATTTTCGGATATCATTACATTGACGTACGCATTGTCTTGTGTGCACCATGTGTGCCTCTTATCTGGCTGATAAGATTAGGGAAAATACATGATAAATATATTGAAAATAGTAAATCTAACATATTTATAAATGTTGCCTCAGTGACAGTGGTCATATCAGTAATACACACTCATAATTTGGATAAAATCCGAATTGGCTAACAAAAGCTAGACGAAGTAATTGTGACTAATATTTAAATGGGTATATATTGTGAATTAAGTGTGAGCAAGCCTCCGAATGGAGAATTCTTAGCTGGCGATCAAGTCTCTGGATCAATAAAGTACAATGTTGACGAAGAAACAGTATTTAGTAGAATAACTGTGTCGTTAAAAGGCGTAGGTCGAGTGAAAATAATAGACCATAGACGTAAAAATAGTGCACATTATCAATCTACAGAACATTACGTTGATATTGATCATGTGGATTACAATGAACAAGAAGTACCTACTGTACCCAAGGGAATGTACGAAAAGCAATTTAATTTTGAATTGCCGAGAAATGTACCTTCATCTTTTGTACATAGATCTAGCACTGGTGGCTTCAATATCAAATGTAAGATTGTATACTACATAAGAATAAAATTCGAAAGATCTGGGTTTTTGGAATTTGCTAAAAGGTTTAAGAAAGAAATCCAACTACGGTCTGGATTAACTCCTACGTTATCTACAGACCCACTTATGACAACGAAACAATTTAAACTGATTAAAATTAGGACCGATAAAACAATCGACGCAACAGCGTGTATTGAAACTCCAGTAATAACACCAAATGGTAGTCTAAGATTTTCTTATGAAATTTCTAACAATACAAACGTAAATTTAGAAGGAGTCAAAGTGAAAGTGGTGGAGATGTACACGTTTAAAGCAAAAGGACTAGCTAAAGTAAAGAAATTCAAAGACGTTGAAGGAACTAGTTCAAAATCTGGATCAATAGCAGGTGGTAGCACTCAGACAATGGACTTTGAAATAAATCTGCCACCAAACGTGAGTAATTTACAAAACGGTGTGATAGTATCTCGAGACTATTTTGTGAAAGTAAAAATTTTACTGCCAATGTTTAGAGTGAACCGTGAGTTTATGGTTCCGTTCCAAGTCGGAGAGATCATTGAGGAGAGAGCTGGAGGGTTTGACGCACCTCCATCTTACTGGGAAACGATGGGTGAATGTAAAAAGAGATGGTCTGAGGATGAAGATGATGTGGAAGACTAACCTTCCGTCTGGCCCCGTAGCTCCACTATGGGGCCAAGAGGATACCAAATCCATGTAACCACATTTATGATGTGGAACTAAAAATGACAGTTATTTTTAAATAGATAGCATATAGCCACGCATGGTTTAAATGGAAGCCCTTGACGCTCATTTCTTCGTCTGGGTTTGCTAATCTCAAGAATTTTGGACAATTGACAATAAAACAATAGTTGTGAAAGATGTAAATGATGAGAGTGAATCAACGTGAGAAAATAATAAATGATAACGCTCGCTGAAAAAGATTTCGTAAGGAACAATATTTTAATAAGTTAGCAACTCTAGGAACATTTGCTTTGATGATTTGAATGATGAAAATTATAATAAAGACAATTATTTAATTCTGGTCTTTTTTATCATCCTCCTACTCATACAAATATTATAAATGTGAAAGTTTATGGAGATGTGTGAATAGGTGTTTATTACACTTTCACGGGTGTTAACGCCAGTTACTACTCTCTACCACCTACAGGCAACTCTACGAGATGGACTGACGACCTGCGAGGGATTGTAGGATTCATTGGATGCAGGTGGCACTGGACCAGTCGGGCTGGAAATTTACTAGGGAAGCCTTTGTTCAGCAGTGGACAGCAATAGGCTGAAATGATGACTACCCTCTTTTAATTTATATATTTTAGCGGTCACTTTCGTACAACGTTCCATTTTTAAGTGATGCTTTTCAGTTTTTATTATTAACCGCCGTTCAGGTCTCGTTCAGGTCTGATGTAAAGTGGTTACCGTAGGCATGTTAACGCTAGCAATATGAAATGTGGCTCGCGCGTTGTCACATTCTCTGCTAACGCAGCAACTCCATCTGTTCTGGTTGAGGTTGAGGGTCGTTCTTTTCCTGCGGGTGAGTGGGCCTCACTCACTCCCGTTACTTGGCTGCGGTATTCTGTAAGGTCCACTCACTCGCAGGAACACAACAAGCTTCAACCTATAATGAGGAGGTACTTCCCTAGTCGGATAAGTTACAAATATCTTTCGCTAGTCGGTAGCGAGCGCCACGTGCAGGCAATGGCTTTGGTCAACCTTGCCTGCACGTGGCGATAATAAATATAAAAAAAATATTCCAAGACAAATTAAACACTGCCATCTAGTCCCAAATTAAGCAAAGCTTGTAGTATCTGTAGGTAAACCCAGTGTCAGCTTTACATAGTGCTCTATTTCTAAGTAACACAGCAAAGATGTATCAATATCAAACTCTACGGCTCGGTAGTAAAATTATCGAATTACCTAAAACGCGAGAGAGGCGGCTCCCGCCGGTATAGCTCACCTGGGAGAGTCTTTAATGGCGTGATTTCCCCTGGACAATTAAAATGATCCGCCGAAGTTGCTCCTCGTTTATTAATCGGGGAAGTTTTGTAAACAGACGGGAAGAGGGTGCTGGGTACAATCGGACAGACATTGCTTTGCAATGTTTATGTTCTGACTTGTACTCATATACCAAGTTACCAAGGGAGGTACGCATGGCATGCAACAACAGTAAGCGTCTCTCTTCTCTTGTCCTTATCCCACTTTAAGTGGGTCGGCTCTCTTTAGGGGCCATCCATAATTTACATTACACGTTAAGGGGGAGAGAGTGGGTCGACTAAGTGTGATATTGTGTAATAAGAGGGTGGGAGGGGTCCTAAATTTCGTGACGTGACATTTCAAAATCTAGTATATTAACTGTGAACTATTTACGAGATCCTCGAAAACATTTGCAACTCTAGATGTAAAGTTGCAAAATATGTGACGTCACACTAGGGAGGGGCTCTTACAAATGTGACCAGCTGTGACAACGACGGGGGGAGGGATCAAAAAAATATGAAATTCGTGTGACGTAATTTATGGATGGCCCCTTATCCTACGGTGCCACGATAGCCTATCTTGGGTTGTCGGGTTGGCTAATTGGGCTTTATCTATTAGTTTTTCCATACTAGTCCACCACGTCAAAGGGGGGCGTACTCTTACGTTCTTGCCCTCCGGGAGAACCATCGCCTTCCGCACCACATGATCATTGTCCCTTCTCCTAACATGGCCATACCACCTTAAGCGGGTTTAACTAAAGCGTCCGAACGCTTGACTTAGTATATATTTCTATCAGCCGCATACGTAATAAATCGAGGTAAATTGATTTTAAGTGCTTTAATCTGCTTGACTTGACTGCCTCTCGGACAATTAAAATCAACTTGCAGCTCGTTTATTAATATGTTTTCAAGAGCGTGAACTCAGATTGCATATTTTCCCAAAATAAAATTAGATAAATAAGGTTGCATATTTTTGCAAGTCTTTATTACTGTCACATTTCAAGTTAAGAGTGCTTTTCGCGACTGTACTAAGAAGCTGGGTCTGGCCAATTGGAGGAACTTAGAAAACAATTACTTTGTAATGGTATTTTTAATCAACCTCCCGCCTTGGGATTCGCTGGAATTTTTACCTGCGCGAAGTCCCTCTTGCAAATTAAATGTCCTGAACACAGTACGTTCATCAAACAGTAAATAAGCTTTAAGTCGTCATGTGATCAGAAAAACAGCGTAATTACATAATAACATTGTGAAAGAGGTTAAGGCGAAAAATAGGTAGGGCACGTCGACCGACTGTACAATGGGGTGTGTTCGGAGGAGTTATTTGATACGATATCCCACGACCTCTTTCTATAGCCAGACTGCTCCATATAAGCAGGGAATTCATACTCACACATTGGAACCTAAATGGACACGTAATGTACGGTTCCTGAGGAGTTATCTACTTTGAGCTCTCAGGTAAGGTTTTCAAAGGCATAGGCACAGTACATAGTTCATGAAAGGCGTAAAGAGGTTTTTACAGTCAAAATTTTGACGTGACAACGTCTTATAAATTGGTTAGCCGGGTGACACTTCAAGAAACGCGCTCACGTTATGCGCTCACAATGAGAGCGAGTGAGAGGCACGCGTCCCTTTCACTCGGGCATGGTTAGCCCGCCTAAGAGCGAGAGAGACAGACATAAAAAGTGAAAGGCATGCGTCCCTTCCACTCGAAAACATTTTACCACTCAAAGTCGTTGTCACGTAAAACTTTCGCCCGTATACCGACTTTACAGGCAACCAATTTTTTCAGTGAAACAACTTGCGTTGTGGTGGAAAAACAGTATTTACCCGTAATTGTAAGTGATTTTTTTTTTGATATACTAATGCTTTACCTAAATACGTAACGAACACCAAGAACTCATTTCACTACATTGAATTGTATTGTTACAAGACATATTGAAAGTGCAAAACGTCAATATAGAGAAACTTCATACGACTAATGCGTAATTGAAAAAATATAAATTACCTTGTTGTTTGTTATTTGTATCTTATGGTGGCGCAAAATAATTTTTCATTTCACTTGTTTATGCCTTATATGTAATATTACTGTCTCTCACATTGCTCAGAGGGGAAGTCAAATTCCAAAAGCGACCTACTAATTTCTTCTGATTAAATACGTTGTGAGTTCCAAGGCAGCCGTAGTTTTTCCCCCGGGACTGCAGTGGACTTCACTGTTCATTGCCTTTTTGGTGGTCGCCGCCGTTAAGGCTACACAGGAGACAGTGGTCGGAATGTGTGGTGGGCCCCCCGTTCACTTGTTTATTATTGTGTATTACTTACATTTAAGTATATTTATAACACAGATATAAGTCAAGTTCTAGATATGACAGAAACAGAACTGTTCATGCTTGACTTACAGGTCGCAAGATGCGATGACTGCTTACCATCATACAAGGAAGCACGTACTTCTATCCACGTCATAGAAGACCGCAGCCAAGTTTTCCTGCTTGTATGTGCAGTCACTGCATTTACTAAAACAAAAAAAAGGGAACTGACCCGGCAATGAAATCACCGCCCTATGTAATTAACAATTATCAGCCGCCAAATATAAAGCCAATCTATGTATATTATTAATTCTTTCTCAGCAACTTTCCTCTGAACATTTAATATTACGGAAGCGGCACGGAATGAATTGACATTATATTATTCCGTGCCGATTCCGTAGCTGTATCTATCACGCTTTGTCCACCGTGCCACATTACGTCACGCATCTATCACTCATTGGCCATTGATCATCCATCTATCATACAATCACTAATTAATGCCCCTACTACATGTTAGGTAAGACAAATGAAACATATAACTTGTTCGAACAAATAAAAGGACCAATCACAATAGTCCATTTGACGTCGCGCGTGTGTGCATAAGCTTTTGCATATTACTTTGCATATGTACTAGTTTAAAAAGTGGGAGCTGGAATACAGACATCGGTTTCGTAGGAAAAGAGCAACGATGATATTTCTAAACTATTGGTGTCTGTGATTGCTCAAGTAAAAAAAACAACAATCGACGTCAATTATCGATCAAGTGCGCTATGTAATTTTGACATGATAACGTCTCTTCTAATCTATGAAAAAGCATGACTCATTGTCACGTACCGCCTGAACCGAGCGAGCAAGCCAGGGAGCGGCTTGTGACGCATTTATCTCTCTTCATCTCTTCTCACTTCATCAGCCGATGTTTTCTTATGACGTTCTATCGTAAAATTATCATCCACAAAGCGACTTTACAGACAACAATTTTTTTTATTCCACTAAGGGGGTATACAAGCATACACCCTGCCAAATGGAAATAGTCTATGGGCACCTGTAACATACACAAGGGGTGTCTCACGCGCGTTGTCGACCCTTTCAAAACCACTTCACTCTCTTTTTGAAGAACCCCATGCTGTAGTCTCGTAACATAGTATAGGTAATAGTACGATCACTCCCTGCCACTCTCTTGTATCGAGCTCACCTGCCCTCTGAGACCTGATCTGAAACGAATTATATAGCTCCGCATACACACACGCTCATCGCGTTAATGGATCGACATTTGCATGGAGTTGGGAGAGAGAAATGTTCTTGGGCTTGGGCTGGTTCACAGGATAAAGGTTGTGTAGCATGCAATGGAGATGGCTATACTCTGGGTTTCTCTGAGGGATCGAATCCGGAACGAAGAAATTCGACAGAGAACCAAAATTGATATAGCTTTCAGAGTTTTTTAAATTTTCAAGCTGAAGTGACCACGGGCCGGCCACATCTGGCATGTCAGTGATGGCAGATGGGGCAGGAAGATATTAGACTGGAGGCTGTGCGTGGGATGATAAAATATTGAGCGTGGTGTACCGGCGCTTCTGCGGGAGGCTCCCGTCAATATCACCGAAATTACTATTTATTTTATAAAAATAATAAATGTCTGTTAGTCTCAAAGATATATATTATACGGGTCCAATGTTGTATTTTGTACATTGCATTGTCCTAAAAAAAAATGACGATCTCTCTTTCTAGATTGTGAGATGAGCTGAAGAAAGCGGCTGGATGCGGAAGGCAGAGGATCGTATTTGGTTGAATACATTGGGAAGGACTATATCCAGCAGTGGCTAGATACAAGCTGATAATGATAAAAATAATAAAATAATTTATTCACTTCTCACAAAGTTACATTAGTATTATAAGTTGGGGTGTAAGTGGTTCATCAACATCTTTGAACCAAAGCCAACTTCACCTGCACGTGGTGCACCCTGCTGACTGACAAACGAAGCTCTGGCAAAAAGAGAGGTAGGGAGCGTAATTGTAAGCTACCCGACTGGGGAATGTACCTCCACCTCACAGAATGGCGCAGCCAAATAACAATTCCCTTGAGGGTTGTTGTGTTCCTGCGAATGAGTGAGGTCACCAGAAACGAAGGAGATGCAGCGTTGGCAGCGGGGGTGGTAGCGCGTGAGTGATATTTTATGTTGCGAGCGTTAATATGGCTACGGTAACCGCTTCACATCAGGCGGGCCGTATGCTTGTCTGCCCACCGACGTGGCATAAAAAAAAATAGTTATAATTGTACAATTTGTTCTGAAATGACCTTGTAAGAGTCAGGAGTCCACGCTAGGCTTGTGCTCTCTCTCCCGGTTTGTAATGATGATATTGAAACGTCCTTGGTAGCAAGTGAAAACTAGTCCTAAATGACTATCACTTTCGAGTAACCGTAGTACCGCCGACATCCATCATACCGAATCTAATAATTCGAAGTGGTTAGCACATTAAGCACGCTCCGTGGCACTAATGAAATGTGTCGACCGCTGTGCGGTAAGTGCGGTTCGCTACTGTCGCACGCAAGCAAGACCACTATGTCGTCGGGAATTTCAACTGACAGTTCTAATCACGTTTAATTAACGATGTTCATGAGGTACGTATAATGATGTCAGATCTCGGTCTATCATCATCACGTACGTTACATTTCATTTTATTTTAATGTTATAAATAAGCACTTGTTGTACTGTTCCTGGTAATTACATATATTTTTACTGCCGCTAAGGTATTATCAAGGTAAGCAGATGGTGTTTGTGTGTGTGATAGAAACACAAACACCATTTTGCTTACGAGCGGCGGAACCGGTCAGTAAAAATAAAAGTAATTACCTGGAACAGTGCAAGTGATTATTATAATAAATAACATTAGGTATGATAATAATGAATCAATGGGAGATCGAATCAGAAATGAGGAGATCCGTAGAAGAACCAAGGTTACCGACGTAGCCCAGCGGATTAGAAAGTTGAAGTGGCAGTGGGCAGGGCACATAGCACGGAGGACGGATGACCGATGGGGTCGAAAAGTTCTCGAGTGGAGACCACGTATCGGCAAGCGCAGCGTAGGACGTCCACCCACAAGGTGGACAGACGACCTCATTAAGACCGTAGGATATTGGAGATCTAGAGGGGAGGCCTATGTCCAGCAGTGGACTTTCAATGGATGAGATGATGATGATGATGATGATAATAATGTTCCACCAAGTGCCAAAAATCAACAGTATCAACTTTATTTTATTTTATTCTTTGGGAGTCTTATAGCATTACCAACGAAGTTTCCTCCCGCGTACTGTCAAGCTGTAGAATGAACTGCTTGTCGAGGTTTTCTCAGGAGACTACAACATGGGGTTCTTCAAAAAGGGGCGTGAAGAAGTTTCTACAGGGTTGGCGACGCGCATTTGATGCCCCTGGTGTTACAGTCATTCATAGACTATGGTAACTACTTTACATTAGGCGGGTCGTATGCTTGTTTGCCACTTATATACTTAGTGGTATAAAAAAAATGTTTACTTACATGGTGTACTTACTTAAGAAGATTGGTAGACAGTGTACGGTATTGCATGTCTTTAAGTGTTGGGGTTTAAAATAGGAGTGTAGCTACCGCCGTATCAATGATACGGGGCCCCCGGGCTACATGGGCTCCCAGCGTGTTCAGTTCGAGTGAATAGAGCCCCCTCAAAGGGTAGAAGGGCCCACCACCAAATTTTTATACAGGGTACGTCTAACGTAAGCTACGTCACGGTTTAAAACTCATCATATCAAAAAAGGAAAACACCGTAAATATGGTCCTACCATTTTACGGTATATTCTTTTTCAGTGCTATGAATAGCACCTATTTATAGCATTAAGAGATTTCTGGCTCTAATGAAAGAATCTAGCGACTTTCACGCTATACGCTACGCTTACGCTGGGATAGCATTATTACCGTTAAACGCACTAGGCGACTGCGACCGTCGCCGTCTCAGCGACTTCGCACTTCGCCACCACTGAAGCAAATGGTTGGTCGCTGCGACTGTGGCCGTGGTCGCAGTCGTCTATGAGCTCTTAGTAATGCAGAATAATCTGCAGCAGTTTTCATTCATTGAATTCAACAGCCAGGATGACGCCTGCCTGTTGAATTCAATGAATACCTAATATACTATTATAAACTTAATTAGTAAAAACGGACACCACGAAATACGTGCCAGAGTGAACAACTAAAAAAATGATCACGCTTATTTATATATTTTGATAATGTAGATGAAATAGTCAGTCTGTCGCAAGATTTCTATCGTAAGTAAGTAACGTACTTGGAGTATTTTGTATAAAATTATATCGTGTAGGCCACATACGCGCTCATTGTGCAGCGAAATAGACAGCTAGATAGATAGTTTATTCGTATTACAGTATTTAATTTATTTCCAAAAATGCATTTTATTATTAATGTTAGCATTTGCTGTGCCCTATACAGACTTTTTAATTGAAAAATGATATGTTGAAATAGTACATAATTATAGTGACAAATTGTTGCGATGCCCTTACAGGGTTCATGTTACGGCTGCTATCTAGTTTTAAGACCTAATGTACCACATAAAAGCAATAAATAAATACATGCAATTGTACACGGCAAGATTGACAATCTACATAGTATAATATTAGCTCCTATTGCGTGCAGCGTAAGAACTATAGAAACGATAATGTGACAAGATGTTCTGTTAACCGTAAGACGAATAACACATTTATATTTAATTACATTTTTAGCACGCATCTTTTCTATTGTATTCGCTAGTAGGCATTTTACTACCGTCAACGATCGCTTAGCAATACTTACGTAATACTGCCTGATTATGCGAACTGTGGTAAGAGCCCCTGTCAGAAAACCATCAGGTACTAGATCTGTAATGTAAATCTTACAGTTACTCACATTCGAACGTGTTAACATTTACAAGACCAAATTTAGTGTTACATGTCCAAATTTGCCGGGTTTCTTACCTCAAAATGTGAGCAAGTAAGATTTTGTTATGTAACACGCGTCTTATAAATTCACAACATGAGATTTGATGAGATGAGATTTCTTCTCTATTTGGTCGATATGTTTACGTTAAGAAGTTCGAACGCGAACAAAAAACTCGCACAAAGCAGTCTGTTGATGTTTACTATGGTATCTATGCCACCTACCTTGGGTGTGTTGATAGCATTGTGGTGCCTGGCGGCGGCGGAGTGCGCGCGCCGCGTCGCCTTGTAGTGCAGGCGACGGAGCGCGCCGCCCAGCCGCTCGGGGGAGCCATCGCCGCGCGCCACTGTCATGCTGCCGTCCGCACCTGCACACCACACGTTTTGGGGTGTAAGTCGCTTTATAGGATCTTTAGAGCCGAAGCTAACCTTGCTTGTGGTACACCCTCTAACGTGGTACACCCTGCTCCTTCGGACTCTTGTCTCCGCTGACGGCCCCCTTCGGGGAGACTTCAGGACTTCTGCAGTACTGGTGTCTCCCCAAGGCTGGGATTTATGAGTACTAAAAATATAATTTTAAAAATAAGTTGGGATGTCAGCTTTGAGGAGACGCCAGTGCTGTAGAATTCCCCTAGCCAAGTGTAATTCGTCTCGTAACGATCGCTAACTTATGATAAAGAACTCATGCTAAAGCGTTAAATAGATCACGTGACATTTGTCAATTCGAACATTTTAGTATGAGTTCCACAGTTCAAATTAGCGATCGCTACGCTTTTCTTCTTCGCAAACTGCCATTTGGCTAACCCCGCTGGGGCTCTGCCGCCGTAGCCGCCGTACCGCTGAAGCCCATTACCATCGAATATTTTGATTCGAAAAAATAGATCTGATGTTTAAGTTGTTGACAAATATCTTAAGCTTGTTTGGTAGAACTCCAGAGTGACTATCAACTAAGCTAAACACAAATACCAATGAAGTTTGATTTCACAATCAAAAAATGTGATGCGAATCGGCTTCAGCGTTGGGTGTAGGTTGGAAACACTACTGAGGTCATTATAGCATTGCACTATACGAGGATTGCCTACTTTGCGTAAATAGTTATTCGACGCCATATCACACGACTAAATCTCACCATCTTTTTTAGAGTCGAACCAAAACAAATCTGCACCTCCTTAATCAGTTAATGAATAATAAATAAAATAAAAATTCCTGGACAATTTACACAGCGCCATCTAGTCCCAAATTAAGCGAAAAGCTTGTACTATGGGTACTAGATCACTGGTATAATACTTAAACAGATTTTTTTTAATATATACTTGGAATACATAGAAAACGCCCAGACTAAGACAAACAGACATGTTCATGCACATAAATGTTTGTCTTGTGCGGGGATCGAACCCGCGACCTCGGAGTAATTGCTAACCATTCGACCACAGAGCTTGTCAAAATGTATGTAATGAGACTTCAGTAAAAGAGAAATAAGTTTTATATTCCAGTATTACCTGGTATTACTGAAAATTAACCGATGAAAATACCTGAAGAGTTCTGACACTTTTAAAAGCTTCCATATAAAACGAAAACTGTACTCGAGTGCACTTTGGTATAACCTACTATGAAAGGCTAACTTGAAATAGCTTCGTCTGAAACAGGTCTGAAACTATTGTCTTGGCTTTGACTGTAATTGGTTCAGGAAGTGCTTGAAATATTTCTGAAACAGTTTGCATCAGAAACTTTGAAAGTTCAAGTTTAGTTTAGTGAGGAGCTCGATGGGCTCGTTGCGCATGTCAGTCTAATCGAATACGTAAGTTAAGCAACGTCGACCGTAGCCTGTGCATGGATGGGTTTATTTATCTCGAGCTCCTCCGTGCTTCGGAGTAATTCGAGATAACACGTTAAGCCGTCAGTCCCGGCTGTTAGTAGATGATAGTCGTTAAGCCAAGTCAGTGGCCTTTAGGCAGCATGAAAACACAGGCCTCCGCAGTTAAGCAGCGTGGTGGAGTATGCTCTAAAACCCTTCGATTGAAGAGAGCCCGTAAGCCAGCAGTGAATGAATAAGCGTTGACGACGAAGTTTAGTTTATCTTATTCATCATCATCATCAGGTCCATTTTAGTCTCCACTACAGGAGCACGACCCTCTCTCGTCCCTCCTAGACGGAAGGAGGATTTGGCCTATACTCCCCACGCTGGCCAAACGGGTTGGGGAGGCCTGATCGATATTTGATAATGTATTTCCCTTAGTCGCCTTGTACGACATCCACGCGAAGAGACGGAGCGATTCTGATCTATTCTAGTCTGCCGGAAACCACACGGATTATCTTATTAATTGACATTATTTTTATAAATTATACCACGAAGAATGTTTGATTTGATGCCTGCCGCTGAGTTCCACTATCGTACAATTTTTGATAATTGGCGATCAACCACAGTACGTTTCATGAGACACTTTATATCACGAACGGTGAAACTGTGAAATCAACTTTCCTCAGCGGTGTTTCCGAACATTTCTGACATAGGAGCATTCAAGAACAGAGTCTATGTTCTCCCTTAAAGCAACAGATAGGTGACCCCCTGGTGGTGCTGATATCTATGCACGGTGGTGTTTATTATGTGTCCCACATGCTCGTTTGCCCCACCTCTCATGTAAAAAATATATATTAAGTTCAAACAATATTTTTTTATATCTCTAAGGTGACAAACAAGTATACGACCCGCCTGATGGATAGCAGTAATAACCGCGTCCAACATCAGGGACATCACTCGCGCGTTCCCGAACCTGTAGAAACCTCATCATGGCATTTTTTGAAGAATCGCATACTATAGGACTGTGCTATAGGCCTCCATTGTTTAAAGAACTCAAACATGTTTTTTTTAAACTTTCTGGTTTTTTTCTACTGCTGATAGGGTGACAAGAATCATGTATTTGTGTTTAAAGACAAGTATACGACCCGCCTGATGGTGGTCGATTTTGCATCACTGTAACTGTGTATGACTGGTCGCCGCCAAAAAAAAATTATTTTTTTTATACTACGTCGGGTTGCAGACAAGCATACGGCCCGCGTGATGTGAAGCGATTACCGTAGCCATATTAACTCTCGCAACATGAAATATCGCTCGCGCGCCGCCACCTCCGCTGCCAACGCTGCATCTCCTTCCTTTCTTTCTGGTAACCTCACTCACTCGCAGGAACACAACAACCCTCAAGGGAATTGTTATTTGGCTGCGGTATTCTATGAGGTGGAGGTACATTACCCAGTCGGGTAGCTTACAATTACGCTCCCTACCTCTCTTTTCGCTAGAGCTTCGTTTGTCAATCATCAGGGTGCACCGCGCGCAGGTGAAGTTGGCTTTGGTTCAAAGATGTTGATGAACCACTTACACCCCAAAAGGTTGAGTGCGGCGATGACTCCCAGCGATGGAGGAGGTACGCTAATTTATGTTGCAAGAGTCTATACACTGCAGTCACTGCTTCACATCAGGCGGGCTGCATGCTTCTTTGCCACACGATGTAAAAAAAATGGATAATGTACCTGCGGAGTGTTCAGGAGAGGGTCGAGGCGACTGGATTTTGGGAGCTTGGTGACGCCCATCCGCCTGAAACAATAGAACATACACTTAGTGCAGGGTCTCGTACCCTGGGGTTAATGGTACCCGAGGGGAAAGATGATCACGAACACAGTCGGCGCGATGGCAAACAAGCATACAGATCGTGAGATGTGAAGCGACTATCGTAGCCATATCTACGGTGGCAACATAAAATGTCGCTCATGCGCCGCCATGCCAGCTGTCAGCGCAGCATCTCCTTCCTTCTTGGTGACTTCACTCACTCACAGGAACACAACAACCCTCATTGTTATTTAGCTGCGATATTCTGTGAACTTTTGGGGTGTAAGTGGTTCATCAAGATCTTTCAACCAAAGCCAACTTCACCTGCACGTGGTGCACCCTGCTGACTGACAAACGAAGCTCTGGCGAAAAGAGAGGTAGGGAGCGTAATTGTAAGCTACCCGACTGGGGAATGTACCTCCACCTCACAGAATACCGTAGCCAAATAACAATTCCCTTGAGGGTTGTTGTGTTGCAGCGGGGGTGGCGGCGCGCGAGCATTATTTTATGTTGCAAGCGTTAATATTGCTACGGTAACCGCTTCACATCAGGCGGGCCGTATGCTTGTCTTCCACCCGACGTAGTATAAAAAAAAAAAAACTAGTGATACTTCCCAAATCAAGCAGCTTACAAAATACCCTACCTCCTTTTTCGCCAGAGCCTCGTTTATTAGTCAGCAGGGTGACTAATAAGCAAGGGTACGCGAAGTGCAGGAGGAAAAGCCAATCTTTGACTCAAATATGCTGATGAACTACTTACTCTCCATTGTAGACCAATAACATCAATTAGAGTCATAATTTTATGGGTATGAGTGACTCAACATTTTTAATGCCAAACCTCATTTCACCCCAGCCAAAAAATCTCGCTCTGGTGTAAGAGAACCTCACAGAAGACCGCAGCCAAATAGCAACATTTTTGAGGATTGTGATGTTTCGCGCAAACACACTTTACATGCAAATGTCTCTAAGCTTCAGTAATCGCTTTACATCAGGCAGACCGTAAGCTTATTTGTCACTTGGTACCCCCTGTAATCCGACAAGCCTATTGTTTTAAACGCGATTGGAAAGTACACGATTTTTTCCTAAGGCATCTGTCACTTACTGATC
Source organism: Hypsopygia costalis (assembly GCA_937001555.2). Classification (NCBI taxonomy): domain Eukaryota; kingdom Metazoa; phylum Arthropoda; class Insecta; order Lepidoptera; family Pyralidae; genus Hypsopygia; species Hypsopygia costalis. The sequence goes on from OW443348.2 coordinate 19,689,044, forward strand.
TATCATCGCACACCGCAAACCATAGACACATCGGGTTGAAATTGAGCACACAGGCTTCGATCATTAATAATAGAACTAGATGTACAATGACGTACAATAATTTTAACAAAAAAAAACCGACTCGAAACATTACTCTACATTTATGTATGTAGATACAGGCTGATGATGATGATGATGAAACAAATTGGGACCAATCTGGAAGTATACTCTTTCAAATAAAACAAGTTTTTTTCAAATCGGTTTATAAATCACGGAGTAATTAAGTAGCAAACATTAAAAAAATATACAGACGAATTGAGAACCTCCTCCTTTTGGATTCGGTTAAAAACTAAGCAAAATAATGTCCTCAGTAAGCAGGATATGATATAAATCTTAATTATTTATAACCAACACTAGGCCGGATTCTCGCCCACTGGGACGAAATCGACGCCGAGTAGATTCGCTGAGTATATGATTTCCATTGATTTCAATGGAAAATGTATTTGACGATCATTCCTCAAGGACATGATCGATCTCATTTTTTTTCCACACAAACCTCAAGCATGTCGAGGTCTTTAATTGTGACAAGTTTCAACAAAATCGGTTCAGTGGTTTTGGAGCCTATTCATTTCCTAGAATGACTTTTCGGCGAATATCAGCGTCCCACTCGCTCCACTAAATGGGGATGTTTGATATTTTTTCTGACACCAGATGTCGCTAGGTAGGCGTCGGGTCCAGATTGACAAAGTTTACTGAATTAAGACCTAAGAACAATGACAGTGAAACTTCAAGACGACAAGACAACAACAAGACGTCAACAAGACATTTGACAAGATGCTATAAATTGACAGATGATTGGACCCTACCTACACTACAGTGCTGCCAAAAGACCCTCATTAAAAGAAACTGTAACTCCATAATATGCATTGTAAATTCGCCCTTAGGCTGTCAGTTTAGGGTGGTTTAGGATTAACAGACTAGTTCTTATGTCATTTATATAAAAACAAGGTTAAGACAAATATGATAACACATATACGATCATGTATACTATTGAGGAGTGCATGTTGCACGATATAACTTTTTATATCAAATTTTCTCGAAATTATTAGTTTTACGGAAAAATTACATTATTTTTCAATAACTGTGACCGTTAACGAGATATTCGCGAAAAACTGTTTTTGTGACCTTTGACCCCGAGTAACATTTTTAGCGGCACAAAAGGAAGGTTCATACAAAAATCCAGCTTTCCCCTAATTTTTCCGAAGTTCGGTCTTATTTTTGTCTTTATTCCCTAAATTATAAGGCAATCATTGATTTGAAAATAATGTCAAAATGTGAAAGAGCTCCCAGATCGTCACTTGGGTGCTGTTTCGGTAAGGACGTTTTTTGGTTTTTTGGTTTGATTTAGTTCTAGTATGATTGAAGCATGTAAGTGATACCTTGTCGTCTAAAGCACCTTTAAAGCGCATTTGACCTAACAAAGGTAGTTCAAACTATAATAATACCTATGCATTTTATTGTGTAAACGCTACTCGTTTTTAATTAAATGTCGTTCAAAAGAAACGGTTTTCCGCTATTTCCTCGCATCACCGGCACAAAGAATTTTTATTCCAACAATCCCTATTCGTTAAAAGCATTATTATATACTCAAAGCGTTTCAAAGAAGCCATCCCTAATTTAATTTCACCCATAAAGGTCTACGATAAAGCCATTACACGGCGTCTGGTCCGAGGGTCACTGTACCGGCGGCTGACCCAAATCGGAACTGGGGGCAAGGTCTCACAGGTGCAGACGTCATAAACTTGTACATTCTGATTTACGTTAGAAATGCAGTTAAACTAAATGCAACTCTTAGTGCTTTCATCATCAGGTCCACTTTTGTCTCCACTACAGGAGCAGGACCCTCTCTCGTCCGTCCCAGACGGAAGGAGGATTAGGCCTACACTCTCCACGCTGGCCAGACGGGTTGGGGAGGCCTGATCGATATTTGATAATGTATTTCCCTTAGTCGTCTTGTACGGCATATACGGGAAGAAACGGAGTGATTCTATTCTAGTCTGCCGGAAACACACGGCAAGGCTTAATTAAATAAATATTCTCAGACGCATTACACACTGCCATTCAGTCTCAAACTAAGCTTGTACTATGGGTACTAGATAACTGATATTATACTTAAATACATTTTTTTTTTTTGTAAATACATACATATATACATAGAAAACACCCAAAACAAGACAAACAGACATGTTCATGCACACAAATATTTGTCTTGTGCGGGAATCGAACTCGCGACCTCGGAGTCAAAGTGCCATTCTAGCCATTCGGCCACCGAGCTCGTCTTTTAAACAAAAAATAATTAAAGTTCTAATTATATTAAGTGATAACTAATGGGGTAGGAAAGTTCTGGAAAGGCAACCGTGACTGGACCCTGTTATGCAGAATAGATCCAACCAATTTTTACCCACGACGGAACGGAGACGGTTTAAATATCTTAAAATTAAATTTAAAATAAAATTAATACTACATTAAAAACTAAATCATTACCTACATTAATTGTCCCGACATTTTTCGGGGATTGTGGCAAAAAGGCTGGCCGCATTTCCACGCTGTCTAACGATGGAAATATTTTGGCCTAGATATTGGCTAGCCCCTTAATTATTATAACTAAGTTACATTTCTTTCTCTTTCATTTCTTCGCCGCAATCGGATTAGAAATGTATTAAAGAACTTAAGTTAGTTTCCCTTACGCGAAATCCTAAGTCTCTGGATTCTCTACTTGAGACATATACCTACTTGAAAGGTTCGCGACTGGTAATAATCTGATTATATCGCAACTTTTATGCCACATTATATAACGCAATATCTCAGTATTATTCAACTGAATGATTCAATTTGTTGAACGTCAATGAGTAATTTATACGGCTTGACAACTTCGTGAAGAAAATTATAGAAGAAAATACAAAAAGAAAACGAGGTTGGCGATTATAAGCTTCAGTGAACAACACAGGGAAAATCTTAAGTGAATTTAGCGACGTAGGTCTCTAATTTCGGTTTGCCAAAACATAACTGTAGAAAAATCAGTAAAACCATTTTGTTATGATTCCTAAATTCTAATTTCCAAAGCCAAATTATTATAAGAGTTAAATATTCTAAGAGTTACCCCTACACGGGGTAACTCTTAGAATATATGTGCGCGCGCATCACTGATGGAACATTGTGGCCAGGGTAAACAAATTCTCCCTACATTTAAATATTTTTAAATTAATTTAAACGATGCTATATAAATAATAATAATCTATATTTTAGTACAAATTTTTATCATGCACAGAAAATCCCTGACATAGCATCGTTTAAATTAATTTAAAAATATCTAAACGTAGGGAGAATTTGTTTGGGTTCTTCAAAAAGGGCGTAAAGAGGTTTTTACAGGGTCGGCAACGCGCATATGATGCCTCTGGTGTTACAGGCGTCCATAGGCTACGGTAACTGCTTTCCATCAGGCGGACCGTTTGCTTGTTTGTCACCTTAGTGGTATAAAAAAAAACCAGTTGTTAATAGTGTAATGAAAATAGTAGTTATTTAAAAGAATATTAACAAAACGCCGTATCGTATTGTTTATACCCGACCAACGTAGACTGATGATAAAAATATCCAGCCCTTTTAGCCCGTAGCCACATTTTAAGATACCTTTAGTTAGGAAAAAACACATTGGAACCATTTATCTTCCAATTTGCCATCCAATTTATTTAGAAGCACAAAGAAAAGCTTGCGTTTAGCGAGTACACACGAACTTTTAACAAGCTCCAGGGCTTCCGTCCTTAGCATACGAGCTTTAGAATAATGACGACTAATATGGTGTTCCAAAAATAACATTAGAAATGTCAATGCCCTTGGTGGTAATCCTTGGTGCTTGGGGGTCTTAAATAAAAAAATCATAGAATTTAGGATGAATATCAAAAAACCCTGAGCTCATTGTCACCAAGGCAATTAAAACGACTAGTCCACCTTTTTACAACCGACTAATCGGCAAGTTGCCTAGTCGGCCAAAATCATAGTCCTCACATCTCTAGAAATCACATTATTTGTAATAGCTATAATTTCTGGAGTGAGTAGAATGGGGAGTAATTGGCTCAACACGATCTTTAGAGCCAAATGCACCCTCGCCTGGACGTGACGTGATAGATCGGACTTTATTCTACGGACGAGTCGAATAATACGCGCTCCATTCATTACTACCTACCATTTATTTTTACATGTTGTTATTAACAAAAAAAGGAAAGAACTAATTCGATGTGGTTTACCAATCCTGTGTCTCCATAGAGAACATAATCTCCTCTCTTCGTAATCCTTCGTAACGTTGTCAGGAGTTTGGTGATTAAAGCATATTTCAAAGACACCTCTGTCCTTCAACCCTTCCATAATTCCCATAATATGTGACATGGACGTATGTGGTCGCAGGCGATGTGGTCAGCAAGCTGTTGAGCCTCGATGCGCATGTGGTCTAAACCATAAGCGTAAGCGGAAGGTCAGCTCTGCTGGAATTTTGTCCTATAACTCTGCGTATTTTACAATGTCAGTTCAAAGTCATTATACTAGCGGCCGGCACTATAAGTACGTAGCTACGATAATGCCCTATTCCGGAAATGGACACAGAGTCCTAAAAGGACCCATTAATGAAATATTGTGCTAAATTACGTTAAATCATGTGGCTTACCGGTTAAACTGATTTTTCATTTAATGCCATAAAAATAATTTAAATTCACTCTAAAATCATTGTCATTTAATTCAGCAGCAAATTTTTACCTCGTTCTCTGTCCGTAAATACTCACAGATTACCGTAGTCAAACAATACTGTAGAAGATAATTGTGTTATTGTGAGTAAATGAGCTCACCTAACGTGAGCAGATATTGCGTTAGCATTAAAAGTGTCTATGATATCGTGATGGATTTCAGTTCTTTCTTTCAGTTCAAAATGCAGGTACATTATTTGAATTATTATCAGTCAGGGGTTTATTAGAGTTCTACAGTAAGGCCATCTAAATCGTTTCGTAAGTTAAGCCCCTTTGTTATTGGGCCAGACTACTGCTTGATGCTTCGATCTCTCACTCGTCTTCTAGTATACCGAACGCGATCAGTTTCTCCAAGTTGTCATCGTTTCTCCTTGAGAAATTGTTGACATTTCAAAACATACTGAAATATTTGTTCTCAGCACACGGTGGAAAATAACTTAGTATAATACAGGTCGGTCTAAAAGTGAACACATTCGCTCAACATACTCGGAATGTACTTTAGTAACTATCTATAATAATAAAAGGCTTTGTCCTCACTGGCTGACTGACTCACTAATCAACGCACAGCCCAAACCGCTGGGTCTAGAGATTCCAAATTTGGCAAGTAGGTTCCTTATCACGTCTAAGGGTGCACTAAGAAAAGATTTTTCAAAATTCATCCCCTAAGGTGGTGAAACAGGGATCCAAAGTTGTTTTTATGGTTTATCGGGTCGCTGATTACGAAAACAACTTATATTTTACAATCCAACATAGCCGACGTGACATAAAATCACCCCTATGGGGGTGCGATGGGGTTGAAATGTCATAATATCAATATGGGTGTTGATTATATGGTTTTCTAGGACCTCAATTACGAAAATGGAATCGATTTGAAAATATAACATAGTGGACACGAAATTACTTAAAAGGATTTTTCAAATTTTACCCCTAAGTCTAACTAATCTCATTTCCCTACACAAACTGTGAACCTCTGTTTCACCCGAAACAGAGGTTCAAAGTTTGTGTAGGGAAATGAGATTAGTTAGACTACTTTATCCTAAACTTTACACGAGTACTTCTATAGATAAATGAGTGAACACGTGTTTCAGGATTTTTCGAAATTCAACCCAAAAAAAAGGAATAAAATGGGATCAAAAAGTCTGAAAATCATCATGTTTTTATATTTTATCGGGTCGCTGATTACGAAAACAACAACGATTTTAAAATTCAACGTGGCTAACGTGACCATCATCATGTAATTTTTTTAAACTTTGATTTATCCTTTTTAGGCTGATGGAATAAGACTTGTGTGTTGACTGAAGTGTTATCCTAATACGTTTTTAAATTTGTATTTGGCGTTAATCAGTGCTTATATGTACAATCGCGGGGGTCGGCGCGGCGTTCTTGCATCCGTATTTAGTAAAATTAAAGGTACTACTTGCCCCTAAGAGGTTGGAAATAGGGAGTTGAAAAAAAAACCCTCTTTTAGGAAATTGATTCACATAAGATTTTGAGACTTGGTGGAATAGTTGTTCATATAAAAAAGGGTTTATGGGTTTACGTAAACTTTTGACCAGCGCCAAGCCAAGAAATGTCTAAAAATGTTATATTTATATTTTAATTACCTCAACACTAGATGGCGCTATACCTAGCATTTGTACAGCGCGCTATGCTTTCGTTATTAAGGAAAGGGTATATACGAGAGATTATTTCAAACCATAGGATTATCCATGACGGTTTATCGCTCACCTCATCCCAGTAGTTACCCCCGGAGGTTATCCATCGCGCGCGTAGGGCGTAAAAAAACTGCGTCCTTCAAATTAAGCTACATTTGGTGCAGAAAACTAATTGAAAAACCTATTCTAACTACCGACTTTATGGAGTATACCTACTTAATATAAGAATTTCGGTATTTTTAAACAATGACGTCAACATTGACTAAATTTATACTTGTGAAAGGTGTGATGATGCCCCATACCATTATAGCTGTGGAAGGTGATGGAGCTTGCCTGTTCTGCTCCATCTCCTATCACTTGCATGGAACGGAGGTGTATCATCAGGAGGTTCGTGCCACCATTGTTCACGTATTAAACAACTGGAACGATGAGTTGTTGAATGAGGACAGTAAGGGATGCGCTGTTGAGGAATCTCTCTTTATACCCCGCCTTCCCATTATTACATTAGACCACCCAGTTCAATTTAAGAGACTTCAATTTCCCATAAAGGTGTTTTGCTATGACCATTAACAAAGCTCAGGGGGCAGTCTCTAAAGGTCGCTGGGGTTGACTTGAGACAGAACTGTTTCTCTCATGATCAGTTGTATGTAGCTTGCTCAGGAGTAAGTTCTCCTGGAAGCCTTGCAAATTTGGCTCCTGGTGCGAATGCCAAAAATATTGTTTACCGGGACGTCTTAACCTAAATGGTGCATGTTTGTAATAATGGTCAATACGAAACAGTCCTTTAAGGGGAAAAAATGAAATATCTGGAATCTTAACAAAAATAGACGCAAATCAGGAGTGATCCCGTAGCGAAGCACGGGCACTTTGCTAGTTTTTATTATATACCGCGATAACTTTTAACTTGGACCCCACAACAAAAGGCTGCGCAGTAAGCCCAGATTATCCTCGCTTAATTGACTACAAAAGAGTGCAGTTTAAACTCCGCCATGTTGCATTCTTGCATCACTGCACAATGATGCTCGTCTCATTATGCAATTTTATTTTAATTCTTATTTGAGAGAGCTAGCGAATTGCTTTATTATTTATTCATTAAAGATTTATTACACATAGTCTTAAAGATTAATACAAAAGACTTTAATGCTAAAGCATTGAGACTGTGGTTTTCTTAGAATTTCACAATTAAAGGATCAACTATTCTTAAGTTGGAGATTAAATTGAGTACATTGTGTATTTTGATATGCGAATTATGTTCATTTTCTATAAGAAATATTATAAGATATTTACCAAAAAAAAATACTAATACAAGAAAATCTATAAATATAAAATTCAAAGTCCCGAGTGACTGACTGACTGACTGATATATCAACGCACAGCCCAAACTGTTGGGTCTAGAGATTCCAAATTTGGTACGTAGGTTCTTTATGACGTCTAGGGGTGCACTAAGAAATGACTTTTCAATATTCATCCCCTAAGGGGGCGAAATGGGGGTCCAAAGTTTGTATGGAGAAACAAGATTAGTTTTTTTATAAATAAATAAATATTGTCAGACAAATTACACAGCGCAATCTAGCCCAAAAGTAAGCGAAGCTTGTGTTATGGGTACTAGACAACTGATAAACATACGTAAATACATATTTTTTTTTGTAAATATATACTTATGATACATAGAAAACACCCAGACCAAGACAAACAGTCATGTTCATGCACACAAATGTTTGTCCTGTGTGGGAATCCAACCCACGAGCGTTGGTGTCGAAGCCGCGTCATTGACCGCTACGCCACCGAGCTCGTCAGTTAGTTGGACTATTTTATCCGAAACTTTGCACGAGTACTTCTATAAATAAATGACTAAACACATGTTTCAATACTTTTCAAAATTCACCCCCCACAGAGGTAATATGGAGTGAAAAGTGTGAAAATCGTCATGGGGATTATTTTTATGGTTGATCGGGTCGCTGATTACGAAAGTAACGACTATTTTACATATAATCCAACATAGCCGAGCCGACGTGACATAAAACTACCCCTGGGGGGGGGGGGGGAGATTGAAATGTCATAATATCAATATGAATGTTGATTATATGGTTTTCTGGGACGTCAATTACGAAAATTGCATCAATTTGAAAATATAACATAGTGGACACGATTATAATATTAGTACTTATATATACTGATATTATAAAGCTGAGAGTTTGTTTGTTTGTTTGTTTGAATGTCGCAGGAACTACTGGTTCGAATTGAAAAATTATTTTAGTGTTAGATAGCCTATATTTTAAGGAAGGCTATAGGCTATATAACATTACGCTACCACCAATAGGTGCGGAGCACCAATGAAAAATGGGAAAAACACAACGGGTTGCAATGCGTGAGTGCCGGCGAAGTGAAAACTTGAACATTAACATTGTGCATTTTTGAATATTTTGGAATGGTTAGGAAATAATTTCACATGAATTGCTTTTTTCATTAATAGATGCACTTTGTTCAATTTCCACATTTTAAACACTTTATATACACGAATTTTACAAGTATACAGACGATGAAGCCATCAGCAATCACCATCTGTGATGGATGCGCGTAGCAGACTGTAGTACAACACACGCACACTCGCGCAAGCGTCCTGCGCCGCAATAAAATTTACTTTATGTGTTAAGTATTATGTTCTAATTTCTTTTAAACGCAAACACACAGTTGTTAACAGATTATATGTCAAAAAAGTATGTTTATAACATCAATTCAGTTTGCAGTGCTTTCCTTACATATATAGACGATATCAATTGAAATTTTATTGAGAAAAATGTTCACATAACTCCAGAAAAGTTTTGGAAGCGGTTGACTGCGATCGCTAATTACCGAAAGCATTGGAGTAGGCCTATCTATCAATGGGTAGATATAGGCTGATAATGATGATTTTCATATGACTTCTTCGTCCACAAAACTCCTCAAAAATATATGGTTAAAACATAAAAATAAAAGATGGCTGGGAATGCAACATTATCCATAATGAATCCGATAACGTCATCAGAATTCGTCTGAGATTTGGATACTTTTTCTTCCAGCACCATTGTCTGCACATAAATAATAAATCCTGAGATAAATTACACACCACCGCCGTCTAGTACAAAATTAAGCAGAGCGATAATAAGGTTGTGAAAAATTCATAAAACATATTCTAAACTACATATTTTTCGGTTTTTTCGGCTCTTATGCCACGTTCGGCACAGACAAGTGTCCAGTTACCTTAAAATAATGCCAACTGCTAATTAGGGGGCAGTCATTGAATGAACCCAGTAAAAATACCCAATTTGCTGGAGGGTTATTTAAATGATGCGATCAAAGGCTTGTTTCGAGAAGGGCTCACAATAATGTACACTGCTTATTTTAATCACACCCCGTCGAGGCAAGAGGTCTGGGTGAGAGGTGGCGGAGGTAATGGCCGACGTGGTTGACTCATTAGCCTTCGTGTATGTATTATATTTTGTATATTATTCCATCGTAATTGTTATTATAACTCACGTCTTAATAATATATACTGTGTTTGTATATTTTAGAATAAAATGAAATTAAAAGCTTTTAAGAATAGAATAGAAAGAATAAAGAATTTGTTTATTTGCACAAAACATGAGTACTTAGTACATACATTTGCATGCAAAGTGTCTTTGAAATAGTAAAATTTAGTTCATCATGTCTTGCCTCGTCGGCGTACAGACATTTGAGAGAGAGCAAATATAACTACTATGTTGACGAAATTAAGTAACATGTCAAATTTAAATTTAAAATAAAATATAAAACAGAAATTAACACAAAATAATAATAATATCCACGGATGGATTTATTTATCTCGAGCTTCTCCGTGCTTCGGAGGGCACGGTAAGTCCTGTCTGTTGTCATTAGATGACAGCCGTTAAGCCAAGTCAGTGGCCTTAGGCGACTTGAAGACACAGGCCTCCGCCAACCCGCAGTTGAGCAGCGTGGTGGAGTATGTACTAAACCCCTTTGATGGAGGGGAGACCCGTATCCCAACAGTGGGATGAATATAGGTTGATGCCGTTATGCCGTTAAAGAGCTCACCGCCATCTTTAGAGCATAAGCCAACCTCAACTGCACGTGCAGCGCCCTACCTATTAGCTAACGAGACTCTGAAAAAAAGAGTGATGGGGCATGGCGAACCCGACTGGCGATGTACCACCTCCTCCTCACAAAATAGAGCAACCTGTGATAGCAGCCAAATAAATGTTTGAAGATTGTAGTCCTGCGAGTGAGTGAGGTCACCAAAGTTGATGAGCTCGCGCGCTGGTGGCTGGTAGCTTGCTTGAAATAACACGACCATGCAAAGTATAGATGTGACCACGGCCGGTGCGACCTGGTCGAAACGTCAGGCAATAATAGGTATGTAAATACACTTATGCATGATCGCGTTAATTCCCGTTCTTATTTTTCATACCAGAGAGTAAGAAAAATAGTAGAGAACTAATCCCTAATAAATGTGAATGTGAGTTTGTTTGTTATGCTTTCACGCCGAAACTACTCAACTCCGTCTCTCGCAGGAACACTCTCAAGGGAATTGTTATTCGGCTGAGGTATTCTGTGAGGTACTTCCCCAGTCGGGCAGCTTAAAAAAATACGCAATGCCCTACCTCTCTTATCGCCAGAGTCTCTTCTGTCAGTCAGCAGGGTGCACCACGTGCAGGGGAGGTTGACTTTGCTTCAAAGATGAACTACTTACTCCCCAAAAACGTAATTTGATTTTTTTCTTTTGTTTTGATGAAATTTTTTTTCGATTTATACAGGTAATCATAATTAAAAATGTATACCCGAATAATTATTTTCTCTATAACTCGAATAGAACTTGAAATTAATATTTTTATTATAAGGAACTCCGTTCCTATTTGGCGTTTTTTTATATTTACTATTTTTGTTCTGCTTTTAAATTATCAGATAACACATTTTATACGAATTGACATTGATAATAGTCCTCCTTGTATTGTATAAAAAATCCAACAGAAATCTCTTGAATTGGTTAGTCAGTAGTTATGTAAGCTAATAACAACCAAATTAACGTTGCGTAGTTGGACCATGAAATAATAATTTATGAAATCAAGTTAGCTAATTGATTTCGGAGCCTCGTCAAATACACAGGCAATTTCAGTTCTAGAAATAGAATTGCTAGTTAGTTAGGAAAGGAAAATAACTGGGAACCATTAGGCCTAATATTAACTACGCTAGAACACTGGCGATTATATATATACTAGCTGTCCCGGCGAACTTCGTACCGCCTAACAGTCAATGAATGTCGTTCTTGTAATTAATACAATGAATAATAGAAAATAATAGAGAAGCACGATGGCGTGAGGCACGTGTCAGTCTAATTGTACACGCAAGTTAAGCAACGTCAACCGTAGCCTGTTCATGGATGAGTTTATGTTATCTCGAGCTCGTCCGTGCTTCGGAAGGCACGTTAAGCCGTCGGTCCTGGTGTTTATCATTAGATGGCAGTCCTTAAGCCAAGTTAGTGGCCCAACCCGTAGTTGAGCAGCGTGTTGGAGTATGCTCTAAACATCTTCGGTTGAGGGGAGACCCGTATCCCAGCAGTGGGTAAATAATAAGTTCAGTACTTTACAAAGTCACAAAAAAAGTACCAATTGACAACAATAAATATTTCAATCCACAAAACAAATCACAGACAACATTCGCGACGTAAAAGTAAGACCAATCGATTTGACATTTACATAACAATCAATAAATATTCCAATCCTTTTTAACTGGCACTATTTGTATGGGAAAACGTTTTTTCTTTTATTTAATTCTTTCGTCAATTTTTCAATGTTTTTAATACTTTCCCGACCAAGACACGACATTATTTTATATATTATATAGATTTATGGTATGAATATGATCTATGGTATGGTAGAATGGAGAAGGTTGGAGGAGGCCTTTGCCGATTGGCAAACAGATCTACAGAAAGTAAAGAAACAACAAATACTTTAATTAACTCACTGCAATAACTTATATCTTTAATTTATATGTTTTATATTGTTACTAGGTAAAGTTGATCTGAATAAAGGCTATTATTATTATAGATTTATGGAGCTTGATTTAAATTTCTGAACGCACGCATAAATATTTTAGAACCAATAAATATTTAAATCCACAAAACTGTTTTCAAAACAAATCACAGCCAACTTTCAAGACGTAAAAATGAGACCAATAGAGTAAACATTAGTTTTTAATCTATGACATTTGTTCTTTAGTGAGCTTAATATACATTTCTGAACGCACGCATACATTTGGCGTACGCACGTACGACAACGTCACATTTGACAGCTACGACAACCACGAACATTTTGTATGGGAAAATGTTTTTTCTTTTATTTTATTTTTTCGAGAATTTTCCAATGTTTTTAAGAGTTATTCTGCTATTCGGGACGGAAACAAATCCAACAAATCAAAAACCATGGCAATCGGTCCAGCCGTTCTCGAGTTATAAGTGTTGTAACAAACACGACTTTCTTTTATATATATAGATAATATAATATGTTAAAGCGGAATAAAATATAAATCATGTTTTTGAATAAGCTTTTTTATTATTGATAAAAAATAACTGAAAAGTTCACTTGCTGTGTTTCGCTCATCATGTCCGACGCATTTGGTCAAAAATGTCTAAAATGCCAATAGATGCAGTTAACTGACAGAGTAAGTGAAGTCACCAGACAGAAGCGAATGTTGCATAAAAATTGAGATTAAAGAATAATAATAAAGGCACAGTATAAGTAATGATAAAGGTTAAACCTTTAAAATATTAAATAATCTTATAGCTAAGCCTATAAACCTCTATCGCTCGCTGCACCCCGTTAATTTAGGGAGTGCAAAAGCACTTAACGTCATAATGTCATGTGGTAAATTCAATTTAGGCCACTAAGCACCAAAAACGAACACCCAAAAAGTGAACCAATTGTCACACCTCGTAATTAGTTCGCACAAACAGACGAGTCTGGCGTTTGTGACAATTGATTGAAAAAGGTAGATGCCTAAAATGCATAATTTATATTGATAAAGTACGAACGACGAAAGTACACAATATAAAAAGCATTTCGATTAAATTCTAAACCAATTTCAATCGATGTTTTTTTCTAGTAGCCAGTATCATCTTCAGCCTATCGAACTCAAAAGACCGTGAAAATGTGACGTTACAAGTATAATAGGGTTGTGGGCATGCCCACCGTGCCCACAACGGTGGATCCGCCCTTGGAGATGAGACATGCCAGGTGAACAAAATAAATAACGTGTAAAAATAGAACATTAACAACAAAAAATTAATAGGAACAAAACCTTATAGATAGTGCATATTATATTCTAAATTTACTAATATAAAGACGTACACGCATACTTAAATACATAGAAGATAAATACATACTAATATCATAAAGTAACTTAAACTACAGATATACATTACATATTTATAGCCTTGATATTAATAGAAACGTCAGTAACAGGTGCTGTGTTTTTACTTTTTATATGGCGTGATAGGTCCGTGTATAGAGTGTCATTGACTTGTATAAAAATAACTTGGTTATAACTTAATAAACACCTGCGTATCGTATTTTAATAAAATTACAAAAGCACTTTACTTAATTAACGCCTGTAGAAATATAACCAGCAATCTTCGAAGCGTGAACACTGTTTGCTAACTAGGGACAATCAGGCGCTGCAAAAAAACATTTTCGTAAATATTTAATTAGGACAATTGACGTGCTTTGTTTTAACAAAATATGTTAACAATATTAAATTATATTTGAGCTTTCAATAAACTATTTAGTTTATTATTATATGTTTTAAAAGGCAACCGTTACGTTACCATTGGACGGATCGGTCATAAAATTTCGCATACATATTGGTAGCTACTGACGTACAGACATCCGATAAGAAAGTATTTTCCAAAATTTCCCACGCGATACTAAGATACGTGCACATGAAACTATGTACAATTTATATTTAAACTATATATGTATATATATTTGAAAAACTATCGCAGTTTTTTGGAATTGTTTTGTAGCGTTTTCAAGTATTAATTCGTTAAATTTGTTATTTTTACTTACCTTTAGTTTATATCGCGTATTCCTTTTGTATCTCCTATTTATTACAAATACAAAAAAATATACATTTAAAATTATAAAAAAGAGGGGCACCCATCGAAAGCGGGACGAAGACCCAAGCAAACGGTGGTTAAGGGCTCCAGAGTGACCTTCTCACGATGCGGGCCGTTTCTAGAAGAGCCGCCTTCTGCATCTGGTTCTTGACCCAACTGCCGAGCGAGAGAGTAAGTCCGTTTACTTTTTTTTTTTTATACTACGTCGGGTGGCAGACAAGCATACGGCCCGCCTGATGTGAAGCGGTTACCGTAGCCATATTAACGCTCACAACATAAAATATCGCTCGCACGCCGCCACCCCCGCTGCCACCGCAGCATCTCCTTCCTTTCTGGTGACCTCACTTACTCGCAGGAACACAACAGCCCTCAAAGGAACCGTTATTTGGCTGCGGTATTCTGTGAGGTGGAGGTACATTCACCAGTCGGGTAGCTTACAATTACGCTCCCTACCTCTCTTTTCGCCAGAGCTTGGTTTGTCAGTCAGCAGGGTGCACCGCGTGCAGGTGAAGTTGGCTTTGGTTCAAAGATGTTGATGAACCACTTACACACCGAACTGACACAACTATCGGATACTGACACAATAATCGTTGTCCACATGCCACATGGCGGTAACCTCGTGGGCCACGTCCAAGACCTTAGAAAGTTTCTCTTTCTCGGCTTTAACGAGGTTCTCATCATGGGGAATGGTGACATCAACGAGAATTGCACGGTTAGTCTCCCGATCTAATATCACAATATAATTTATATTGTATATGTTTATTTGGACATTTTAATTGGTCACATTTTGCGTGCTACAAAAAGTTTCACGTACCGTTGCCTACACCTTGTAATTAATTATTATATTATGACAGTAATAAGCGCTTACTGATGATTAATTATATGGATGGAGGGAGTATGTACATAATTAAATAGTCTAATAATGGAGAATAACACCGGTCTTATCCAAAACCTTGAATTTTTCCGTGTACAAACATTTTTATGCGACTGCCGCAGAAATAAAGTATTTGTTTTTCGAGCGTATTTGTATGTATACTCATACATACATACTACCAAATTGACTAAAAACCCGATGAGCGTATGTATGAATATAGGTACATACGTATGCATGTACATTCATACATACGCTCATCGGATTTTTAGTCAATTTGGTCGCCGACATTAATGCTAGCTACACAGGAGACACAGTGGAGAGAAGTTGTGGTGGGCCCCCGTCCCGCATTTCTTTAGTACGCTCCATGGATTTCAACATTCATAGCATCTTGTCAAATGTCTTGTTGACGTCTTATTGTTGTCTTGGCGTCTTAAAGTTTCACTGTCAAAAAATTCAGTACATTTTGACAATCTGGACCCGACGCCTACCTAGCGACATCTAATGTCAGAAAAAATATCAAACATTCGTCTCAGCTGTAAGAGAGTGAGAGGTATTGTATTTTAATGCGGCGCTAAAAAAAATAGAGGATAAATACAAATGAAAAATAGTTTTAGAATTTCTCAGTTCTGTTAAGAATTTCTAGTAAAAGTAGCGTGTCTAAGTTATTTAAATAGTATACATACATTCGTTGGTTGGGTAAAAACTGCCATATATACAAAACATAATGCCTAAAACCGTCTAACTTGCAAATTACAGATGTAGTAATATCCCTATTATTTTTTTCTAGCTCCACATACGTATACGACTAATAAGGACCGTTACAGTACCTGTAAATAATGCGGGTCACCAAAGTAGGCTGCCACGGTATTCATTTTGACCTTTCCGCTAAGGGCACCGGATGCGAAGTTTGGCGTTACAGGGTAGCAATTACCGCTGTGAGTTATTTGCAAGGGAAATGTTATAGCGATCACGGTATTCGAAGCACATGATAGCTCAATCCATAAGTATAATTACGAAGACTCTACTCGACATAAATTAAAATTCTTTTGGCGATCTACTACAGTACGTTTTCTAGACCTTTTATACCACGAACGGTGAAACTGTGGAATCAACATCCCTCAGTTGTATTCCCGAACAATTACGACATGGGAGCCTGTTGGCTGGCAACGGATCGGCGACCCCTTGGTGTTACTGATCTCCATGGGAGATGATGATTGCTTTCCACCAGGTGACCCACGTGCTCGTTTGCCCCCCTCTTAGACCAATCTGCTTGAGTGATCGGTTGGTTTACTGAGCGCGAGAACGGTGCGGGTAAAGGTCTTTTCGTCTGGTTGGTTTACTAGACGAGAGGCTCGCAATCCTGTGATATAACCGGAAGGTTGGTGCACAGGGGCGCTTTAGTAGGCATAGGGTCCGTTGGAGATCATAGGAGAGGCCCGTGATACACCGGTACGGGTCGGCCAGTTATTAATAAATATTCATCTAAGATATTAATAAACAGTGATAAAAGAAGTAGAGATGTGATTAAACGTTAAAAAGAATTAATCGTTAAAAGTTATTAAAAAAATAACATGTTAAATTGAATGGATACGCATGATCAAACTTATTTACGACGACGGCGTCCGTCCGATTTATCGATGCATCTGCTTTAAAAGCAGTGAAATGAAATTAGGGCTGCTTTTAAAGGAAGTAAGTTGGAAGGTATTACTTACTTGAAATCTGGCGCTGGAATAAAAATTTTACTTTGAATTAGGAATAATAGTTTCAAAAGTTATAACTTTTAATGACTATCTCAATATTAATTAACGTACCTACATAAAAGTTATTTTTTTAATGTGTTATAATTAAACGCTTAAACTTTCGATCATTACCTGTAATAATAAGACGCCATAATGTATGTGTGTTGTTACACGGCCCTCGACTTCATATTATTATACGCGTATCCCGGTATCCCGTGGGCATTTACTTTCTTAGTGCACCTCTAGACCTCATGAGGAACCTACGTGACAAATTTGGAATTTCTAGACCCAGAGGTCTGAGCGCTTAGTGCGCGTTTGTCAACGTAATCAAACCGACCAAATAGAGAAGAACTCTTTGCGTTACGTGCCTTGATGTGCCAGTCAGTCACTAAGTCAGTTAATTCCTATAAAGATTTTAAGTGGTTTTAATATTCATTGTTGTTACTTTGATCACATGTTATGATTACTTTATAAGTGTCTAATAGTTTATAAGTATCTACTTGAAAATCATGTGTTTATCTTACCTCTTCAAATAATAGGTACCTACCATTAACCTATGATAATTCAATTATAGTCATTTTTAATATTTAACTAAAAAATAAGACTGGGTGTCACCAGATCTTTAGGGATAAAACTAACCTCAGTTACACGTGGTGCATCTCGCTAACTGACATGCAAGTACTGCCCGACTAGGGATAGCAACCATCTACCTCTACAAAGCTGTTAAAGCTATACAGATTATGTTCTCATTAGTGAATGTGGTTACGAGCTAATAATTACCTATATAAATAAATAAATAATAAATATTTCTGGACAATTTACCCCAAATTAAACGCAAAGCTTGTGTTATGGGTATTAGACAACTGATAAATGTACTTAAATACATTTTTTTTTGTAAATACAGACTTATAATACAGAAAACACCCAGAGACAAACAGACATGATCATGCACACAAATGTTTGTCTTGTGCGGGAACCGAACCCGCGACCTCGGAGTCAAAATCGCCATTGCTAACCATTCGACTACCGAGCTCGTCAAATATGTATTATAATAAATAATTCTATTTTATGTTTATCTATTATGAAATGTACTAAAATGAATGGACAGGGAATCATTCCTATCACTGTCTCCTGAGTCAGGATTAACAGCGGCGAAAACCAAAAAGGCAATGAACAATGAAGTCCACTGCAGTTCCGGGCTAAAACTACGGCCTTGGAACTCACAACTAATTTTATTAAAAGAAATTACCTAGTAGGAGTAGGATATTAACTGGATATTAACTGGATATTAACTGTTCCTTGTTGTTATGAATCTAACAACTTGAAATAAAGAAATAAAAAGTAATCGGGGACAGTTTCTATATCGGTAATCTGTAATTAGACAAACCTTGTCAAAACAGCACCGATAAGAACCGATAAAGACCGAAAAGTTCTGACCAGCGTTTATCGATGACGTTCGGGGCTTTTCTTAACGCTTTATCTACTTGTAGTAATAAAAAAAACCGGCAAAATTAAATACTTGTCTTTATTATAATGATCATCACAGCACATTCTACAAGATTTATTATTCGAATTGATGTTGTATCGTACGAATTTTCTTTTTGCCCCAATATCATTTATTGTTCCTCATATGTTGCATTCCCTTTATGTAATATCCCATGAGACTTAAGACGTTAGCGTAGGATCCAAAAATAGTCAAATAAACATTGCATATTTTTTATTAGTAGGTGTTAGTCAACTTGAATTTATGTAAATATTTTTTGGAAAATGGAAAAGTTCACTTCCCCGCCTATGACTTGATTCGCATCCTCTCTATAACTGCTCGAGTACTTTTTCCAAATCAGCTACCAGGAAAGTTTGTGATGGTGACGAAATTTGTGTGTATTCTTTTTAACTAGTCGAAAAAGAATTTTATTTCTTTAATCGGTAACTTGATCTACAGTCTACACTACTCTGCGTGCTTCTATTTATTTATTTGCGTGAACTAACTAGTGTCGGAAGAACGGAAGTAATGTAGATCAATTAGCTTGTAAATTTGACTTCCGCAAAATAACATTAGCATCAATTCTTTAATCGTCATCATCGTCATCAGACAATCCTTTTTTACATTCACCCATCGTTTCCCAGTAAGATGGAGGTGCCTCAAAACCTCCGGCTCTCTCCTCAATGATCTCTCCGACTTGGAACGGAACCATAAACTCACGGTTCACTCTAAACATTGGCAGTAAAATTTTTACTTTCACGAAATAGTCCCTAGATACTATGACAGCGTTTTGTAAATTACTCACGTTTGGTGGTAGATTTATTTCAAAGTCCATTGTCTGAGTGGTACCACCTGCTATTGATCCAGATTTTGAACTAGTTCCTTCAACGTCTTTGAATTTCTTTACTTTAGCTAGTCCTTTCGCTTTAAACGTGTACATCTCCTTCACTTTCACTTTGACTCCTTCTAAATTTATGTTTGAATTATTAGAAATTTCATAAGAAAACCTTAGAGTACCATTTGGAGTTATTACTGGATTTCCAATACACGCTGTTACGTCGATTGTTTTGTTGGTTCCAATTTTAATCAGTTTAAATTGTTTCGTTGCCATAAGTGGCTCTGTAGATAACGTAGGAGTTAATCCAGACCGTACATGGATTTCTTTCTTAAACCTTTTAGCAAATTCCAAAAAACCGGATCTATCGAATTTTATCCTTATGTAGTATGAAATTTTACACTTGATACTTAAACCACCAGTGCTACATTTAAATGCGAAAGACGATGGTATATTTCTCGGTAAATCAAATTTAAATTCCTTTTCGTACATTCCCTTGGGTACAGTAGGTACTTCTTGTTCATTGTAATCCACATGATCAATATCAACATAATGTTCTATAGTCTGATAATGAACAGTATTTTTCTGTCGATGATCTGTTATATTCAATCGACCTACGCCTTTTAAAGACACAGTTATTCTATTAAATACTGTTTCTTCGTCAACAGCATACTTTATTGATCCAGAGACTTGATCGCCAGGTAAGAATTCTCCATCTGGAGGCTTGCTTACACTCAATTCACAATATATACCCATCTAAATATTTATTACAAATTACTTCGTTTTACTTTTTTAGACAATTCAGACTTTATCTAAATTCCTGGTGTGTATAACTGAAATAACCACTGCAACTGAGTAAACAGCTATAAATACACTGAATATACTATATTGAATATATTTATCATACCACATATCTGTACCGAATGTTATCAGCTAGATAAGAGACACACATGGTGCACACAAGACAAGGGCTCAGTGTAGTGATGTCCGAAAATAAAGATACGTCACTGACATTTTATTTAAAAAAAATGTATATATTATACGAAATCGCCCGAATTAACATTAACATTATTTTCAAAAGTCCCTACATTACGCAATGAAAATAATCAGCATATAAATAAATGCTAACATATTTGCATTATATCTTGCGCTTTAACATTAAAAGTAAAAAGTATAAAAATAACAAATTGTCTATATGAATATAATAAAAGTAACAGGAATATTTATGTATATATTACAATTGGTAATACTAATAGCAATTTCTACTTACAAATCATTAGTGAAGTCTACGAAATTGGCTGACTTATTGTTGCTGATTTAAAGTTTTGCACTAGATGGAACTTTGTAGATATTTTGTATGAATAAAATCACTTGTACATTTATTTTCATCAACCAGTTTCACTTTATATTATCCAAGTACACAAATAAGTCTCGTTTTCTCAAAACTTGCCGAGTTACGTACTTAAGGTCCAAGAATATTTCCTTTAATATTTACAGAGGGGAAGGCACGTTGTGCTGACGTCGAGATCTCGTGATTGCAAGAGATTTGATCAGGATTCTGTAATCAGCCATCGTCTATGGATTGGCACGCTCTGTCTCTTAACTTCAAAGGAAAAAGTACTTTAAGTAGAAAGATTACTATGTCGTAGTCAAATCTATTTAGTTTGAAATTTAGACACAAGTAATTTGTGGACCGGAATCAATTCAGCCATAGGTTGTCAACCAGCGTTGCCAGATTTATATTAGATCAAAGCGAGATGTTAGACTTAGGAAAGTGAAAAAAAAGTGGGACACGTTTGAAAAAAGTGGGACTACAAGAAAAATACATATTTTAGATAGATTATTTTATAGAATGAATGGGTAAGTGTTTTTGGTATGAGTGTAAACAATCAAAGATCAAAAATATTTCAGTTTGTTAAACTTTGCTTTATTGTTACAAAGATTCAAATTCTGGCATTCCGTCCATTAATTTCAGTTGATAAAGTCATAATTTTTGGCGTCCATCGCCATAAACGGGACATGTGGTGTCCCGCTCGGGACATTACGCTTTAGCCTAAAAAAGCTGGACGTCTGGCAACGCTGGTGTCCACTGCTGAACATGCGTCACTCCTATAGACTTCCACAACGATTAGTTTTGTGCCGTCGCTGTCGTCGCCGCCCTGTGTTAAGATCGTCATTTCACGTGTTATGGTGCCGTCCCATGCTGTCTTCCCCGTGGCTATAATTCCAGAACTATCTGAACCATCAGTTCTATTTGCTATCTGGCCTGCACCCTGCCTCTTCAGTCTGCTGATCCTTAGAGCTATGTAACTCTACTTCTACTATGGATATAATCTTTCCTGAGTTTATCCCATAAAGATGATCCGAGCTCTCTCTATCGCACGCTGTGCAACCTTGAGCTTTCAAATAAGGTCCATAGAAAGCAACTAATAGAACAGAAACTCATAAGATGTCATCCCTTCTCTTTCCAATTACATAAAGGCCAAGTTCGTTCTCACTGGGATGGAATAATAAATATTCCTGGACAAATTAAATAGCTCCATCTAGTGTCAAATTAACCCATTAATTGCCAGCTTATCATTGACGTTAAGCCGTCGGTCCCGGCTGTTGTGTTTAGACGACAGCCGTTAAGCCAACCTTTGGCCTTTGAGCAGCTTGAAAACACTGGCCTCCGTCAACGACGCAGCAGTTTAGCAGCGTGACGGAGTATGTTCTAAACCCCTTCGATTAATAGGAGACCCGTATCCCAATAGTGGGATGATTATGGGTTGAAGCCGAATTGCCAGCTTACATATATCATCATTATCATCAGGCCATTTTAGTCTCCACTACAGGAGCACGACCCTCTCTCGTCCGTCCTAGACGGAAGGAGGATTTGGCCTACACTCCCCACACTGGCCAGACGGGTTGGGGAAGCCTGATCGATGTTTTATAATGTATTCCCTTAGTCGCCTTGTACGACATCCACGGGAAGAGATGATTCTATTCTAGTCTGCCGGTAACCACACGGCTATACTTACTTTACTTACGTATATAGATAGTGGTTAGTCAAGCTTACCACCAGCTATAGAGCCAAAGCCAATCTCAACTGCACGTAGTGCATCCTGCTGACCCTGGGAACGTTACTCTGGCTATAAAAATAATGGTGACGGTTGACGTATCTTTTTTAATAAGTTACTTTACAGCATTTGTACGTTGTATCGTACAACCGTGATGCGCACTTTAGGTAGGACATGGATTGATAAGAACGCTGATTAAGTGACAAACGTATAAATTACATTTATATATAATTCATGACGTATATCTCAAGGAATTCGTGGGACCTGTCTGTGAGTAGCGCTCTGCCTTGAAGTACCTAGTATATACATATTGGGAAGGTAACATACTTAAAAACAAAGGTCATCATCCTTTTATTCAATGAGAGAATTTGGAAGTTAATTTTGTTATTATTCTTTTCATTTTCATACTTTTAAACATATATATGCATATAGTCTGACATAAGTAATTATTTATTTACTAGCGGCCGCCCGCGACTTCGTACGCGTAGAGTTAATTATATTAAGAAAAAAAAGATAAATAGGTAGGTACCTAATGAAAGGAAAAAATAAAAGAAAGATAAAATAATCAATATCTGGACGAATTTATAGAATCAATCAAGTCGACGGATATTATTTTATCAAGATCTAAAATTCTTTATATTGTTATAATAAAACATCCCTCCTCATAATTAAATACCATTTAAAATCCTACTGCCATAATTACTTTAACTTCAATAACATTGTACTTTCATACAAACTACCATCCCCCGTTTTAACCCCAAAAAGGGGTTGATTTCTAAAGATGCATTATTAGTACACCTCCACACCATATATATACCATACATTTTAAATTTCAAGTCTCTTGCTTCAAAAACATAGAACTTTCATACAAACTACCATCCCCCGTTTTAACCCCAAAAAGGGGTTGATTTCTAAAGATACATTATTAATACACCTCCACACCATCTATACATACATTTTAAATTTCAAGTCTCTTACTTCAAAAACATAGGACTTTCATACAAACTGATTTCTTATAATACCAATAAGAAAGTATGTAGTTTATTGTTCATTGTTGATTCATATTTTTATAATAATTAATTCCCTTGAGGGTTGTTGCGTTCCTGCGAGTGAGTGAGCTCACCAGAAAGAAAGGAAAGAAGGAGTCCGGCCAAACCGAATGGAATGTCCGTGGTAGACGTCGCTGATCCGTTGCCAGCCTATATCCGTATGCAACAGATCGGCGACCCCTTGATGTTGCTGGTCTCCATGGGCGGTGGTGATTGCTTTCCATCAGGTGACCCACATGCTCGTATGCCCCCCTCTCAAACAAAAAAACATATTATAACAATTAAATTATTATTACTGTTTCTTGTTATAATGACGCGTAAATTTAAAATTAAGACATAATAATTGACTACCACGGACATTCCTTTCGGCTTGGTCGGAGTAATTTCAACAAAGAGATCGACAGGCGCGAGAGATTGGGCTATTTGGAGAAATTCGGCACATCTTCGCCGCACTGAACACTAAAGTCTTCAACTAGTGGGTCCTCCTTGCAATTACGAGTACCTATGGTGCAGAGACTTGGACACTGACCAACGAACTAGTCTACAGGTTAGTTTTAATTGTGTTAGAAGGTTGCGCAGTGAGCTATAAAGAATGCTATAGATATATAGATAGGCTCGGGGTTTCTTTGAGGGATCGAAGAAATTCGACGGAACCAAAGTTGTCGACATAGCCTTCAGAGACCCCGGGGCTGCAATGGACTTCATTGTTCATTGCCTTTTTTGGCGGTCCCCGCTGTTTATCCTGGCTACACAGGAGACACAGTGGTGGGAATGTGTGGTGGGCCCCCGTCCCAATTTATAGCCTTCAGAGTTTGCAAACTGAAGTGGAAAGGGCCGGGCCGGACAGATCTGACGTTTAAGTGGTGACAGATGGGGGAGGAAGGTATTAGAGTGGTGACCGCGCGTAGAACGACGAATCATTGGAGGTGATCCTTCAAGACATTCAGACGACTTTAAGAAAGCGGCTAGAAACAGTTGGATGCGGAAGGAGGAGGGTCGAATTTGGTGCAAAGCAATGGGGAAGGAATATATCCAACAATAGATATACAGGCTGATGATGACGATGAGACATAAGAAAGATTTTGTTTTATAATTATTTTTAATTTAAATTGATTTATAATTATTTAAGTTTGATTGTTACCAAGAAACAATAAATCATATTTAATTTCTACGATAAAATACAAATATAAACTAAGATACTCGTACCATGAAAATGGAGAGAGAGACGGTCTGACCTTATGATTATCAGCCAGAAACAGATACCGCAGCCCAGGGGCGCATGCAACACCAAGGCCAAGAAGGTGGAGGCCATCATTCGTGCGTTGCCGACCCTGTACAAAGTACCCTATCTTGAACAACCCTATACCGTAATTACATGGGTCTGGTAATCCCTTTTTTCATTAAAATATTTATAACTACCCCTAAGTTATTCCCATTAAAGTTAACGCTCGGATTATAATCACAAAACATTTTAAAAAGTTGTACAAAGTCGTTTAAACAAACTAAGATGCCGTTTTTATATTTAAATCTAATAACTTTATCTCATCAGTCCACGCAGAATATTCCACAATCTCGCCGCGGTCACTTTTAATCCAGTTTTCTCAGAAACTTGCCCATTTAGGGCAGCTCCGTAATCAATGGCAACACCCAAAATTAGCAATCCCTTAGAAGCAAGATTAACGTTTAAACAAAAATTAATTACCAACTTTATCCAATGTCTTTTTTATTAACTTACGACTAGGGTTGCCAGTGACGAAATATTTTAATATTAATTAAATATTATTAATAATTAATTTGCTTGATATTATTAAGTAAATTAAATTTAAATTATTAAATTATTAAATTAAATTTTACATACCTACTTACAATTACTTGTTTGTGGAAGCTGGTGAATCGTGTTAGATATGAATACCTGTGTTACGAACCACCAGGCTTCCACCTCCGGATGCGAAACAGGCACATTTAACAGCACAAAATACACCTTTACAATTATTATAATTACAATAACATCTTCTTAAATATTTACTAATGATCAATTACAATAACAATAATATAGTTTGAGGGTGAAATATAATCGGTGTTTACAATTTTTGTGAGGGTACCGTCATTTTTCGACATTATATTAATGTACATTGACATGACAAGGAATTATCAATATTGGTGTGTGGTACAAGTATAAGAGAATAGAGGAAAAGTAATTTCGGATATTTTTTTTTTTTTTTTTTGTACTCATCAACTGTCTGATTTGGATAAAATGAGGATTGTGTTTGGTTATGTGTTTGGAAATTTCAATTTGTGAGGAATAAGGAGCGAGTGCTGGGAGGCATGGAAGGGTGGTGGGGAGTAAAGTTTACTGGAGTTGTTGTTGTGTATGGGTGTGTTGTGTATGTGTGTGCGTGTGTATGTGTGTGCGTGTGTATGTGTGTGCGTGTGTATGTGTGTGCGTGTGTATGTGTGTGTGTGTGTGTGTATGTGTGTCAGTGTGTGTGTGTATGTATGTATGCATGATGTATGTAAGGTGGTGTCTCTACTCATAAGTATGAATTGACTAAGAGAGTACGAGATATTTATAATTATACAAGATATGTTTAAAAGCATGATTATTATATAGTTTCTAAGACCGTTTAATTAATAGTTGTTCCGTAGTTTCATAACTGAGAGACTGCAGCCATGATGTAATACAATTTTTGGCTTTGTATTTGTTAAATTCATATATATTTAATATTTTATTGATTTTATTGTATAAACTTGAACTTAGTGAGTCAAATTGTCGCTGTGCAAACGCTGTACGGCATTTGGCTATGTGACAAACCAAAACACCACTACGGCGCTTAAGCATTACAGTATCAAGAGGTAGATTGGAGTGTCTCCTCAGCAAGATACGAAGTATAAAAATCTGTCTAACAGTTAGTACTCCGCATTCAGAGTACAATTTAGTAGTGGGATAAATTCTTGGTCTGAAAAACATAATTTTAAGTACCGCCCTCTGTGCTCGTTCCAGATGTAGCATAGCAGTTTTATGTGTACCGCCCCACACAGGTATACAGTATGACAACACAGACTGGCATAGCGACATGTAGACCATTTTTAAAATATTTATATTTGCAGAGTTACGTAATTTTTTAAATAGCCAAATCAACCTTCTAGTTCTAACACAGAGCGCGTTTGTGTGATCATGCCAGTCGAGTCTGTCGTCCAAGTGTACACCAAGGTATTTAACTGTGCGAGAGGCGTTAAGTGACACGCATGTACAATTGGTGTCTTGTCCTGAGCACTGATGAGCTACAAGAGATTTGACAGTTGCAGGTAGCGATGCATTTGAGATATTAAAGCATAACAATTTAGATTTGTCGAGATTAAGGGTTAGCAAGTTTGAGGATAGCCAGTGCATGACACGTTGAAGCGCAGATTGAGCGTGGAGTTGGGCTGTGGCCCAGTCTTTGCCATACACAAGCAATGCTGTGTCATCTGCATAAGCAAAGAGTTCACAGTTAGAGAGTTCCATCCTGCAGAGATCGTTCATGTATATGATAAACAGGGTAGGCCCTAAAATGCTACCTTGAGGAATACCAAAATTCAAACTTTTTTCGTCGCTGAAGTGCCCGTCAATACTAACACACTGGGTACGGTCCTGTAAGTAATCCTTGAAGATATCTAATGCAAGCC
The DNA here is from genome assembly GCA_937001555.2 of Hypsopygia costalis. Classification (NCBI taxonomy): domain Eukaryota; kingdom Metazoa; phylum Arthropoda; class Insecta; order Lepidoptera; family Pyralidae; genus Hypsopygia; species Hypsopygia costalis. The sequence goes on from OW443348.2 coordinate 19,716,319, forward strand.
CAATTTCGTGGCTTTAGATCATTAGTAGCGTCAGAGTAATCTAAAGAATTATCTGACGAGCTCGGTGATTCTCTCGGTGGTTCGGTCCCCGTACAAGACAAATATTTATGTGCATGATGTATGTATGTATTTAAGAAAAAATGTTTTTAAGTATTATATTTGGTTGTTTGGGACTAGATGGCAGTGTTAATTAATATTCTTTGACAAATTGCGTCCAGGAATATTAATTATTATACAGAATCGTAGCAATTCTACTATTTTCACACAATAATTATACCTCCCTCAGGTATACCGCCCTCAGGTAAGCGGTTACCGCCTATAATACCGCGCAATACCAGAGGAATAAAACTACACATCAATAAAAACGTCTTAACACCTCTTTTGAGGCACTCCGTCTCTTAGGAAAACCTCGACACACATACCTCGACAGGCAATTAATTCCATTACATGATATTGCAAGCCAAGAAAAAAAGTGCTAGTGGTATAAAAATCCTTTAATAGTAATGGCTAAAATCAATCATGTATTTATATCAGCTTTTATACAAGCTTTGTTTCGGAGCCTCGAACAGAATGCCTCTCTGGGACCTGCCGACAATGCCTTCATTTTATTTTTAACTTATGAGGGTGCTGGTTAGGGGCGGTGCGAATTCGCAAGTGGCCGTTTGCATCTTAACAAACTATTCCTTTAAAACTCTGAATCGCCTCAACAATATGCAAACGGCAGGGGGACATTTTTTTATGCTACATAGGATGGCAGATAAGCGGCCCGTCTGCTGGAAAGCGGCTGTAGCCTATAGAGCTAAGATTTGCTGCAGCAATTACTTCTTTCTTGGTAACCTCACTCACTCGTAGGAACACTACTACCCTTGAGGATACTAGGAATTGTTATTTGGTTGTTGTATACTTTATGGTAGTTTCCCAGTCAGGCAGCTTATAGCGTTGGTTGAGGTTCAGTTTTGACGAACCCGGTGATCGAATGGTTAGCAATGGCCACTTTGACTCCGAGGTCGCGGGTTCATAGGGTGCATAGACATGTCTGTTTGACTTGGTCTGGGTATTTTCTATGTATTATATGTATGTATTTAAAAAAAAATAATTAAGTATTATATCAGTTATCTAGTACCCATAGTACAAGCTTTGCTTAGTTTGGGACTAGATGGCCGTGTGTAATTTGTCCAGGAATATTTATTATTAATTATTTATTAGTTTTGGTTTAAAAGCTTACTTTAATGTATGGTGACTGGTGAGCCACTTATACGTCACTTAAAGAAGACGGTAAGCCAATCGAATCCATTATTATCTTAAGGGTGCTATGGCACTCATCCAATATCTTTGTTTTAGTACACATTTTAAAACCAATAAGTCCATAGAAATAGGATTAGTGCAAATAAAGAGAGGTAGGGAGCGTAATTGTAAGCTACCCGACTGGGGAATGTACCTCCGCCTCACAGAATACCGCAACCAATTAACAATTCCCTTGAGGGTTCCTGTGAGTGAGTGAGGTCACCAGAAAGGAAGGAGACGTTGCCTTGTCAGCGGGTGTGACGGCGCGCGAGCGATATTTTATGTTACCAGCGTTAACATGGCTACTGAAACCGCTCCACATCAGGCGGGCCGTATGCTTGTCTGCCATCCGACGTAGTAGTATAAAAAATCGGTTGTCTGTAAAGTCGGTATACTGACGGTAGTTGAACGTGACAACGTCATAAGTAAATACTGATGGAATGTTTGCATTTTTCAAAATATTTTTTTAATGGAACGCCTCAGAGCGAGGTAACGCCGCATGAGTCATGTTTTTTCGTGCGTGCAGCCGGCTCTATCGAATTATAAGACGTTGTCACGTCAAGAAAAACCTTTATAAACACTGCTAACTAAATGAATAATATTCTTCACAAACTCATGCACTGCCGTATAATTGGATTGCGTAGAATCGTTCTGTTGGTGGGGACGGACGGTCAAGCAGGGACCGACAAATCAAATATTTTGTCTACCCTACATTCAAACAATATTCTCGTCTTTTTTGGATCATTGATTTACGAATACACGGCAAATAAACATTTACAATGAGAATAGTGATTACTTTATTTTTTATTATTATTCAAAATTTAACTTATATGGACTGTTTGATCGTATTGCCGAACTATTTTCTAAATTGGAAATGCTAAATACTGCTCATTTTAAGTGAACTGTAACTTGTTCTTATGAGTAATAAAGATCTTTAAACCGAAAATAGTCCCAATATATTTACTTCATGTTATTTTTCTTACTGGCCGTAGGACCCCCTAGGCCGCGCAGGACCCATAAACAGTTGCCTACATGGGTTGTCCGGCCCTGCAGCCTTACCGGCTAAGCTGAAGCACTACGAATATCAAACTTTAGCTTAAATTTATGATACCTGTGTTTAGCAACTGGTAGAAACTCTGGAGCTCTACCGATTAAGATGAAAACGTTTGTCCATAACTAAAACATAAGACTTATATTTCGAATCAAAATTTTCCATTTTTCAAAGTATTTAAAATAAATATATTTTTATATCGAAATTCCAAATTGAAGCTACTAGTTAAATGGGGTACCATATGAAAATGTTTGATGTGCTTATTATAAAATATTTTTTTCTTATTACATTATTTCTTATTAATAATGAAAAATATCAAATTTATAATGATCCTATGCACGGAACCCTCGGTGGGCGAGTCCGACTCGCACTTGTCCAGTTTTTTTTTATCACGTAACATTTTTCAATAGTAATCGACTTCAGCTTCGGCGGTAGGGCCGCAGGTGCCAACCCTAACCAAAAAAACCATTGGGCGACAAACTTTGTTGTCTTACTTTTAAACGCGTTTACCGTCCGCCAAGTTAAAGTTAAGTTACACGGAACATCGATCAAACTTTGTTATTATGTATTTAGCTCGGCCGTATTGTAGCCCATTGTTTTATTGCCATTTCGACGGCTATTGTATATTCTCTACCCCTCGTCTGTTATAATGTAATTATGTCAACTTATAAGTTAAAGTTTCACCATTGTTTCAATACTTTGCAAGCGTATTCTTCACTTTATTAATATTTGTGGGTTTATTAGTATTAGTTATTTGAATTCCAGTCACCAGAAGGCTGGTCGCCTTGCTCAGAGAATTAGTATAGTTATCCAGCGAGGTAATACTGCCAGTCTTCAGGGGACACTGCCGGGTATATTTTTTTATTTGTAAGTAAATTGCTGTTTATTTTTGAATCGATGAACGCCGGCTGTACGCACGGAAATGCATGACTCAATGTCACGTTCCGCCAGAGCCGAGCGTGCAAGCGAGAGCGCGGAACAAGTGATAGAGAGGCACGGTCGGCCTAAGCGTTCTGCTTGTGACGCATCTATCTCTCTTCCACTCCATCTGCCGATGTTTTCTTATGACGTTATCACGTAAAATTATCGTCCGTAAAACGACTTTACAGACAACCAATTTTTTATCGCTTTTTATTTTGTTTTCAGATGAATTTTTTTTTTTTTTTTTTATACTACATTACGTCGGGTGGCAGACAAGCATAGCATTTGGTTCAAAGATGTTGATGAACCCCTTACACCCCTAAATCTGGCGCATTGCTCCTTTATAACTTGCTTACCATGACAGCTATGTCGACAACTTTGGTTCTCCGACGAATATCCTCTTCCCGGATTAATTCCCTTAGAATAATACCCACTTTTACCAAACAAAATATAGTTTATGATGTTGTTATTATATGTATATAGCAAAATTTTAAAATCATAGAGCAGCTACTCTTTAAACCACGTTGAACAGAACCAGTTCAGCTGAAAATATGCTTACCTATTTAGTTTCTATGAAAATGATGATTAGTTACCTATTTAGTTTCTATGAAAATGATGTAAGTGACGTCATTCTTGACGAGCTCGGTGGTCGAATGGTTAGCAATGGCCACTTTGACTCCGAGGTCGCGGGTTCGATTCCCGCACAAGACAAATATTTGTGTGCATGAATATGTCTGTTTGTCTTGATCTGGGTATTTTCTATGTATTATAAGTATGCATTTACAAAAAAAAAATGTATTTAAGTACATTTATCAGTTGTCTAGTACCCATAACACAAGCTTTGTGCTTAATTTGGGACTAGATGGCGCTGTGTAAAATTGTCCAGAAATATTTATATTCTAAATCCAATATGGCAAACTAATTATTATTTGTGAAACTCAAATGATAGCATAAGATATGTTAGGGTTTGCTGAGACGAATACCAAAACTAAACTGAAGGCACTCTAAATTGTCTGTCATAGATTTGGATGTCATAGATTTCAGCCCCCTTACCACCAACTCTTATTGCGATACAATAACTGGATAGAACACTTATTCATACCAATGAATAAGCGACTCTATTTCAAACAGAATAGAGTCGCTTATTTTTTGGTATGAATAAGCATTCTATTCAGTTATTGAATCGCATAAAAAGTTGGTGGTAAGGGGGCAGGTCTGGCGAAAAGAGAGGTAGGGCATAGCGTAGTTTCTAAGTTGCCCGACTCTGGAAGTACCTCCATCTCACTGAATACCGCAGCCAAATAACAATTCCCTTGAGGGTTGTTGTGAAAGAAAAAAACCGGCCAAGTGCGAGTCGGACTCGCGCACGAAGGGTTCCGTACCATTATCTATAAAAACGGCAAAAAATCACGTTTGTTCTATGAGAGCCCCCCTGAAACATTTGTTTTATTTTTATTTAATTATTTATTTTACAAGTCAGTATATTACTAAATAGTATGTGAGTATTCCAAGCGTCTACCTATTACCGTTATCAATTGCGAGCAAAAACGAGCAAAAAAAAATCACGTTTGTTGTATGGGAGCCCCCTTAAATATTTATTTTATTCTGTTTTTTAGTATTTGTTGTTATAGCGGCAATAGAAATATATCATCTGTGAAAATTTCAACTGTCTTACTATCACGGTTCATGAGTTACAGCCTGGTGACAGACGGACGGACGGACAGCGGAGCCTTAGTAATAGGGTTCCTTTTTACCCTTTAGGTACGGAACCCTAAAAAGGAGTATAGGCTGGTAACAGTTCGGCGACAACGACGGTGGTGATTGCTTTCCATCAGGCGACACACATGCTCGTTTGGCCCCCTCTCTTATAAAAAAAATGTCCATGTATTTGTATAACCACTGCTGTTTACCTATATAGGCTTTCCCTAAAGAAATCTTCAGCTTTTCGCAACTAGACACTTGCAGCTACAGCCGATCATAGGAAGTCATAATTCATTTGAGCGAAGAGGGGACGCTTCATCAACGCAAACTGCCTTCAACCCTAGAACCTCCCATCTCCATCAGCCATCCACCAACAAATTGGCAGATATATCTTTGTTTTTTTTTATACTTCGTTGGGTGGCAGACAAGCATACGGCCCGCCCAATGTGTAGCGGTTACCATAGCCATATTAACGCTCGCAACATTAAAAATATCGCTCACGCGCCGCCACCCCCGCTGCCAACGCTGCATCTCCTTCCTTTCTGGTGACCTCACTCACTCGCAGGAACACAACAACCCTTAAGGGAACTGTTATTTCACTGCGGTCTTCTGTGAGGTGGAGGTACATTCCCCAGTCGGGTAGCTTATAATTACGCTCCCTACCTCTCTTTTCGCCAGAGCTTCGTTTGTCAGTCAGCAGGGTGCACCGCGTGCAGGTGAAGTTGGCTTTGGTTCAAAGATGTTGATGAACCCCTTACACCACTAAATCTGGCGCATTGCTCCTTTATAACTTGCTTACCATGACAGCTATGTATTATAACTTTATAGCTTTATAACTTTGGTTCTCCGACGAATATCCTCTTCCCGGATTAATTCCCTTATAATACCTACTTTTACCAAACAAAATATAGTTTATGATGTTGTTATTATATGTATATAGCAAAATTTTAAAATCATAGAGCAGCTACTCTTCAACTCTACAAAGTACGGCTGCATGGAAAACCAAAATCCACAAAACACATCCGGTGCCCAACTGAAACGTTTGTTTGTTTAGGACTGAAACAACTTTTACGATGATGGCAACCACTCTATCTAAAGATACCCGTCGGCTTACGTGATGAGAATCACTGAACATTTGCTGAAATATACAGCTTACAGGGAATAATACAATAGATAGTTAATCGACGAGCCCGCTGGTCAAATGTCAACTTCACGGCCTTACGTAGGTTCGCCCATGCGTGGCACGCGCGAAGGAGCGAAGAGGAGAGGCAAGAGAAGCTTGGAGGTGGTGCGCCAACGGACGGCAGTGAAGCCGTAGGAGTGATCGTCGCCGCCCCAGAAGGGGGAGAAGGCACACATAGGGACAAGGAGACAGATTAAATAATTTGTAGAGAATCAAGAATTGCCGCGGCACAAAAGAGCCTCAGAGCAACGGTGTCGCGCGCATCTCTCGCGATTCGGCTCATATGACCGTGAGGTCGATGGAGCCATTGGAAGGTGGTGGGTTGGTCAAATGTCAAGCAATGGCTACTTTATCTCCGAGTCGCGGGCTGATCATGTCTATTTGTCTTGGTCTGGGTGTTTTTATCTAGTACCCATAGTACAAGCTTTGCTTAGTTTGGAACTAGATGTGTAATTTGTCCGGAAATATTTATTTATTTATTTAGTTATTTGATTCAGGTGTTATTTTGCGGAAGTCAAATCCAACTATAATCAAACGAACAAAATCTACAGACCTCCTGTTGATGTCTCACATAGAGGCAAACACGTGTCGCAGAGACATGGCAATGGAAGCAGGCGGCAGTCACATGTTTCAGAGTACCAGCGAGCGAGCAAATGTCCTAGTATTGCAAGACTGTGTAAGTGGTTCATCAAGATTTTTGAACCAAAGCCAACTTCACCTGCACGTGGTGCACCCTGCTGACTGACCAACGAAGCTCTGGCGAAGAGAGAGGTAGGGAGCGTAATTGTAAGCTACCCGACTAGGGAATGTACCTCCACCTCACAGAATACCGCAGCCAAATAACAATTCCCTTGAGGGTTGTTGTGTTCCTGCGAGTGAGTGAGGTCACCAGAAAGGAAGGAAGGAGATGTTGCGTTGGCAGCGGTGATGGCGGCGCGCGAGCAATATTTTATGTTGCAAGCGTTAATATGGTTACGGCAACTGCTTCACATCAGGCGAGCCGTATGCTTGTCTGCCACCCGACGTAGCATAAAAAAAAGAGTCTATGTATATGGCTTTACATCAGGTAGGCTGTATGCTTGTAAAAGTAAAAGGCGCCCGGCGTAAAAGAAAAAAATGTAACAAAAAATAAAATAAAAAGACATACTTTTACTGTGTTTAATAAAATTATCCCCTTAATTGGGGGGGGGGGGGGGGAGTGGGGAGTTACGCTGAAATAGTAATGACACCTCATAATTATGTTGAAATCCGTCAAACGGTATAGGCCGTGGAACATACCAAAGAATTAGACATAAGTACATACATATTCTCGTAAAACTTTACCATTCGTCAACAGTCGGATAAGAAAATACATAGTACATTCATATGCCTACTCACAAACAACACAGATACAACTACATCCCTTACACGTGGGGCTGATTTATAACGTGTCAGCGAGGCGAAGCTTGCGCAGTTTATTCTCTCGTCTTGCGAGATAATTTCGGTAAATTTATTAACGGATTTGTTGAACTATGTAGTAACAAAACATAACTCTCAAAATCACCAAGCTGGAGCAGCATTGAGTCGACTATATCTGCCAAGACAGTGATGGCAGACGAGAGAGGAAATTTATAGAGTGGAGGTCGCGTATATGGTGATGAAGCGTTGGGAGCTCCCAGTCTAAATGAATCGATGATGATGGAAAAAGCGGCTGGAAGATGTTGGATGTGGAAAGCGGAGGACCACATATGGTGAAAAGCATTAGGGAAGGCCTTTATATAGCAATGGATAGATGCTAATAATGATGATGAAGAAGATACTATACGTATAGTAAAATTAAGATACGATACTATAGAATTTTTCCAACAAAAGAACGTCCAACAAATACTTAAGTAACTTAGTCTACTTCTTGTAAGCTTTGAGTTTCTCCAAATCAATCGAGATGAGGTAAAGTAAATCCACAATTGCTCGAATAGTCCCAAGGTTACGGCCAGGAATTCAGATACGCACTTGAGTGTGTGGTCCAAGTCAAAAGAAATCGCCCTGATAGAACACCATTACGGAATTATCGCTCGAATTTGAAGCGAAATTGTAAGGTCGCAGTGTCTTCTGAAATTGAATGTCAGAATAGTTGTTGTTCTGTGTGGTCATTAGAGGATCGATAACATGATCTCGCGAACCACACGTGCCAGACACGTCCGCATAATCAACGGACGGGCTTCGCTCTGTGTAAACGCAGTACCAGGACAAAAAGTATTCTCTGTATCACTCCGGGTCACATTAATGCCATCCCAATTTATTGCGCCGTGTAAGCGTGGACCATATAACATCCTCATGAACTTTGACATTTATAATACTGTTTAGTCAGTAGAAAGAGCTAGTTTCAAAAAGCCCCGCTCTTATTTACATTTAAGATCAATTGATATCATCATCGTCCTGTACGTGTCTACTACTGGATATAGGCATATAGGTCTTCTCCAATTCTTTCCATCATCTGTGATCCTCCGCCTTCGCATCCGGATTTTTTGAGATCATCAGTTCATCTATGAGAGGCATCCAACACTTCATCTGTACTCGCAGCTACCTCTCTAAAATCTTTTTCTCATATCTGCTATCATTCATTCCGCAGATTTGGCCAACCCCCTGCCAGTTCAGCCTTTTTAAAATGTATATCGCTTTATACTTTACTTTACACCACATACAAACCTTATAAAATCAGTTTTTGATCTCAATTGGTTCTAAGAAATCCGTCGAAGCCAGCTTTCTATCAAGCCTCTCAAACGCTGGAGGGCGACAAACAATAAACTTGGAACATTAATTTTTGGCTTCTATAGGTACTTACGACCTTTATTTTATGAAGATTTGGCGTATTACAAAGGATGATTACGAACGGCACGGAAGGATTACATACAAGAGAATATTTTTGAAATTACTAATAAAATTCCCGAAATTTCCGGGTTTTTTTTTTTTCAAAATACTTAGGCATATTCCCTGAACGACATTCTTGTCTTCAACGAGTGATACCCCGGTAGATCGAGGACATTCTTTCCACCTAGATTGTTTCAAAATTAAACATTTTAAATTCAAAATACAGCAGAATAAATTAACTGTAAGCACACTATCAAACCGTGGAATAAACTGCCTGTCGAGATTTTTCCAGGAGACTGCAACATGGGGTTCTTTCCAAAGGGCATGAATAGGTTTTTACGGGGTCGGCGACGCGCGTGTAATGCCTTTGGTATTGCACGCGTCCGTAGGGCATAGTCACCAGCTTTACATAACTTATATGCCACTTTAGTAGTATAAAGAAACTGGTTTCGAACTGTGTGATATCATCCGCGGAACAAAGTCCCATGGGATTATAGAACAGAAACAAAGTAAGCTAGCTAGACTAGGTAAGGATTATGAATTCTTCAGTCAGACATACTAGAATTTTCTTATCTCACTTATCTTCCTCAGTTCACTCCTTTCAATCTGACATTAGCTCCTCATAAAAACGCCCGAAAGTGAACTACCAATAATATAGATTGGACTTTATTCTACTGATGAGTCGAATTTGAATGTGAAAAACAGTGAAACGAAATGAAAAATGGGGCGTGGCTGTCATGGACACGGCCGTGTATTGTACGCGAATACGTTATATGCACTAAATCTCAAAACGACACCGTTTCCCCCTCTCCCGCACGTGATGTTCCATAGTAAGGACTATGGAACATCCAAAATTCAATCACACCACTGGATAGATGAAGGATCAAAGAATTTATTACGCTAAGTCCTTACTTACACGTTAGTACTATTACTTATACTGTGCTTACACTAAATCTCAAAACGACACCGTTTCCCCCTCTCCCGCACGCGATGTTCCATAGTCATAGCCTTACATCGCGTGCGGGAGAGGGGGAAACGGTGTCGTTTTGAGATTTAGTGTAAGTAAGGACTTAGCGTAATAAATTCTTTGATCCTTCATCTATCCAGTGGTGTGATTGAATTTTTGATGTAGATGATAGATTTGTAGCTGTAACACCAAACTGTATCCCCCAGTTTTGTTATCTAACGTTTTTTGAATTGCCTCCCTATGTAAGCAATTTTAAAATGGAAAAAAATTTTTTTACACTATTTAATCAGTTTTATAAACCATATCTAACCAGCTCTATGCCTGAGATAAGTGCAATGTGTGCCGGCGTTTAGAGCCGGGGCTTTAAAAGGGCTATTTGGCAAGACTTGGGACTGAGGCTGCCAAAGAGCTGGCTTAGTAGAGGAATATATACATATACGGCGTAAATACATATGTCATTGTTCATGGGCTTTATTTTAACAATGACGTGCTCACCGAGCTCGTCATTGTTAAATACCCTATACTTCCGCCTGTACCCTTGAAGGCATTAGTCCAACTAGAGGGAGTGGGGCCTGGGGGCCCAACGCTTCGTCGCACCAAACAACCTTCGACCATATTTGACGAGCTCGGTGGTCGAATGGTTAGCAATGGCCACTTTGACTCCGAGGTCGCGGGTTCGATTCCCGCACAAGACAAACATTTATGTGCATGAACATGTCCGTTTGTCTTGATCTGGGTGTTTTCTATGTATTTACAAAAAAAATGTATTTAAGTACATTTATCAGTTGTCTAGTACCCATAACACAAGCTTTGCGTTTAATTTAGGACTATATGGGGCTGTGTAAATCGTCCAGAAATATTTATTTATTTTTTATTATTTATTTATTTAAGTAGAGGTGTAAATGTATCACCACCACTTTTAGAACCAATGCCAATCTCACCTGCACGTGGTGTACCCTACCGGTAAGCATACTACTTGATTTACTGTGTTGTATCTTTCTGTAAGTGTCTGTGCTTATGTAAAAAAACTTTTCATTCATTCAAACGAGACTCTAACGAAAGACAGGTCCATGCCCTCCTAGGGAAGTACCTCCACCGCCAAATAACAATATCTTTAAGGATTATTGTATTTCTGCGAGTAAGTGAGGTTAGCAGCCATGAAGAGATGAATTAGCAGCGGAGATGCCAGTGCGAATAACCTTCTTGTATTGCAAGCGTTTATATGGCTACAGTAACCGCTTTGCTCCAAGCACGCAGTATTCTTGTCTGGCACGAGACAGCTGTAGTATGTATCACAATGGCAAATTTGTATGTTTTACCGTAACCTAAAATTTGTACCGTAAAATTTGTATGGTTTACTGTGACATAGACGCATATTGCTTGGTCAGCGACAACCCAGTTGTATAAATAGCATTAAGACATTAGAATAAAGGCTCATTGGTGCTCCTGGAGCACCCTCCACCAGCAACTTTCTCATAACACAGCAGTTTTTCTAACGGTCAAACATATAGAAAAACTGATGTCCCGAATGAAGAAATTTGAAAGTGTCGTCATAGCTCCCAGAGTCAGCTAGCTGAAATAATAGTGGGCCGGCCACATCTGCCGTATCAGATGGGGGAGGATAGTTATAGAGCGCAGACCTCGTTTGGGGCGATGAAGCATTGGACGCCCTCCCCCTCTAGTTGGACCGATGACCTGAAGGGTTCGGCCAGAAGTGGCTGGATGCGGAATACGGAGGATCGCATATAAATAAATAAATATTTCTGGACAATTAACACAGCGCCATCTAGTCCCAAATTAAGCGCAAAGTTTGTGTTATGGGTAATAAACAACTAACAAATGTACTTAAATACATTTTTTTTTTAAATACATACTTATAATACATAGAAAACACCCAGACCAAGACAAACAGACATGTTCATGCACACAAATGTTTGTCTTGAGCGGGAATCGAACCCGCGACCTCGGAGTCAAAGTGGCCATTGCTAACCATTCGACCACCGAGCTCGTCAAATATGGTCGAAGGTTGTTTGGTGCGACGAAGCGTTGGGCCCCCAGGCCCCACTCCCTCTAGTTAGACTAATGCCTTCAAGGGTACAGGCGGAAGTGGCTGGATGCGGAATGCGGAGGATCGCATATGGTGTAAGGCTTAAGGCAAGGCCAATATCTAGCAGCGGATAGATGCGGGCCGTTGATGATGAGACAGTAGAGCCCAGTTTCACATTGCGAGTATAAAAAATAAACGGCCGAATTTTAATGAATTTTATGAAAATGAATGCAACGCCGTACGTTCACCGAGAAGTTTTAAAAGTATTTTCATCCATAAAATCCTCGGACTGGAACGTATCGCACGGTTTAAACATAAGTTGAGTTTATGCAGGTAAAACTAGTTTGCCATATAGTGCATTTCATACAGGACGGATTGTGCAATGCATTATAATGCTATGGAGATGCGTTCTCTGCCTCGCGCGCTGAGCAAATATGATAGTCCCACTCATAGCTGTAAGTTACCCTACCACGTCGAACTCGAAATGAACCAACTCTTGTTAGACATTTTGAATATATTTTATTTTATTTTAACCGAATTGTAAGAATAGTCCCCGAAAGGTTACGTCTATAGATATCAGCGCATTCGCTCGCGATAAAAATACACAGACCTATGTTTTTACGGCACGCATGACATAAAGCGAATACCGTACGATACAAACACTTACAATATTTATTCATTCATTCGATACAAGGAATATTACCCACATGCTGTCAAGGCTAATGGCTCTTTACTGTCTCGCGAGAATACAACCATTCTCTAGGGTATTGGTATTTGGCCACAGTCTTCTGTGAGGTGAAGTTATGCCTCCAGTCGATATGCCTTACCTCTCTTTCGCCTATGCTGAGTTAGTTAGTCAGCAGAGTGCATCACGTGCAGGTGAAGTTGACTTTAGCGTGGGTCGCTTATAATGTGCATAATAATACTATATAATCCGTTATTATAATAAACTAGTGCATATTTTGATATCGCAAGAGAATTTCCACATGTATGCCAAATGTCAGCCTGAACCATTTTTAGCTAACAATCGTTTTTTTTTTCATAATTATCTAGACTGATTTTCTTCTTCTTTATTATAATTTAATGTAAATTTAATCGAAATCGTAGAGCCATTTACGAGATCATCGTGGCATAATACCTATATTTCTTTATTTATATACAAGAATTACGCGTTTAATAGTAGGTTTTAAGTATGGTTTGGATTTTGAATGTATAGTCTCTGACGTTGGGTAACCTACAGCCGTCACACATAATACGAGAGCTGCATGTTATCTGCGTAGTTCACTGTGTTCATATAATAAAACTTGTATAAAACACAGCAGCGACGTGTCACTCCATATTTTTAATCTACTATAAAAGGAAGGTTTTCTGCTTGACCCATATGCACATAAATATGTTCGCGATTTACTCAAAAAATACTAATTCGATTTGGATGGGACTTTCGCTATTCAATTGCATATTTTTCTGGGAAAACCGTAATAAACAACGTGTAACTCCAAGTACGCAAAACCTCAAACACCCCAACTGAGTTTTATTATTATAAATTGATATACTTAATTTTCTCGCAAGTTCAAAGATATGAACACTTTTATGTTTTCCTAATAATTCTAATAGTTTCTGAGCTCTGTGGCGCTTTCTTATCAAAAAGACGCGCCAATGGCTACGATAGACAAATATTAATATTAAAGAGCAAGCATCGCGTCAATGACGCGTAAGCGCCGCTCTCTGCACAGCGCTTAAGACTTTTTGGACGCGGCGGTATTACGTTTGTTTACCTACTTCACATTTTCTAGCACATTGTCGAGCGCAATTTAATAATAGACACGGCAATAAAAAATAATTATTATTATTTTTCAAAACCAGTTACTTTAAAAATGGATGAAAATTATGGAATTGATTCTACACATGATTCTGAACAAACTATTTTTAGGTTTTGCGTACTTGAAGTTACACGTTGTATAGTCTGGTGTTGCCTCCGGCCGATTTCCAGGCATCTCGGGGGCCCATCTAGTGAGTGGCGACCCACCGTCTGCCGCAAGTAACGACCGATGACTTTAGTTATAGCAGGCGTCCATCCCTACTGTAATATACCATTATCTAGTCCACCCAGAACTCATTTCCATAGCCCATATAATTTCCAACACATTAAGCAATAGTCTCAATGCCTGCCGAGACCTGCTCTTGGGTATATTGTTCCATTGATATATCCCGGAGCGGGTCACGACGACTATACAACATTACATTAACATTCTCAAAGGGCCTCTACGCGTTGGATCCATATCGACGCGCACGCGTATCAAATGACCAGGCTTAACCCGTGAATAAAAAGAGATACATGATAATTTTATTACAAACAAATAATAATTATTTTCTCTCCATTTATAATTTAAAAAAATGGGCTGTGGCTGTGTCACGGACACGGCCGTGTGTTGTACGTGAATACGTTATATGCACTAAAATTATCTAAAATTGGCAGCGCTTCCCCCTACCTCGCACGCGATGTGCCTATAGTCCTTACTTAGTCAAAAGTCAAAGTCAAAGTCAAAATATCTTTATTCCTTGGACTTTATAAAGCACTTAGAAACGTCATACAAATTAAATATAAGACATGTATCTAAATCATTACTATCTACTTAAATCCGCAGAGCTTAGATGCACTTTCATCACACTATCTGTGAAAGTGAATTTAAGTGCCAGTTCCGGCGACGGGGCTTCTTGAGAAGAACTGGCAAGAAACTCAAGGCCGACTCTTTTAATTGCCAATATCGTTACATTAAACACAAATACAATCATTAACATAACAAGAGCAATTCATTTCCAAATACTTTTATCATTTATGTAATCTGAGATACAATAGTAAGCCTTTTGACTTACTTAGCGTAATAAATTATTTGATCCTTCATCTATCCAGTGGTGTGATTGAATTTTGAATGGAGATGATAGTATGAGGTATGGAATTTGTCAATAATAAGATGTGTTCATTGCAACGGATTTATTACTACTCTCCTTTAATACATTGAAGTTTTGACTTATATACTAATATAAAATATAAAGGTGTTCACACACCACACCTCCACAGCAATTGAAAAAAAAAAATATAATTACTTAGATTAATATTTTTTTTTTCCTTTACTTACATAAGTACATAATTTTAAAAGGTAAACAAATTTTGATTACATTCATAATAAAGTATACATAAAAATAAAATAAAGTAAATTAATTATTATTAGGTTACATTTTATATGGTTTGGTCCTGTTTTTATGAACAATGTCAATTTTATTATTTTTTATTATTTTTACATTTGGTGACATATCTTCTAATACAACATACGGACCATTATATATTTCTTGCAATTTATTTCCAATTTCATTTTTTAATAAAATTAAATCATTAGGTCTATAGATACGTGTAGTTACATTTATATCATATTTTTCTTTCCTATTTTGTTTTGACAATAATAAATTCTCTCGTGCTTGTTGTTGTGTTTTTTGAAGTCTATATTTTAAACATGGTGCATAATCTTCACAATTATACAAAGGCTCGGCTTGTTTACATAAATTAGAAGGCAGATTACATTTCTTTCCAAATACAAGCTCGAATGGAGAAAATTTCGTAGATGTATGCACACTAGTATTATAGCTGAAACACCAGAATGGTAGCCACGTGCTCCACGTCCTGGGTTCATTATCTGTTTGTATACGCAAGTATGCATTTAAATGCTTATGTGTATTTTCTAAAGATCCTATCGATTCGTGGTGATAAGCGGTTGCTGTCAGGTGATCGATATTTAACAACTTACAGACGTCTTTCATAGTTGAAGATATGAACTCGGTACCTCTATCTGACGCTATAGCTCGAGGTATGCCATACCTAAGTATAAAGTTTTCTACTAAAGCTTTTGCTACGCTAATACTACTCTTATCTTCTAATCGATACGCTTCTATATATTTTGTAAGTTCGCATTGTATTGTTAAGATATATGCCTTATTATAATAATCTCTATCTATGGGCCCAACTATATCTAAGTATAATTTATCAAAGGCCGATTGAGCCGTTGTCGTAACAGTCATCGGTTCCTTTAAGGTGGCAGAGTGTTTTTGTTTTTGACACTTGCTGCACTTCGATACAAAGTTATTTATATCCTTGTCCATTTTTGACCAAAAATAATAGCGCTTTATATTATTGGTCATTCGTCTTATGCCGGCATGGCCGCTAGTCGGCAAAATATGAAAGTCGTTTAAAATTACTTTTTTATCGTCATCATTCATTATTCTTTGTCTTCCATTTAATAAACAAACTCGTGGCCCGGACCACATTTTATTTTTATTTATTATATCATACAACCATTGTATGTATTTCATATTATTATTATCTTTCACGATATATATCTCTTCTATATTTTTTTCTTTACAAAAATCTGCCAGACCCCTCACGAAAACGTCTCGCGTCAAACATGATCGGGAATCGGGACTTGTATATATTATCAAATCCTTATCACAGAAAGTAAACAAGGTATCACTTCTCTCATTGCATTCATTCCTCACACTTTTCATTGCCTCCTTATCGATAAATACTAACTCGACTGATTTCTTTGGCTTACTTAACATTTCCACAATATTCGGGTGATCAGTCCGTATATCGCTAGAAACGCTAGTAGAAGAGTTATCTATTGGATTTTCACTATTTTTATACTGCTTTCTAGTCATAACATTCACAATATTTTCTCTCATTCCTTTCAACTCATCTGACGTCAGAATCACTCTGGATAACGCATCTGCAGCTACGTTATCTCTGCCTTTTATATAATTTATTTCAAAGTCATATTCCTCCAATTTCAACCTAAACTTAGTCAAGCGGCTAGATGGGTTGCTCATATTAAAAAGATAAATCAATGGACGATGATCTGTAAATATTTTAAATTTTGTGCCATATAAGTAAGGTCGAAAATAATTAATTGACCAGACTATTGCCAGTAACTCTTTTTCGATAGTAGGATAATTAACCTCAGCTTTATTTAAGCTACGACTCGCGTATGCAACTGGCCTATTGTCACTATTACATAATATAGAACCGATTGATTTCCCAGACGCGTCCGTATAAAGTCGAAATTCCGATGAAAAATTGGGAAACTGCAATAAGGGCGGGGTCATGAGTGATTGCTTTAAGGTTAAAAATGATTTTTGACATTCATCCGTCCATATAAATGGTACGTTTTTCCTACATAAATTATTCAATGCAATTACTTTCTCTGCAAAATTTGGTATGAAACGTCGATAATAATTAGAAAAAGCCACAAATCGCTTGACTTCGTCAGCAGATTTTGGGACTGGATATTCTTTAATTGCTTTTATTTTATCCGGATCCGGTTTAATACCATCAGCCGTAACCGTATGTCCTAAATATAAAATTTCTTTTTTCAGAAAATGGCATTTTCGCGGGTTAAGTTTTAAATTTACTTTTCTGAGCCTAGAAAATACGTCTATTAAGTTTTTATTGTGATTATCTAAGTTTCTGCCGAAAATTATTAGGTCGTCTAGGTATACGAAACACTTGTCGTAATTAAGACCTGAAAGTGCAACTGTCATTACTCTTGAAAAGGCACTCGGGCTAATTTTTAACCCCATAGGTAGGCGCTTCATTTGATATTGTTTATCAAATGTGAAAGCAGTACATTTTCTACTTTCTTCAGTTAATTTTACTTGATAATAGCTCGACTGAAGATCTAGGTGGCTAAAATAAACTGCGCCTGAAAGTGAATCAAGTATTTCAATAATATTCGGTAAGGGAAATCGGTCATCAGAAATTTTATTATTTAATTTCCTATAGTCTACCACAAGCCTAAACTGTTTTTCGCCTTTTCCAGATTTTTTGGGAACTAGAAGAATAGGGCTAGACCAGTCACTGATGGTCTCCTCAATGATATCGTCTTCAATCATTTTATTTATTTGCTTTTTAATTTCTCCTAATTGCGTTTTAGGTAAACGATATTGTTTGGTATAAGCGGGTGTCGAATTTGGTTTTAAATAAATATTTTGTTCGCAAATATTCGTGGTTGTCAGCCTATCACCCTCTAAATGAAATATATCACTAAATTTAGCACATATTTTTTCGATTTCTATTTGTTCTTCTTTATTTAGTTGACTCAAATCAAGTTCCGAAAAAAGTTTTCGTACTCGACTAGCGTTGTTAGTTTCATGTTGAAATGTTAATAAATTGTAATCGCTTAATTGTCCTAAATCTGGGCTAAAATAGCTTAACCGTACTTCATCTTCACGTGTGTTCAATATTTGTATCGGTATTACGCCCTTATCCGGCCTAGATATCATTCCAGCTACGAAAACTCCCTCGCATAGCTGTTTAGGATATACTACGCAATCATTTTTTGCTCCTACTGATACGTAATGAATCGACTCTGAACGGGGCGGAATAATTAAATAATTGTTACTGCCACTTTTTCCCATCAACAAAGGTAAAATAACTGACTCATCATAATAATTTAACTGTAAAGTATTTAGCTCAAAGTTTAAAATACTTTTGTATTTACTTAAAAAATCTTGACCTAATATTCCATCACTCACACAACATAGGTTCTTAAAGACATAAAACTTGTTTTGAAATTCCTTTCCCATAAAAGTTAAAGTTAGATAAACAAAACCTTCTGAGTAAAGTTCTCCACACACTCCGTATATTCTTACACGCTCATTACGGAATGGAATGTTATGCTTTATCAGCGTATCATATTTGATTGCACTGAGTGATTTATTATTATTATTATTTCCAGCGGGGACGCCGATTGTCGGGCGGGTGATCAGCCTTTCCTGAGGCCATTTCACCCATTTCCCCTGGTCCTCCCTTTTGGGGGAGGATGTGGGTTTATCCGGCAATCACGGCGTTCCGTCGAACCTACCTGTTTCCTTGCAAAACCTTACGATCTGTTCCACCTTCAGGTCTTCCAGGTCTTCTTTCTCTAACGTGTCCACCCCCATGGTCTCCCATCTTATCCGTGAGTACATGGGGCACTCGGCAAGCAGGTGGAAGCTTGTTTCGTCGTCATCCATGCACTCTGGGCATTTGGGGTTTGTTTTCACGCCTATTAGTGTCAGGTGCCTGTTCAGTCGGCAGTGTCCTGTTAACACTTCTATGACGAGCCTCATGTTGCCTCTGGAGAGTTTCATCAGTTGGCTGGTCCTTTTTTTGTCTAGGCCTTTGATGAAGATCTTCGACTGTCTCATGACTGTCGAGGACTCCCATCTTTGGTTGGTCTCTACTACGGTTCTTCGGCTGATTACTCCCTTTGTTATTTTGTGGGCGATTGGTAGCCTTGGCTCCGGGCCCACCTGGTTTTCGTCAGCCCCTTTCTTGGCCAGTTCATCAGCTATTTCGTTGCCCGTGTTGCCCTCATGTCCGGGTACCCAGGCAATCGTCACATCAGCTGTCTTGGACAGTTTTTCTAATGCATTTTTGCACTCTTTGACAATTGCTGATGTTGTTTCTGTCTTTGCAAGTGCCTTCAGCGCTGCCTGGCTGTCGCTGTATATGGTGACTTTTCCCGTGTTATTCATGGAGCCTACCATTTCTGCGCATATCATGATGGCATAGATTTCTGCTTGGAAGACACTTGCATACTTTCCTAGGGGTATTGACCTATTTGTTTCTGTTCCGTCTTCACATTTTATGTGTACTCCGGAGCCAGAGAGCTTGGTTGTTTCTTTCCTGGAGCCGTCTGTGTAGCAGATGGTACCACTGGTGTCCATCTTCCAGTCTTCTCTCAGTCCTATGTGTATTCTATATTTCTTGTCAAAGATCCTTTCCTTTCTTATCAAATCGTTGTTTGAAAAGAGCACTGAGTGATGCGCCCGTATCTACCAACCAAGTATAATTTGTATCATTGAGATATAACTGAACTGAGTTATAATTATTATAATGACAAATAGAATTATTGTTAGGCACGAAAAAACTGATTTAACTGGGCTTCCGAACTATTACTATTAGGCATGTTTTGAATTCCAGTCTCTACCTGTTCTGTATTCTGTACCGATTGATAATGATGTATTTGCATATTATCCCGATTAAAACCTCTTCCGCGATTCGTATTATAATATTGTCCGCGCGTAGAATGCCCACGCGGTGTATAGCCACGCGTTGGAGACCCACGCGGCCCACGAGTAGGGTATCCACGTCCTCCATTATTATTATTATTATAGTACAATCGACCGTGAAATCCATGACCTCTCGAACTGTTAAACGAAGACGGCTGGCGAGTTCCAGTAAATTTCTGTGAATAAAAGCGGTTGTTACTCTTACCTCTTTGAAGGTTCATAATGCTACCATCCGGCACACACGATAATTCCTCGTCCTTGGCACCCCTTATAGCGTCCTTTAGGGTGCTATAATTTCTTGCTGCAATTACTGTTCTTAAATGACTATTTTGCAGGCCGTCGGCGAACCTTTTAATCGCCAATTGCTCATTCAGTGGTTTCAAAATATCAAATTTACTACTATCGCCATCTGCTTGCGAAATAGTCAATTCAGAGAATAAAGATTCTATTTCTTTTCCGTAATTATCTATACTCCTATGATTTTGTCTAGCATGCAATAATTGTTGTTGCAAGGCCGTAAATGATTTTTTGACAAGTAAATGTTTTTTCATATCATCAACTAATGATTTAACATTGTTATAACTTTGTGACAACCTTAATGTAGCTGTCTCAGAGAGTCTTGTTTTAAGAATAAAATTGATCAGCAACTTCTTATCACCGTCTCCTATCATAGAGTCATACATTTCTATTGCCGAGATCAGCTGTTTAGTGACCTCTTCTTTACCGTTCATGACCGGCAATAAGGCCACAGCCGTTTTTAAATCAAATTTTTCCATTGTTTCAGTTTCTGAGTCGTACAATTTTTTAATACTAAAAAACAATGATTCAATATTATCAGATAAAATATTCAATGTCTCTAAATCCTTTGATTTGTAATTTTTAACATTATCCTTAATATCTTTTAATATACAATTAAATTCGTCATAAATATTATTAGATTCTAAATATTTCTCTTGGCAAGCCTTCGACGAGCTTCGCCTGCTAGGACCAGCTTTAATTAAAGATTCTTTAATTTTATTTAATCGTTCATAAAAATCTTTTAAAATAGACTCCATTAATTGAAATAAACTTTATATCATTAAAGAAATAATCTTACTTATAACTTATAATTATCATATTTTTTTTTTTTTTTTTTTTGATAGGGTTTATTTATAGTATACCCATTATTTAATTATCTTGATACATTTATTATAGAAATTAATTAAAACTAATTAAACATAAGCGCTGTCAGTGGGATTAAAAAATAAGTATAGTTCAAAATGTTCATGGTTCCGCAAATGGATTACTGATTTTACACGCAAATTCACTGATTTAACAAATTTTTACTCACATTTTATTCACATGGTACACTATCGTGGTTACACATCACCTTTTCGCGATTCCTCCTCCACGAGACTCGCCGCAGGAACGCCTGGTTGACTTCTTTCCTTATCCATTG
Source organism: Hypsopygia costalis (assembly GCA_937001555.2). Taxonomy (NCBI): domain Eukaryota; kingdom Metazoa; phylum Arthropoda; class Insecta; order Lepidoptera; family Pyralidae; genus Hypsopygia; species Hypsopygia costalis. The sequence continues at coordinate 19,737,858 of OW443348.2, forward strand.
TTTATGGCACTTTTTGTACAAATACCATCCACCAAATATGAATAACGCCAAGGCGACGATGGTGAGGACCGCCAGTAAAATATTAGTAATGTCCAAGTGCGATTTTAACTGCTCGATTGACGCATTATTTGTACCTCCACCGGCACTATTTTGGGCAACAACGGTTTCCTCGACGGATTGTGACGAACCCATATTATTTATTTTATTTTATTTTTGATATATAAAATTTTGTACTGTATGAAAGTGTTCGTTTGCACTGCACTTCAAATTGTTCTATAGCACACATTTCGAAGATGCACGCGCCGCATCTCAAATGGCAGCGGTCGCCATATGAGGTATGGAATTTGTCAATAATAAGATGTGTTCATTGCAACGGATTTATTACTACTCTCCTTTAATACATTGAAGTTTTGACTTATATACTAATATAAAATATAAAGGTGTTCACACACCACAATAGATTTGTAGCTGCAACACCAAACTCTATTCCCGATTTTGTTATCATTCTTTATTTTAATTGCCTCCCTATGGAAGCAATTTAAAAACATATTCACATTCACGTCAAAAAACAATTGGAGTACTTAATTACTCGGTGTCTCCGTCGTTCAAAGTCGAGTTAGAAGTAAACGACTATTAAATAGGCTGACTGTCTCGTTAACGAGATGTAATATGCTACTTAAATGCTACCCAACTTAAAGGGAAGCAACAGCAAGTAAAATTTCAAACAAGTGAGACCTCATAAACATTCAACAGTTGACAAGATACGCGAGCGACAATTGAGTGGCGTAAGATTGAACTTTACAATTTTGTTACGGAAGGGTTACATGGAAATTGACGTGTGAAGGCGGAAGCGCGTATTATTATCAATTGGCAGTGATTTCGAGTGATTTCGGTGATAAGACTGATTTTTGACGTAAATACGTCTTCAAAATTCAAAAAAGTAATGATAACAAAATTGGGGGATACAGTTTGATGTTGCAGCTACATATCTATAATCTCCATTCAAAATTCAATCACATCACTGGATAGATGAAGGATCAAAGAATTTATTACGCTAAATAAGGACTAAGGAGGAGGAAACGCTGCCAGTTTGAGCTAATTTTAGTGCATATTCACGTAAAACACACGGCCGTGTCCATAACACAGGCACACCCCATTTTTTTATTTAGTACTATGTAGGGTGACAAATAATCGCAGGACCCGCCTGGTGTAGTGGTTACAGCTACCGGACAAACCGCACGTTCGCAATTAAAGAAGTATTGCTCATGTCTGGTGACTCAGTGGTGACTGGTGACCTCAATCGCTACCAGGAACATAACAATACATAACAAATGTTCGTTACACATCTATTCCCAAACGCGCCATCTAGTCCCAAACTAAGCAAAACTTGTACTATGAGTTCTAGATATCAGATATATGTACATAAATATTTTTTTGTAAATACATACATTTAATCTATGTATTAAATGTCTCCCAGGCTTTGTCCGTGTCCAGGCTGTGTCGCGACTGGGGAAGAACCTGACCTTACATTTACGCTAGCCCTACTTCTCCTATGCCAGAGCCTCGTTAGTCAATTAGCACCGCGTGCAGGTAAGGTTGACTTTGGCTCAAAGATGGTGATAAGCTCCTTACACAGCAAACTGACTTTTTCGACCTTCGGCCCGCCCTAGAGCCCGCAAATTATTTCCATATAACATCAGGAAAAAAAGTATATAAGACTAATTTAAAAAAAAGCTTGTATATTTACTAACTCGGATTTTTTTTTAATTTTAGACCAACCCTAGACTGACATGAGCAAAGAAGCCATCCAGTTTTCTTATCTTTATGTCATACTCAAGTAAAATCTAGATTAAATATTTGTTTCAACGCTATTCGATTATCGTCGCGATTCAACAATTAGTATCGACAAAGGGTTTAACTCGATGTAAACAGAGCAACAAGGGATAATGCAAAATCAATAGGGGTGCCGCCCCAGGGAGGGCTCATTAATACCATTATTAACGTTTCATCACGTTGGGCACGTGTGAGATAGTTGGATACCGATTTAGATGGCATTACATTAAAAAAATGTAAGGGGTGTTAAGTTCATGGTTTTTATATTACCTCTAGGGGCGGACAAGTAGGTAACTATTATGTTAAATAAAAAATATATCGTTCGCGTGCCGGTAGCCCTGCTGTGCTGCTTCATTATTGGAAACAATAGTGTTGGGCTGTAAGTGGTTCATCAAGATCTTTGAGCTAAAGCCAACTTCACCTGCACGTGGTGCACTCTGCTGACTGACAAACGAAGCTCTGGCGAAAAGAGAGGTAGGGAGCGTAATAAGCTACCAGACTGGGGAATGTACCTCCACCTCACAGAATACCGCAGCCAAATAACAATTCCCTTGAGGGTTGTTATTTGGTGAGTGAGTGAGTGAGTGAGTGAGGTCACCAGAAAGAAAGGAAGGAGATGCTGCGATGGCAGCGGGGGACTTACACCCCAAAATTTAATTAATACCGAATATTTTCATTCCAAAAATAGCTCTTGGGTTTAAGCAATTAACAAACATATTCAGTTTTGTCGGTAGAGCTTCAGGGTGTCTACGAGCTAAGCTAAACACAATCCCATCAAAAACATAAATGTGAAATGACAACCAAATTCAATATTATGATATATGCCTTGGTTGTTGACTTCAACGACAAAAGAAGTGAGATCTAAATGGGTGCCAAGTTCAATGGTCAGTCCTGAAATTTATTTATTACAACATAAAATATTTTATATCAACTTAATATATAATTTCTTCTTAAAAATTAGGATATTAGTATTGAAACCTAAGGTCTTATTACCTAATTATTTATAAGTAAACATCGTACAGGTACACCCATAAAAATCTGCAAAACGTATTAACAGAATTTTGCTTTTCCCATCAATTAAATGTGTTTTTTGAGAAGACGCAAAATAAAAAAAACATAAGAGAAGAAGCCGTATTTAGTTCGTATATTATTACTATTCAACAATGACAGAAAAGCCCAAATTAATTCTATTTTCGTTTTAAATACAGTGTCTGGCTGTTCGGGCAAAACATTTTAACTATAATACGGAGGTTTATCTATTTTTGGGCCTAGCAACCCCATACCTAGACGTGCCCGATCCACAGACTATGTATAATTTATTAAGCGTAGACTGAGAACACTTTAAAAAATTGATAGTTTTCATCGCATTCTCGCAAGTTAAGGAATAACTTACGCTGTCATCATGAAAAGAAATGAGACATATTGATACGATTTCTTTCGAGTCACGTGCTAGTTTTTAAAAGGAAAGCACATGAGTGTGCGAAACATTTATATGACATTCTCTAATCTTATGTTTGCTACGCCAAACCTGTAATATATATATAGGAATATGACATTGCGTTACAACACTCACTTTAGTCTACACCTTAATCCTGAATATATTATAACTGTAAGTCAAACAAATCTAACAAACACACGAACACCGATATTCACTTTAACATTAAAAAACAATTTCAAAAACAACCTTAAATCCAAAAACATAGATATCTTTTAATCTGCAGAACATAGATGTTGCATTGGCAACACTAAGTTTGATAACCTGTGGTTACTATTAAGTTCACTCTTGTGTTTCGATTAAATAGTTCATTATATTCATTCCTTCCTTTTTATCTATATAGAATGGCGTCTTATCCTCGCTCTCGTAATTAAGACGCACATTAATTTTATATTTGTGATTTTGTTAATCTTGCTCACCGCTTTGCCACTTTGTACACTGTAACGTGCCCTTGGATCAATACATTCTTTGAAGCAACCAGCGATTTTTATTTATTCGGAGCAGCCCACCTCAAGCCCGCACATGGTCCTACGAGCAACGGTTCGACGAAGAAATCCAGGTGCGTACCAAGAAGGGACAAATCGACGCATAATATTGTTGAGCCAGAACTTTCGGACAACAACGTCGGCATACCTGTATTCACGTGTTTCTTAAGGAGGCCCAGATTGCTAACGCTACAAATTCGTCAGCAGTCCTACAAGGCTGAGCAAGCATCATTTCATTTTATTGGGAACCTCGGCGCATAAAATTGTTGAGCCTGATTTTCGGACAACAACGTCGGCAGTACCTACCATCCTACTTCAAGCTGAGCGAGCATCATTTCATATCTATTGAAACGTCGTCGGCGCATAAAATTGTTGAGCCTGATTTTTCGGACAGCAACGTCGGCATTACCACTACCTACCTACCCGATTTTTTTTTGGAGTGTCTACATTGGAGACGCAAGAAAATCGTCAACATTCTACATTCCTGTAAAGCTAGAAGAAGCATAATTTCGTTTTTTACAATCGTGTCGCATTTGCATCAAACATTCGAGAAGATTCCGCTTCAATCAAATCAAACAAGAATAATCATCGATCGATATCTTCCTTCGAGCATCGAGTTACTTCACACAAGCGATCACTTGGTGGCGCCACCGCACTTGCATCGAGGCGCATCGGAAGTTCCGTGCAACATTCATTCGGCTACACTCGGTAGATCTCGCATTTGCTCGTGTGCATGATTTGACAGATTTGACAGGTTTCGTGCACATAGTTCGTTCCTAATCGGTCTTTCTTCATTACCGAATATTCAATCAACCGCAAGGAAGCCGATCCAAACGCATAATTACGCCATTTTTTTTCCTGTGTGTGATAAATTTTGTTTAAAATAGTGTAATTGCGCATCATTGCAGTGTTTATTTATACTCATTGGTATTTCTGTATACCGTTGTATACGGTTTAAGTGTTATTTCAATTAAAGTTTACAAATATGGAGCGATCAGAATTGGTTGCGGCACGTGGACATTATAAAGGTACGATCACGAAATTATATAAATTTATCCAAGATAGGGATCAATTGTTAAACTGCACTAATGAGGTTTTATTAGTTAAAAAGCAAAGACTTATAGATACATTTGCGTTGTACGAATCATACAGTGTTAAAATCATTTCATTAGATCCCCCCGAAATTGATCAAGCCGCTGAAGATGACGAGGTTGAGGATAAATATGTGGCCATTTTGTCCTCCATAAATGAGGAGCTCAAATGCCGTAACTCGGACTCCAACCTCGGTCCAATACTCAGAACGGCCCCAACTTCTAAAGTCAACTTGCCTCCAATAGACGTACCAATTTTTACTGGTAAGCCTACTGATTTTGTACCTTTTATTAATCTCTTCACCTCGCTAATAAATGACAACCAAAACATAGATCACGTTCAGAAATTATACTATTTAAGGTCTTATTTAAGAAATGAACCGCTAGATTTAATAAAAAATTTGCCATTAACCGCCGACAGTTATAAAAAGGCGCTGCAATTATTAAATGACAGGTTTAACAACAAATATAAAATCATAAATGAGCACATTAATGCAATAATAGATATAAAACCATTGTTAAAGTCCACAGCAAGCAATTTAAGAGAATTCTTATCTAATGTTAGACAGGAACTTGCTGCATTAAATAACTTAGAGCCTAACGTGCAGTATTGGGACGCTATAATGTTGTGCATCCTTTCTCGCAAAATAGATTTGTACACGTCTCGGGCATATCAGCTTGAGCGTGACACCGAGGAAGAACCAACACTGGACGGATTTCTCTCCTACATTGAAAAGAGAGCACTGGCGCTTGAGAATGCCGAGCCTGGTTTTGGTCAGCATCGTCAGCCTTTCAAGGAGCATAAGGAACGTCCAGTCCCTCCCGGTAGGGTTGCCTACACTGCAACGAAGGAGTTAACATGCATCTTGTGTAAGTATAACCACAGATTACATTTGTGTAAAAAGTTTCAACTAATGCCAATAAATAAGAGGCTAGAGTTTGTTAAGGTAAATGACCTATGCAAGATATGTTTGGCTGCACACAAGGGCAAGTGCAGATACCACTTTCGCTGCGGGGAGTGCAGAGAAGCACACAACACTCTTCTGCACATCAGAAGCGAAGGTGGTGCCTTGTCTGTCGCCGCATCTCCTGCCACATTGGCAGCATGTAATAGTAACAATGATGTTCTTTTACCCACAGCAAAGGTTAAACTTCTAGCTCAAGACGGCACAGAGCTTCAATTTAAAGCTCTTCTTGACTCTGGATCTCAACTGTCCTTCATATCGGAGAAGGCTGTACAGCTGCTCAATTTAAAGCCCACACAAAATAATATGAACGTAGTAGGTATCACTAACTCTAAAACAAATTTAAAGCAATGCCTACCTATAGAAATTTATTCATTAAACAAGCCTTTTAAAATTAAAACAACTTGCCATGTTGTTAAGCAAATCACATGTGACCTGCCACAGAGAAGGTTTAATCTGGCCAAGCTCAATATCCCTAAACACATCACGTTAGCAGACGATGACTTCAACATCCCTAGTGAGATTGATTTACTAATGGGAGCTGATGTATTTTTCCAGATACTGCTACCTTCGGAGTCGCTGGGCGTTCAACCGCGCGCGCTGCTTAAAGAGCAGCCTTCACTATCCTCGGTCTCCACTGCACAATCACAGCCCGGTATCATAAATACTTACTTTGGTCATGTCATCGGGGGAAGCTTACCACAGCCTGAGTCAACCTCTCTCTGCAACAAGGTAGCTTTAAAATGTACATGTGAGTCAGATATTAATGAAAGTTTAACTAAATTTTGGAAAACTGAAAGTGTACCTGAAATCTATAATGAAAAATCTTCAGAGCAGGAACTGTCAGAATATATATTTAAAAATGCTTTTCAATTGAAGGATAATCGTTTTGAAGTCTCTTTACCTTTGAAATTACCTCTCAATGAAGTCAATGATGCTTTAGGTGAATCTTTCCACTTAGCTTTGAAACGGTTTTTAAATTTAGAGAAAAAGTTGCACCAAAATCCCAATCTTTTCTCAGAATATCAAAAGTTCATTCATGACTATATAAAGTTAAATCATGGTCATTACGTAGATATTGCGTTGTATCAATTAAATAAAGATGCTGTCTACTTTTTACCGCATCACGCCGTCATTAAACCTGATAGTAAAACTACTAAGTTGCGCACAGTCTTTGACGCCTCTATGAAGACTAACAAGAAAGTCTCGCTTAACGATTTGCTTATGAATGGCCCTATAGTACAAAGGGAGCTTTTCGAGATTTTACTGTTATTTCGTTTTGGCGATTATACATTCACAACTGATATTAAACAGATGTTTCGCAACGTGCGTTTAGCACCCGAGCACACGTCCCTACAAAACATACTGTGGAGGGACAGCCCTGACGAGAATATTAAGTGCATTAGGCTTGACACAGTTACCTATGGTCTTAAAAGCTCAAGTTATCTAGCTACCCGTTGTCTAGATGAACTCGCAGTGCAAAATGAAAGCGAACTGCCATTAGCCTCATTCATTCTTAAAAATTGCACTTATGTAGATGACATTCTCTATTGCAATAACAACTTAAATAATGTACTAGAAGCCAAGTCACAACTCTGTCAGCTCTTACAGAAAGGTAGCTTTCAGACTCATAAATGGGCATCAAATGACAGTAGAATACTAACAAATATTCCTTCAGTTGAACAGCATTTCGATGATGTAGAACTTCAGCATGATGATTGCAGTTTAAAAACACTAGGCTTGCAGTTAGTCATGAAAGATGATAAGTTTAAAATCACTTGCCCAGAGCCCTTCAATAAAAATAATTGCACAAAAAGGGACATTCTGGCTTATATAGGTAAATTCTATGACCCCATGGGATTTATTAGTCCTACCATAGTGCAAGCTAAAGCTATTATGCAAAAATTATGGTCCACTAAAACTGACTGGAATTCCACCCCTGAAGATGATATTCGGAGTGAGTGGCTACAATTTGCCTCCAGCCTAGCTAATATGGAACCAATTTTAATTAACAGAAACATTCATGTATCTGACTCGGACACAGTGGAGCTTATAGGCTTCTCTGATGCAGCGAGTTCCACTGGATTTGGTTGCTGTGTGTACATACGTGTGGTAAGTCCAGCTAAAGAGGTCGCAGTGCATCTACTCTGTTCGAAATCACGCATAAATCCGCTTCAAAATAAATGCATGACTGTGCCGCGCTTAGAACTCAACGCTGCGTTACTCCTGTCTATACTAATCGTTAAGGTTCGCGACACGCTTATACTTAAATTTAATTTATCTCGGATTTGCCTTTTCACTGACTCAAAAATTGTCTTAGCTTGGCTACGAACTGCACCAATGAAGCTGAAGGCATACATTGCAAACAGAGTGAATGCAATTGCTAAAAACACCGCTGACTGTCACTGGCTTTACGTCAACACTAAAGACAACCCCGCTGATTTAATAAGCAGGGGAGCTAGTCCACGTGAGCTCAGTGCATGCAGCATGTGGTGGCACGGACCTGCATTCTTGCACGATTGCAACTACAATTTTGATCCCTCTGTAGAATTGCCCACTGTCTTACCAGAGACCAAGCCGGACACGGCATTCTCCAGCAACCAGGTTACCTCAGTTTCACAATCTAATGATATTTTTGAAAGAATGCACAACTACTCTAGTATTCATATGATGATACGCACGTTAGCCTATATTTTAAGGTTCATAAATAATTTAAAAGGTAGCAAAATCTCACATACTTACCTACTCAGTAAGGAATTAAATACTGCATTAATGTTACTTATTAAACATGAACAACAAATTTATTTCAAGCAGGAAATGGAATGTCTGAAAAGGAATACATGTGTAAAAGGTCCTTTACAAAGTTTACATCCATTTATCGATGACCTAGGTATCCTACGCGTCGGTGGCCGACTGCACCATTCAGATATTCCATTTGCTCAAAAACATCAAATCATATTACCTAAAGAATCTCATGTTACTGAATGTTTAGTTAGAAGCGAACATGAAAGGCTCCTGCACGCAGGACCTAAACTTTTACTGTCTAATTTAAACCAAAGGTACTGGCTTACTAATGGTCTCCAATATATTAGAAAAATAACATTTAAATGTATCACATGTTTCAGGCAAAAAGCCGCTGTATCGAGGCAGCTGATGGGTTCTCTGCCAGCTGGCAGGGTGACTGCTATGAGTCGTCCATTTGAAAAAGTAGGAGTGGATTTCGCTGGGCCAATAAATACAAAGCTCTCGCGCGTTAGACGATCCGTCGTAGGTAAAGGATATATTTGTGTGTATGTTTGTTTCGCCACTAAGGCCATACACTTAGAGCTTACTTCGGACCTCACTACAGAGGCTTATCTAGCGTGCCTTAAAAGATTTATTTCACGTAGAGGGCTGCCCAAAGAAATCTACTCAGACAATGCTAGCACCTTTAAAGGGGCAAAGAACCAATTAGCTGAACTTCACAAGCTTCAGTCTTCTCAGAGCCACCAGAGCAAGGTCTTTGAATTCGCAGCTCAGCGCGGAATTGACTTTCACTTTATTCCAAGCTATTCACCAACCTTTGGCGGCCTCTGGGAGGCTGGAGTAAAAAGTACCAAATATCACTTGCGTAGAACCTTGCAAGGTCATTTGTTGACTTATGAACAGTTAAACACCATTTTAGTAGAGATCGAATGTGTATTAAACTCTAGACCATTGATACCTATATCTTCATCTGATGTTAATGATTATAGTTATCTAACACCAGGCCATTTCTTAATAGGAAGTGCTCTTACTATGTATCCTGAAAATGATTGTACTTACATTCCTGAAAACAGACTTAAGTTCTGGCAATTATGTACTCAGGTAAAGCAGAAATTTTGGAAATTGTTTTATAAACAGTATCTTAATTTATTACAAAATCGACCTAAGTGGTTAAATACTGTTCCTAATGTTAAGATTGGTACTTTAGTAATTTTAAAAGAAGACAATGTTCCTACCATGTCCTGGCCAATGGCAAGGGTCAACAAAGTTTTTCCCGGCCAGGATGGCTACGTTAGAGCCGTAGAAGTTGTAAATTCAAAAGGTAAAACACATATTCGTTCTATACATAAAATATGTGTCTTGCCTATTGATGATGTTGTTAAACTCAAAGATACCTAAATGCATTTATTTTGTTTATGATGTATAAGAAAGTACATACTTCAAATACGTTGTTATTTGACCTAAGTGCATTTATTTTGTTTATGATGTATAAGAAAGCACATACTTCAAATACGTTGTTATTTGAAATTGCCTTCAGATAGCAATATTACATATGTTAACTTTAGTAAAAGACAATTTAGCTTTAAGTTAATAATAATTTTAGTCCTAAGGCATAGGTTGCACAAAAAAAATATATCACATTTCCTTGTGCTTAGCATTCAATCTTATTATTGTGAAACAAAGTTCAGCCTTTGTATTAGTTATAAATTTTGAAATTTGGATTCAAGTTTTGTTTGAATTCATTCTTGCCTAGGCCGCAGCATGTTGCATTGGCAACACTAAGTTTGATAACCTGTGGTTACTATTAAGTTCACTCTTGTGTTTCGATTAAATAGTTCATTATATTCATTCCTTCCTTTTTATCTATATAGAATGGCGTCTTATCCTCGCTCTCGTAATTAAGACGCACATTAATTTTATATTTGTGATTTTGTTAATCTTGCTCACCGCTTTGCCACTTTGTACACTGTAACGTGCCCTTGGATCAATACATTCTTTGAAGCAACCAGCGATTTTTATTTATTCGGAGCAGCCCACCTCAAGCCCGCACAATAGATTCATAAAGTGGTCTACGTCTACTAAATCTATGTATATAAAATCATATATTATTAGAGCCGGGGGACTGCGACAATCCCAAAATATATACAAACAAAGGGGTCTACGAGACAAATCATTCGTGGACCTCAGCTTAATAGATAGTACCAGATCTCAATAGGAAATACATACAATATATAAGTATCCCAGAAATTTTTTACAATAATTAGTAAATATAGTTGATATCTAATAACAATCACAAATTGTTCTACCGTTTCTACCTTCGCGATTAAGTGTAAAATTCGATTTTATAAGTACATATATTGTATATTTTTATAGATATATAGATTTTAATAATATATATTGAATCGAATACGATGATGAATAACGAAGAGCTCGATGGCATCCATGCGTGTGTCAGTTTCACCGAACACGCAAGTTAAGCAACGACAACAGTAGCCTGTCCATTGATGGGTTTAGTTATCTCGAGTTCCTCACGTTGAGAAGACGGTCCCGGCTGTTGTCATTAGATGAGAGTTGTTAAGCCTAGTCAGTGGCCTTTAGGCGGCTTGAAAACAATTACATACAACCCGCAGTTGAGCAGCGTGGTGGAGTATGCTCTAAACCTCATCGATTGAGTGGTAATCAGTATCCCAGCAGTGGGATAAATAAAGATTGTCGATGAGATGAATACGGAATGATATACTGTACGTGGCCCAACAAATGTTACATAACCTTAAAAAAAAATCTGAAAATCAGTATAATAATGCAATACTTTCATTGAAGGTTTTGAAATCTGAACTTCTTTATTCTGACAACTTCTGTTAAAAGAAGTATTGTTTCTTTGACGGCAGTACTTACAGAGCGAGGCGAATGAGTCGAGGGGTGCGGGAGCTGGGGCGGGCGGCGCAGGCGGGCCAGGGCGCTCAGCAGCCCGTCCGTGGTCACGCAGCAGACCCCCGCATCTGGAAACATACATCATTCAGTCAGCAAAAGATGCAGGGGTTGTATAAAGCCCCAATATCACGTGAATAGTTTCTATAATGCACTATATTGAGGGCCAACTGTCACATTGGTAGCGTGCCCCACGTTGTGTGCCAACTACTCGGTCGAAGGTTTGTATAATGCCCCATGTTGGGCGCCAATTAACACGTCAACGGTTTCCTTAATACAGCACATTGACTGCCAACTGTCACATTAATAGCATGTATGAAGCCTAACGTTGGGCGCCAATTACTACGTCGAAGGTTTGTATAATGCCCCATGTTGGGCGCCAACTATCATGTCACCTGTTTGTATAATACCCCAAATTAACTGCCAACTACCCTATAATAATAACTGTAATACCTATAACGTGTCGATTGTCCCTTTGGGGTGCTTGGGGCAACCAAAATCGACTTAATAGTTGTCAAACTATCAAGTCGATAATAGCCACGCTCAAACTCCATGAAGACATTAGACACAACCATCACTAATGAAAAATCGCGACTGTTGCGTAGTCGCAACAGAATTGATATTAGTATATCAATTCTAGATTTTAGGACTTAGGATTTCTGAACCGCCTAAGCCAACCTTATCTGCACGTGGTGCACCCTGCTAACTCACTGACGAGTTTCTGACACAAAGACAGGTAGGGCAGCGTTAGAAGCTGCCCAACTGGGGTAGTACAAATAACAATTCCCTTGCTTGTTCCTGCGAGTGATTAAAGTAAGGAAAGAAGGAGCTGCCTTGGCAGGGAGGGTGGCAACGGGCGAGCGATATTTCATGTTACGAGAGTTGATATGGTTCCGTAATCGTTAAACATTACGCGGGCCGTATACTTGTTTGTCACCCGATGTAAAAAAAAATCTTTTTAGAACATGTCTGTTTACAGGCAATTTGATCTACACCACTTTGCATGCAAATTGCCTGTAATTTGACTTGCGCAAAATAACAAACACCTGAATCAAGTAACTATCACATGTCTGGTTGTCTTAGTCTCGGTGTTTTCTATATATTACATGTATGTATTTATAAAAAAAATATTTACGTATCATATCAGTTATCTAGTACCCATAGTACAGGTTTTGCTTGGTTTGGGACAAAATGGCGGTGTGTAGGTAAATTCACCTGGTTTTTTTTTTTTATACTACGTCGGGCGGCAGACAAGCACACGGCCCGCCTGATGTGAAGCGGTTACCGTAGCCATATTAACGCTCGCAACATAAAATATCGCTCGCACGCCGCCACCCCCGCTGCCATCGCAGTATCTCCTTCCTTTCTGGTGACCTCACTCACTCGCAGGAACACAACAGCCCTCAAGGGATCCGTTATTTGGCTGCGGTATTCTGTGAGGTGGAGGTACATTCCCCAGTCGGGTAGCTTACAATTACGCTCCCTACCTCTCTTTTCGCCAGAGCTTCGTTTGTCAGTCAGCAGGGTGCACCGCGTGCAGGTGAGGTTGGCTTTGGTTCAAAGATGTTGACGAACCACTTTCACCCCTAATATTTTTTTATTTTGGGAATTAGTGTGAAAACAATCTTATTCAAGTGTACAAGCATGATTAAAATACCCGCAAGGTTGGTAACGTGTAAATCAGCTCTTCCATCTACAACTGATTTTGATTACACATAAAACCTTCACAATAAGAGAAAGCCTTCAACAAACACAGGATGTTCCAGCGCACCGGCTGTCCACGGCTGAACAGAGCGGGCTCGCTGTTTGATCGACATCAAACACTTACACACACCACTACACTCGCCCTACACTCGTTAATAGCTAGTTAGCAGCCTCAAATGAGGTTAACTGCCTATCAATAAGGGATTTTTATACACGGGCCGCAATCGAGCATATGGCTCGCAAGCGAGTGCGGTTTCAATATCAGTCTCTATGTTAACCGAATTCAAAAAGGAGGAGGTTCTGTAGCCGACTGTATTTTATCTGTATTCTACGCGATAGCGCCGGTGTTTACAAAGACAAAAGTTTAAAAACAAAAGTCGATTCGTATTTTTTTTTTCTTTTATATGGGAGGGGGGGGAGAACGAGCATGTGGGTCACCTGATAGAAAGCAATCACCACCGCCCATGGAGATCAGCAACACCAAGGGTTTACCGATCCGTTGCCAGCCTATATGCTTACTGCTTGCTCCTTACTTTCTTTCTTTCTAGCGACCTCACTCACTCGCAGAAATGCAACAACCCTCAAGGGAATTGTTATTTGGCTGGTCTATACTATAAGGTGGAGGTAAGGAGGACGGGCAGCTTAGAAAATACGCTATGTCCTACCTCTCTTTTTGCCAGATCGTCGTTGATTAGTCAGCTGGGTGCACGACGTGCAGGTGAGATTGGCTTTGGTTGAAAGATGTTGATGAACCTCTTACACTCCTAAAATCAGCTCCGTTTGTTCCGATCCGACATACGTAAATTTTATTTAAGTTCCCTACCGGCTAAGCAGAAGCCGATTCAGATTGAACTTTTAAAATACAAAAATACTTAACTTAACACTACTTAACTGAACTTACTTAAGTTAACGTGACAAACATCTTCATCTTAGTCGCTAGAGCTTCAATAGCCTCTCTCGGTTATGATATACTAAGCTAAACACGATTACCTACAAACTAACCTGAAATTTGATATGTATATGTATTTAAAAAACCGGCCAAGTGCGAGTCTGAGTCGCGCACGAAGGGTTCCATACATTATTTATAAAAACCCAATATTTGTTTTATTTTTATTTAATTATTTATTTTTAAAGTGAATATAAAACTAAATATTATGTAAAAATCGATGGAAATCAACTTGAGGTTGGGCTTGTTTCACACGTACCCCAACCACAACACGTGGGAAGGCAAATTTATATTATAATTAACCACAATTAGAGATGGGCAAAATGCAAGGCATTTACAATAAGTAACAGTAAGTACCTGTAAATCTGTATACCTGTAAACCAGTAAGTATTTGGGGTGTAAGTGGTTCATCAACATCTTTGAACCAAAGCCAACTTCACCTGCACGCGGTGCACCCTGCTGACTGACAAACGAAGCTCTGGCGAAAAGCGAGGTAGGGAGCGTAATTGTAAGCTACCCGACTGGTGAATGTACCTCCACCTCACAGAATACCGCAGCCAAATAACGGTTCCCTTGAGGGCTGTTGTGTTCCTGCGAGTGAGTGAGGTCACCAGAAAGGAAGGAGATGCTGCGGTGGCAGCGGGAGTGGCGGCGTGCGAGCGATATTTTATGTTGTGAGCGTTAATATGGCTACGGTAACCGCTTCACATCAGGCGGGCCGTATGCTTGTCTGCCACCCGACGTAGTATAAAAAAAAAAAAAAAAAAAAAAGTATCTGCAGGGACGAGAGATAAAGGACGAACAATGTTCATAGTAAATTGCGTACACCGGAATTTAGTTACTCTAAAGGCAACAGAGGTCGCTAAGAGTCTCAAATTAGATATAGGTAATTTGATTAGTAACAAAATCAGTACACGAAGGTTTAATTTGTTTAATTATGCTTTTCTGTTTTAATCAAAAATGGCTAGATGGCGCGCAAACTACTAGCACTCTATCAATGCTTAAGTAGGTACGTAGGTACCTACCTACCATAGCACCTACGTACCGTTGTATCAAAAATGGGATGGCCGCGCGCCGATAACCGAGAGTTTTTAAAACCGTTCCGTTTTACGTACCAATCGCTTGACACAAGAAATCATGTGCTGTAAATAGAATGATTTATTAAAATGAAAAAAAGTTTCATACGACAATTATTGTTTTCAACATAGGCATAAAATTTTAATATGCATTATCAATTAAAATCGTAGTATGCTAATAGTTATATTATTAATAACAAAGATATTTTATCGATAGTTCTGTGGCGTAAATTGGACTTTATTGACACGACACGGAATTTTTTTTAACTTTTCTCGCATCGAATCGACTGTATTGTTTGTGGTTCTTCTTTTACGTGATATTTCTCTATTTTTGCGACCATTTTTATTCCTATCTTCCATCCTATAAAGGTTTATTCATTAGCTGCCCGGCTGGGGATGTATCATCACCTGACAGAATACGGCAGCCAAACATCCCTATAGGGTCGTGTTGCTGCGAGTGAGTGAGGTCACCAAGAAGAAAATCCAGGAGTTCTGCGTTGGCAGCGAAGGCGACCGTGGGCTACAATACTTCATGTTGCGATTTGCATTTATACAGCTACGGTAACTGCTCCACACCAGGCGGGTGGTATGCTTGTTTTCATCCAACATTGCACAAAAAAGCAAGTTACGGTTTTTTAGTAATGTTTCTACTGAGTACATTGCTAAGTAGTCTACTACAAAATATTCCTAAAAAACCTTAATTTGTTATAAAAAATATTTTTAAAATGACAAAATCAAAGGACAATGGTGGGATTTGAACTCGGGACATAAGTATTACGAGTAGAGTGCTTTTCCAAATGAGCTATGAGGCTAATTTGTAAAATTGGCGAATTTTTGTATTATACTGTATTACTGTTAATTCGTATTCATTATGTTTTTTTAAAAGCAAACCTTAATTTGCTTTAAAGAACATTTTTAAAACATATGCACGAAATTAGACAAAAGTAGAGTGGTAATCCCATACAAAATATTAAATATAGCGTCCCTCGAGAGAACAGTTGCAAAATCTTAAGTCCCGCCATTCACTGAAATCACAATATTGTGCAATTTAACTAAAAGAATATGATAACTGTATGACAAACAAATATTTTTATC
Organism: Hypsopygia costalis; assembly: GCA_937001555.2. NCBI lineage: Eukaryota > Metazoa > Arthropoda > Insecta > Lepidoptera > Pyralidae > Hypsopygia > Hypsopygia costalis. The sequence goes on from OW443348.2 coordinate 19,754,221, forward strand.
ATCCTTTAAGCTAACAATAAGCCAGCCTGAGATACGTTATGAATAATATTTAATAAATATATCTACAACATATTAAAAATAGGTACAAAATATTCCTAAAAAACATTAATTAGTTATAAAAATTATTTTAAAAATGACAAAAAGGAGGACAATGGTTGGATTTGAACTAGGGACTTAAGTATTGCCAGTAGAGGGTTCTTCCAAATGAGCTATGAGGCTGATTTGTGAGATTGGCGAATTTTTGTATTATAGTTTATTACTGTGAATTCGTATTTATTATGTTTTTTTTAAAAGCAAACCTTAATTTTAATAATAAAAAAACATTTTTAAAACATATGCACTAAATTAGACAAAAGTAGAGTGTTTGCTCGAGGGACGCTATATTTAATATACAAAATATTAAATATAGCGTCCCTCAAGCAAACAATTAAAAATCTTAAGTCCCGTCATTCACGGAGTTCACAATATTGTGCAACTTAACTAAAAGAATATGGTGACTGTATGACAAAAAAAAATATTCTTATCATCCTTTATGTTAGGCTGACAATAAGTCAGCCTGAGATACGATAATAATAATATTTACCTACTTTCCTATCAACAAAGATTTCGTTCACAAGTTGCTATTTTTCTTCGACCGCGGCGCTAGTTTGTACGTTGTACAAAAAATCTGCCGCTACTAGCGCCAAAAGTAACTAAAAAAAACATAGCATCACAAAAGCATATCAGAGCGACATCTATTGGTAAGGGTAAAATTGAAGATTATTTTTTAGTGAAAAGCATCATTTGTTAACTTTGTTATTAGTGTTAAATATCAGACAAAAACTATTTTGCGTAATTTTTAAAATTTTAATTTTTTTAAGATTAAAACTCTATATTAATTTATTTACTCTATGGTATCTGTAAATCCCAAATTAGCCTAGTTTTGGGCATAAATAGGGAATTTATAAGTACTTTTTGGGCATTTATCATAAATGCCCGTCATTTTACCCATCCCTAACCACAGTGTAACCACCGGTAAGACCGGGTAGTAGCGGTCGGCCATCTCGCAAACACAATGTTGCGTTAAAGTTCGCAATATATGTGTTTACATTATTAGTAAAAATAATAATATATTAGTAAAGATAATATATATTATATAGACAAGTTCCTTTTGCAGTCGGTCGCCGTAACTTATGCAAATGAGTCGACGGCTGCCATCGCAGAACTCCTTCGTTCCTGGTAACCTGTTCAACTCTCTGGGTCGCTTCTATTCGTATCCTCTACCATAACTTTGACTGGAAGAGATCCCCATGAAAAGTCCACCTTTATAACGCTTTATTTTTCATTATTAAATAAATATTCCTGGACAAAGAACACACTGCCATCTAGTCCCAAAATAAGCAAAGCCTGGGCTACTACTACTTATGGGTACTAGATACTGATAGAATACCTAAATACATTTTTTTGTAAATACACACATATAATAGATCATGACCAATAACACTACATCACAAATTCCAATAAAAGTCAACCAAACTATTATCGAAAAAGTAGAGAAGTATATTTATCTAGGTCAGGAAATAAGAATGGGAAAGGACAACCAGGTTAACGAGGTTGATAGACGCATCCGTCTTATGTGGGCTGCCTACTCAAAATTAGACTTTGCCTTCAAAATGAAAATAACAGCAGAGCAGAAGGCTAGGTTATTGCGCGGAAACTTGGGTCCTGACCAAGGAAAGTATACACAAGATACAGGTCGCCCAGAGGAAACTAGAACGAAAGCTCGTGGGGGTTACACTGAGAGACCGTAAAACGAACACCTGGCTCAGGAAACACAGAGTCTCAAGTGGCAGTGGGCAGGTCATATAGCCCGAAAGCAAAGTTCGTGGTGTAAAACGATCTTGGAGTGGAGGCCCTGGGGGGGGAAAACGGCCCAGAGGAAGACCACAGATGAGGTGGAAGGACGACGTCAAAAAGATAGCAGGACCAAATTGGACGCAGGTTGCACAAGATCGAAGGAAATGGAAAAATCTGAAGGAGGCATACACCAGACTGTTGGTAGAAAACGGCTAAAAAGAATAGGTACATAGAAAATACCCAGACGAAGACAAACAGTCATGTTCATGCACACACATGTTTGTCTTGTGCGGGGATTAAACCCGTGATCCTGGAGTCAAACAAACGATCTTTATAAATTCTGGAGAATATCTATTTATGACGTAAGTATACGACGTAAGCCTTATTGTTCTCTGCGGGATATTAAATAGCATAATAAAATGTATCCTCTAAGCTCCGTTTAAGATCTACGATTTATTTTTCAATGGCGGCGCTAGTGTCGTAAATCCTTTTAAGGCATTTTATACGAACTCCGTTGTTGTCCCAAATTCCTACGGTGTTTATTTAAGAGGGATTTGTTCGTGTGTTTGTGTAGTCCGCAAGCCGTGGACTTACTTATTTGCATAAGTTACGGCGACCGACCGCAAAATTAACTCATCTACTTATTAATATTGTAAATACAGATAAAGGGAACTTTGTCTTTCTTTGCGATTCTACATATTGTACCTATTTTCTTTAAATATGTAGAAAAAGCGACTTCATAAAATTTGGTGTCTTTAAGGATAAACAACAATGTCGGTTTCTTTTATTATTTACAAAGTCTCGTTCCACAAATTTTTGTGTATAATAGTGTATAGAAAATTGAGGGCCGTAGTCAAACGTTTCCCTTGCCTTGAACTGCCGACATGATGGTTGGAGTATGACACGGCTGTTCTCCCGCTGATGTTAATTATAGACGTCTCCAGCAGATCGGGTACCCAAAGGTTTTTATCAGATTCCATGACCGGGGGTCATACCGCCGAATAGGTGATATTTTATGTTGCGAGCGTTATATGGCTACGGTAACCGCTTCACATCAGGCGGGCCGTATGCTTGTCTGCCACCCGACGTAGTATAAAAAAAATTTCAATAAAGAAAGGTTACTGCTGACCAGCGTTGCCACATTTTTTTTAGACCAAAGCGGCTGCTTTTTTACTTTCAAATGTATAGAACATTTGAAAGTAAAAAAGTGAATCCGGGTAACTCGAAAACGG